>OZ024823.1:63644337-64272996 GCA_964016985.1 Anodontia alba | reverse complement strand
TAGCTCGATATCCACGTGGGGCAGATAAAAACCAATACATACCTGTATAGGGCTATTCAATATCTACACTATGGTGGTGTATAAATGTACATGTTAGACTAAGTGTAAGACATAAGATTTGCCATTTGAATACACGCAGTCATTGACCACTGCAGTAAAAATGGTTGGAAGAAGCGTCGACAAAAAAGACGAAATACGGGCTTACATCAAAGCTCGCTCAAAACTTGGTTGTTCTTTGAAGAAGCTGATGACTGAAATTTCTACTGCTTTTGGACCTTCTTGTGTGTCTTATGACACAGTTCGGCGGTGGAAAAAGAAATTTGAGTCTTGTGTAGAGTCCATCAAAATGCACCGAAATCAGGTAGGCCAAAATCTGCATCTCGTAAAGAAATCGTTTCCAAAATAAAAGAAATCATTGAAGGAGATGCCAGATTTACAGTTCGTGATATTGCACGAAAGGTAGGCATATCACTATCAACGGTTCACCTTATTTTGAAGAAGCATTTGAAGGTCAGAAAGATTTCTGCTAGATGGGTGCCACATCTGTTGACTGACGAGCAAAAGAGGCAACGGGTTAAAGTGGCCAAAAAGCTGCTTCAAATGTTTCCAAAATATGACAAAAAGCAGTTTGCCAATGCCGTCACAGGTGATGAAACCTGGGTCCATTATTTTGAGCCCGTCAGAAAGGTTAGCAATAAGATCTGGGCCACTAAACACAGCAAACGCCCAATAATTGCCAAACGTTCTTTGAGTACAAAGAAGGTTTTGTATGCAATCTTCTTCTCTGGTGAAGGAGTCGCAATAAAAGTGCCAGTGAAAAAGGGCAAAAGCATCACCGGTAAGTACTACAAAGACGTAGTACTGAAGAAACTGAAAAAGTATTATCAGAAACGACGCCCTGCCACTGGTTTTAAACATGTCCGTCTTCTACATGACAATGCCCCAGCTCATACCTCCGCAATAGTTACGGCGTTTTTGAAGAAAGAAAAAGTAACTTTTTTGCCTCACCCCCCGTATTCCCCAGACTTTGCCCCATGTGATTTCTTTTTGTTTCCGAAATTGAAAGCATTCCTTGCTGGGCGGAAATACCAGTCCCGACAGGCACTTGGATCTGCCATTCATCAGTACCTTATTTCTGTGCCCAAATCAGCGTACCGTGACGCCTTCAAGAAGTGGATACATCGGCTGAAACTTTGCATTTCTAGCCACGGAGAGTACCTCGAGGGCATGAAATGAGTACTTTTGGGCTAACTTGAAATTTGAAGTCTCCAGATAGAAATAAGCAATTCATTTCGAACATCCCCCGTATGTTCCATTGCGTGACATCCTAATGACCCTATCATTGAAATATGCAGATAACAGATCATACGTCTCTGGGGACATTTGGCCCTCAGAAATGTAGGGGCCAGATATGGGGAAATCAATTTTGAAAAAATAAGTTTTTATTCATTTATCCATTTGAAATCATTTTGATAAAGTACAGAATTTGAAGATTAAAAAGTTTCATAAACAAGTATAACTTTATTTATTTAAAATCACTAAGATAAGTGTTTGTTTTTTTTATTTATTTATTTTTTTTTATTAATCAGGAATTAAACATTTAATCCACTATTACACACAACCCCTCGTAATTGTGCAAGAACTTTTAGGAATAAACTTGCCTTCATTATACAGTGAAACTTAACTTCTTTAAAACCATTTTGAAACATGAAATTTCACTGAAAAACTGATGAATTTTATGACATATATTGTAACACACTGTAAAAACATTGAAGTAAGGTGTGAATAAAACAATATTGTCATCAAATACAAAGACACCTTTTGACACTTGTAAGAACAACAACATAAAACAAATCAAATCGTATTATCTGTGTAAACCGAGACGTCTTTTCATTTTGCTTTTCAAAGTGAAAACAAAGTTCTGCATTCTTTGAAGCATCTAGTAATTTTTCCAAACAATGGCATGTCCAAATGTGAAGAAGAAGAATAAAATGACTTTAGTAAAGTAAATAAAATAAATAAAGAAATAGATTTTAAAAAAAATCTGTCTTTATTTTTTTCTTTTTTGACAACTCTGAAAATAAGAATTCGTTTATTCACTTTATAATTCAATAAAAATACAAAGAATGCACACTTTATTAGATTATATTCATCCCCCTCCCCTCCCCCCCCCCCCCCCCACACACACACACACACACATAAAAAATCTGTCTTTATTTTTTTTATTTTTTGACAACTCTGAAAATAAGAATTCGTTTATTCACTTTATAATTCAATAAGAATACAAAGAATACACACTTTATTAGATTATATTCACCCCGCCCCCCCACCCACACACACACACTTTCTGGCCCCACCTAAACAGACTTCAGATAGTGATAATCACTTCATAATCACTTAGATAAGACCAGCCTTTGATGTGAGCCATCAGGGCTGTATATTGCAAGCAATCATGATGGACCACCCTAGCCAAGAGGCAGATACCGGTAATATGTGTCTTTAACTAGTATTTGAGAAAGAAAACATGAATAAGGAACACTTGCATGAACACCTAATGTTTTTAGAGATATAATCCAGTGTTGAATTTGGACACATCTATATCACAAACAACAAAAAAATGCAACAGATGTATATACTACATATGAAGCGGCTCTTATGAATCTACACTATTTGCACAGTCATCTGTGAGTGCACATGTTGGAAATTAGTTTTAGAGAACATGGCCGATTATTTTTAGGGAACATGGTACCTCCTGGGAGGGCCTATTTAGTGGGGTTGCTTTGCACGCATCTAGTTAGTGCCTAATTTCATATTGTTAATGGTGGTTTGGGGTAGTTTGAGGTGATTTGGGGCGGTCTCCCTATTTGCCGACAAGAGCCGACAAGAACTGACAAGAGCCGACAAGAAGTGACAAGAGGTTACAAGAAGGTCTTAGACGCATTTACAGACATATATAATGCTCGAGGGAAGGGGGGGGGGGGGGGGGGGGCGGGGTGAGTAATTCGGAAAAAAAAATTTGGCGGGGGTGTGCCGCGGGAACTTTGAATACACCACCTATTCATATAATTTGCATGTAAAAAGATACCCTATTCATATAATAGAAAAAATATTAGATCTAGTAAAGACTAGTAGAACCAAAACAAACAGCTTACTTGGGAATTATATGCAAAACATATGTGCATGTTGTCTCTTGTTTTGATTCTGTATGTGGTCAGGTAAGTTGTCTGCCAAAACTGGAAATCAATGGGCTATTGATGTAATGCTGCTTTTGAAATGGGGGCTATTGATATAACTTGGTGCTAAAATTGATACCTTATCATATAATCTCAGGCTTGAAAAGTATCCCTAATCACCACCCCCCCCCCTCCCCCCCCCCCCCCCTGGGGAAGCTCAGTGTATCTTTAGCACATCCGGTTTTCAAGTATCCTTTACATGAGAGAACTTCTGGATTGTCGGACACTGAATGGCCTGCGTTACCTGTTGGCCCAGCTTCTCGGACCTCGGCTACCTTCGCAACGGCAGTTTCCTTGGTTCACGTTGCCAAGACATCATATGCAAAGTCCGTGGCTGTTCCATCTGTTCGGTATGTATTCGAACAGGCAGGCCTGAGCAAACAGTGTAGACCCCGATGAGACTCTGCAGAATGCCGCGTCTCATGAGCGTCTAACCTGTTTTCCACCAGTCCAGCAATTTTCAGTGTATTACCGTATGTATTCGGACAGACGGGCCTGATCAGTGTAGACCCAGATGAGACTGCAGAATGCGGCGTCTCATCAGCATCTATACTGTTTTCTACTTTTCCAGCATTTTTAGACACAACTTCGAGCAGTAAATTGTACATGTTCAAATTTTAGAACAGGTATGGCAAGGAGTTGAAGTGTCCGAACATTTAGGGTAAATACAGTAGATACTGCTTGGGCAAAATATACCACAATTATTCATCTTATAGATTGGAGGCTTGCCTTTTAAGTCTGTGTGTGTGGGGGTGTGTGTGTGTGTATGTGCGTGTGTGTGTGTCCAAACGATTTTTTCTAATACCTGTATTTTTTTACCTAACATTTTTTTAATCTGGTGTTTAATTTAAAAAATCAGTCAAATATTTTTGATGTTATGCTTTACCAAACACGTATACCGGGACAAGTAATTCTCGATATCGGGACTTTGACATCATACTGCAACATCAGCAACAGACAATTTTTTACAAGTTTATATTCATTTTATGGATTGGAATGGTACCTTTAAATTGGTGTTTAATACTTAAATCAATTAAGTACTTTTGGTATTATGCTTTATCAAACACAGAGTCCTCAATGAATACCGGGACATGTGGATCCCGATACCGGGACTTTGACATAATGCTACAACATCAGCAACAGACATTTTTTTTATATATTTATATTATAGATTGGAACATTGCCTTTAATCGGATGTTTATTTTACTAAAATCAATTAAGTACTTTTGATAATATGCTATGTCACATACAGAGGCCGCAATGAATACCGGGACATGTGAACATCGATACCGGGACTTTGACAGAATGCTACAACATCAGCAACAGATATTTTGTTTACAAATATATATTTTAGTATAGATTGGAGTGTTGCATTCTACAAGGTATTCAATTTAGTAAAATTGATCAAGTAATTTTGATGTTATGCCATGTCAAAGATGTATGCCTCTATGGATACCGGGACAATTGAATCTCGATACAGGGACTTTGACATCATCCGACAACATCAGCAACCAATATTATGTTTTTGATCGAATGTCCTTATTTTGTAGATTAGACTATTGCCTTTAATTTGGTGTTTAAATTATTAAAATCGGTCAAGTACTTTTGATGTTATGTTATGTCAAACACAAGGACCTCTATGAATACCGAGATATGGATACCGGGAATACCGTAGATTAGTATGCACCTTCAAACCGACAGGAACGTGTGAGTAAAATGTGAGCTTGTTCTTTTGTCGGTAAATCGGGAACTTAGTCTTCAATAGAAGTCTGATTTTCATTTTGACTATGCATGTCATTTAAATGCATCAATCTCCTCTATAAGATAAGATAAATTTCCTAAACTATTCTTAGAAACATTAAAATATTTAGTTAGTTTTCTGTAGTGATAATGTCTTCTTCTTACAAACCTCCATTAAATTAATTAAAAGTGGGTTCTAAGATTAGAACATCATCAAAAACATACTTCTGAACATTAGTATACACAAGAAAATAGCAAAAAAGTGTGTCATCACCATAAAATATCTCTTGTCGGTAAATGCGGTCAATCATCTGAAGAAGAAGTGTTCCCTTTTCTTTTCAAAACCTTTTAAACAACAAAAGGGATTTCTACTTCAAGACAAAATTGGTTTCTAAAGTCAGAAAAGCATCTAAAACATACTTTTTAACAATAATAAAGAAAATACAAGAAAGCTTCTTGTCACCTTAAATATCTCTTGTCGGTAAATGTCGGTAATCTTCTGAAGATATAGTGTTCCCCTTTTCCTCCAAACTCCTTTAAATTTTTACAAAAGCGGGGTTTCTTTGACAAAAACGTATCAAAAATATATTTTGACACAATAATATTCTCGAAGACATTGAAAGAAAGATTCTTGTCACCATAAAACTCGTCTTGACGGCTCTTGTCACTTCTTGTCGGTTCTTGTCGGCAAATAGGGAGACCCATTTGGGGTGATTCGATGGATACCCCAAAGTAAGGCATGAAAAAATCCGAAACATACCGCATGCATTTTTCAGCTTCCGCAACAAGAAAAAAAAAAAAAAAAGAAAAGTCATTATTTATGTTTTACCAAGGAGTGAGGAAAATTGTTATTAAAGTCAGTGCTTTTATTCAACAAATGTATCAACGGTATGAACAGGCAAACAATATTTCAAACAGTAACAGTAGAGAGCCACTCGCGACGTTTTACGGGTCACACACACACTCAGCATTACGAAAACACGCCTATTCAAATATATTGAAAATTTTACAACCAAAACCGGAAATTTTTTCAGATAAATATGTTTTTTTTTTTCATATTTCTGCTCAAAACATAGATTGTGGGTACTCGTTAGAACCGCCTCGGCGAGGCGGTTCTAACGAGGAATTACAGACAACTCGGCCCAAAGACAAGTCGGCCCAGGACAACTCGGCCCATAAAAAAGTCGGCCCAAGACAACTCAGCCCAAGTCGTCCCAATTTCAGAAGACAACTCGACCCAAATCGCCCCATCTGTAGAAGACCTCTCGGCTCATGAAAATCAGACTAAGCACCACTTAATGTATTAAAAATAATTGGATGATGGTACTTTTATTGCTCTGTACCTGATGAATAAAAAGCATGTGCAGCTGTCTTAGATCAGATCTCTAATGTACATATTCTAATTTAAATCTCATGGTTATAGCAGCATAATGTAAGAGACCGAAATAATTTATTCAGTGTTGAAAATAAAAGTGCGTGAGATCCATCCAACTCACTCATCTATCTATCAGCTAGCTAGCTAGCTAGCTAATTCTTTGAATTCAGTCATGAAAAAAGGTGAAAAAATCGAACTTAAAAAAAAAAAAGAAAAAAAAAAAAAAAAGACTTTCATGAACGGTGGTAATCGGTGGCTGATCACCAGTAATAAGCGGTTAATCTCCTTTAATCATTGAATTCAAACTTAAACTATTTCAGTGTTTGACTTAATGCATTATATGATAAGCTAATTAACGACCAGCACTAAAATTTACTTAGAGTTAATTCGCAACAAAAGTGTTAATTGTCATCCTTTAACCGACAAAGGTTAGTGATTAGTAAGTTTGAACAATAACAAATTGCCAACTTTGTTTAAATAATTTCTTTTATTTGCCGACATGATCTGTATGAATACAAGTCAATAGTTTTTTTAAGGATATGGCTACTGGCGTGGTTCATTTGATTTGAGGTTGCTGAGTTACGTGCATATTGCATGTGTGCGTGATGAGCAGGATGCGGGTATCTTCCTTACTTATGATCAAATTTGTTTCGCTATCTGAATTCAGCAAGAAAAGTGCCACCAACCAATTATTTTAATACATTAAGGGGTGCCTGGTCTGATTTTTATGGGCCGAGTGGTCTTCAGCAATTTGGGCGATTTGGGCCGAGTTGTCTTCTGAAATTGGGACGACTTGGGCCGAGTTGTCTTGGGCCGGCTTTTTTATGGGCCGAGTTGTCCTGGGCCGAATTGTCTTTGGGCCGAGTTGTCCTGAACCCCTAACGAGTACCCACAATCTATGTTTTTGAGCAGAAATAAGAAAAATAATATATACCCCTGTAAACCCCAGTTTTACTATATAAAAGTGGGGTTTAAGGGGGTCCAAATTATATAGGCATGTTTTCGTGATGGTCTGACACTACTGTGCTTTCGACATCTTTCAGAAAATAGTTTTTTGCTTGGCGCTTTACACAAAAGAAGTAAATTTGCAAACTTTTGTCATGATTTAATGCAAAACTATTTGTCGTAACTAACTATGCACAAAACGTTTTATTCTATTCATTGGAATTTAAAAAATCAAATATTTTCACTTTTTCCTATAGGAAAAATGAATGCGAATTTTGCAGATATCTGTAGGGTAGGTAACTTGGAGGCAGATTTTCAACAAGTTCCGCTTGTTCAATTTTTCTGAAATTTTCACAATATTGTTGTGAAACATCAATAATTTAAATTCAGCAAAGAAAAGTAAAAAATATGTTCTAAGTCAAAAACTCCAAAAAATCACTTTACTATAGAAATTGCATAGGTCAGACCAATTTTTGGCCGTAAATTTAATTTTACTAAATATTTGAGAACAAAACACTGAAACAGAAAAGACAAATGGTTTCTGATTAGATGTGGTCAATCAGAACAAAATATTTTCATTCAAAATAAAACGCCAAGCAATAAAACGTCTTTCCGAGAGATGTCGAAAGGACAGTAGTGAAAGACAGTTTTTGAATTTTGATTGCAGTGGTAGCATACAACATGTCTCATTATATGAGAGCGCATAAAAAGCAGTTCATGAAAAACTCACAAGAGTGCATAATAAAGCCACTGCTAAGACAGCGTGAAACTGGCGAGTTATGTGATGTTGTTTTGCAGTTGAACGGAAGACGTTTTCATGCACACAGGGCGATACTGGCTTTGTGGAGTCCATATTTTCTGTCAATGTTCACATGTGACATGAGAGAAAAAGATAGTAAAGAGATTGATTTATCTGAATCTTTAGTAATTGAAGATGATGAAGTGCTGGAACAGATAATAATTTACATGTACACTGGTGTTCTGTCAATGACCATTTCTAATGCAGAAGATGTGTTGAGAATATCTGATTTCTTGTTAATGGATGATGTAAAAGAATACTGTTCACAATTTTATTTAGAACTTGGAAACCTTGATTTAATGAACTGTCTTCGCCTAAGATTTCTTACAGAAAACCATAATTTGTTAAATGTGGCAAATGCTTGTCAGCAAATGATTGAATCAAGATTTCATGATTATCTTATATTTCACAACGAAATACTGGAACTACCTGTAGGATGCTTATTTACATTGTTAGAAGATCCAAAAGTGGTTCAACATACAAGTTATAATGATTTAAAAAAATTAGTTCAGAGATGGATTGAAACTGACAAGGATGGACGCGAGACATATCAGGCTGATTTGTCCACTTGTATCAAACTTTGGGTTTGTGAGCACCTTTCTGATACTAGCCATGTGTATCCAGAAACTTCCAAATGTACAACCAGTGTGATTATGCAGCCAACATCACTCAGTTTCAGTCCAGCTAATGATCACATGTCTGCAAGTGCATCACTAATGGATGAGAGCAATTCAAATAATGTTTTGCACAAAAGTCTGAAGGCACCCATAAGATCTCCAGTATTGTTTGCCGTTGTTAGTAATCCAGGAATGAGATTTGCAAAGATACTGATATACAATATTATTCATCAAACTTGGAAGCATTTTCCCATGTCAAGTGAGAAGGTAGTACAAATGATTCCTGCAAGACAGACTATTGGGAATATGATATCACATAAAAACTATCTCTACTTGTATTGCTGTTCATCGTTTCCATATCCAACGGACATGCTGAAAATCAACATTTTAGTAATAGATGTTGCTAAAGTTCAGGCATCATTGTATAGCTTTAAGACTGTGGACTTCAGTAATCCATGCTACCGTACAACATTGACAAATTGTCAGACAGTACCACCCGCGATGGTGTATTGCAGCCATAACCTGTATATTGTGGGCAATAAAGAGGGAACAGGGCATTTATTTCAGTGCAATCTTCACACACAGCAGTACATTTGCTACCAGATTCCTGGCGCTAGATTTGTCAGTCTTGCTAGGGCTGCCATCAAAGATGATCGTTTCATCTTTCTTTGGTTTCGAATAAGGACAGGACCTTCAGAGGAATTCAGTATCAAGAAATCTGTAGGATTTGTCATGTTTGATGTGAAATCCAGAATCTTCAATACATGGGATATTGCTCCTCCAGATGTATCCTATGATGACTTTGCTAAACCCTATACTCTCTGCTGTAGGGATGAGACAGTGTTAATATACTTCCCAGGAAAGCCAACATTAGTTCTTGATGAGGTGCGGTACAAATGGGTTACATCATTAAGGAGAATTTCCAACCCACCAACTCCCGATTCAGACCCAGATTGTGGCGGGTTCCAGCTTCAAACAGCTACAGATAAAAGCATCTTTATTTTGAACAATAAAGCACCTTTTACAACATCAATGCACGAAGTTAATGAAACCTTTCCAGTGGCTATTAGCCATACTCCACCACCAATAGACAATATATCAATGGTTACTGCTGGTAATATGAACAGTGGTCTTCTGAATGACTTTGAAACATGTGATTGCTATGATGAGGTTTACACCAGTGCTTTGCAGGTAGTGATGAAAGTGTCTGATGGAGAAACAGAAGAGAGTGGAGGAACGTCAGAGGAACATGATTCAGATAATGATTACGAGTATGATGAAGACATTTATGACTATGACTATGATTTAGATGCTGAATTTTCATTTTAATGATGTGCATACATGCCATAAGCTGTGGACTGTCACTAAAATCTGTGAGATAGGGCAAAATTTTAAGGGAGATTTGACAAAGTTCTGTGGGATTTTCTTAAACATTACTTTGGAGCTCCCCCAATATAGTCTAAAGTCTTTTTTTTTTTCATGTAAGAAGCTTGTGAAAACCACAATAGCGTGTTACTTACATGTATGTTTATTTCTTTATAAAATCAGTTGTAAAATTGTCTGAAAATTCTGTGAGATTTTTATTGGAATTGCCTTTCAGATTGGCCAAATTCTGTGAGATTTTATCTCACAGTGTGAGCTATGGCATGTATGGATCGTGAAAAAACAAATTTCCAAGTGCTTTTGCAGTGGAACCCACGCCATGCAAGCTCTGACCAATTAAAAATACTCATGGCCTTTAAGATGATAATTTTGACAATGTTTGCTATTTTGCACCAAAGCTTCTGGTAATCAATAGAACTGTTTCGTGGAAGTACATGTAGTTCTAATGGCTACTTAAAACTTATGTTTTGTGGCCAAAATACAAAAAGTATTAAAAAAAACACACAAAAAAAAACAGTTATCTGTGATTTGACAGTATTCATAATCTCCGATTTTTATATGCCCATTTTGAAAAAACGGACGTATTATGGCATGGTACTCAGGTGTCAGCCTAGAGCTTTCAAATAGGGAGAAGTATTGCAACAATTTCAGGATTTCAAGGAGAAGTTTTGGTCCAAATTTTGGATTTCCCTATACATTCTGTACATTTTCACTTCTCCCTCAGCTCAAGATAGGGAGGTCAGCCAGCTTAGGGAGACTTATTCTCCCAAATCGCCCTCTAGGATGACCCCTGGGCGCTGTTCGTCCATCCATCCATCAACATTTTTGTACGCTCCGTAACTCAGTAACCGTTCAGGATATCTTCGTGAAATTTTGTAGAAATATGTATTAGGTCAGGGCGATGTGTCGTGCACAAGAATGCTTGTTCCCTCTTTCTTATTTTCCAAGTTCCCCTTTGATTAATTTTTCCAAACATTCTTGTTGGCTCCATAATTCAGTAACAGCTCAGGATATCTTCATGCAATTTTATAGAAATATGTATTAGGTCAGGACGATGTGTTGCGTATAAGAATGATTGTTCCCCCATTCTTAGTTTCCAAGTTATGCCACTTTGATTATTTTTTTCCAGAATTGTTGTACCCGACATAACTCAGTAACCATTAGGGATATCTTCATGCAACTTTATAACAATGTGTAATAGGTCAGGACGACGTGTCACACACAAAAATGATTGTCCCCTCTTTCTAAGTTTCCAAATTATGCCCCTTTGATTAATTTTTTCAAGAATTCTTGTACGCGACATAACTCATTAGTCTCAGTAACCATTAGGGATATCTTCATGCAACTTTATAGGAATGTGTATTAGGTCAGGATGACATGTTGCTTATGGTTACTTTCTTTCAGAGTTATGTCCCTTTGATTGTTTTTATGCAAATTTTGTATCCATCCGCCAACATTCTTGTACGCTCCATAACTCAGTAACCGCTCAGGATATCTTCATGCAATTTTATAAGTGCATCCAACAGGCCCGAACCGCAAAGCGGTTCCGCGTGCAGACACACTTCTATAGACTAACTATGTGAGCAGTGATGTGTGTGACCAAAAATGTGATGGTCCAACAAATGCTTGGGTAGTTCGGTGCTTATCCTGAAAAGCAATAAGCGTTCCGTGATTTGGCAGAGACTATTTACACAGCAGCCGTGCCGATAATAGCAACAAAACCACCAACAACGCCAACTACATGTATTCCAATTGCAAGGGGTTGAATCACGAGACTTATGATGTCAGCCTACAAAATTTGTGATCGTGGCCATTTTGAATTTTGTCTCCACATCAAATTTTATTTCTATCCATTCTCTGTCTATTTACAAGCTAAGCATGATTCGTTTTGTGCATAAGGTACACTTTGATGTAGCTTTTTAGATAACACATAGACTTTACGCTCTTTTCACGTGAAATCTAAAAAAAACTTTGACACAGATAAGCGAACAATAGTATATTGTTGTTGTACCTGTCATTGGCATACACTAGTTTTCGGTATTCGGAAAGCATGGCCACTGCCCATTGGGGCCCGCAAAATAGATGGGCTGAGCTGCTAGTAACTAAGCAGGACCCAAATTCATGTGATCGGGTCGGGTAAAAGTCCAACAAATTTGGAGGCAATGTCTCTGAACTACTGAAATATTGTTGCCTTTGATGTTATATACATGTAGCAATTCATGCAGTGGATTAGAAGTCAAGCGTGGTCTGAAATCAAATTCAGTTAGATCTGGCCAACCCACCTATGAAGTACATGTATGTAATGATAATTTAAACGCACCGATATAGGTAGCACCTATTAAATTCATATTAGGAATATGTATTAGGTCAGGACAACGTGTCACGCACAAGAATGATTGTTCCCCCTTTCTTAGTTTCCAAGTTATGCCCCTTTGATTAATTTTTTTCAAACGTTCATGTATGTGCGATAACTCAGTTACCATTAGGGATATCTTCATGCAACTTTATAGGAATGTGTGTTAGGTCAGGACTATGTGTGGCGCACAAGAATGATTGTTCTCCCTTTCTTATTTTCCAAGTTATGCCCCTTTGATTAATTTTTCCAAACATTCTTGTACGCTCCATAATTCAGTAACAGTTCAGAATATCTTCATGCAATTTTATACGAATATGTATTACATGTAGGTCAGGACAATGTGTCACACACAAGAATGATTGTTCCCCCTTTCTTAGTTTCCAAGTTATGCCCCTTTGATTAATTTTTTTCAAACGTTCATGTATGTGCGATAACTCAGTTACCATTAGGGATATCTTCATGCAACTTTATAGGAATGTGTGTTAGGTCAGGACTATGTGTGGCACACAAGAATGATTGTTCTCCCTTTCTTATTTTCCAAGTTATGCCCCTTTGATTAATTTTTCCAAACATTCTTGTACGCTCCATAATTCAGTAACAGTTCAGAATATCTTCATGCAATTTTATACGAATATGTATTACATGTAGGTCAGGACAATGTGTCACACACAAGAATGATTGTTCCCCCTTTCTTAGTTTCCAAGTTATGACCCTTTGATTAATTTTTTCCAGAAGTCTTGTACATGGCATAACTCCGTAACCATTAGGCATACATGTATCCATGCAACTTTATAAGAATATGTATTAGGTCAGGACGACATGTTGCGCACAAGAATGATTGTTCCCCCTTTCTTAGTTTCCAAGTTATGCCCCTTTGATTAATTTTTTTTCAAACATTCTTGTAGGTGCCATAACTCAGTTACCGTAAGGGATATCTTCATGCAACTTTATAGGAATGTGTATTAGGACGACATGTTGCGTATAATAACGGTTACTTTCTTTCAGATATATTTCCCTTTGATTGTTTTTATGCTAATTTTGTATATACAAATCTTGTGCATAACTTGATAACCAATTGGAAAATATTGATGAAACTTTATAACAGTGTGTATATGCCCATTTTTAAAAAAAATGGACATATTATTGCATGGCGCTGTCTGTGCAGCCGTCTGTCTGTTCATACATGTGTGTCCATAAATATTCTTGTACGTGCCATAATTCAGTTACCGTTCATGATATCGTCATGCAAATTTATAGGAATATGTATAAGGTCAGGACAACATGTCGCATACAAGAATGATTGCTCCCCCTTTCTTAGTTTCCAAGTAATGCCCCTTTGATTTTTTTCAAACATTCTTGTACGCGCCATAACTCAGTAACCATTGGGGATATCTTCATGCAATTTTATAGGAATATGTAATAGATCAGGACGATCGGTCGCGTACAAAAATGATAGTTCCCCCTTTCTAGTTACCAGTGGTCAGAGCTGTTAATTATTATTCCATAACTACCCATATGCAGATTAATTGTTTAGGCTATTTTTATTCAATCATAATGCCATAACCCTTTGAAATATTTTAATGAAATTTTGTAGGAATGTATATAATAATAGGGCAATATATAATTAGTAAGAACCACAACTCTGGCATACTTATGTCCTGAATTATTTGCCCTATAACTAAATTTTCTTGTCCTTTTCTAATTCCTCAACCATTTTAAATACTTTAATGAAACTTAATGGTGGTGTGTATATTGCCAGGGGAATACATTAGGACCAAGAATGGTAACTCTAGTATACTTAGTTTATAAATTATTTCCCTTGTTTGACTTCTGCATTTCTCAATATCTGTGCCACTTCATCCTGGGAGCTTTTTTTTTAGCTCATCTGAGCTATGCTGAGGATGAGCTATAGTGATCACTTTGTCCGTTGTCTGTGCATCCGTCCGTTAACATTTTCAAACGAGTTCTCATCTGAAGCCCCTGAGCCAATTTTGCTCAAATTTCATGTGGAGCCTCCTTAGGTTGGGGGAACCAAAGATTACTAAAATGGTCGCGATCCATTGACCAAGATGCCCGCCATGCCCATATATGGTAAAAACATTTAAAAATCTTCTCCAGAACCGAGGAAGCCTTATGGCTGAACCTTTGCATAAATCATTGGGGATGGGAGGTCTACCAAAGTTGCTAAAATAATGATCGTACATTGACATTTTACCTTTTTATGGCGAGGTCAAGTTTGCTTCCCTATGCATTTGTATGGGAAAAATGTTGAGAATTACAAATGACTTCTCCTCTGGAGCCTCTGGGCCAATGTTGCTCAAATTTCATTTTGAGCCTTCCAGGGGTAGGGGAATGAAAGCTTGCTAAAATGGTTGCTGTCCATTGACCAAGATTTAACATTTAAAAATCTTCTCCTCCAGAACCGAGGATGCCTTATGGCTGAATCATTGCATAAGTCATCGGGGATGGGAGATCTACCAAATTTGCTAAAATAATGGTTGTACACTGACATTTGACCTTTTTACTGCAAGGTCAAGTTTGCTTCCCTATGCATGTCTATGTGAAAAATGTTGAGAATTTCAGACAACCTCCTATGGAGCCTCTGGGCTAATGTTGCTCAGATTTCATTTGGAGCCTCCCTAGGGCAGGGGAATGAAAGATTGCTAAAACAGTTGCTGTCCATTGACCAAGATGGCCGCCTTGCCCATACATGGTAAAAACCTTTAAAAAATCTTCTCCAGAACAAAGGATGCCTTCAGGCTGAATCTTTGCACAAATTATCGGGGACGGGAGGTCTACCAAATTTGTTAAATTGATGGTCGTACATTGTCATTTGACCTTTTTACGGCGAGGTCAAGTTTGCTTCCATATGCATTTGTATGGGCCCCATATATTTGTATGGAAAAACTGTTGATAATTTCAAATGACTTCTCCTCTGAAGCCTCTGGGCCAATGTTGCTCAAATTTCATGTGGAGCCTCCTTGGGGCAGGAGAACGAAAGATTGCTAAAATGGTCCATTGACCAAAATGGCTGCTATGCCCATATATGATAAAAACCTTTAAAAATCTTCTTCTCCAGAACCAAAGAAGCCCTGGGTCCTGATCTTTGCACAAATTATGGGGGACAGGAGATCTACCAAAATTGCTAAAATGATGGTCCTATGTTGACGTTTGACATTTTTACGGCAAGGTCAATTTTCCCCATGCATTTGTATGGGCCATATACATTTATATGGGAAAAATGTTGAGAATTTATATTTTGGACACAGTGCTCCAGCTAGGATTTTAGGGCAGACGGATGCTGGGTAGGGCACTTTCTGTGCGGTCATACAAAAATTAGGGCACCATGTGTCATGTGATATGCCTCAGTATCATGACATGTTACAAAATATAATCCCATTCTGCATTAAATGTTCGGACTAGAATACACATAAAATTGACATTTACATATCGATAAATTTTTTAATTTTTGTCCGATTTTCGTGAAATTTTCAGCAAAATATAGGATTTTATATCTTGAGTTGATATAAGCCAGCAGCTTCAGAAGGGCAGAGGGGCGGCAGGAGAGGGCAAGAGGGGCGGCCCGCCCCTCTATATAGGGCTAGCTGGAGCACTGGGACATCTCTATAATCCAGTTGAATTGAAACTTGTAGGGCCATTTCAAAAAAAAATGAGTCTTTTTTTTTTCAAACTGACCTGCACCAAAACTGAAAAGACTTGCTAATGATAAGTTTATGCCATATTATGTGTTATAAAAATGTTAAAGTTGCGGCCAAATTTCGTAAGTATAGGTTCAATAGAAAACATTTTCTATAACATTAAGTAGTCAAATTTGTCCCGAGTGTAACAAAAAAAGTGTGACATTTAAAGTAAACATCAATTTTCATCTGGCTATCATACAGAATAAACACTCTTGTAGAGATAACCTTATATTTCACAGTAAACATCACTTATTCGGCATATAGTTTTTGGATATGGATAACTTTTTTTCAAATATTTTGTTACTTTTGAACCCTCTCAGAAGGAAGCATGTGTGGAAGATTTTGTCAGCACCAAAACACTAATCTTTGAAAGAAGTCTATTATAATTTGCATACAGTAGATCTATATTAGCCAGACTAACCCTAGTTGGTAAGTCCAATGTTACAGCTTCCTAAAAAGCATGAACTTACTAATGCATGTTCATTTATACTTAACAAGCACCATTATATGTGTTGTAACCCACAAATGTCCCGAGTGTAACATTTTGACTTTAAATGCTCATATCATCTCCACATGCTGCTTTAATTTGCATTCTGTTTTATGTTTCATGAAACCAAGTGCCCATAAGTTAATACATCCAAAGATTTTCATGATGAAAGGCTTGTGTGCCTTTTTAGGACCTAAAAACAAATGTCCCGAGTGTAACACTTTATTTGCATTAAAGCCTTTGTACATTGTTTAGTGCCTTAAATCAGTACCATAAAAAGTAACAAAAGTAAACCTATTACAAGTTATAAGAAGAGTCTTTGTACTTTAATTTTGAAGGGACTTTTATGGAAATAAGACTGTATTGATGTAATATTTTTTAAAAATCTTGATGTTTTTTGTCTTTGCGTACAACAAAAATCATGTTTGGTTGGAAAATGATGGTCTTACAATCTAGTCATACCTTCATATATAAGGTCAAAAATATGCATCATGAAACAGAAAACATAAAAAATACTTAAATATAAGTGCCTATATTTTAAAAATCATCTTTATACAGCAGTAAAATTAAGAAAATAGCGTTACACTCGGGACATAAAGTTTTTGAAATGAATTGTGGTATGAAATTTCTTGACTTTTTACAGTTGAACTGTTAAATTTTATGAAAAATGACAAAATTTGTTGTGAAGCTGCCTTTTGTTTCAAGATCAAAAAAATTTATAGAAAAAAAAGAGGCCAGGCTCATCAGCAGAAAAAGTGAGAAAGTTTAGGGAGAGGCTTTAGACAGATCCTAAACTAAACAAGAGGGCCAAGATGACCCTGCATCGCTCATGTGATTACCAAAGAAGTTTGAGTCAGTTGGCCTTTCGGTTCAATATAGATTTTCAAGATGACAGCTATGTTGGATTTCCAGTCAGAATGATTTTTGCTTCTGAACTACAAGTCAACTCAATACTTCCAATATATGGTTCTGGAGAAAAAGTTCAAAATAGATTTTCAATAGGGCTGGTGTGGGACCATCTTGGATTTCTTATCAGAATGATTAGTTATTTTTGATCTACAAGTCATCTCGATACTTCCTGTCATATAAGTTTAGAGTCAGTGGGCCTTTCTGTTCAGGAGAAGATGTTCAAAATAGATTTTCAAGATTGGTGACCATCTTGTATTTCCGATCGACACGGTTTTCACTGTTTTTTGACCTACAATCACCCTGATGCTTTCTACCAAGTTAAGAGTCAACTGGCCATTTGGTTCAGGAGAAGCGCAAAATAGATTTCCAAGATAGCAGCCATGTAGGCCATCTTGGATTTCCGATTGGAAGGATTTTAGCTAGTTTTTCTCTAAAAGTCACCCTGATGCTTCATACGGTATCAAGTTTCAAGCCAGTTAGCCTTTCGGTTCAGAAGAGGAAGAGAAAAATAGATTTTCAAGATGACCACCATGGCAGGCATCTTGGATATCTGAGTGAAAAGATTTGAGCTATATGTGATCTACAGGTAAACCCTGATGCTTCCTACCAAGTTTCAAGTCTGTTGGCCTTTTGGTTCAGAAGAAGAAGCACAAAATAGAGTTTCAAGATTGTGGCCATAGATTTACGATCGGAATGGTTTAAGCTATATTTGATCTACAAGTCACCCAATGTTTCCTACCAAGTTTCAAGTTAACTGGCCTTTCAGTTCAGGAGGAGAAGTGGAAAAAAAAAAAAAAGAAAAAAAAAAAGATTTTCAAGATGGCCCCCATGGCAGCCATTCTGGATTTCCAATAGGAACAATTTTAGCCAATTTTATCTACCATTCACCATGATGCTTCCTACAAAGTTTTTAGTCAACTGGCCTTTAAGATCAATTGATTGTGTTGGGGTTTAACGACACGTCAACCCTTGAGGGTCATTTTGTGTCGTCTCCCAGAGAAAGGGAGAAAAGAGATAGAAGAGAGAGTAGAGGAGATGAAAGAGAGGGACAGGGAAGAAAGAGGAACAGGAATAAAAGTGAAGAAACAGAAGAAATAAAAACATTCCCCCTCTACCCTTACCCACTACAAGGATAGCAGGCTTTGCCCAACTGTAAGCCAATATCAGTTGGACGCCCCGGTGATGTAAGATACACAGCACCTTCGCACCACCCGACCACCCCCGCCTTTAAGATCAAGAGAAGAAGCAAAAAATAGATTAATTTTCAAGATATCTGCCATCTTGGATTTCTGATCGCAATGATTTTAGCTTTTACTGATCTACAAGTCACCCAGATGCCTTACCAAGCTTCAAGTCAATTGGGACTTTCAGTTCAGGAGAAGACATTCAAAATAGATTTTCAAGATAGCAGTTGTGGCTGAAACCACCTGAAGTGTTGTCAGGGAGAGGGATACTGATGAAATTTGACACCATAGAACTAAATGGAAGTCACAAACCGGCTCTATCAATATCAATAAACTAAAGAGCATTTTTTTGTCCCGAGTGTAACAGTTCAGACCAAAGACTTTAAAATGGCTGCATTCTAACATAAAGTGAAGACATAATATTAAATATTTTAATCAAGCATATTGGTTTTCCCTAAGCACCTGACAAAACCATTGCTTATAGAAAGCCTTTCTTGTGCAGAATGACTAGTTTCTTTGTACTGAAGTTCAATTATTTGTGTTCTATAGTTATTTTTTGTACAAATATAGTTTCAGGTTGGTAAAAACTTGAATTATTTCAACTACAAATGTTTCCATAACATAAAACTTAGAATAAATGCAAGGTGTCAGAGAGAAATTGAATGAAAAGTAGAATAATATTAAAGTTTCTCATTTTGTCCCTAGTGTAACAAATTATTATAAAATACAACAATTTTTTTAAATAGTCTTGAGAAAAAAACGCTTGTCACATCCTGTCAAAATTTTGCATACATCAGCAGGATACTTAATGTTGTCCACAGTGCATCTTTTACTGCTTAATTCCATCTAATAGGTTTTTATAAAAACTTTTTGAGGTAAAGATAAAAAAACAAGTGCTTAAATTTGCTTTAAAAAGCCAAAATTCTCAATAAATAACACAAATATGACCAATTTTTATGTCAAATTTTTCCTTTATATATATGTTGTCAATACATATATAAAATTGTGTGGAAAAGATATGTATTTCCAAACATATTCCATCTTGGAAAAATCCTGTAATTGAACAAAAAATATAAAAAAGTTGAAATAAATTCAAAATTTTCAAAAACGTGTTTCCTTCTTTTCATTTCTCATCTACATTTTGTGAAACCTGTATCATCAAAGTTAATATTTTGATAGACAGCATTGACTCAAACTGATTTTTATTTTTGACCTCCAATGTCACACTTTTGACTCATTTTTTTTTAAATGGCCCTGTAGCTAAATGAGCCGATAGAAAGTCATAGATGGCCGCCACAGCCGCCATCTTGAAAATCAATTTTTGACATCTCTTCCCAAACTTTTGGTCGCTTTGAGCCAAAACTTGCTCTGTAGCAAGAGAATCAAAACGAGCTAAAATTTTGTTGATCGGAATTCTAAGATGGCCTCAATGGTTCCACTCCATTGAACAAGCTGGCTGCCAGAGCTACAAATAGAATATCTTCAAACCACATCTAGTCCTTGACCAATGGCCCGGTTTCAAAATATTTGCACAGAGGTGTTCCTCCAATGACCCTCTATCAAAATTGCTAAAATAGTTCCACTTGGCTGAACAAAATGGTGACCAGAGCTAAAAATAGAAAAAGCTTTATAAAACATCTCGTCCACGGCCAGTGGCCTGATTTCAAAGTAATTTCACAGAAGTGTTTCTCTTATGGCGCTTTACCAAAATTGCTAAAATAGTTCTGCTTGGCTGAACAAAATTGCCACCAGAGCTAAAAATAGAAAAAAAAACAACAACATTAAACGACATCTCCTCCTTGGCCAGTGGCCTGATTTCAAAATGATTTCACAGAAATTTAACTCACCGGAACAAAAAGTTCATGTAAGCTATTCTACTACCCCTGGCGTCGGCGTCCACAAATGTAAAAGTTTTTGCTTTAAAGCTTTTTAGTAGCTCATTACTTTTTTATGTGTACATGGATTGAGTTCATATTTGGTATGATGATAGATACTGGGCTAAAGTTTTTATCTGCAGTATCAGCACCCATGACCGTGACCTTGGGGTCAAGGTCACAGACTTAGAATTTTGATGGTAAAGATTTTGTGTTAAAGTTTTTAGGAGCTCATTACTTCTTTACCTTTGGATGGATTTAGTTTATACTTGGTATAGTAATAGATACTGGTCTCAAATTTTTAGCAGCAGCATCAGCTCTCATGACCATAACCTTGGGGTCAAGGTGACAGACTTTGAATTCTTATGTTAAAGTTTTTGTGTTAAAGTTTTTAGGAGCTCTTTACTTCTTTACCTTTTGATAGATTAAGTTCATACATGGTATGGTGATAGATACTGGTCAAAAGTTTTTATCAGCAGCATCATCATACATGTCCGTGACTTTGGGGTCAAGATCACAGACTAAGAACTTTTATGTTAGTTTTTGCACTGAAGATTTTAGATCATTACTTGGTTGCCTTCAGATAAATTTACTGGAGACTTGGTATGGTGAAAGATATTTCTTTAAAGTTTTTATCTGCAACATCAGCACCTATAACCATTACCTTGGGGTCAAGATCACAGACTTAGAATTTTGATGTTAAAGATTTTGTGTTAAAGTTTTTAGGAGCTCATTACTTCTTTACCTTTGGATGGATTTAGTTTATACTTGGTATGGTAATAGATACTGGTCTCATTTTTTTAGCAGCATCAGCTCTCATGACCATAACCTTGGGGTCAAGGTCACAGACTTTGAATTCTTATGTTAAGTTTTTGTTTTTAATTTTTTAGAGCTCATTTCTTTTTTACCTTTGGATGGATTTAGTTTATACTTGGTATGGTAATAGATACTGGTCTCATTTTTTTAGCAGCATCAGCTCTCATGACCATAACCTTGGGGTCAAGGTCACAGACTTTGAATTCTTATGTTAAGTTTTTGTTTTTAATTTTTTAGAGCTCATTTCTTTTTTACCTTTGGATGGATTTAGTTTATACTTGGTATGGTAATAGATACTGGTCTCAGAGTTTTAGCAGCAGCAGCATCAGCTCTCATGACCATAACCTTTGGGTCAAGGTCACAGACTTAGAACTTTTATGTTAGTTTTTGCACTAAAGATTTTAGATAATTACTTGGTTGCCTTTAGATGAATTTGGTATGGTGATAGATATTGCTTTAAGTTTTTATCAGCAACATCAGGACCTATAACCATGACCTTGGGGTCAAGGTCACAGAATTTTAATGTTAAAGATTTTGCGTTAAAGTTTTTAGGAGCTCATTTCTTTTTTTCCATGTGATGGATTCAGTTCATACTTGCTGAGGTCATAGATACTTGTCTAAAAATTTTATCAGCAGCATCAGCTCCCATGACCGTGACTTTGTTTCTGTTATGGGTCTGAAAATTTGCCTTTGCGCAACTAAGTCAAAGCGCGATTTCCTGTGAGCTATCCTGTGAGGTGACAGGTCTTGTTTGACTAGATATGGCCCTTTGAAAATTTCAGCATTTTAACCTTGTGAGCAAGATATCTCAAAAAACTGTTTAAGCCATTGCCTTGAAACTTAACATTCCGATCAGTAAAGGACCTGATTAACTTACAGCAGTTTAACTGCTGTAAGTTAATCAGGTCCTTTACTGATCGGAATGTTAAGTTTCAACTGAGTTAACTCAGGTGAGCGTTGTGGCCCATGGGCCTCTTGTTTTATTTATACTAATAGTATTTAATATGTTCATTGTTTTAACATACTAGCGGAAAAAAGAAACTGTGCATTGGTAAAAAGTTATACAAAATAATAACATCGTAGCAGACAGTAATAATATATTTCAGATTTGTAACAATACACATTTCATCGAAGTTCAAGGGATTCAAAAGTGCGAAAAGAAGACCCATTTCATCACCAAGGCTCAACAAATCAAAAATGTCTCAAGCACCATGTCACAAAGTCAATATCTGGTATGTCCACCATTAGCAGTAATGCATGCGTTGCATCGCCGCCGCATGGGTCCGACAAGATTGGTGAAAAACGCCTGAGGAATGCCGTTCCAGATGCGAACTAACGCGCGGGAAAGCTCAGCCAACGTCACTGGCTGATTTGGCAACTGACGTAGACGACGTTCCATCTCATCCCATGCGTGCTCTATCGGCGATAAGTCTGGTGATACCACAGGCCATGGCAACACATTAACATTCTGCTGAGTAAGAAAATCAGTCACAGTGCGTGCAACGTGTGGTTTGGCGTTGTCGTGTTGCAGCGTAACGGCATGTTGACGCACAAACGGGACGATGTGGGCTTGCAGAATCTCATCGCGGTAGCGTGCGTTTCCTGTTATTCCGCCCCATACCATTATACTGCCCCCGTCAAAGAGATGACGTTCAACAACACAGTTATCCTGGTACCGTTCTCCAACTCGACGCTATATACTGGAACGACCATCACTGCTATCCAAGTGGAAACGTGACTCGTCTGAGAACAGGATATGCGCCCAATCTCGTCTAGTAAAGCGAAGATGGGCCCTGCACCATGCAAGGCTAGCAACACGGTGACGTCGCTGTAGGACGACGGATTGCTGGATGCCGAGGGCGAATGTTCCGTTCACACAAGCGGTTTCTCACGGTTCTTGGACTAATGTTCCTCAAGCCAGGAATGCTTCTACCCGTCAACGCAGCAGTTTGAAGTCAGTTACGAAGATGCGTCAAACGGATGTAAGTGTCTTGACGTAATGTTGACATCCCGATCTGCGGCGGTCCCTGGTGTAACCAGATTGCTGATAACGTCTCCATAAAGCAGAAATCGTGTTCCTATGCACGCCAAACCGTCTGCTAACCTCATTTTGGGATACACCAGCCCGAATCATGCCAACCGCTTGGTTGCGCTGAGCTTCGTTGAGTCTAGGCATTGCTTACCAACACATTCAGGAGAAATAAATTTGTTTTTCTGTTTCACTTGGATAAAATGGTTTTACACAAGAGTCAAAAAGATTGTAAAGACGTTCACATTTAATTGCTAGCCACGAATATGCTTAATGCTGCACGTGCACAAGGACAACGCAATGCACGTGCAAGGACCTTATTTACCAATCAATATTGTTAAGGAGTATACACATCATGTTTGTGTAAAGTTTCAAGCATAAATGGATTTTGGAATTATAGAAAATTTATTTTTTATACATGCACAGTTTCTTTTTTCCGCTAGTATATATACTAGCGGAAAAAATAAACTGTGCATGTGAAAAATGTTCAGGTATCGCTCCATTTTATAAATTAAAGCTTGAAACTTTACACAGGCAAGTTGTGTATCCATCCCAGTCATTTACATTGGTCAGTGCATGAGTTGCCTGGGTAGTTTGTCTGTTTGGCAAACGTCTTCGTTTCCACGTTTTTTTCGGGCAGCAGTCAAATCGCAAACTCGTTTGTCGACTAAACATGTGTACAAACATAGTGTTGATGCCTGTAAAACAGAAAACCAGGATAATTTTGAAAAACGTCTTTGATACGCCATGCCAAGGTTAAATGACACTGACAGATGACGTGCTGTAGGCATGATTGAAGCTGGTGTATGTCATACTGATGTTGCATGACAATTTGGTGTGCACCGAAATACTGTAGACGCCTTGTGGAGACGGTACCAACAGTTCGGGATCAACAGAGACCGGCCTCGGTCAGGACGTCCACACGTAACGTCTAATCATCAGGATACCTACATCCCGGTGGTACATCTCCTTGATCGACTCAGAACTGCTACTTTGACAGCTAGAAGTATTCCTAGTCTTAGGAGGATTAATCTCCGAATGGTACGTAATGGATTGCGTGGACGAGATACGTCCTGTTCTCCAGAAACGTCATCATGTAGCACGTTTCGCCTGGTGTAGACGACACATACACTTCATGCAACAGGACTGGGCATGTGTTCTTTTCACAGATGAATCCAGGTTTCATCTTGACAGCAGTGACGGTCGTTCTAGAGTGTACCGTCGTGTTGGTGAACGTTTCCATGAGAGTTGCGTGATTCAGTGGCATCCTTTCGGCGGAGGTAGTGTCATGGTGTGGGGTGGAATCTCATCCTGTGGCAGAACAGTTCTTATGGTTGTGGAGGGCACACTTACAGGCATCAGATACCGCGACGAAATCATGTTCTCCCATTTGTGCAACAACATAGTGCCATGCTGCAACAGGATAACACTTGCCCACGTCGCGCTGGTCGTCACCGACTTCTTGATCCAGAACAATGTTAATGTGCTGCCCTGGCCTGCAATGTCACCGGATTTGTCTCCTATAGAGCAGGTTTGGGATGAGATGCAGCGTCGCTTACGTGGCCTCCAAAATCAGCCGTTGATGTTATCTGACCTGTCACGTGCGCCTGTGAGAATTTGGAATGGTATTCCCCAGGCATTTTTCAGAATACTTGTTGCATCAATGAGGCGTCGTTGCTAAGCGTGCATCGATTCCAGTGGTGGACATACATGGTATTGATGAGCTGAACTGTGTTTAGAAAACGTCTCTGAAAATTGATCTCTATCCAAGACGCTGCTGATGCAATAAACATGTCAGTTGAGCTGGTGTTAAATAAAGGTCAGATAAAACCCTGATAAATTTTGTTTAGCAATTTCTTGCATACCTCCTAAGTTGTAGCATATTATATCCATGCACAGTTTATTTGTTCCGCTAGTATATGTGCAATCATTAATTACATAGTTGCTATTCCTGTTTGTCTGCCTGTCCATCTTTTAGCCATACACATAATGTACATTGGTTACAATTCCTTTAAAAATTTTGGCCCCTCTGTCTTAGCAAAAGGGCGTATAATGCGCTGCTTGCGAAGCTCTTGTTTATGCTCCCCGAAGGAAGAGCATATAGTCAACGCTTGTCCATCCGTCCGACCATCCGTCCATCCGTCACATTTTTGTCTGGAGCATATCTGTAAGTATTGAAGGTAATTTAATGAAACTCAATACACTGATAGAGGGCCATGAGGGGAATTGCAGAATGCAAGACTAATAACCCTGTCACCAGTATTCACAGAGTCACTTTCCTTCTTAATTTTTGCAGTAAAAAGCTTGTCCGGAGCGTATCTCTGAAAGTATAGAAAGGAATTAAATGAAACTTGATACATTGATAGACGACCATCAGAGGAAGTGCAGAGTGCAAGAACCATAACTCTATCACAAGTAGTTTCAGAGTTATTTCCCTTTCTAATTTTTGCAATAGTAAGCTTGTCCGGAGCATATCTCTAAAGTATTGAAGATAAATAAATGAAACTTGATATAGTGATAGAGGGCTATGAAGGGAATTGCAGAATGCAAGAACCATAACTCTGTCACCAGTATTTACAGAGTTACTTCCCTTCTAAATTTTTGCAATAAAAAACTTGTCCGGAGCATATCTCTGAATGTATTGAAGGGAATTAAATGAAACTTGATACATTGATAGACAGCCATCAGAGGAAGTGCAGAGTGCAAGAACCGTAACTCTATCACAAGTAATGGGTTAGTTCCCTTTCTAATTTTTGCAATAGTAAGCTTGGCCGGAGCATATCTCTAAAAGTATTGAAGATAAATAAATGAAACTTGATACACTGATAGTGGGCCATGAAGGAATTGCAGAATGCAATAACCAAAACCCTGTCACCAGTATTTAAGGAGTTACTTCCCTTCTTAATTTTTGCAATAAAAAGCTTGTCTGTAGCATATCTCTGAAAAGTATTGAAGGGAATAAATGAAACTTGATATATTGATAGATGGCCATCAGAGGAAGTGCAGAGTGCAGGCAAAGGTGCCTGAGCATCCATCTGTCCGGTCATCTGTCTGTCTGGAGTTATCTCCCTTACTTATACTCTGGATGCACGCCTTATTTTTTCATGATTTTTACATTCTTTGTTGAAAACCACTTACTTGGGAACACAAAACTGAGTTTCTTAGTCTTATGGTGTAAGAGTTACAGGCCTTGTGGGGAAAGGGCCTTACATTTCTCCTTATTTTTGCATTCTCTTTTGAAAATCACTTACTAGAGAACACAAAACTGAGTTTCTTAGTCTTATGGTTTAAGAGTTACAGGCCTTGCAGGCAAAGGGCCTTATATTTCTCATTATTTTTGGATTCTTTGTTGAAAATCACTTACATGTACTACAGAACACAAAATTGAGTTTCTTAGTCTCATGGTATAAGAGTTACTGAACTTGCAGGCAAAGGGCCTTATATTTCTCATTATTTTTGGATTCTTTGTTAACTAGAAATGTGTCCAAAGTACACAGATGCCCCCGCATTGACGTAGGCTAAATTGGCAAGGTTTGCACAGTTTTATAGAGGTACCCAAAGCCAGGGCATCCGTGTACTGTACACATTCCTAATTTTTTTTTTTTTTTTTTTGTACATTTTACAGGCTTTCAAATGGATAGCTAGTCATTTGTCATTGGGCCATCTGATGCCCAGGCCACCAGTGCCTACAGCGCTTTGATTACAATAATAAGCCTGTCCGTAGCTTATCTCTTTAAAGTATTTTACTCTTTCACTAACATAACCCTCCCACTACTGTGCATCTTCAGTGAGCATCCTTCGGTTTCACTGATTCTCTTGTTTTAAGATATTTGTAACCAGTTTTCAAAATGCATGTATTCATATTCAGAAATTCAGACATTCTAAATTATTGTTTATATAAGCTTTACTGCACATAGCAAAAAAAAAAAAAAAAAAAAAATTATATGCCCCCACCATGAAGTGGAGGAGCGCATATAGTTTTACCCTCAGTCATACCTATGTGTGTCCGTCCGTCACACTATAGTACTGTTGGTGTCTCCGCAACTCCTCCTACAGTTTTCAAGGTAATGGTTTGAAACTTGCACCATAGTAGGGATATAGACAGCATATGCATAGAATTCTGATCAAATTTTTATTGCTAGACTTACTAGTCCAGTAACTGAGACCTCTTTTTGAGACTAAAACCCCCATCGTTCGAAAGGACAATTTTAGTTTCAAGTTATACCGGGTAGGTTAACATCTCTCCTATTGTTTGTCAGGTGTTGTCGCATCCGCAAATGGTAGCACCATGTTGTGAATGGGGAGATAACTATGCACCATGGCAGCCTGAGATTGAAGACGTGGGTATTTAAATGCTAAATTGAACTTACTAAATCCTTTGAGATTCTACGAATTACCAACATATATTTATTATGTACTATAACTGCGCTACGGGTACATGTTTTTGAACAATTTGTTAAAACGTCGACGGTGTAACCTATGTGATGTAGCATACAATAACCTGATAAAGTCACTTTAGGTGTTGTCAAAATTAACTGCTTGGATCATATTGTAGGTGTACAAGGTGGTTTTATTGGAGTACCTTCATTTTCGACCACCCATTGATTTGAAACCTCCAGAATAACATGAAGAAAATTAAGATAAAAAATGGTATCTTCTATTAGATTTAGCATAATGTGACGCAGCAGGAGCAATAGAATAGATTTATCATTTAAGTTTTGGAGTTAGATATTTTAAGCTTAAGAAAGCAGAGGTAATAAGCTAAATATAACTTTGTTTACTGTCATTTCCTCTAACAGGTTTGACCTACTGTCATGTTTATGTAAGTATGTTATAACAATATGTTTCTGTAAGTTGGTGGTTACCAACAGAATATGTAATCATTACCCAAGAAAGATATTTCTAAGAAAAACATTTGAGACTATTGAAGGTTTTATAATTTTGCAAAATTATAAAATGGTTAACTTTTTAAAACTTTTTTACTTCAAATTGTTAAAACAGTTTTTTGGTTGTTGCTTGGTAAAGTGTTATATGTATTGTAGTAATAATTCAATAATATGTATTGTAGTAATAATTCAATTTAATAATATAAACTTTCTTGCCTTTACTTGCCATACATACTCTAATATTACAGACACATCCAGAGGTAGTAGAATAGACTATTTCAAATTTTAGAACAAGTATGGTAAGTAGATAAGGCATCCCAAAACTCGGGGTTCTGTACTTGATACAGTACAAATACAGTATAACATAAATACCTATCTAAAAATGAATGCATCCAATGGAGATGCTTAATAAAACCCTCTGGTCTCGACCAGAAAATTTTAACTCCACAATACATTAACCTATAGAAAATATTCTGTATTACAAACCTTCCACAGAAAAAAAATGACAATTTAACAGTCTTAATGAGTCTAACTCCAGAAGGTCCCTTAGGCAGTTACCTGTGTGACATCACTCTTCCCACTCTTTTGATCACGTGTCAGTTGCTTTTCTGTGGACAAGAAAGTAAACAAAGGATTTTTTACTGGCGGAAAAAAATCTGTATTTTTGTTCTTTTCTCCGGTTTAATTTTCTTAATCCTTGTCTTTCTTATGTTCCTCTATCATTCCTTCCACAAAATATCTTATTACTTTCTGTTAATCATTTTTCAATTTCTTGTTATTATTGATCGCTTGTCCATGTCATACATTTTCGCAACTTTTCATGGAGATCGTTCGTGGCAATTATGGATATATTAAAGCGCGGTGGGATAATCACCAAAGTTGCTTATCATGTTTTTTTTTGTTCTAGGTTGTTGGCGTTCCACCTGTTGTCTGTGGTCAGAAAAAAATCTGGGTTCTTGCAGATAAGAGTCGCATTCATTCTGCAAGGAAATCAGTCATGAGAAAGGAGAAACAGAGCAAGAAGAGATTGCCGAATCAGTCACCAGTCAACCAGGCACAGATCAACCAGGCACTGGTCAGCCAGTCACGGTCAACCAGTCACCAGTCAACCAGTCACCGGGCAAAATTTGACCAGGCACCGGGCTACCAGGCACCGGTCATCTGATACCAGGCACCTGTCACCAGTCACTGATCATCCAGTCACCGGTCATCTAAAAGTGATTACCAGGCACCAGTCACCAGTCATGAGGCACCGGGCATTTAATCATCAGTCACTGGTCAACCAGTCACCTGTCACCAGTCAACTTACCAAGCACTGGTCAGCAGGCATCATTCGATCGGCACTGAATACCGGGTAGCCAATCAGACTCAGAACTCAGCAACTTAAAAGAGAATATTATTACCACTAGAGCCAGACTCTAGTCAAATGTCGGGTCCAAGTATTATAATTGATCCACCTAGTAATACTTGGCAATCCAATGACAAGCATATATCTCAAACCAGGCGAAGTAGGAGAGATCAGCCTAAAACAAAACACAAATCTAAGAAGAGGAGAAGACATAGATCGTCTTCTTCTTCCTCCTCTTCTAGATCATCTTCTTTGGCTTCTCATAGGAGAACAAAGAGGTCCAAACACGCTCATAAGAGGAAAAGAAGACGTTCGACGTCGTCTTCTTCCTCCTCTTCAAGTCATTCTATGAATGATTATGATAGATATAAAAGAACAAGACAGTCTCCTCAGGTTGCATTGCAAATTTACCAGCTACGCTGCAACCTGCTAGGACCATTAATGAGACACCTATCATACATTCTGATAATGTGGTGCAAGAAACATCAAAGGATACAGGCTCCGAATTGGAGGCGGAAATCTTGTCCTTTGACAAGGCGAACAATGAAATATTTAGACTTTTACCGCAGGAGTTGTGCCCTAAGTCTACTGAGGAACACACTCCTGCAAAAGCACTGTCAGGAATTGAGTATTTAATGGAGTCACACGCAACTCCATTATTCTTTTGCAGTCAAAATTAGTGGAAAATACTACAAAGTTTATTCAGAATAAAATGGATTCCGAAAACTTTGGTAAAGACTGGCTATGCCCTCAGAATTTAGTTTCATCTTTGGCTCCAACGAAATATTACAAAAGTCAAAATCAGTATTTTCCTACGGAAAATCTTCCTCAGAAGCCGATGCTTTGTTATTGGATATATCTAGCAGAGGAAGATGTTCCATCCCAGTCAAAAATTTAGAAGTCTGGGAAAAGAGAGCTCACAAATTAGTGACGATCAATTCGCACACGGATTTGTTCTCTTCAGCAGCTTATTTATGTCTCCAACAAGAGTCCATGTCAGTCACTGCCCTGTCTAGACACTTGGAAGCTGTGGCCAAATCTATCAAACAGGCAACAGCCATGTCTATTATTTTGGCCACAGAGTTGTTTCAGGCTAGATGTGACGCAGCTATAGCCACATCAAAATTATATAATTGGAAAATTCCAGGTACGAACTGAGGAATGCTCCAATCAATGCTGAATCTTTGTTTGATAACAAAATCAAGGAAGTTGCCAAAGCAAATTACGAAGTGCGACAGCAGAGATTTCTAGCTTCTTCCTCAACTAATACTAATGTACAACAACAAAAATCATCTTATTCACCTTCAGGAGCGTTTAAGAGACCTAGACAGCCAAGCAAGTCTTCCAGACCTAAACAGAGCCAGCCGTACAGGTCTAAAACTCAAACTCTGTCCTTTACATCCGGTACTAGAAAGGACTTTTCTAAGAGGAGCAGTAGCTCTAAACAGTTCCCCTCCTCTAAACATGCCTTGTCTTCAACAAAGTTCTGAAAGCCAACCCTTTCCACTGCCTATCTTACCACGCCCAGATATTCCAGTGGGAGGATGGATGGATGGATGGATGTTTTGTTTATAGACGCTCAACCCTAAAAGGGCATATAGCGTCTAATAATTTTTATATTATATGATGATTTTATTTAATGAGAAATTAAAAATATCTAGAATTGATGTGTTCATTTTAAAAAGATAAAGTATCAATTATTTTAATTTATTAAAAATACTGATTATATTTTATTAAAACGTCCGATCTCTTTAAGAAAGTCGAGCATTTTCTTAGATGGTATATCATTAAAAAGTTCCTTTATAGTTTTTACATTAAAATACTTTGTGCGAATATAATTAAATTCTGCACAAGTGATAAGAAAATGTTTGACTGTAAAAAGTTCGTTGCAAGGAATGCAGAATGGAGCTTGTTCATTTTTTAAAATATAAGAATGAGTAATTCTAGTGTGTCCAAGTCTACATCTGGTGATTTTTGTTTGTTCTTTTCTGCTGAGATTAGAGAATGTGCATTTGCTGTTAAAATTTGATTTTATTTCATTTAGTTTATTTTGAGTTTGTGTTTCCCAAACAGATTAACTTTTGTTGTTGATGTATTGACGGATGTTTGATTTAAAGTCGGAGTGAGGAATTTTGAAATTTGTTATCACTAAGGATAGTGCCGATTTGGCTTCTAAATCGGCTAATTCATTTCCACGAATATTAACGTGGCTGGGAAGCCAACAAAATACAATTTCTTTTGAAACTGAAAGGTAATAATATTTTTTAAGAATTTGCTGAATTAATGGGTTTCTATGGTGTAAATCTTTAAGAGATTTTAATACAGAAAGAGAATCTGAATAAATGATGAACTGTTTTTCAGGCTGATCTCTGATATGGTAAAGTGCAATATCAATTGCCTTGGCTTCGGCGGTAAAAATGGAGCTATTATCAGGTAATCTGATACTGTCAGTAAAATTTGGACTAATAACAGAACAAGCAACTTTCTCATCTTGTTTCGAACCGTCTGTATAAATTGACAGATAATGTTTATAATTTGATTTGATTTCTAAAAATTCATTTTTAAAAATATGCGACTCAACTTCTGTTTTTTTTTATTTTTATGAAGGTCTAATATAATCTTTGGAGGTTTTAACGTCCATGGCTCTTTTGATGGAAAAGAAAAATGCTGAACATTTTTAATATTAATATTGGCCTCTTCAAGTAACGGTTGTATTCTCAGGCCAAGGGGTTTAATAGCCGTTGGTTTGTTGTTGTAATATCTTTCATATTTAGGGTTAAAAACACAATCATAGGCTGAATTACGTGGATTGGCGGCTAATTTAGTAACATATTGAAGAGACAATTTCTCTCTTCTTATATACAATGATGGTTCATTTGATTCAGCGTATAAACTTTCGACGGGGGAAGTACGAAAAGCCCCTAGAGCCAGACGTAAACCTTGGTGATGAATAGTATCCAAAGATTTCAAATAAGATTTTCTTGCGGATCCATAAACTATGGATCCATAATCCAATTTAGATCTAATTAAAGATCTATAAAGATTTAAAAGAACAGTACGATCTCCTCCCCAGTCGGAACTGGAGAGAACTTTAAGAATATCAAGTGCTTTTAAACATTAGCTTTTAAAGCTTTGATGTGTGGTATAAAAGATAATTTGTTATCGAACAAAAGACCCAGGAATTTTGCTTCACTGACGACTGGAATTGGACTACCGTATATGGTGAGATGAGGATCAAAATGTAGCTGACGTATCTGACAAAAATGAACGCATTGAGTTTTTTGTTTTTGAAAATTTGAAACCATTTTCTGTTGCCCAATCTTCTATATTATTTAAACATCGTTGTAGTTTGAATTCAATGGTTTCCATATTTTTCGATCTAATAAATATTCCAAAATCGTCAACAAAAAGTGAACAATCAAGGTCTTTCACACATTTAACAATATCGTTAATTTTAATGCCAAACAAGGTAGGTGATAAAATGCTTCCCTGTGGTACACCTTGTTCTTGTTTAAATATATCTGATAACGTATTACCTATTCGAACATTAAATGTTCGATCTGATAAAAAATTTTGAATAAAAAGTGGTAATCGGCCTTTAAGGCCTAATTTATGTAAATCTTTCATGATGCCATGTTTCCAAGTAGTATCGTAAGCTTTTTCAAAGTCAAAAAATACAGCTACGACATGTTCTTTTTTAACAAAGGCATCACGAATAAAAGATTCCAAACGAATCAAATGATCGTTTGTACAGTTATTTTTTCTGAATCCAGCTTGATATTTTGTTATAAGCTGGTTTGATTCCAAGAACCAAACCAGTCTATCATTAATCATTCTCTCCATTGTTTTACATAAACAACTTGTCAAAGCAATAGGTCTGTAGTTAGTAGCTTCAGTATGATCTTTATTTGGTTTTGGTATAGGTATAATCGTTGCTTAATTCCAGTCTTTTGGAAATTTTCCAGTGATCCAAATATCATTTAAAATATTTAATAAAGTTTTTAAAGCGTTATCGGGTAAATGTTTAAGAATTTGATAATGAATGTCATCAGGACCAGCAGCTGTATCGTGAGATTTATTAAGAGCATCTAATAATTCTGAAGCTGTGAATGGTACATTATATTTTTCATGATTTAGTGACATAAAATTTAAATGCTCTTTCTCTCGTTCTAGTTTTATGTTCTGAAAATTTTCCGAGTAATTTCCACTAGAAGAGTTTTTCTGAAAATTCTCTCCTAGTGCATTGGAAGTATCTTTAGTCGTTGAGCATATATTTCCATTTGATTTAATATGGACATGCTTGTTATTTTTATTTTTGCCAGTAATTTTTCGAATCATGTCCCATATTTTCTTTGCTGGAGTTCTAGAGTAAGTTTGGAGACGTATTGCTGCCAAGATGTTCTTTTAGCCGTTTTTATTGTCTTGCGAGCTTTTGCTCACATTTGTTTGGCATGGATTAGATTTTCTTTTGTTGGCTGCCTATTGAACTTTCGTAAGGCAGATTTTCTTTTATTTATTGAATTTTTAACATCGTTATTAAACCAAGGTCTATTTCTTTTTGAACGTGTCGAGGACTTCGGAATACATTTTTCGGCTACATGAATTAATGTATCAGTAAAAGCTTGTATGTCATCTGCTGTTTTAAACATTTCAGAATTTAATTTTTCATTACATAGCTCCATAAAATTCTCCCAGTTTGCTTTATTCAGATTCCATCGTAAATGATGGTCTTCATTTGTCGATTCAATTTCTTCAATTTTAATTGGAAAATGATCGCTCCCATGAAGGTCATCTAGAACTGACCAATCAAAATCTAAGTAAATATTTGGAGAGCATATAGACAAATCTAAAGCAAAATAATTTCTTGTAGGAGAATGAAGATAAGTTTGTTGTTTATCGTTAAATAAACATAGATCATTTTCTGCAATAAAATTTTCTATTATTTCTCCTTTGTCATTTGTATCCAGACAACCCCATAGTTTGCTATGACTATTAAAGTCACCTAATAATAAAATAATAATTTATAAGATTGTCTAAATCGTGTTTAGAAAATTTACAGTGTGGAGGAAGATATAGAGAACAAATTGTTATGGATTTAGACAGAGTGACATTTACAGCAACAGTTTGTAAATTACTATTTATATCTATCTGTCTATGAGGAACATTTGATTTTACAAGGATAGATGAACCTCCTGATGCTTTCTGATTTTCAGTTGCGATATGATTATATAAACTATAATTTTTAAAATTAACATTATCTGTAGTTTTTAAAAAGGTTTCCTGGAGACAAAAGACAGTCGGAGAAAGTAGTGTTGTTAAAATTAAAATTTCGTTATAATTTGCTTTCAGTCCTCGACAGTTCCACTGAATAATTGATTTTTTATCCATGATGAATGGAGAGATGATTTCAAGATAAGGAATTTAATCCTTTTTTTTTTTATTTTTTCCGGGTCTGCGACAGCAAGGAGGAGTCAATCTCTAACTCCATGCTCTCGAGGGAATCGAACCGATTGACCAACTTGATCGGATCGGCCGATCCCCCTTTACTGTATGTATTTGGTTCTTTATCCTTTTCTTTTCCATTTTTTCCTTTTTGATCAGCTGTCCTGTTCCTGGATCTGGATCTTTGGGATCCACTTGCTTTACTTGGCTGAGTTTGTGAACTGTTTTGAGATTTTGTTGGTGGTCTAGACTGATGAGTAGATGCGGGTTTAGGTTTAGGTTTTTGAGTAGGAGTAATGACTTTTGAATTTGCTTTGATGACAGAATCTTTTTCGTTAAACTGGGTAGAAATTTCTTTGGTTTCAGGTTTAGTGTTTGAGGATTGAACAACTTTTGCAAAGGTGATTTCAGGTTGATTTTCTTGAATTTTTTTGGCTTCCAAATAAGTGATTTTTTGTGTAACTTTGATTTTCATAATTTCCTTCTCTTTTTTCCGAATTTCACATTGATTTGATTTTGATAGATGATTTTTGTGACAGTTCACACACTTTGCTTCATTTTTACAAGCATTTGTATGGTGATCAAAGTCACCCATACCACATTTTTCACATATTGATCCAGGTGCTTCCGGACAGCCGTTTTCATGATGTCCATACCTCTGACAGTTGAAACACCGCAGAGGATTTGGGATGTAGACTTCAACCGGTATAATTCGGTAAAATTTTTTTAGTGATTTCGGTAAAGTTGTGGTGTTGAAAGTTAGTAAAAGTGTATTTGTTTCTATAAGGTTTCCATCTTTTTTAATTTTAAAACGTTTGCAAGCTGTTACTCCTTGTGTGTTAAGGTATTCTGTGATATTTTCTTCAGTTTCGTGTTTTAGCATTCTGTCACGGATAATACCTTTGCAACTGTTAAGAGTTTTATGTTCCGTGACAGTGACATTAATATTAAAAATTTTTGTAAGTTTCAAGAGATTATCAGTTTGAGATTTTCTGTTTGTTTCGACCAAAAGAGTTCCATTTTTTAATTTTTTTACATTTTTTGGAGTGCCTATAATTGATTCTATTTGTTTTTCTCTAATGAAAGGTGACAGTGAAGTTATTGGTTTATCTTCTTTGCTCGAAATCACTAAAAATTTCGCAAAGTTCTCATTAGCTTTGAACGTAAATGTAGTCGGTTGCGTGTCGTCCTCCGAAGAGTCGAACGCCAGAAATCGTTTTCGAGAGGCCATGGTGATGAAATTTTTGATTCGATAGCTATGCGCCCCACCCTCCATGGAGCCCTACAAGGGGACGTTTAACAGAAATGGATCTCTTATTTCTAACGTCAAGGCTACATTGCTATTATACTCGATGTCAAGATCAGAGTCTTCAGCTCGGCCTCATGCTTAGATGATTTCCCACCTATTCATCTAAATTTCCATAGAAAAATTTATGAACAGTTGAGTTCATCCCTCTATCCACAGCCTCCACTCACAGAGGTTTCCGCCAAAGCCCCAATACAAGCCCACCAATTGACCCTCCAGCCGCCGCCCATTGAAACTCACTTAGAGGAACATGAGAAAAATAAGCCCGGTTGGTACCATAAAGATACGTATGAAAGAGAGAAAGAAGCTAAGAACAAGTTGTGCGCTTCTAGAGCTTGGCACGACTGAGCCGATTGATCCAGGCCGGATCTAACCCAGACCGCTCTTCTATCTGAAATAAGGGCCAAAATGATGTGTTGAAAAGCTGGAGATCCCTGGGCTTTCCTCAATCATCAGGTTCCCTTCTCCCAGCATACGAGACGCCGCCCACGGCAAACAGGTGGTTCCTGTTTCAATAGGGGATTACACCCTATCCACTACAGAAGGAAACTGATCTGTAGATTTTATGCCCTACAGACAAGGGAGGCCGAAAACGTCTGGGAAATTGAAAGGTTGTTTTTAACATTAGGAGATCCATATTTAAAATAAACAGTTTATTAAAGAAAGAAGGATTCACATTGGATTCATTTTTTAAGAGTCAAACAAACAAGCTGTGTTAGATGATATGTAGCTTTCAAATGATATGTAGCTTTCATACCTTGAAAAACGTTAAGTTTTTTTTTTATCTAACAATATTAAATGCATCTTACTTTTTAATGTGGAGAATGCTAGAGCTCGGAAAAATGACACAAACACAAGACAAACACATATGTTAAATACAGATGAGGTTATAATCTTCGTCCCATGTGCGACCCACGGGCACAGGATGATACACAAACAAATGAAGCATGTTAGTAACATGAGATAGGAAAGGTTTAAAAGGATACATCTCGCGAAATTTTTTTTTTTCCAATTTAAGATGCATTTCAGTAAATTAAATTTTATAGTCTGGAATTATACCGGTTGAACGGACGGTTGCTCTGTTATGTTAGGGGTTTTACCCAACTGCCACAGAAGCGGAAGGCAGCCACCTATTTCGAGGGCCCGGGTGGTCACGGGCAGCCTCTTAGACGGCTCGTACGTCACGCAGAGGGTACGTCTGGTCTATTCTAAGCCCGGAACCAGCACGGGACTCCAGTGGGAGGAAGATTGGCCCACTTTGTGGAACAATGGGGAGAATTAACACACAACAAAGGGGGCCTCTCTATCGTTTGAGACGGTTTCAGGATACCATTCAGTTCAACTCCCCCTCTTTCGTCAGCTCCGATAAGTCTGAGTCAGTCTTCTTCTTTTGCGAAATTCTACTTGAGAGACATGTCTCAACAAGCAGCAAATCTTCAGACTTTGGGTCCAATAGTTGCCCAAAAAGTGGTGGGGGTCAGGAAAAAAAAGCCTTTGATGCCTAAAGAAGACTGACAGCCTCCAAAGTCTACATTACATATATTAAGGTAATTAATATCTTATATATATATGGGAATTTAGATCATTCTTAGGATTATACATGTATATCATGAAAATATCTTATTCCTCAGAGTTTCCTGCGTCTTAATCCAGAGGTATCTGGAATTTATATATATATTTGTGTTAGAACTTTGTAGGAGAGCTCCTCCCTCCTAATTTGCAAATTCTAGCACATCTATAGGTTAATGTATTGTGCAGTTAAAATGAAGTTTTTATAAGTAAAATGTATTTTAACTAGCAATACTTAACCTATAGATAAGAGAATTCCTCCTCTCTCCCCGCATAGCTCAGTTGTATTGTTTTTATCCTTCAAAGAAACTGACATGTGATCAAAACAGCAGGAAGAGTGATTTCACACAGGTAACTGCCTAAGGGACCTTCTGGATTAAAACTCATTAAGACTGCTAAACTGTTGTTTTTTTTCTGTGGAAGGTATGTAATACAGAATAGAAAAGCACATTGTCTATAGGTTTAGTATTGCTAGTACTTATAAAAACTTCATTTTAACTGCACAATACATTAACCTACATAATGTGCTATTCTATTCTGTATTTCACATCTACCACAGAAAAAAACGACAGTTCAGTCGTCTTAAAGAGTCTTAATCCAGAAGGTCCCTTAGGCTGTTACCAGTGTGATGTCACTCTTCCTGCTCTTTTAATCGCTCTTTTAATCACGTGTCAGTTTCTTTCTGTGGAACAAAGAAAATAAACAGGATTTTTTTTACCAGGTGATAAAAAATCTAAATTTCTTTCTTTTCTCCAGTCTATTTTCTTAGTTACTGTTTTCTTTTATTCCTTTCTCATTCCTTTCACGGAAAATCTTATTACTTTCATTAAATCGATTTTCAATATTTTGTTATTGTTGATTGTCGTATTGCATCATGCATTTTCGCGACTCTCATATTTATCGGCACAACTCTCGTGTTCGCTCCGGAAGTCGTGCATAACTATTCAAATATTTTACTTGTTCTCTTTGTTCCAGGTTATTTATTAACGAGATCGGTAATAACTGGACTAGTATTGGTTCCTGCAGAAGATTTCTATGGTGAAGAAGCTGATTAGTAAAGAATTTGTTAACCTTCGGGTTATACGACAATTCTTTACTGATGGGACACCACCCCACACGGCCCTGCTGCAGGATTAGGACCCATCTGGGTGCATCTTTATGGGTGCTATAGGTACTCAATAAAGTCTAAGTCCACCACTGTCCGTGCATCCATCTACCTTACAGACAAGGAAGACGTGGCTGAAGATTGCAATGGTGGAGAGAATTTGTCAACCTTCGGGTTTTACGACAATTCTTAGTGATGGGACAACATTCCACAAGGCCTTGCTGCCAAGGTAGGACCCATCTGGGTAGCATCTTATGGGTGCTTTAGGTACTCAATGTCTAAGTCCACCTCTGACTAGTCATGACCGGTCACCGGTCATCCATCTGGGCGGTGTCTTTATGTGTGCTATAAGCACTCAATAAAGTCTAATTCCACAAATCACGGATCAACCAGTCAGCGGTCAGACTGGTCACCGGTCAAAAAATTACTATTGAGCAATCAATTACCGGACATCTAATCACCTGGCACGATCAGCGGGTACCAGTCACCGATCATAGAGGTACCAATCATATTGCCGGATTATTAGTGTCTGGATAACAGGTACTAGTTCCCGGACAATTAGTTTTGACTCATTGAATGCCAGAGATGAGTCAAATTAATGGTTTGTTACGCCCTAGGGCGGTCAGGACGGTACCGATGGTGATTTCCTATTTAATGAGATTCCGGTTTGGGCTTTGCCTATACGTACCACTACGCCGGCCTCGGTGGCTCAGTTGGATGCGCGTCCGACTGGAGACCAGGAGGTCGCGGGTTCGACCCCCGCCGAGGTCGGCAACATTCTTTCGTGGAGATTGATCATGAAATATTTTCTACGGTCATTCTCTCCCTTCCTCTGATTCAAGAAGGGCAGTTGTCAGTTTCTGGCGAAAGACTGTGCACAATACTGGTTAACCGCTTAGAGGACAAAGCCTGCCCAGTAAACGTGTGGTTAGGTAAACTGACCGTGCTCGACATGACCCCATTGGGTTGACTGGGCCGTAAAACCTCAAACAAACAAATACGTACCACTACACAGAAACTCTAACAACGTTAGATTTTATAACTTTTTTCTTACATATATATATACAACATATAATAATATGAATTGACACTAATTAACTATTACACACACACAAAAAAAAAAAAAAAAAATAACAGTCTTGACATACCCCAGCTATACTCTTCGCGTCGGCTACGGTTGCCCAACACGGGTGGTGACTGATACGTTTTACAATTTGACTAACTTGGTAGGTTAGCCAAATTGTTTAACAATATCAATACGACTCCACCCAAGTGTGCTGAACCCTGGGCCGATGCGAAGAGAATATGCTGGGTTACCTTCCGAATTCTTTATATGTTAATACGGGCCCTTTACTTATTTCTGTTAACACTTTATAACATAATAATTATTTCCTTTAAGGATGGATGGATGGATATTTTATTTATAGACGCTCAACCCTAAAAGGGCGTATAGCGTCTAATAAGTTGTATATTATATGATGATTTTATTTAATGAGAAATTAAAAATATCTAGAATTGATGTGTTCATTTTAAAAAGATAAAGTATCAATGATTTTAAGTTATTAAAAATGCTGATCATATTTTATTAAAAAGTCCGATCTCTTTAAGAAAGTCGAGTATTTTTTGAGTTGGCATATCATTAAAAAGTTCCTTTATAGTTTTTACATTAAAATACTTTGTGCGAATATAATTAAATTCAGCACAAGTGATAAGAAAATGTTTGACTGTAAAAGGTTCGTTACAAGGAATGCAGAATGGAGCTTGTTCATTTTTTAATTTGTAAGAATGAGTAATTCTAGTGTGTCCAATTCCACATCTCGTGATTTTTGTTTGTTCTTTTCTGCTTTCTGATTTTCAGTTGCGATATGATTATATAAACTATAATTTTTAAAATTAATATTATCTGTATTTTTTAAAAAGGTTTCCTGGAGACAAAAGACAGTCGGAGAAAGTAGTGTTGTTAAAATTAAAATTTCGTTATAATTTGCTTTGAGTCCTCGACAGTTCCACTGAATAATTGATTTTTTATCCATGATGAATGGAGAGATGATTTCAAAATAAGGACCATATTTTTCGATCTAATAAATATTCCAAAATCGTCAACAAAAAGTGAACAATCAAGGTCTTTCACACATTTAACAATATCGTTTATTTTAATGCCAAACAAGGTAGGTGATAAAATGCTTCCCTGTGGTACACCTTGTTCTTGTTTAAATATGTCCAATAACGTATTACCTATTCGAACATTAAATGTTCTATCTGATAAAAAGTTTTGAATAAAAAGTGGTAATCGGCCTTTAAGGCCTAATTTATGTAAATCTTTCATGATGCCATGTTTCCAAGTAGTATCGTAAGCTCCAAGTCAAAAAATACAGCTACGACATGTTCTTTTTTAACAAAGGCATCACGAATAAAAGATTCCAAACGAATCAAATGATCGTTTGTACAATTATTTTTTCCGAATCCAGCTTGATATTTTGTTATAAGCTGGTTTGATTCTAAGAACCAAATCAGTCTATCATTAATCATTCTCACCATTGTTTTACACAAACAACTTGTCAAAGCAATAGGTCTATATTTAGTAGCTTCAGTATGATCTTTATTTGGTTTTGGTATAGGTATAATCGTTGCTTTACTCCAGTCTTTTCGAAATTTTCCAGTGATCCAAATATCATTTAAAATATTTGATAATGTTTCTAAAGCGTTATCAGGTAAATGTTTAAGAATTTGATAATGAATGTCATCAGGACCAGCAGCTGTATCATGAGATTTATGAAGAGCATCTAATAATTCTGAAGCTGTGAATGGTACATTATATTTTTCATGATTTAGTGACGTAAAATTTAGATGCTCTTTCTCTCGTTCCTGTTTTGTTTTGAAAGGTTTCGGAATAATTTGCACTAGAAGAGTTTTTCCGAAAATTCTCTCCTAGTGCATTGGAAATATCTTTAGTCGTTGAGCATATATTTCCATTTGATTTAATATGGACATGCTTGTTATTTTTATTTTTGCCAGTAATTTTTCGAATCATGTCCCATATTTTCTTTGCTGGAGTTCTAGAATTAAGTTTGGAGACGTATTGCTGCCAAGATGTTCTTTTAGCCGTTTTTATTGTCTTGCGAGCTTTTGCTCGCATTTGTTTGGCATGGATTAGATTTTCTGTTGTTGGCTGCCTATTGAACTTTCGTAAGGCAGATTTTCTTTTATTTATTGATGGATGGATGGATATTTTGTTTATAGACGCTCAACCCTAAAAGGGCATATAGCGTCTAATAAGTTTTATGTTATATGATGATTTTATTTAATGAGAAATTTAAAAATATCTAGGATTGATGTGTTTATTTCAAAAAGATAAAGTATCAATGATTTTAAGTTATTAAAAATACTGATCATATTTTATTAAAAAGTCCGATCTCTTTAAGAAAGTCGAGTATTTTTTGAGTTGGCATATCAAAAAGTTCCTTTATAGTTTTTATTTTAAAATACTTTGTGCGAATGTAATTAAATTCAGCACAAGTGATAAGAAAATGTTTGACTGTGAAAGGTTCGTTACAAGGAATGCAGAATGGAGCTTGTTCATTTTTTAATATGTAAGAATGAGTAATTCTAGTATGTCCAATTCTACATCTCGTGATTTTTGTTTGTTCTTTTCTGCTGTAATTAGAGAATGTGCATTTGCTGTTAAAATTTGGTTTTATTTCATTTAGTTTATTTTGAGTTTGTGTTTCCCAAACAGACTGACATTTATTGTTAATGTATAGACGGATGTTCGATTTAAAGTCGGAGTGAGGAATTTTAAAATTGGTTTTCACTAAGGATAGTGCAGATTTGGCTTCTAAATCGGCTAATTCATTTCCACGAATATTAACGTGGCTGGGAAGCCAACAAAATACAATTTCTTTTGAATTTGAAAGGTAATAATATTTTTTAAGAATTTGCTGAATTAATGGGTTTCTATGGTGTAAATCTTTAAGAGATTTTAATACAGAAAGAGAATCTGAATCAATGATGAACTGTTTTTCAGACTGATCTCTGATATGGTAAAGTGCAATATCAATTGCCTTGGCTTTGGCGGTAAAAATGGAGCTATTACCAGGTAATCTGATACTGTCAGTAAAATTTGGACTAATAACAGAACAAGCAACGTTCTCATCTTGTTTCGAACAGTCTGTATAAATTGACAGATAATGTTTATAATTTGATTTGATTTCTAAAAATTCATTTTTAAAAATATGCGACTCGACTTCTGTTTTTTTATTTTTATGAAGGTCTAATATAATCTTTGGAGGGTTTAACGTCCATGGCTCTTTTGATGGATGGATGGATATTTTGTTTATAGACGCTCAACCCTAAAAGGGCATATAGCGTCTAATAAGTTTTATGTTATATGATGACTTTTATTTAATGAGAAATTTAAAAATATCTAGGATTGATGTGTTTATTTTAAAGAGATAAAGTATCAATGATTTTAAGTGATTAAAAATACTGATCATATTTTATTAAAAAGTCCGATCTCTTTAAGAAAGTCGAGTATTTTCTGAGTTGGCATATCAAAAAGTTCCTTTATAGTTTTTTATATTAAAATACTTTGTGCGAATGTGATTAAATTCAGCACAAGTGATAAAATGTTTGACTGTGAAAGGTTCATTACAAGGAATGCAGAATGGAGCTTGTTCATTGTTTAAAATATAAGAATGAGTAATTCTAGTGTGTCCAAGTCTACATCTCGTGATTTTTGTTTGTTCTTTTCTGCTGAGATTAGAGAATGTGCATTTGCTGTTAAAATTTGGTTTGATTTCATTTAATTTATTATAAGTTTGTGTTTCCCAAACAGAATGACATTTGTTGTTGATGTATTGACAGACGTTTGATTTAAAGTCAGAGTGAGGAATTTTGAAATTGGTTATTACTAAGGATAATGCAGATTTGGCTTCTGAATCTGCTAATTCATTTCCACGAATATTAACGTGGCTGGGAAGCCAACAAAATACAATTTCTTTTGAAGCGGAAAGATAATAATATTTTTTAAGAATTTGCTGAATTAATGGGTTTCTATGGTGTAAATCTTTAAGAGATTTTAATACAGAAAGAGAATCTGATTAAATGATAAACTGTTTTTCAGACTGATCTCTGATATGATAAAGTGCAATATCAATTGCCTTGGCTTCGGCGGTAAAAATGGAGCTATTATCAGGTAATCTGATACTGTCAGTAAAATTTGGACTAATAACGGAACAAGCAACTTTCTCATCTTGTTTCGAACCATCTGTATAAATTGACAGGTAATGTTTATAATTTGATTTGATTTCTAAAAATTCATTCTTAAAAATATGCGATTCGACTTCTGTTTTTTTTATTTTTATGAAGGTCTAAAATAATCTTTGGAGGGTTTAACGTCCATGGCTCTTTTGATGGAAAAGAAAAATGCTGAACATTTTTAATATTGATATTGGCCTCTTCAAGTAACAGTTGTATTCTCAGGCCAAGGGGTTTAATAGCCGTTGGTTTGTTGTTGTAAAATCTTTCATATTTAGGATTAAAAACACAATCATAGGCTGAATTACGTGGATTGGCGGCTAATTTAGTAACATATTGAAGAGACAATTTCTCTCTTCTTATATACAATGATGGTTCATTTGATTCAGCGTATAAACTTTCGACGGGGGAAGTACGAAAAGCCCCTAGAGCCAGACGTAAACCTTGGTGATGAATAGTATCCAAAGATTTCAAATAAGATTTTCTAGCGGATCCATAAACTATGGATCCATAATCCAGTTTAGATCGAATTAAAGATCTATAAAGATTTAAAAGAACAGTACGATCTCCTCCCCAGTCGGAACTGGAGAGAACTTTAAGAATATCAAGTGCTTTAAGACATTTAGCTTTTAAAGCTTTGATGTGTGGTATGAAAGATAATTTGTTATCGAACAAAAGACCTAGGAATTTTGCTTCACTGACGACTGGAATAGGACTACCGTATATGGTAAGATGAGGATCTAAATGTAGCTGACGTATTTGACAAAAATGAACGCACTGAGTTTTTGTTTTTGAAAAGTTGAAATTATTTTCTGTTGCCCAATCTTCTATATTGTTTAAACATCGTTGTAGTTTGAATTCAATGGTTTCCATATTTTTCGATCTAATAAATATTCCAAAATCGTCAACAAAAAGTGAACAATCAAGGTCTTTCACACATTTAACAATATCGTTGATTTTAATGCCAAACAAGGTAGGTGATGAAATGCTTCCCTGTGGTACACCTTGTTCTTGTTTAAATATGTCCGATAACGTATTACCTATTCGAACATTAAATGTTCGATCTGATAAAAAGTTTTGAATAAAAAGTGGTAATCGGCCTTTAAGGCCTAATTTATGTAAATCTTTCATGATGCCATGTTTCCAAGTAGTATCGTGCCTTTTCAAGGTCAAAAAATACAGCTACTACATGTTCTTTTTTAACAAAGGCATCACGAATAAAAGATTCCAAACGAATCAAATGATCGTTTGTACAGTTATTTTTTCTGAATCCAGCTTGATATTTTGTTATAAGCTGGTTTGATTCCAAGAACCAAACCAGTCTATCATTAATCATTCTCTCCATTGTTTTTTATAAACAACTTGTCAAAGCAATAGATCTGTAGTTAGTAGCTTCAGTATGATCTTTATTTGGTTTTGGTATAGGTATAATCGTTGCTTTACTCCAGTCTTTTGGAAATTTTCCAGTGATCCAAATATCATTTAAAATATTTAATAAAGTTTTTAAAGCGTTATCGGGTAAATGTTTAAGAATTTGATAATGAATGTCATCAGGACCAGCAGCTGTATCATAAGATTTATGAAGAGCATCTAATAATTCTGAAGCTGTGAATGGTACATTATATTTTTCATAAATTTAGTGACGTAAAATTTAGATGCTCTTTCTCTCGTTCCTGTTTTATGTTTTGAAAGGTTTCGGAATAATTTGCACTAGAAGAGTTTTTCTGAAAATTCTCCCCTAGTGCATTGGAAATATCTTTAGTCGTTGAACATATATTTCCATTTGATTTAATATGGACATGCTTGTTATTTTTATTTTTGTCAGTAATTTTTTCGAATCTTGTCCCATATTTTCTTTGCTGGAGTTCTAGAATTAAGTTTGGAGACGTATTGCTGCCAAGATGTTCTTTTAACCGTTTTTATTGTCTTGCGAGCTTTTGCTCGCATTTGTTTGGCATGGATTAGATTTTCTTTTGTTGGCTGCCTATTGAACTTTCGTAAGGCAGATTTTCTTTTATTTATTGAATTTTTAACATCTTTATAAAACCAAGGTCTATTTCTTTTTGAACGTGTCGAGGACTTTGGAATACATTTTTCGGCTACATGAATTAATGTATCAGTAAAAGCTTGTATATCATCTGCTGTTTTAAACACTTCAGGATTTAATTTTTATTACATAGCTCCATAAAATTCTCCCAGTTTGCTTTATTGAAATTCCATCGGGAATGATGGTCTTCATTTGTCGATTCAATTTCTTCAGTTTTAATTGGAAAATGATCGCTCCCATGAAGGTCATCTAAAACTGACCAATCAAAATCTAAGTAAATATTTGGAGAGCATATAGACAAATCTAAAGCAAAATAATTTCTTGTAGGAGAATGAAGATAAGTTGGTTGTTTATCGTTAAATAAACATAAATCATTTTCTGCAATAAAATTTTCTATTATTTCTCCTTTGTCATTTGTATCCAGACAACCCCATAGTTTGCTGTGACTATTAAAGTCACCTAATAATAAATAAGGACGAGGTAACTGGTTTATAAGATTTTCTAAATCGTGTTTAGAAAATTTACAGTGTGGAGGAAGATATAGAGAACAAATTGTTATGGATTTAGACAGAGTGACATTTACAGCAACAGCTTGTAAATTACTATTTATATCTATCTGTCTGGAACATTTGATTTTACAAGGATAGATGAACCTCCTGAGGCTTTCTGATTTTCAGTTGCGATATGATTATATAAACTATAATTTTTAAAATTAATATTATCTGTATTTTTTAAAAAGGTTTCCTGGAGACAAAAGACAGTCGGAGAAAGTAGTGTTGTTAAAATTAAAATTTCGTTATAATTTGCTTTGAGTCCTCGACAGTTCCACTGAATAATTGATTTTTTATCCATGATGAATGGAGAGATGATTTGAAAATAAGGAACGTAATCCTTTTGATTTCTCTGAGACTGTGAGAACATGGAGGAGTCAGTCTCTAACTCCATGTTCTCAAGGGAATCGAACCGATTGACCAACTTGATCGGATCGGCCGACGCCCCTTTACTATATGGATTTGGTTCTTTATCTTTATCTTTTTCTTTTCCATTTTTTCCTTTCTGGTCAGCTGTCCTGGACCTGGATCTCTGTTGTGATCCACTTGTTTTAGTCGGCTGTGATTGTGAACTGTTTTGAGATTTTGTTGGTGGTCTAGACTGATGAGTAGATGTGGGTTTAGGTTTAGGTTTTAGAGTAGGAGTAATAACTTTTGAATTTGCTTTGATGACAGAATCTTTTTCGTTAAACTGGGTAGAAGTTTCTTTGGTTTCAGGTTTAGAGTTTAGGGATTGAACAACTTTTGTAAAGGTGATTTCAGGTTGATTTTCTTGAATCTTTCTGGCTTCCAAATAAGTGATTTTTTGTGTAACTTTAATTTTCATGATTTCTTTCTCTTTTTTCCAAATTTCACACTGATTTGATTTTGATTGATGGTTTTTGTGACAGTTCACACAGCTTCATTTTTACAAGCATTTGTAGGGTGATCAAATTCACCCATACCACATTTTTCACATATTGATCCAGGTGCTTCCGGACAGCCGTTTTCATGATGTCCAAACCTCTGACAGTTGAAACACCGCAGAGGATTTGGAATGTAGACTTCAACCGGTATAATACGGTAAAAAATTCTTAGTGATTTCGGTAAAGTTGTGGTGTTGAAAGTTAGTAAAAGTGTATTTGTTTCTATAAAGTTTCCATCTTTTTTAATTTTAAAACGTTTGCAAGCTGTTACTCCTTGTGTGTTAAGATATTCTGTGATATTTTCTTCAGTTTCATGTTTTAGCATTCTGTCACGGATAATACCTTTGCAAGTGTTGAGAGTTTTATGTTCCGTGACAGTGACATTAATATTAAAAAACTTTGTAATTTTCAAGAGATTATCAGTTTGTGATTTTCTGTTTGTTTCGACCATAAGAGTTCCATTTTTTAATTTTTTAACATTTTTTGGAGTGCCTATTAAAGATTCTATTTGCTTTTCTATAATGAAAGGTGACAGTGAAGTAATAGGTTTGTCCTCTTGACTCGAAATCACTAAAAATTTAGCGAAGTTCTCATTTGCTTTGAAAGTAAAAGTAGTCGGTTGCGTGTCGTCCTCCGAAGAGTCGAACGACAGAAATCGTTTTCGAGAGGCCATGGTGATGAAATTTTTTATTCGATAGCTATGCGCCCCACCCTCCATGGAGCCCTACAAGGGGACGTTTAACAGAAATGGATCTCCTATTTCTAACGTCAAGGCTACATTGCTATTATACTCGGTGTCAAGATCAGAGTCTTCAGCTCGGCCTCATGCTTAGATGATTTCCCACCTATTCATCTAAATTTCCATAGAAAAATTTATGAACAGTTGAGTTCATCCCCCTATTCACAGCCTCCACTCACAGAGGTTTCCGCCAAAGCCCCAATACAAGCCCACCAATTGACCCTTCAGCCGCCGCCCATTGAAACTCACTTAAAGTTAGAGGAACATGAGAAAAATAAGCCCGGTTGGTACCATAAAGATACGTATGAAAGAGAGAAAGAAGCTAAGAACAAGTTGTGCGCTTCTAGAGCTTGGCACGACTGAGCCGATTGATCCAGGCCGGATCTAACCCAGACCGCTCTTCTATCTGAAATAAGGGCCAAAATGATGTGTTGAAAAGCTGGAGATCCCTGGGCTTTCCTCAATCATCAGGTTCCCCTCTCCTAGCATACGAGACGCCACCACGGCAAACAGGTGGTTCCTGTTTTAATAGGGGATTACACCCTATCCACTACAGAAGGAAAGTGATCTGTAGATTTTATTCCCTACAGACAAGGGAGGCCGAAAACGTCTGGGAAATTGAAAGGTTATTTTTAACATAAATTAGGAGATCCATATTTAAAATAAACAGTTTATTAAAGAAAGAAGGATTCATTTTGGATTCATTTTTTAAGAGAGTATCCTTCATTTTGGATTCATTTTTTAAGAGAGTCAAACAGACAAGCTGTGTTAGATGATATGTAGCTTTCAAATGATGTAGCTTTCATACCTTGAAAAACGTTTAGTTTTTTATCTAACTATATTAAATGCATCTTACTTTTTAATGTAGAGAATGCTAGAGTTCGGAAAAATGACACAAACACAAGACAAACACACATGTTAAATACAGATGAGGTTATAATCTTCGTCCCATGTGCGACCCACGGGCACAGAATGATACACAAACAAATGAAGCATGTTAGTAACATGAGATAGGAAAGGTTTAAAAGGATAGATCTCGCGAAATTTGTTTTTCCAATTTAAGATGCATTTCAATAAATGTAATTTTATAGTCTGGAATTATACCGGTTGAACGGACGGTTGCTCTGTATTGTTAGGGGTTTTACCTAACTGCCACAGAAGCGGAAGGCAGCCACCTATTTCGAGGGCCCGGGTGGTCTCTTTTAGACGGCTCGTACGTCACGCAGAGAGTACGTCTGGCCTATTCTAAGCCCGGAATCAGCACGGGACTTTCCTTTAAGGATCCTGTTTATATTAATTATATTTCATATTCATATCCTTAGTTGATAGAAATTTTTAGGTGATCTGGCGCCTTTGCGGCCGTAAATATCACCATAGGTCAACTTCGCCTCTATGGGCGTCTACTAACAACACACTTTTATCTGTTGTTCAGGCTCTAAGGGCCTGTATGAAGTAAGGTGAATGAAGGGCTACAATAAAAAAAAAAGAACATAACAATTACTAAATAGAATTAACAATCACAATCACTAGATAGAAATACACCACCATCTGATGAAGCTTGCCGTATGACTACATATATATTCAATCAACAATGACGTTATACGTCGCCGGATGGTGTGACGTCATTGGCGTCGCAGCTGAATCCTCGACGTCTATTATCGACGTCGCCGTGATTCATCCGCGGCTTCAATCCAATTGTCGACGTCGGCGCAGTCGACAGCTAGTTATTACCAGCTCTCGGCAGCGTCGCTCCTCGACGTCATATGCAAAACTCCATATTATTACAATAATTGACATAACAGTAATAAATAAAATTAGGGACATGACATTTGAAATGCACACAGATAGCAACCAGAGCAAAGACATTTTCATCCGCTCTACCTGCGATCAGGACATTTCACATCAGGGTCATGACACATCAAATGCCCATGGCTAAACTGACATTTCGATTGTTAACCCATTATTATGACATTTCAACCTAGTATTTGGGACCCGACATTTGTACTGTCGACCCAAATGTCATTCACTAATCAATGTCAACCCCTAACATATCATATAATACATACAGCTTTACGGTATATTTCGTCTGCCGCATCAGGGCAAAAAATTTGAGCTTACGAAAAAATATTTACAAATTAATGATTTTAACTTCACTAAATTATGTTGCCCCGTCCTATGTAACCGCGAATGCTTGCAATTTTTCTGTTTTTAAAATTTAACAATAAAGGTTATTTTAGACTGCACGTACACTGGGCAGGCTTGGTCCTCTAAGCGTCTATTTGCCCATATTCCGTGCCGTCTTTCGCGAAGAGGGCATAAATTACATATATGCGTGTCTGTCATGCGTGTATGCCTTCATGTCGCGAATTTGATGATAATCGCGATGCTCCTATGTGCTGATCGGTAAGTCCGGCTCTGCTCTGTTCGCAAGTCCCCCTATATTTTGCGTCCGCCATAAAGAACCGATCAGACTGAATATACTGCAGTCTGATCAGCGTCCTTTATAGCCACATCATTCCCGCAAAATGAAGACACCGACTAGACCGAATTTGCGCTTGATAGGAAAGACCCCGATAAGACTGATTATACTGCTCAGCGCCTTTCCCATACACCTCCTGCGCTGGGAAAAACCGCACCAGCCTGTAACATTTTTGCGCAACTGGTAAGCATACGTGAACAAATCTAAAAAATAAAATGCAGAACCGTACTACCATGCGTCTGTTATATAGACCGTGTAATCAACAATTCGCAGGTTTTAAATCAGACAGTAATTCATTTGTGGCCGTTCCGACCTTGCAAATAAAACCTACAAACCGATGACTAACAAAAATTATCAAAAGTAATAAATATTCACTCACCGAAATGAATCCCGTATAACCGAGAATTGGTGTCCTATGACACTCCTGTGTACAATTTCGCCCTTATGGGAATCATTTACGGTGGAGTTTATATAGGGCCGGTATTACGCCACAACGTGGATTATACGCGTGTTACACGGGCAACCTGTGTACTTAAGTTATTTATGGTAACATCGCTTGATATTTTACTAGCTACGTAGGGTTAAGGCGAAAATGGCCTTATGTGGGTGAAAAGGTACCTTACGTAAGAAAAAAGAAACGGTCCCCTTCGGTGTTCCCTTTCTGTGTCGTCACAAAGGCCCCTCCATAAGACGAAAAAACGTTTGTTTTTTCTTCCTTGCTATGACACAGGAAAGTGGACACATGGACAGGTACTATATACAAGTGCAACTCATCTTACATGGTTTATCTGCTGAGATAATCCGCTCCCAAATTATCTTGCCCCCGTATAGCAATAATTCTAAACCGGTAAGGCTGAAGTTTCAATGCCCATCGTATGATACGGGGGTTTAACACTTTGGCGGATTGCAAGAACGACAAAGGTTTATGATCAGTTTCTAGCAAAAACTCAGTGCCAAATAGGTATTTTCTAAACTTCTCAATTGCCCAGATTATGGCCATACATTCTTTCTCGATCACAGAATAATTTTTCTCCCGAGATACCAATTTCCTGCTTGCGTAAGCAATAGGAAATTTACCTTCACCTTCGAATTCCTGGAGCAATACGGCTCCTAGACCAGTTTCAGAAGCACCTGTTCTAAGAATGAACGGGATTCCGTTCTGAAACACAGGTAAACGAAGAATGGGATCAGAGGGAGCCTATTTTTCAACGTCTGGAAAGCCTTTTCATGATGATCTTGCCAATCTTTGATATTATTCGGCTTATCTTTCTAAGTTAAATCTGTCAAAGATGAAGCTATAGTTGAGAAGTTTGGAATGAATTTCCGGTAGAATCCAGCTAAACCTATGAATGATTTGACCTGTTTCATAGTTGTTGGTCTAACAGCATCTCTGATTGCCTGTATTTTTTCATCTTTGGGCCTAACAAATTGTCCCTCGATATTGTGACCAAGGCATTCAATACTGCTATACCCGATCATACATTTTGAAGGCTTAGCGGTAAGTTTAGCAGATCTGAGACGATCCAAAACCTGACGTAAAGACGTCATATGATCCTGCCAAGATGAAGAAAAAACCCACATATCATCTACAAAACTGTCTACGTTATGAAGAGCCTGCAAAACGATGCGGATTAGCCTGCAAAATGAAGCACCCGAGTTTACCAATCCAAACGGCATAGTTTTGAACTGAAACAATCCCCGTGGAGTCTCAAATGTTGTCAAAGGTTTAGACTCTTCAGTCAATTCCACTTGCCAGTAACCTTTACTTAGATCAATTTTTGTGAAATATTTATGACCTGACAGTCTATTGATCACTTCCTCCATATTCGGCATTGGTTCTGCATCGAAATCCGTAACCTTGTTAAGTTTTCGGAAATCGATACAAAACCGTACCGACCCATCCTTTTTGGGGACTAACACAACAGGTGAAGAATATGGAGAAACTGACGGCTCAGTTACTCCTAACTCTAGCATTTCTTGAACTTCTGTTTCCATAACCTCTCGGGTTTTATATGGAATAGGGTAACCTTTAGATCTTACGGGCTCTGTTGTCAGTAATTTAATATTATGACGTATTATATCTGTACGTCCGGGTAAACTCGTCAGTACATCCGGGTACTGTTCTACCAGAGATTCTGCTTCGCGAAATTGTTCTGATGTTAATTCATTCGAGATACTAACGTCTTTGTATGTTTCCGCGCGCTGTGTTGACGGGAATGTACAATCTTCTAACGAATATTCATCCGCCTCGTCGGTTTCAATCACTGCAACAGTTTCGATCGACATTAATCGATGCGACGTCATGCTTTGACGTTCTACATATTGCTTCAACATATTAGCATGGTAAGTTCCGATGACGCCGTTGACGTCAATCCGGTAATCCATTCTATTTAGAACTTCGGTCACTTCGAATGGACCTTTCCACTGTAATAATAATTTGTTGCTATCGGTAGGGAGCAACAGTAACACCTTATCTCCTACATTAAACCTTCGCGATTTCGCGCGTCTGTCGTAATATGCCTTTTGCTTGCCCTGTGCCTTACGTAAATTCTCGTGGGCTAACTTACATGTCTGCTCTAATCTTTCCCTAAGATCTATTACGTATTGGTAAGTAGATGAAACTTGTTCATCAGGAATCTCCTCGGACCATAACTCTCTTAGTATTGCCATGGGGCCACGAACATTACGTCCGTATAATAGTTCAAAAGGTGAAAAACCTAGAGATTCCTGCGAACCTCTCTAATGACAAATAACAATGCGGGAAGATATCTATCCCAATCCTTGGGCCTTTCTGCACACATCCTACGAAGCATTTGCTTTAAAGTAGCGTGGACCCTCTCAATTAATCCGTTACACATGGGATGATAGACCGAGGTCGTTAATTGCTGGAGGGATAATAATCTTGCTACCTCCTTCATGACCTCCGAAGTAAATTGGGACCCACAATCGGTCAACATTTCATCTGGTACTCCTACCCTACTAAACATTTCTACTAACGCTTCCGCAATACGCTCAGTTTCAATGCTAGGTAATGCTACCGCTTCTGGGTACCGTGTGGCATAATCTGTCATTGTTAATATATAGCGGGACTTCTTGTCAGAACGGGGTTCAACTTGGCCAACAATATCAACTGCTACACGCTTGAAAGGTGTATCAATTAGTAGCAATTTCCCTAATAGGTACTTTTGTTACACGCCCCTTTTGAATTGTCCGTTGGCAAATGTCACAAGATTTACAAAATCTTGTCACATCCCCACAAACACCAGGCCAAAAGAACTCTGCCACAACTCTATTCAAAGTTTTTCGAATACCCAAATGACCGGCCATTAATGACTCATGGGCCAATTTCAAAACCTTTTCTCGAAAACTGGTCGGGACAATAAGTTGTAATGATACCTTATTTCCCTGTGTAAAGTGTCTATACAATAAGTCCCTTTTCTTAATTATCCTAGTTTCACCTCTATTTAACCCTCGACTCTTGGTAACGACCCCCGAGTCGGCTTTACGCCTTATGTGTTCGAGTTTGGGATCGGACATTTGAGCGTCCTGAAATGCCTTCTTATTCTCACTCAAAATCTGATCAGGGACTTTAAGTTTTCGATAGGCCTTATCATCTTGCTTAGCCTGGGCTCGTGTAACAACACCCACTGAAAAGTGCGACATATCAGGTAATCTTGAACCATCAATGTTGCCAATTACCAAGTCGTATAAAGTGTCATCCATACATAATGCCTCAGTTTGGCCTTGAAAAAATGGGCAATCGACATCAATAACTGCTAAAGGATGCCTTTGCGTAGTTTCATCTATCAGAGTCACAGCTGATTCTTTACCGATCAACTGATCCTCCGAAACAAAGCTCTTTCTAACAACCACCCCAGTACAACCAGTATCCCTCAGGACTACAACCTTCTGGCATTCCACTGTACTAGGTGCTGTTGGTAACCGGGATTTTAAGAAATAACAGACCCTTTCTTTGCAATTCGCATCTGAAGGCGAAGAGATATCTACCTTACTCTGGTAAAAGGGCTTCTTTACCATCACTAGACACCTTTGGCCCTTTTACCTTACAAAAGATGAACTGGTGGCCTCCCCCTGATGCATTTTCAGACTTATTGCTAACACCTCTACCGTAACCGCGATTATTTCCTCTACCAAAACCTCTACTCCTGTTACTACCGCGGCCCCTCTGAAACACATTATCTCCCTTTATTTGCATACTATTAGCCTCCGCGCTGGAGTCAGTCACTAACCTCCCTCCGTTGCTAAGTACCTCTGCGCTTGACGCTACCTTTCTATCGGGATTATTCCAACATTTATAAGTCAAATGTGGTTTCCCACAAATCCTGCACTTAATTTCCGGCTTATTTCCGGGCCTACTTGATTCATTCTTATAGGTAGTCTTATCTTTGTTCTCGCGTTGCCCCTTCGCGACACAGCTATAGACGCCGCCTCTCGCCTCAGCAAACAAGTCGGCCTCTCTAGCCATCTCCTCTAAGTTCTTAAATGTCTTGGGCTTTAAATGAACATACAATTCCCTACTGCACGAATCCAAAAATTGGTCACGTGCCATAAAATCACAGACCGCTTCATACGATTTTTCTACCTTTGCCATCGCCAGCCATTTATTCAAATAACTATTCAATCTACTACTGAACTGCATAAAGGTCTTTGACTTCTCGGGCCTAGTTCTCGCGTTGCCCCTTCGCGACACAGCTATAGACGCCGCCTCTCGCCTCAGCAAACAAGTCGGCCTCTCTAGCCATCTCCTCTAAGTTCTTAAATGTCTTGGGCTTTAAATGAACATACAATTCCCTACTGCACGAATCCAAAAATTGGTCACGTGCCATAAAATCACAGACCGCTTCATACGATTTTTCTACCTTTGCCATCGCCAGCCATTTATTCAAATAACTATTCAATCTACTACTGAACTGCATAAAGGTCTTTGACTTCTCGGGCCTACTATAACGAAACTTCTTACGAAACCCGCGCTCAGTCATATCGAAATTTTTTAACAACGCCTCCTTCAACTTATCATAACTAGCTGCATCTTCATTCGATAACCTATCATATACATCTAAAGCTCGCCCTTTTAATAATGCACTTAAATATGCTGCCCATAAATTTGGATCCCATTTATTTGCTGTTGCGTACTTTTCAAACCGCGACAGATAACTGTCCATTTTATCTTTACTATCATCAAAGTACGGCAACTTCGGATCACGGGCATGTGCTGTACGGTCTTTTGATTTACTATGTTCTATCTCAACCTTCTGTAACTCTATCTGACGGGCCAAATCTCTTTCTCCAAATCCTGCCTCATTTTCTCTAATTCTAATTCTTTCTGGGCTTCTAATTTAAACTTCTCGATCTCTGCCTCAGCTCTAGCCTTTTCGGCCTCGGCCTTAGCTTTCTCGGCCTCACGTTCTGCGGTTCTATCTGCCCTTTGAATATCCTGCTGCCTACTGACCCAATCTCTTAATTCCTGGCCTTCATATCCTAACTCCTTTCCTAACTTTATTAACTCTGCCATATTGACTCACGTAAAATCTCACGTCAAATGTAACTAACTAAAATTTAACTACACTATGTCCAACTAAAACGCTGGTAACTTTATTAACACACGTACGTTATATTTTAACTTCCGTCTTAGCTTTATAAATCAGCGACGTAAAGTTTATGTATTTCACCGACGGGTATTATTAACCTGATATGTAATATCTTAACGTACATAAATAAATAACGTTATGTATGACGTCTAATTTATTTTACTGACGTTACTCAAGGTAACTAACCACGCGTCACACTTTAACGTAATCTAACGTTACACACAACGTAGTGTCTTAATGACGTAAGTTAAATATGACGTTACTTAAGGTAAGAACACATTAGATCTAAGTACTGGGTATGGGTTACAACAATTCTAAAATTATTCACCCTAGGAAATATTAAATTAAAATCACCTTAGGAATTTATTAACATTCAACTAACAGTGACCCAATTTGCTATACGTGTGTTCAAGACAATTAGGGTTCCCACTCAGACTGCGTAGCCGGTTCCTATAGAATTTGGAACATCAGCATGTTGCACTTCATCATGTGGGAAATTTTAGACCTCTGATACATAGGAGAGAAAAAAAATGCCCTTATATTAGAACTATAAAAAAATATCTTATTGATATATCAGTATAGTAGTACATATAGGAAACAAAATTCAAATCGGAACCTAATCAAAAGGGAATCATCCCATCAGTCTGACACCAATATGTTACGCCCTAGTGCGGTCAGGACGGTACCCATGGTGATTTCCTAATTAATGAGACTCCAGTTTGGGCTTTGCCTATACGTACCACTACACAGAAACTCTAACAACGTTAGATTTTATAACTTTTTTCTTACATATATATATACAACATATAATAACATGAAATGACACTAATTAACTATTACACACACACACACACACACACACACACACACACACACACACACACACAAAATAACAGTCTTGACATACCCCAGCTATACTCTTCGCGTCGGCTACGGTTGCCCAACACGGGTGGTGACTGATACGTTTTACAATTTGACTAACTTGGTTGGTTAGCCAAATTGTTTAACAATATCAATACGACTCCACCCAAGTGTGCTGAACCCTGGGCCGATGCGAAGAGAATATGCTGAGTTATCTTCCGAATTCTTTATATGTTAATACGGGCCCTTTACTTTTCTGTTAACACTTTATAACATAATAATTATTTCCTTTAAGGATCCTGTTTATATTAATTATATTTCATATTCATATCCTTAGTTGATAGAAATATCTAGGTGATCTGGCGCCTTTGCGGCCGTAAACATCACCGTAGGTCAACTTCGCCTCTATGGGCGTCTACTAACAACACACTTTTATCTGTTGTTCAGGCTCATAGGCCTGTATGAAGTAAGGTGAATGAAGGGCTACAATAAAAAAAAAAGAACATAATTACTAAATAGAATTAACAATCACAATCACTAGATAGAATTACACCACCATATGATGAAGCTTGCCGTATGACTACATATATATTCAATCAACAATGACGCTATACGTCGCCGGATGGTGTGACGTCATTGACGTCGCAGCTGAATCCTCGACGTCTATTATCGACGTCGCCGTGATTCATCCGCGGCTTCAATCCAATTGTCGACGTCGGCGCAGTCGACAGCTAGTTATTACCAGCTCTCGGCAGCGTCGCTCCTCGACGTCATATGCAAAACTCCATATTACAATAATTGACATAACAGTAATAAATAAAATTAGGGACATGACATTTGAAATGCGCACAGATAGCAACCAGAGCAAAGACATTTTCATCCGCTCTACCTGCGATCAGGACATTTCACATCAGGGTCATGACACATCAAATGCCCATGGCTAAACTGACATTTCGATTGTCAACCCATTATTATGACATTTCAACCTAGTATTTGGGACCCGACATTTGTACTGTCGACCCAAATGTCGTTCACTAATAAATGTCAACCCCTAACATATCATATAATACATACAGCTTTACGGTATATTTCGTCTGCCGCATCAGGGCAAAAAATTTGAGCAGACGAAAAAATATTTACAAATTAATTATTTTAACTTTACTAAATTATGTTGCCCGGTCCTATGTAACCGCGAATGCTTGCAATTTTTCTGTTTTTAAAATTTAACAATAAAGGTTATTTTAGACTGCACGTACACTGAGCAGGCTTGGTCCTCTAAGCGTCTATTTGCCCATATTCCGTCTTTCGCGAAGAGGGCATAAATTACATATATGCGTGTCTGTCATGCGTGTATGCCTTCATGTCGCGAATTTGATGATAATCGCGATGCTTCTATGTGCTCATCGGTAAGTCCTGCTCTGCTCTGTTCACAAGTCCCCCTATATTTTGCGTCCGCCATAAAGAACCGATCAGACTGAATATACTGCAGTCTGATCAGCGTCCTTTATAGCCACATCATTCCCGCAAAATGAAGACACCGACTAGACCGAATTTGCGCTTGATAGGAAAGACCCCGATCAGACTGATTATACTGCTCAGCCTGCTCAGCGCCTTTCCCATACACCTCCTGCGCTGGGAAAAACCGCACCAGCCTGTAACATTTTTGCGCAAGTGGCAAGCATACGTGAACAAATCTAAACAATAAAATGCAGAACCGTACTACCATGCGTCTGTTATATAGACCGTGTAATCAACAATTCGCAGGTTTTAAATCAGACAGTAATTCATTTGTGGCCGTTCCGACCTTGCAAATAAAACCTACAAACCGATGACTAACACTAAAATTATCAAAAGTAATAAATATTCACTCACCGAAATGAATCCCATATAACCGAGAATTGGTGTCCTATGACACTCCTGTGTACAATTTCGCCCTTATGGGAATCATTTACGGTGGAGTTTATATAGGGCCGGTATTACGCCACTACGTGGATTATACGCGTGTTACACGGGCAACCTGTGTACGTAAGTTATTTATGTGTAATAGGCCAGACTGGGTGGGGCTAGGATGTTCGTCTAACTCCAAGCCCACGGCTGGACAGTACCCTCAATTCGACATCCAAGGAAATATTCGAGTATCCTTCGCGTTGTGATTTTTAAAATAGAATGCAGTTTGTTTAACTTTGTGAATGAACGGACGGACAGACAGATGCAGTCTGACCCCCAGCTCATGAAATACTCCCAGGAAGTCGAGTCATCAAGGTTCGAATCTCTGGATGTGGTCCGATGTTCACTAGATTAACCAACAACTGTATAACATAATATGACTTTATTTACAAATGAAATGAGCAAATGTGATCCAGTGCTTTTAGAATCTTCTTGCTGATCAGTTTATCGAAATATGATACTTTTTCTTATTCTAGACTTAAAATCAAACTTCTAAGAAAAGTTCAATGATAGAAATTTAGTTAGAGATATATGCGCTACTATTATGTATGAACTATCTGAGAATTAGTTCCCTTGTTTTAGTAGCCCACCTTGGAAACGATTTGGAAACGATTTGTCGGTAGTTCCAGTATGAACTGTAACAGTGATCGTTCATCCTCAATAGATTGATTGTGTTGGGGTTTAACGACACGTCAACCCTTGAGGGTCATTTTGTGTCGTCTCCCAGAGAAAGGGAGAAAAGAGATAGAAGAGAGAGTAGAGGAGATGAAAGAGAGGGACAGGGAAGAAAGAGGAACAGGAATGAAAGTGAAGAAACAGAAGAAATAAAAACATTCCCCCTCTACCCTTACCCACTACATTTGTACAAGGATAGCAGGCCTTGCCCAACTGTAAGCCAATATCAGTTGGACGCCCCAGTGATGTAAGATACACAGCACCTTCGCACCACCCGACCACCCCCTTCATCCTCAATAGGAGTAAGAACATAATATATATATCTAACTAATTTCAAAACAAATTGGTGTTTAGAAGTTCCCATTACAGTCAATACAATATTGAAAGCTTACCACTCAGTAATGTTCACTTTATCAGAACGCTTGTTTCCAATATGAATGTCAATGAATTCCTTCAAAACAACACCTAATTTTCTCTTCTATTCCACAAAAAGACAAAGAGTTAAAGAAAGGCAACAAAATTATAACATACCAAATGTTCCTGCAAGGGAGACTACTCCAGTCAGCATAGTATAACCTCCAATACACACATCTGGTATTAATCTATACAAATGGATTTGAAATGAACCAAAATGGTCAGAATGTAGATTGGTGCCTTTCCATAGACCCTAAGCTGTATAACCAGTCTCTATTACATCTGGTAACATCGCATGATATTTTACTAGCTACGTAGGGTTAAGGCGAAAATGGCCTTATGTAGGTGAAAAGGTACCCTACGTAAGAAAAAAGAAACTGTCCCCTTCGGTGTTCCCTTTCTGTGTCGTCACATGGTTACAGATTATTAAATGACAATGTTTGGTTAGAATACTGGGTAGACAATTATATCAAGGAATTCTATGCAGTCTTATCAAATTAGACTCAGAATCCTAGATATTTGTAATTATAATCTGAAAGTGTATTGTTATCGAATATCTAACAGTACTTAAAAGATTATAGATCTGTTCCTCTTTAAACTGGCTGGATAAGGATCTTTACCCCGTAAGGCTTAGAGCTCCATGCTGTGACTTGATAATATAAGAAGAGAAGATAATGTATCGTTTACCTACCTTCTCCTTCTTTTTTAATTTCTTTGTTCACTTTTGGAAGAAACAAAGTAACAGAAATCAATATAATTTTTTAAAAGAAGTTACTGACTTCTTTCTTCTTCCTTTCTTTGGTACATAGTTATGATCATTATGGTATCATAATCTAAACTTTTCCCTCAGGTTGTTTACGGTCAACCGGATAGAATGGTTGAAAAGTACCTAATTTACACAGGTTGCTTACGTTCAGATAACATAACAACCTGATAGATGGGTAAAAAAAAAACAAAAAAAAAAACACCTAACATACAGGTTATGTTCAAATAATGTGTAGTAGCGCGGCAAAGCGAAGTACAAATAATCAATGTGTATGTAAATATATAGGGCGCATAAATGACCAGTCTAACTGGTCCAGACCTTTTAGCCTCGTGGTTATGACGCTCGATTACAGATCCAGGGGTACCTGATTTGATCCCCGGTCGGGGCACTCGATGGGAATATTTTCTTTACAGGTCTGTTTCTCCTCCTACTACATATGGTGCCTGTTTCCAGGATGACTACCGTCAGAGCCCAAGGGCGATGCAATGGCAACGGAGTCACAAAACAGCCTGGGAATAGTAGAAAACATTTGATACAAATGTTTCATTGTAGGATGGAGGAGTGTAGTAGCGCAGCAAAGCGAAGTACAAATAATCAATGTGTATGTAAATAAATAGGGCGCATAAATGACCAGTCTAACTGGTCTGGACCTTTTAGCCTCGTGGTTATGTCGCTCGATTACAGATCCAGGGGTACCTGGTTCGATCCCCGGTCGGGGCACTCGACGGGAATATTTTCTTTACAGGTCTATTTCTCCTACTACAAATGATATAACCTGATAAGTTGGTAGATAAACAATTAACTTTACCAGGTTGCTTACATTTGAATAACATTGCAACCTGATAGAATGATAGTTAAGATTCCTAATTTATAGTTGACAAATTGGTGCATTACCTAGGACTCAGAATCAGTCTTCGAAAATCCTTTGATAATATAACTATCAATCCTCTAAAAATTACCAGCCATATCTCCGAAAATTTTAGAACATCATACACACTATATGTTACTATCAGGAATAGAACTATTTACGGATCGTGTTAATTCCTTATTAGTTCTTTTCCGTCTAATGATACAAATATTTCAAGTATATCCAAATTATAAAGGATAAATTTGTTTCATATACACATCAAGTGTCAAAGTTTTGTCTTTATCATTCCTCTATAGACTCTAATTTGCATTGAAGTCTAAAAGAGGTAAATGTTCTTTATGTTTTGGGAAATGATAAACACTTCAGGCTTTAATTCCCATACTAATTGTTCATCGACAATTACTTACACCTGTAACAAGAGTCCATGTCAATAAGTCTTGTCCAGTCTCTTGGAGAAGGTAAATAAGCAGTAAAAATATATATTAAGGCATTAATAAATTGGATAATGTCATTATTGTTATTACCTTAACAAAATTAGCTCAGTTCAAGAAGTTACAAAATCTAATTACGGAATTTAGATTTTGGCTCTTCAGAGATCAACAAATTATATTAGACTATGGGATCGTTTAGAAACCTATACAGCGAATAATAATTACAGACCTAAAAAGACGTATTGTATAGGTCTAATATAATTTTTCCTTAAGTCTGATACAAAGGAAATTTCTAAGAGGAGAATTTATGTAATGAGTAGTTTTACCTCCTCTAAACATCATTGACAAGTATAAGTCATAAACCAATTCTTCCATTGTCTATCTTCGAACGTCAACAGATATTACAATGAGAAGATTTGTATACTTTCGAATCAGTGAGGAAAATAAAATCCGGTACATTATTCGATAATACTTCAGGACTAAATAATTATATTCCTCATCCTCAACTAGTTTTTCTTCTCGTTATTAGGAGAATAGAACGTCTCCTTTAACGAGTAATATAAAGGGTACAAGCCGGAAAGTCACAATCTCTTCCAGATGTATGGTCCCCTAAAGATAACGTTGCAATATCCGATGATTGATATTTCCAATTAAAATATAAAGACAACTAAGTCAGAACGTAATCAATAGCGTTATAAGACTGGACTGTCTCAAAAAATTAGAATGGATCTCTTATAAGATTAAGTTTTCCATTTAAGGAAGTTCTGTACTTACGTTTTACTGTCGGATCTTCTTACTTTTTTGTTCCAACAATTTCGGAATGTACCTTAATTTGTACAATTTCTCATATTGCAAATGGACGTTATCGTTACGAATTTATGTTAACGGACCATTAAAGAATTATTTGAGAATAATTAGAGATATTATTTGCGATACAATAAGATTTATCTTCATATTGTCATCAATCATATTAAATTTAGAGTTGATTTCTACAGTTAGATTTTGACCTTTTTACGATTCATTTTATAGGTTTTAAAATCTTGTTGATACATAATTATATGCCATTGAAGTAATGAAAAGTAAGATACATACTTCAACATAATAATTGACTCAGACTTCAGTTCAAATCGATTATGTCTGAAAAGTCACTCGGGAAATTTTCATATGTTACTGGGATTGTGTAGTCGCAGTTGTGACAAATTCCAGTTTATCTCAGTGGATACACTCCTGTCGCTCAGTTTAGGAAGCATACATCCATAAGGTTGCAATTACTATTGTATTTTCATCGAGACAATCATTATCGATAAATAACTCATTTTCTATCTTTGAACAGAGGAATAATGAGCTTCCATACTTACATTTCGGATAGAAGATCAGTCTTCATCTATCTTTAAACAAGTATGGCATAGAATTTGGCGAATAAAAAAGCCATACATCTTCAGTCTTGTGTTAAGAATTGATAACACAAATGTGTTATAATATAAGTCTCCCAATCTATGCATAGAAATATGGGAGTACCCTTTTCTTCCTGAAATCCGATACAAGTCTCGAAAATAGTTATATTTCAGGATGTTTCAGCTATAAGAAATTTGTCTTAAAACTACTTAAAGGTTCAAGACTAATTTCTATATATATAATAGATGGATTGTTTATCATTATATACAATCCTTATAGTTATATTATACTTATAACCAGTTTCCTTGGATAATCTTACTGTCACGATAAATGATTCATCCATAAACTGGAACATCTTATAGATTATTATGAATTGATATATCATAAATAGAATTATCTATCCACCTTAGATAAATTAGTTACAATAAATGATGTATCCATAACAGGAATATCTTATGATCATTCATATATTATTAATGATAATATCATCTGTTCTCACTATTCCAGTTATATATGTGCAGAATAGTTAATTATGTCTCTGAACTTCTTCGCCTTTGGTTATCAGAGATATTAAAATTATTATTATTTTGACTCGGCCTGTATACTTACAAACTCTACTATGATTTGTAGAAGTTTGCATAATAAACTCCGCAATTCTTGTCTTATGGAGGAAGTTTTAAGCATTAGCGGAGTTGGAATTTTACTATATTGTAATGATGTCATAGAAGGTATTGGCTTCTCTTTCCGTCATAGTCATATTACTGATATACCTTCAGATTTGACTAATACTACTTAGATCTGGTAATAGAATCAGTTCTAGCCAGTTCTTTCTAAGTTAGTTAGATCTTTAATCAATATTGTAAGATCTTTTAAGTTAGAAGGCTGTTATACAATATGCTATGTTATCAGCCTTTTCCTCTTATTAGAAATTTTTACAACTGCCAAACTCTACGCTATGATGTACATTGTATGCAGTTTTTCCCTTTTATTAACTTTTACCAAGGATATAAAATGTTTCCTAAATCTCCTCTGGCAGAAGTTTAGTGTTAAAATTTATTCAGGTTGCCCATTTTCATGCGAAGAAATAGACAATCTGTTTCTAGTATTGATTACCATGACTAAGATACATTATCACATTTTGACTGGCAATAGATAAAATATATAAAATTATCAATCATATGTTCACTATCATTGATGAATAAACTGGGTATTCGGAAAGAATTCGATTAGTCCATTAACCCAGATTATTATTATTATTCCTGTTTAGCTTGAAATACAATTTTAAAGTCTTATGATTGTTTAAGAATTATGAACTGGTTATTGGCAACAGTTAAATTGGTCTAATTAACCAGATTCCAATTATTTCATATTAACCCTTAAAGTGCCAATCACAACTGCAGCAGACGACATTTTGAATTTTTTTTTTTTTTTAATTTTTCAAAGAAAACAAGTCTTGATATTTCATGTGAATCATCTGCAGACGATTCACATGAAATATCAAGACTTGTTTTCTTTGAAAAATTAAAAAAACAAAAATAAAAGTCGTCTGCTACAAATTTTGCTTGGCGCTTTAAGGGTTAATAAATAGTTTAGATCATATCATCATCATAATCAGATTTTTGATTAACGTGCAGGTACAGGGGCAACATCCACATCAGTGGGCCCCTTCCAGATAGCTGGCTTGCTGCACGCATGGCAGATCTCACACCAGATCTCCAGGTATGTCTATTTGAGGGTTGATAGCCAAGAGCTTCCACTCTCTGCAATCCCTCTCTGTCAGCTGCTTCCATGTCATCTTGGGCCTCCCAGGCCCACGCTTTCCCTCAACCTGTGTGTGAAAGGCTGTCTTGACTGCACCATGGAGCATTCCACATGTTCATACCAGTGGAGCCTTCTCTCCTTCAGAATGAGGTCCAGAGCCTCAATCCCAAACTGCCCAAGTAGCTCATTGAACCTGGTGGTGACAATGTCTTGCGGCCTGACATTGCAGAGCTGTCTGATCATTGCTCTATCATTCAGCTGCAGACGCTGAAGGTTTGGCTTTGTCAATGGCCAAGTCTCACTGGCATGGAGCATTGCGCTCCGCACACAAGAGCTGTACACATGGCCACGTGTCTTGAAAAAAAAAGGTTGCGTGAAGAGAGGACTGGTAGCAGCTCCTTGAACTTTTTCCAGGTGGTTTTCACACGTGTTGTGGTTGAAAGTTCACAGCCACCTGCTGCTGAGAGCATGCGTCCTAGGTAGTAAAAGGAAGCTACCACCTCCAGCTTGTCAGGTCCAACCTGGACTTCCTTCTGTGGCTGCCGTCCAAGGGGCATGCAGTTCTCTGGCACCGTGTACATCTAAGTTAGGGTCCTTTGTCAAGCGCTTGAGCCCACTGCATTTCTTGTGCACCCAGTGCTTGCAGCCATTGCAGAAGATGCTGTTGCTGCCCACTCCAGTGCGACAGACGGCGTATGGAAACACGCCTGAACTCTGCAGAAGATCCAGGCCCATACCGCAGATCATGATCTTCGCCTTTCCTGCATTTACTCTCAGTCCTTTCTTTTCCGTTGCTTCTTTCCAAGTCAAGAGCCTCCTGACACATTCTTTGAGCGATTCAGCGATGATAACAAGGTCATCAGGATAGAGGTCCTCCCAGGGGACCCAGAGCGGAACTCTCATGATAACGCTTCAAGCACAATGATGAAGAGCAGCGGGCTGAGTACTGAGCCTTGGTGAACACAGACCTTCCCTTCAAACTCTTCACTGTACTCCTCACCAACACGGACACGGCTTTGCATACATCCTCTGCACCAGTCGCACAATCCACTCCTCCACACCAAGTTTTCTCAGCGCCCATCAGATGACCTTCCGAGGTACTCGATCAAACGCCTTCTCCAGGTCTATGAAAGCCATGAAGAGTCTCTTATTGGCAGCTAGATACTTCTCTTGCATCTGCCTGACAACAAAGATTGCATCTGTTGTGCCTCTGCCTTAGACAAAGCCAAACTGGGAATCGTCGATGGATACCAACTGTCTAATGAGGCCATCACAATCCTCTCCAAGACTCATGACCTGCTCTGTCAGCTTGAGACTGCGGTAGTTGCCCCTTTCCAATACGTCCCCCTTTCCCTTGTAGAGACAGACAAGGAAACTCTGCTTCCAGTCAGAGGGTACCTTGCCATCGCGGATGATTGCAGCTGCGAGGTCACGGATCATGGAGGTGCCCATGTCACCGGCTGCTCGTATCATCTCCACCACTATGCCTGATGGGCCAGGTGCTTTGCCCACCTTCATCTGTGAGATAGCCTTCTTTACCATATCAATGGTGATTGGGATGGGTGGTCCTTCCACTGGTGGTTGATAAGACAGGTGGTCTGGGTCCCAGTCAAACTCGTTGAGAAGCCTTTGGTAATGCTCTAACCAGGCCTTCTACTTTGTCTTTGCTCATTGACATCTCTCCTGCATCATTCTTCACAGGTTTGTCACCAACAACATCAGCGTTCTCTCTTCTGAACTGGTAAGCAAGGCGGTAGACTTCTGAAGACTTGGGGTCAATATTCTCGTAGACCTTCTTGTCGGCTTCTTGACGAGCATGGTGCACTGCATGTCTCGCATTGCATTTGGCTGCATCGTATGAGGGTGGATCTAAATACCACAGACCACCACATACTACCACAGACCTACCGCAGACCACCACAGACCTACCACAGACCACAATTCAAATTATCATAGATCATTAAAATTAACTTTTTATAAGTAAATTTAAAAAAAAAAATGAAGTTTGACTATCGTTTGGAATTTCTTTGTCATAATGTATGAAAATCAGTAATTTATGCTCTCATCAAAGGGTATCTTGTAAAAACTTAAGTTTTGTTAAATGTGATTAGTATATAAATAAATAAATAGATAAATAAGTAAAATGAATAAATAGATAAATAAATAGATGACTGCCATGTGAAAATTACCCTTATAACTCCAGAATTATTTGAGGTACAGAATTGTCATATATTATTTCAGTATGTGCATTGCCAGTATATTGGTAGTAGAATTAAAATTGCATTTTGACAAAATAGTTCATTTGCATTAAACTGCCCCAAAAAATGAAAAAAAGAATGTTCCTTTAGATATATATGATACGAAAAAAAAAATGTTCCTTACGATATATAATAACAAGAGGGCCATGATGGCCCTGTAACGCTCACCTGAGTATCATAGCACTATGAGAACCTGACCTAGAACTGATCAAGGCAAACATTCTGATCAAAATTCAAAATGATTATCTTAACAAGTAAGACAATGTAGCATGTCTAATGGACTGTGAAATGGAGGTCAAGGTCAAATGCGGATGACTGCACTCAGAGGCCATGCTAAGATGTATACATGTACTAAGTATCACTGGCTGTAGGAGCAATAGTTGCTGAGAAACTGACCTAAACACAAACACTTCACAAGTACCAAATATCACTCTGTAGGACCAATAATTACTGAGAAACTGACCTAAACCGAAAAACTTAAGAAAGTCACTGCACAGTGAAATATATGTCACCTAGAAATCATCAAGACAAACATTTTGAGCAAGACTCATGATGATCACTTAAAAAATGTGACCTCTAGAGCGTCAACAAGGTTTTCCTTTGATCTGACCTGGTGACCTAGTTTCTGACATCAAGTGACCCATTTTCAACTAGACCTAGAAATCGTCAAGACGAACATTTTGAGCAATATTTATGATGCTTATTTAAAACATGTGACCTCTGGAGTGTTAACAAGGTTTTCCTTTGATTTGGCCTGGTGACCTAGTTTTTCATCACACATAACCCAGTTTCAAACCTGATTTAGAAATCATCAAGACAAACATTTTGAGCAAGATTCATGATGATTGCTTAAAAAATGTGACCTCTAGAGTTTTAACAAGGTCTTTCTTTGATTTGGCCTGGTGTCCTAGTTTTTCACTCCAAGTGACCCAGTTTCAAACTTGACCTAGAAATCATCAAGACAAACATTTTGAGCAAGATTCATGATGATTGCTTCATAAATGTGACTGCTAGAGTGTTAACAAGGTTTTACACTGATGTGACCAGGTGACCTAGTTTTTTACCTCACGTGACCCAGTTTCGAACTTGACCTAGAAATCATCAAGACAAACATTTTGAGCATGATTCATGATTGCTTCAAAACTGACGGCTAGAGTGTTAACAAGGTTTCTTGCTGATTTGGCCCGGTGACCTAGTGTTTGACCCCAAGTGACCCAGTTTTGAACTTGACCTAGAACTTACCAAGACAAACATTTTGAGCAAGATTCATGATGATTGCTTCAAAAATTTGACCGCTAGAGTGTTAACAAGGTTTTCCTTTGATTTAGCCTGGTGACCTAGTTTTTGACCCCAAGTGACCCAGTTTCAAACTTGACCTAGAAATCATCAAGACAAACAATTTGAGCAAGATTCATGACGATTGCTTGAAAAATGTGACTGCTACGAGGGTCCTGCAAAAAGTTTTGTCACTTGGTTCGGATTACTTTAGTGCTACGTTTTATCAAACATATTTTTATTACAAACCTTCAAAGTATTTCCCCTTTACTGAAACACATTTTTATACCCTGCCACACAATAGTGGCAGGGTATTATGGTTTCACGTTGGACGTCTGTGTGTCTGTCCGTCCGTCCATCCGTCCGTCATACGTCCGTTTTTCGTTTCCGGATGATAACTTGAGTAAACATCAGTGGATTTTCACCAAACTTGGTATGTGCATTGATATTGTGGAGATCTGGTTTGGGATTGCTAATGGGCAAATTTCGTCAAATTTTTACGGAGTTATCTGCCCGAGACACGCCCATATTTTTGTTTCCGGACGATAACTTGAGTAAATAACGAGATAACTTTAGTAAATAACAAGGGATTTTACCCAAACTTGCTATATATATTGACATTAAGGAGATCTGGTTTGGAATTGCTAATGGGCAAATTTCATCAAATTTTTACGGAGTTATCTGCCCGAGACACGCCAATATTTTCGTTTCTGGATGATAACTTGAGTAAATAACAAGGCCTTTTAACCAAACTTGCTATATGCATTGATATTATCAACATCTGGTTTAGGACTGTTATCTGTCCATTGATATTATCAAGATCTGGTTTAGGATTGTTATCTGTCCCTCTGTCATTTTCTTTCCAGACATTTTCGCAACGATAACTTTAATACATAAACAAATAATTGCTATGGTGGGGTATTATGCTTGCGGTGCTTTTATTGTAACCTTTTTATCCAGTCGTGAAAAGCAGATAAGTAGTCTTCTTTTGGTATCTGTTGGAGACACTGATAAATAGCGCTGCCAGGAGAACTTCTAGACGTATACTTATTTCCTCTTAAGCCTTGGAAATAAAAAGAAGTCACAGGGACTCAGGTCAGGTGAATAAGGTGGATGGTTTAAAACTTTCACCTTTTCAGAAGCCAAAAAAGACTTAATAACCTCACACTTATGAGAGGAGGCGTTGTCATGTAAAAGGTGGAGTCATAGCAACAGATAAGGCACTTTTTTCATCCAAAAAATGCTGATATCTTTCTTATTTCTCCACGAAAACATATGTTGTGGGTACTCATTAGAAGCCCCTCACTGAGGTGCTTCTAATGAGTACCCACAACATATGTTTTTTTGGAGAAATAAGAAAAATAGTATGTGGATACCCCCTCATATCTGTAGCTATGTGGACTCCTGACCATCCTTTGCTTGATCGTTTCTTATTGTAAAACTCTTTCACTTTCTTCAGTACAGAATTCTTGTTGAATCGGCCAGTGACTGTAAGACCAGATGGACAAGCCACTTGAACGACTGGTCCACTTGAATTAAAGCAAATTGCATACAACATCTTTTTCGAACTTATGGTTCTCTTGGTAATACATGGGTGTTTTAGATCTTTTCGCTTCCATTGCTTATTATCAGCCCTTCTTTGTGGCTCAAACATGTGCACCAAGGTTTCATCACCTGTTAGCAAGTTAGAAATAACCAGACTATTACAGCCTTTGTATGTTTTCAAAAGTTCCCAGGCACATTTAAGGCATGTCTTTTGCTCCTCAGTGAGCAAATGAGGTACCCACCTAGCGCAAACCTTTCTCAGGTCCAAACATTTTTTCAGAATTGTTTGCACACTGCCTTCTGATATGCCGGTACAACTAGCTATATCTTTAACGACAATCGCGCATCCTGTTCAACCACAATCTTTACAGCAGCGATGTTAGCCTTGGTAACAGAGGTTTTAGGCCTTCCAGGATGGGTATCATTTTCAACAGAAAATTTCTCAGCTTTAAAAGCTTTAACCCACCTAAAAGCTGTGTGCATTGACACACAATTCATTAAATATCTGCTTTGAATCTATATTAAGCCTAATGCGGCATTTAATATAGCTACGAATTTCAGTCTTCTGGTCCACGTTCCAATGTAACAAGTGAATTGGTCAGTGTATATGACTGCAAACTCGGTCAGTTGGAAAGCAATTTGCAAGAAATAAATGGGTATCGTTAGCTATTCAACACACCATTCAAGTGCAGTGAAGCATTTTAAAATATACCTGGGATAAAACCAAGGAAGCCTATTAGTGACAGAACTTTTTGCAAGACCCTCGTAGAGTGTTAACAAGGTTTTCCTTTGACTTGACCTGCTGACCTAGTTTTTGATCCCAAGTGACCCAGTATCGAATTTAACCTAGATTTCATAGGGGCAAACATTCTGGGCAAGTTTCATCAAGATTGGGACAAAAGTGTGACCTCTAGAGAGTGTTAACAAACTAATTGTTGACAACAGACGACGACGGATAACGGACAGAGGGTGATCACAACTGCATGATATATAATAAACAGGCAGAAAACACTCTTAGCCTTCCAAAGGTACTTTCAGCATTAAAATTGGTGCCATTGTTACAAGATATTACAGCCTGAATATTCAGTAATCATGATAAATTGAAATAAATTATGCAAATTAGGTGAACTTAATACTGAATTATCCTGGCTTTTAGTTGATATTTTGTAGTTCATAATCTTTTAATGAATGGCATGGTTTACAAGCCGCATAATAGTGTATAATGTTATTTATAAAAAGCTGAATAACATGGCAAAATATTTGGAACCATATTATTATATTAAAATATGCCTATTTGAATGTAATTGTACTATTTTACAAAATTAGTTAAAAAACAAAAAAATAATAATAAAAAATACTTGTCATTTTATTTTCTTCCCAAGCCTAATTTTCCAAAAGTCAAATTTTCTGTAACAACAGTTAAAAGCACAACAAACATTAAAAAAGGAAAAAGGATTTAATTATATTTCATTAACACTTCTCTGAAAATTATACATGTGCCTAGAAAACCGAACTTTACATAAAGCAAAGTGGTGTTTTCAGGAATATATATGATTTTTCTTAGTTCTCCAAAACATACATTGTAGGTACTTTGTTAGAACTGCTCGACTAGGTGGCTCTAATGACTACCCACAATCTATGATTGAAGCAATATTAAGGAAAATATCATAAATTTTGCCAGAAAAATAACATTTTTAGACCTATTGAATATTGCTTTCTATGAAATTGGTATGTTGTTGTAATGAAAATGAATACTAAAGAAAGAATATGAAAATGTTATCAACAAAAACAGTTACATATTTCTTCACTTGCATTTTTTCTTAAAATATAAGGAAATGTATTAATTTTATATTAACATTATAAACAGTTGAATTTATATTGCGAAATGAGAAAACTTATTTTGAAGTTCAAAAGAAGAGGAAAAAATCACACGTAAATTAGATTCAGTGGATTGTCATTCTTTTATCATTATTCTGGTTACAAAGAGGAAATATGCAAACTACACAGGTACTTGTTCCCAGTATGACTCTAATTAACACCTATATATTAATGCCAGACAGTCATTATCCATTTGCTGCCTGTTATGCTTCTGCAAATTATGCCAGTTTCTTATTACAACATCAGTGAAAACTAATTTAACATAAAGTCAATGTTTCCTTTGCTAATTAAATTCCTGATGTTTACTATGTCTACTATCTGTCACAGGTTTCTGTGTTTTTTTTCTTATTATTTTTCTCTCTTTCTTATGCTGTGATGAGTAGTTTTGCAACTCTTTTAGTAATATTATTATCTAGTATCCTGTTGTAAAAAAAATAATAATAATATAAATAACAACAACTTTACTAAATGGATTGTTTTCATCCTGCCTTACATGGCTCTAGACAGCCACTTTATGTATATTACCTTATACTAATTAAATTACTAGTGGAGTAATGTACTATATTTTTCAGGGTCATTATCATTTAGGACCCTTGTTAACACCCTACTGACTGATAAGTTTCTTGTATGTGTGCCTAATTAACTGAAAGGGTACTTTTGACAAATTTGGGGCAATCTGCCTGAAGTTTGTCAAAAATATCCTTTTGTCTACAACTTTTCATGCAAGTATTTCAGTTTCAATGACTAAAGAGGGTTCGTTTTATTTGAAAAGTTGCTGAAGTTGACCAGTTGGAGAAAATAATAAAAAAAAAAATTTCATAGAGCCACTTTTGCTTTTATTTTGGTTTTGGAGAAATTATTGGAGGCTCTCCTGAGAACCATAAAATAAAGAAAAAATCTGGCCTAAACAGTAGAACCATTTTTTCACTCACCTCAGTTATCCTTCCCAGTGACATGTCAGAGTTGCCATGCACACATGATGAATATATGTAGCCACGCATAGTGTTCATATTTTGCATGAAACCAAGAAGACCAAAACAAACAGAACTCACTGTTTGATGCACAGATTAGTTTGCATTGTCAACATCGATTTGAATGTCCTTTAGCCCTCTTGAACATTTTCCTTTCAAAGGAAAACATTCACTTTTGCTAAAACACTTTTTTGTGATATTTCTAAAAACCATGCTGTTATTTAAGTCAGGTTTTATTGTTTTTCTTTTAAATACTCAAACCTCGGGGTGACTAATCAGAGAGAAGTAGAAATGGGGTACCTACAGAGATGTATCTTACCTTAATAGATGATTGGACAATGTCAGTAGCTGTCACACATAGGATTTAAACAACAGGACCATTGCTGATAAGAGAAACTAATAAGGTTCCTGGTGAACTGGAGCTACTGAAGTGGAATAGTTTTTGTTTTTTAGTAATGATACATTAAATGGACACATGCTAAGCTTCAGTGTCTGTGTTGTTATCTTGGTTTGACCATAGTTACATTATTTTCATGATGGCCTCTGGCCTTCACTTCTGTCTAATTAGCATGTTACCCCTGCAGTACTTAACAGAGCGCACTTTACAAACAAATACGGTAAAACAAAATCGATACGAACCACGTGATCTACCCATAAACCGGAACACGTGAACAGCTGACAATTAGAGTTCCTTTTGCGGTGCATGTGTGAAGACGTGTCAGCGCACAGGTAGATATTTGGAAATTGTGTTATTTTGAACTTTATTCTTCGATTTTTTTTTTGTTGATTCTTATTTGTTATTCTATCTTCTAAATGGCCGCAGACAAGGACGACGTCCTGTCGCTTGAGTCTGGTGATGAAGACTCGGAATTCTCAGGTTTTGAACCTCTCTTAGGGGATGGGACGAATTCGAAAAGTTCCGACGCTGTCGGAGCAAATAAACAAGATAAGAAAAAGGGAAAAACCAATGCTAAGGCGGCTAAGTCTACTCATAAATTGCTTTCAAAGGGAGTGTGCGCTCAAAAAGACGATGAAAGACCGAGTACAAGTTCGGCTGCGGCTGGATCGGCCCAATCTGTTTCGGCCAAATCTAGTTCGGCCAAGTCTGGCGCTAAACAGTCAAATTCTTCGTCCTCTAAGAGAGGGAGTCAAAAATCAAAGAAAAATACTATAGACCTTGATAATTTGTCTCAGTCAGACATAATAAAATTAAGACAAATTGTTGGTATGGACACTATTGATACCAGCCATGAGATGGCTGAAGAAGAAGATATAAGATATGTGTTTGGAGATTCTTTAGAAAATTTGCCCCAAATTCATGTTGAATTTGAAAATGAACCTGCTAGTGATGTTGAGGTCATTCCAGAGACACATTCCTTTAGACAGCCATTGCGTTCTATTCAGCATGATATAAACAATGCACGTTTTAATTCCAATGGCAGTACACAAAGTGCTAGCGGCCAACACAACGAAGTTGTGTCAAATGATGAGGATTTTACATGGCAATTACCTAAACTGAAATGCCCTGAGAAAGGTGAGCCTATTTCGCCATCTTTGGCATCATTAATCAATGCTACTTGTTCTTCTCAATGTGACACTGATGAAATTGTTAGCAAATACAAATTACCATCGAACTGTGATAAATTGGCTCCTCCATTGGTAAATGGTGAAATTTGGACAGAGATTCATAAAAAAGCACAAACATATGATAAGGCATTTAGAGACATTCAATCTCTTATTGCAACAGGGCTTAGCCCAATTTTTTACTTATTAAAGGTGCTAAAGGACCCAACCCAATCCAGGCTAGTCCAGAAGCTAGAGTCTTAATCTCTGATGCTATCACTCTTCTGGGACAGGCTCAATTTAATCTATCTTTGAGACGAAGATATATGATACGGCCATACTTAAAAAAGAAATATGCAAATTTGTGTAATATTAATACACCTATTACATCCTTTGGGGATGATGTTCAAAGAGAAATAAAAAAAATGTGACACAAGTATGTCAGTTACAAGAGAGCAGTATAATTTCTATGGTCCTCAACGTATGAGAGTGCGTGGTAGAGGCAGAGGCACGCCCAGATATATGCATTCAGGCTATGGTAGTGTGCATACCGGTAGGGGTAATGGTCGTTATCAACCATATGGAAGGCCATTTGTACCATACGGCCAGTATAGATATCCAACACAGTTCCAGATTCCAAAAAGGTCAAAAAAGACGGTCACTGCGACCAGTCCGGAGGACATGGCATCATAAGTAAGGTAAGTGGCGTTACAGGGAAAATTAGATTTCATATTAATCAATGGAAATATCAAATAGAGTTTGACGCATGTCCAATACAGCATATTGTGCCAAAAGAAATCTCTTTTTCTGACAGTCAGAAAGAATTGGTTTCTAATGAGATACAGTCTCTATTAGAAAAGGGAGCAATTGTGCCATCTCAAGATGAAAAAGATCAGTTCATATCCAATATATTCATTGTACCAAAACCAAATGGTAAGGTTAGACCTGTCATTAATTTGCGAGAGTTGAATTTATTCGTAACATATGAGCATTTTAAGCAGGACACATTCCCAGTTGTATTGGACATGATTCAGCCCAGTGATGTTTTCACAAAACTTGATTTATCAGACGCTTACTTCAGTTTACCCATTCACCCTTCTTTTCAGAAGTATCTGAAGTTTCGTTGGCAGGGGCAGCTGTACAAATTTGTTTGTCTCCCCTTTGGTTTGAGCTCTGCTCCTAGAGTTTATACAAAGGTATTAAAACCCATTTATAGATGGTTTAGACAGCAGGGATTCCGCTGTTCATATTACATTGATGATTCTCTCAATATGGATCAAGATCAGTTTGTATGCAAAGAAAATGTCATTTCTATGGCAAGAGTTCTTGAGTCCCTGGATTTTAATGTCAATAAGGACAAATCTATCTTATTACCAAAACAAAGAATTCTCTTTTTTGGTTTTATTTTAGATTCTGTACTATTTAAGGTCTTTTTACCAGAAGAAAAAGTTGAGAAAATTATTCAAATGGCAAAAGAAATTCGTTCAAACTCTCCTGTTGTTATACGAGACTTGGCCTCTTTAATAGGTCTATTAATTCATGCATTTTTTGCTGTATTGGAGGCACCAATGCATTACAAAGCGTTAGAAAGAGATAAAGTCAGAGGACTAGCTGTTAATAAAGATTATGATGAATCTGTCAATCTGTCATTCTGTCAGAACAGAGTATATCTGAGCTAAACTGGTGGGTTCTGAATTTGAGATAAAAAAAATGGCAAGACAATTCGACCACAAAAGCCTACAGTTTTCCTCCAGACTGATGCATCGGGTCATGGCTGGGGGTGTTTCATTATAAATTCAAAGAAATCTGTAAGTGGCAGGTGGTCATAAGTTGAAGCAGAGTGTCATATAAATTATTTGGAACTGTTAGCGATATTCTATGCTTTACAAGCTGTATGTATAGATCATAGAACTGTTCATGTCAGTATTCAGTCAGATAATACTTGTGCTATTGCATATTTGAATGAATTGGGGGGGGGGGGGGGGGGGGAATGGCTTCCATAGAAATGGATTTGTTAGCTAAAAAGATTTGGAATTGGTGTCTAGAAAGAAACCTATTTGTCTCTGCAGCTTTTATTGCAGGAAGTTCAAACGTGTTGGCAGACTTTTCCTCGAGAAATTTCTCAGACACCACAGAATGGATGCTGAAAAAAGAAATTTTTCAGAGAATTTGTGCTCATTTTTTTACTCCAGATATTGACTTGTTTGCTTCCCGGTTAAATTTTCAGGTTTCCAGGTTTGTTACTTGGTTTCCTCAACCAGGAGCATATAGAGGTGACGCTTTCTCTTTTTGCTGGTCTGAATATTTACCATATATTTTTGCACCATTTAATATGATTGGAAAGGTTCTGAATAAGGTAATGGAGGACAAAGTCAATCAAGCCTTGTTAATTGTACCGTTCTGGACCAGCCAGATATGGTTTCCTCTGTTGTTATCTGATTTTCCAATCAGGCTGCCGAGACATCGGGACCTGCTAATTCTACCACACAATGGTCAGTTACATCCGATGGGAAGTTCGTTATGCCTGGTTGGAGTTGTAGTCTCAGGAGACATCTCAAGAGTAAGGGATTTTCAGAAGAAGTTGCCAAAACCATATGTGCTTCATGGCGATCAGGTACAGAGAAACAATACAGTGCAGCATGGAAAGCATGGTGTATTTGGTGTCTTCCAAGGAAAAGAGATCCAGTTAAAGCAACTGAAGTAACGGTATTGTCTTATCTTAATTATCTCCTGAAACGGGGTAAGTCTTTTAGTGTTATTAACACTCATAAATCTATGATAACTCAAACATTAAAGCTTTTAGGGAATTCTTGGTGTGATAGTCCATCTTATGTTACCAGATTCATGAAGGGTCTATTTAATAAGATACCCCCAGTGCCACGTTATCATTCTTTGTGGAATGTTAATGTTGTACTTCAGTTCTTGAGAACTTTATATCCATTGAATAGTTTAAGTTTGAAGATGCTGACATTTAAGACTCTGGCTTTAGTAGCATTAGCAGCAGCTCCTCGTGCTTAAACTCTTGTTGCCATGAAAATAGACTGTATGAAGACGTACGATGAGAAAATTGTTTTTGTTTTTAATAAGATGCTTAAGACATCTAGACCAGGTATGTCTTTTCACATTGAATTGAAACATTTTCAGGAAGAACAGTTGTGCGTCATGCATACCTTACTGGCATATCTAGATGACAAAGGATGTGCGTAAATCAAATCAATTATTTATTTCATATTGTTCATATAATGCTGTTACCACTAGTACTGTGGCAAGATGGTTGAAGAATGTGCTGAGTATGTCGGGAATTGACATTTCTGTGTTTAAAGCCCATTCTTTCAGAGGTGCTGCAGCCTCGGCTGCATTTAATAAAGGTTGCTCTGTACAGATGATATTGAAAACTGGTGACTGGTCTTCAGTAAGAAATTTCTACAAGTTTTACTTGCGTAGAAATGTATCGAATGATGAGTTAAGTTTTGCAGAAGCAGTTTTGAATATTGATAATTAATTTCAGTAGGCATTGTTGTTATTCTTATAATTTGTATTTTGTTGAACTTTAAAAATGCTAATTAGAGAGAAGTGAAGGCCAGAGGCCGTCATGAAAATAATGGACCCCTCATCCAAGCGTTTTGTGCAGGATGAGGGGCATTATTGGAATGATGGCCGGAGTCCAAGCTTCTCTGCCTACCCACCTCTGTGGAATGTATCACCCGCCCTTTTTAGGGTAGTTTGTAGGTACAACAAAATGACAAATTTTGGGGTTAAATACTGATTGTCAGCTGTTCACGTGTTCCGGTTTATGGTTAGATCACGTGGTTCGTATCGATTTTGTTTTACCGTATTTGCTTGTAATGTGCGCTCTGTTAAGTACCGCAGGGGTAACATGCTAATTAGAGAGAAGCTTGGCCTCCGGCCATCATTCCAATAATGTCCCTCATCCTGCATAAAACGCTTGGATGAGGGGTCCATTTTCTACCTGTGTGGCTATCAGGCAGCAAATGGATAATGAGTGTCTGGCATTAATATATAGGTGTTACTTAGAGTCATACTGGGAACAAGTACCTGTGTAGTTTGCATATTTCCTCTTAGTAACCAGAATAATGATAGAAGAATGACAATCCACTGAATCTAATTTACATGTGATTTTTTCCTCTTCTTTTAACTACAAAATAAGTTTTCTCATTTTTTAATATAAATTAAACAGTTTATATGTTAATATAAAATACATTTCCTTATATTTTAAGATAACAATGCAGGTGAAGAAATATGTAACTGTTTTTGTTGATAACATTTTCATATTCTTTCCTTAGTATTCATTTTCATTACAACAACTTACCAATTTCACAGAAAGCAATATTCAATAGGTCTAAAATGTTATTTTTCTGACAACTATTTACCATTACGAAAACACGCCTATACAAATATAAAGAAAAATTTCATCTCCAAAAACTGAAAATTTTCAGATAAAAAACTCTGATATTTTTCATATTTCTAATCAAAACATAGATTGTGGGTACTCGTTAGAACCGCCTCAGCGAGGCGGTTCTAACGAGTACCCACAATCTATGTTTTTAAGCAGAAATAAGAAAAATAATGTTTACCCCTGTAAACCCCAGTTTTACTATATAAAAGTGGGGTTAAAGGGGGTCAAAATTATATAGGTATGTTTTCGTGATGGATATTTTTCTTAATATTGCTTCAATCACAGATTGCGGGTGGTCATTAGAACAACCTATTCAAGCAGTTCTAACTAAGCTCTACCTACAATATATGCTTTGGAGAACTAAGAAAAATCATATATATTCCTAAAAACACCACTTTGCTTTATGTAAAGTTCGGTTTTCAAGGCATATGTATACAATGTAATTTTCAGGGAAGTGTTAATGAAATATAATTAAATCCATTTTCCTTTTTTAATGTTTGTTATGCTTGTTTTTTCGCCGGCCTCGGTGGCTCAGTTGGATGCGCCGTCCGACTGGAGACCAGAGGTCGCGGGTTCAACCCCCGCCGAGGTCGGCAACGTTCTTTCGTGGAGATTGATCGTGAAATATTTTCTACGGTCATTCTCTCCCTTCCGCTGATTCAAGAAGGGCAGTTGTCAGTTTCTGGCGAAAGAATGTGCACAATACTGGTTAACCGCTTAGAGGACTAAGCCTGCCCAGTAAGCGTGCGGTTAGGTAAACTGACCGCGCTCGACATGACCCCATTGGGTTGACTGGGCTGTAAAACCTCAACACAAACAAACAAACAATGCTTGTTTTTCTTTTTAATTATGTAACTGTTGTTATAGAAAATTTGACTTTTGGAAAATTAAGCTTGGGAAGAAAATAAAATGACAGGTATTTTTTTTTTTTTTTTTAACTAATCTTGTAAAACAATACAATTACATTCACATAGGCATATTCTAATAATATGGTTCCAAATATTTTGCCATGTTATTCAGCTTTTTATAAATAACATTATACACTATTATGCGGCTTGTAAACCATGCCATTCGTTAAAAGATTATGAACTACAAAATATCAACTAAAAGCCAGGATAATTCACCTAATTTGCATAATTTATTTAAATTTATCAATATTACTGAATATTCAGGCAGTGATATCTTGTAATATTGGCACCAGTTTTAATGCTGAAAGTACCTTTGGAAGGCTAAGAGTGTTTTCTGTCTTTTTATTATATATCATGCAGTGCATCTAAAGGAACATTTTTTTTCATTTTTTGGGGCAGTTTTATGCAAATGAACTATTTTGTCAAAATGCAGTTTTATTTCTACTACCAATATATTGGCAATACACATACTGATATAATATATGACAACTCTGTACCTCAAATAATTCTGGAGCTATAAGGGTAATTTTCACATGTAAATGGCAGTCATCTATTTATTTATTTTACTTATTTATCTATTTATTTATATACTAATCACATTTAACAAAACAAGTTTTTACAAGATACCCTTTGATGAGAGCATAAATTACTGATTTTCATACATTATGACAAAGAAATTCCAAACGATAGTCAAACTTCATTTTTTTTTAATTTGCTTGTAAAAAATGGTGGGGCCGAGTTGTGCAGCAGCCCAGTCTTGATGTTGTTCCAGATATCCTCAGTGGTCCCATCAGTTACACCTGCAGACGTGCTCGCATGCAAATTGAAGACCTCCTGGAAATGATTGCTCGTCTGAGGGTCTTTAAGCTTCCAAACTTTGAGGCGGGGGGTGAATTTGCGCTTGGATTTTGGTGACACAGCAATCCTCAAGTCGCATACAAGAAGCTGATGTTGCAGGGCTACTTCCTTGCCAGGCATTACTTTTACATCTGTGACAAGTTTGCGCATGGTCCTACGGAAAAGGATGAAGTCTATCTGCGTGGCTATGTTTCCCGATTTGTATGTGATAAGATGGCTGTCACGTTTCTTGAAACGTGTTCCCAAGAAGCAGGTCGAATGCTAGGGCGAACTCCAGGATTCTCTCACCCTCAACATCTGGTTCCCCCTGCCATAGTCCATCCCACCATGCACTTCCTGGGATCCAGTGCCTGCTGGCCTACATGGCCTTTCGAATCTCCACGTGGGATCAGAAATTCTGATGCTGGGATCCTGGCCGTCACAGCACGCAGCTGATCAAAGAACAGGTTCTTAACCTCATCACTTAGACCACTCTGTTGGGCATACACGACAGAAAGGTAACCACACGCTGTCTGACTATAAGCTTCACTAAGATGATTCTGTCGGAGACTCTCTGCACCTCAAAAACTTTCTCTATCTACTCTTCAGCCACAAACACTCCTACACCAGCAGTGTCTTTGTCGTTTCCGGACCAGTAGAGCTTGTACCTAGTGTCTTTGCCCTTGATTGTGCAGCAGTTGCCACCACGGTATCTGGTCTCCTGAATGCAGCAGACATCCACTTTCCTGTGGGATAGTGTTTCCACTACCTCGCAAACTCTTCCTTTCAGAGTGTTCACATTAAGTGTTCCCACCCTGAATTTCCTCAGGTGCTTACACGATTCGCCACAATTGCCCGACCCTGCCTCCCACACCTGACAGGAGGCCAAGCCGGAGACGTTACTAACATAACTTTGGTGTCTGTTGGCACCGCTTAACTCTGACTCTATTATTGTGTTTGCCATGAAAGATTTTTGGAACAACTGTTTTTACGGGATCGCCTGTCCTAGCTGACGTCCCAACTCAGTTCTTTAACGGCATCTGAGCATGTTCGCCGTTCCCGCACTCGGGCAGTGTGCTTTGCCGTTGTCCTTATAAAGAAAGGATCGTCCGCCAAACCACAATAGCTAGAACACCAAGCCATCGGTCTGTAGGTGATTGCTGCCTAGCTCTGCCAACCAGATTGTGGCAGCCTTGTAACCCTGAAGGTGGGGAGGCAACTGTGATAGAGGGCAGCCTCAAATTCCCACACTCATGCACTACCAGGTAGCTGAGTTTTGAAGCTTCGGTCAAGGCTGTCTTCCAAGATTACGAAGCAGTCCTGCAAACCCTAGATTTTTTTGTGAAATCAGATGCCACTGCCAGTGGGCTGTTGAAGAAAATGCGGTCAGTGAAATTTCTTAGTGTAATCTACATATTGATGGAAGTATTGCCAGTACAGCCCTCAACAACACATATATAAAATGGCTAAAAATAGATTAATGACATACAATAGTAGGACAAATAAACTTTTACACTATAGCAATCACAAGGTTGCTAGTGAATGAACTACTCATGTGTAACAATGATGGGCATTGAAAAAGCATGACAAAGAAAGAACTTATAGTGACCATGTATGGAAATGGTTTTGTTTGTCCTACTCTGTGATGTCAGTGCTGATTAATGCTATTAGGCAACCTATCAAGATCAACCCAAAGATATTTTGCAATTTTTCTTGCATCAGGCCACGGATTAAGTTCACCACTGATCGACTGGATGGCACTTTGGAGACAGTCACCACTTAACAAGCTTGCCTGAATGCCAGTGATATTGATTCAGTGTCAGTGATCAGTGAGGAACTCACTCTGTCACCAAGAACAATAGAAGAGCTGAAAAATCTTTTTGCAAAGTATATACAGGCTCTAAAACAAAATGGCTGCGTTTCTTTTGCTTCGCCGGTCGTCGGCCGGTAGTGGTCCGTAATCGGCGAAGTACTCGATTGATTTGGATCACGTGACGGCAAAACGGCGAGTACGTTTTATTGGAACTTCTCATTTGACCGGCTCATCCAGTAGGCGAAATACCGGCGTACGCCAAGCTCGCCGAATTTTCACCAAGGCGTGGAATCGGCGAAGCGGAGAAACAAATATGGCCTGGTATTATTCTGAAGTTTATTTTCAGCATTTTGTTGAAATCCTGACTATATATTTAGTAAAAAGTACCGCCCAAATAATCATTACAGCTCAGTCATATTAGTGACCAATCTTACGCTTTGAAGCAGCTGATTGAAACTATTTCGATGTTGTTTTGTTTTTTTTTGTCCAAACAAGAAATAGCTTTTTTAAAAACGAGATGTCTGGGAATCAGATCTTTCTTACAAAGGAACGGATTTTTATGTTTCTACTTTATCTTTTCAACATTTTATGTTTAAAGAAAAGCCAGTCATTCCAATTGCATTCATGATTCACGAAAGAAAAATCTGGGTCTGCTCAGGGTTTGCACTGTTTGCATATGTACAAACTGAGTATTTTTTTTTCTATTTTTCCCAGAAAATAGGATCTGTTATTTCAAGAAAGTTTGCATGAAATGTCTAATCCCTTTTTCTGAGGAAAGAAAATATTTCCAAATGCCGTCTGCAACTATATAAAAGTGGAGTTTACAAGGACTTTTTACTGTGTAATGTATTTAACAAGTGGCACGCGCGCATTAAGAACAGGTAATGGGATTAATTATGTGTACTGCTACCGTTTGAATTATTATCTGTTATCTGAGTAATTCTCCCCAAGGTGTTTGTTGAAAAAGGATTAGGCCGATACTGGTCAAGTTCTCAGCTATGTGTGTACTTATATAATAAAACTGGAGTTCACTGTTGTGTACATTATTTTTCTTATCTATGCTGAAAGACATAGATATGGCAAGCCGTTTTACTATTTATTAAGCAAAATAGATATCTTATATATTATATCGGATATCTTATATAGGATATAAGATATCTAATATAGGATGTAAGATATCTGATATACTAATTCAGATATCTTATATCCTATATTAGATATCTTATATCCTATATAAGATATCTGATATAATATATGAGATATCTTATTTAATTCCGCATATAAGATATCTAATTTACCATATAAGATATCGTATTTGTTAAATAAGATATCTTATTTATTAATATAGATATCTAATATACTAAATTAGATATCTGATATACTAAATGAGATATTTTGATTTAATAAATGAGATATCTTCTTTAGTAAATAAGATATCTTATATCCTATATGAGATATCTTATATAGCAGATCACATATCTTATATAGCATATTAGATATCTTATATGTCAATTCAGATATCTTATATAGCACATTAGATATCTTAATTGACATATAAGATATCTATTTTATATAAGATATCTAATATAATATATCAGGTATCTTATATATTATATAAGATATCTGATATATTAAAACAGATATCTGATTTATAGAATAAATAGTAAAACGGCTTTTTGGCTAGCCATTTTACTATTTATTATACAGTATATCAGATATCTTATATAGGATATAAGATATCTACTATAGGATATAAGATATCTGAATTAGTATATCAGATATCTTATATCCTATATAAGATATCTTATATCCGATATAAGATATCTGATATACCATATTAGATATCATTTAATTCCACATATAAGATATCTTATTTACCATATAAGATATCTTATTTGTTAAATAAGATATCTAATATATTAATATAGATATCTGATATACTAAATAAGATATCTGATATACTAAATAAGATATCTTATTTAATTGAACAAATGAGATATCTTCTTTAGTAAATAAGATATCTTATATCCTATATAAGATATCTTGTATAGCATATCAGATATCTTATATAGCATATCAGATATCTTATATAGCATATAAGATATCTAAATTGACATATAAGATATCTTATTTATATAAGATATCTTATTTATATAAGATATCTAATATAATATATCAGATATCTTATATATTATATAAGATATCTGATATATTAAATCAGATATCTGATTTATAGAATAAATAGTAAAACGGCTTGCCATACATAGACCATCTATGTTTTGAGCAGACATACGAAAAATATCACTATTTTTCATCATAAAATTTATTTTATTTTTCATTATGTGTTTTAATGTTAAGCAGCCACGATGAACAAAGTATCTCGTATGTATTCTTTGTATGTTCTTTGACATAGTATTTGTTTACCTGTATGATAATGTCTTGTCGATACACAAAATATTTAATCTTGCTTAAAAAGTAATTGCATTACATAAAATCTGCGTTCTTTTGTCATTCGTATTGCCCCAAACTCGAAACACGGTCAACTTTGAATTTGTTAGTTCAAAGTGATCAATCCGGAAACATAATCTGTTTGTCTTACAGGGCAATTCATGGTTCTAATTTCTGCACTAAAACATAGACTGTTCGCCACATTCTATGTTTTTACCAGAAATAAAAGACAGTTCTGAAGAATATGTCTAGAGTCACCCCCAGTTTGCAAATATATTGCAGTCTCGCCAAAGCCTTCCCTGTTCGCTCACGTATAGCATACAGCTAGTCGAAGCTAATTAGACAATGAATCCGACATCTAGCCCCTATATATGACTTTGTATGCACATGTGCGAACAGCGAAGACTCAGGCGCGACTGCGCCTCCGCACAGTCTCGCCAAAGCCTTCACTGTTGGCTCATAGTATAGAGCTAGTCAAAGATAATTAGACCAACAAGCCGACACCTTGTCCCACTAGATGACTGAATGTGCATATGCGAACAGTGAAGGCTACGGCGAGACTGCGCCTCTACACTGCCTTGCCAAAGCCTTCACCGTTCGCTCACTGTATAGTATAGAACTAGTCAAAGGAAATTTAGACCAAGATTCCGACATCTAGCCACACTAGATGAATTTGCATGCGCATATGCGAACAGCGAGGGCTCAGGCGCGACTGCGCATCCGCGCAGTCTTGCCATAACCTTCACTATTCGCACACAATTAGTACAGAACTAGCCGAGGCTAATTTGACCAAGAATTCGACAACAAGCCCCATTAGATGACTGCATGCGCATATGCGAACAGCGAATGCTCAGGCGTCTTTCTCCGCACAGTCTCGCCATAATCTTCACTATTCGCACACAATTAGTACAGAACTAGCCAAGGCTTGACCAAGAATCCGACATCTAGCCCCTACTGATGACTTTGTATGCATATATGCGAACAGCGAAGACTCAGGCGCGACTGCGCCTCCGCGCAGTCTTGCCAAAGCCTTCACTGTTGGCTCACATATAGCATAGAGCTAGTCAAAGCTAATTAGACCAAGAATCTGACATTTTGCCCCACTAGATGACTTTGAATGCGCATATGCGAACAGCGATGGCTAAGGCGCTACTGCGCCTCCACGCAATCTCCCCAAATCCTTCACCGTTCGCTCACATATAGTATAGGACTAGTCGAAGCTAATTCAGACCAAGATTCGGACATCTAGCCCCACTAGATGACTGCATGCGCATATGCGAACAGCGACGGCTCAGGCGCGACTGCGCATCCACGCAGTCTCGCCATAGCCTTCACTATTCTCGCACAATTAGTACAGAATTAGCCGAAGCTAATTAGACCAAGAATTCGACATCCAGCCCCCATTAGATGACTTCGCATGCGCGTATGCAAACTGCGAATGCTCAGGCGTCTTTCTCTCTGAAACTGTTTAACATGATAAACTCAGCCATAAAAAAACTCTTCTGTCTAATTATCAAAAATAGAATAAACCTTATAACGATCTAGCTTTAACAAGATTGAACAAAATATCTCTTAACAGTGATCCCTATATATTCTATATCGGCTGCATATTCGGCTGCGTTTTATACCTCTTTCTATAATAGCTATAGTGGCTGCATTTTCCTATATATTTAATATAGCTGCGCAGAAGTGCTGCGTTTTATACTGACCCATGTGCTCGATGTTAACAAGTTCATAACTGATCCGACCGTGGTATTAAAATAGACGACATGTCACACAGATGCGCTGTTTGGGGGTGTGATAATGATTTCAATCACCCAGAAAAATAAGCAGACAAAGAGGCTGTCACTGACAGAAAGTATTCTGGTAAAAATCTACGTGGTAAACTGCAACAGTGTTTCGGCACATCGTGTACCGTATATATTCTAAACCAATTATTTCTGACGGTAGCAAGACATCGTCTTGGAGGAGGCACAGGGGCCTGTATCGTCATTTTTTTTTTTTTTTTTTTTTTTTTTTTTTTTTTTTAGATTTTAGGGGCCTAGTATATCTATAAAGATACAATAATTAGGCATCTTCAAAAATAGTATGATACAGGTCCCTGTGGGGGGAGGGAGGGGGAGCATTCCCCCTCCCCTCAAGTCGTTTCGCCCCCAAACCATTCTCCTTCGCAAAGGGAGACGTGGGGTGTGTCAGGATGCTGCATAGGGTAGTGGTCAGTTGGGTTGGGGGAATTGTGGGGCTGGGTTGGTTAAGGGATGGTGGGTGGGGTTGGTAATTGTGGGATAGGGTATGAGGTGGGGATTTGTGATGCTGGGGTTTGGTGACTGAGTAGGGTAGGGTATAGGGGCAAAACGACCAATGGCTGGCAAAACAATTACTCCTACTCTCCTTATCCCCCAGGTGGGGGCTACGCTGATCTGCCTGCTATAATAAATTACACATTATACTTTTGATATGCTTAATTCATCAAAATAAAGGCGGCTTTAAACTAATTTCTGTGAGCTTGAAAGTGATTTTTTTATGAAAATCTCACAGAATTTTGTCAAATCTCCCCTAAAAATTAGCCTGATCTCACAGATTTCTGCCAAGAGCTTATGGTATGTATGTTATATTGGCAAAAAAAATTAAGGGGGCACCCTGATTTAGTGCAAGTACCCTTATAAGCACAAATATGGTAGCCTTTTGAACTTTATCAAAGTATATGTACATGTTAGTCTCTCAGTTTTGCTATGCAAGTACCCTAATCATTTAGATAGGGCATGAATTACCTCCTTAAAGACACATTTTTATTTCTTCTTTGGCTAGATGCCTCCCCGCCTCCTTCATGATCACCGCCAATATACAGTCCTGATAACAGAGCGCACATCAAAGGCTTATCTTATCTAAGTGATTATGGAGTCTTTATAAGGCTGCTAAGTCTCCTTAGGTGGGGCCTTATAAGGGTTAATTCATAAAATTGAGCAGTATTCAATATGTTACTTTAGAACCAAATAAATTCATTTGCAAATTTTGCATTTAATTTGTTGATTTGTATTGTATCACTTTATTTTTTTATTTTTCTTTTATTGATAGTTTTTTTCCTAAATACAAAAGTGTTGTTTTTTCTTGCATTGTGAAAAAAAGTACAAATTAACTGAAATAGAAATATAAAATTGAAAATAATTATTTATTTATTTATTTTCTAAAGTAAATAAGAACACTGCACAATCATTCCATTTCCATCTCAGTAAAACAATACATTATGGAATATGTCAAAAAGTTCTCTGACAATTTAGAATGTGTATTTTATGCCAAATAGCTTCTCTTTTTCAATGAATACATAAATAACTAAATAAAATACTATCTTTCTTCCTAATTTTCTGTATTTGATCCAAAGAAACAGATAAAGAGGGTATTTGGTGATAAATTAGCATATAGGCATAAATATCTGTATTTCTCCATAAAATAGGTTGTGGGTTTCATTAGAACTGCCTGGGAGAGGTAATTCTAATGAATAAAAACCAGGTATATTTTATTGAATAAACAGAAAAAAAAAAGCATTAAATTATCACCAAATTACCCATCTTATCTGTTTCTCTGTCTTCATCATAAACTTTGCTGATATAAAATCTAATTTCCCCTTATCAGGCCCCTACCTGTAAGGGTGGCCAAAGTCACCAAGAATTTCTTATCTTAATCTCCTTAGAATCATTCGGGTGTTATGCAATCCAAAATGTGTCTTTAAAGACACATTTTGGATTGCATAACACCCTAATTCACTAATAACACCCTAATTCTTTAAAGACACATTTTGGATTGCATAACACCCTAATGACTCTAAGGAGATTAAGATAAGAAATTCTTGGTGACTTTGGCCACCCTTACAGGTAGGGGCTTGATGAAGGGAAATTAGATTTTATATCAGCAAAGTTTATGATGAAGACCGAGAAACAAATAAGGTGGGTAATTTGGTGATAATTCGATGATTTTTTTTTCTGTTTATTCAAAAAAAATATACCTGTTTTTTTATTCATTAGAATTGCCTCTCCCAGGCAGTTCTAATGAAACCCACAACATATTTATGCAGAAATACAGATATTTATGCCTATATGCTAATTTATTACCAAATGCCCCCTTTATCTGTTTCTTTGGATCAAATACAGAAAAATTAGGAAGATAGATAGTATTTTATCTAGTTATTTATGTATTTATTGAAAAAGAGAAGCTTTTTGGCATAAAATACTCATTCTAAATTGTCTAAGAACTTTTTGATATATTCCATAATGTATTGTTTTACTGAAATAGAAAGGGAATAATTGTGCAGTGTTCTTATTTACTTTAGAAAATAAATAAATAAATAAATATTTTCAATTTTATATTTCTATTTCAGTTCATTTGTACTTTTTTCACAATGCAAGAAAAACAACACTTTTGTATTTAGAAAAAAAAAAACTATCAAAAATAAATAAATAAATAAATAAATAAAGTGATACAATACAAATCAACAAATAAAATCAACAAATTAAAAGCAAAATTTGCAAATGAATTTATTTGGTTCTAAAGAAATATATTGAATACTGCTCAATTTTATGAATTAACCCTTATTGGGCCCCACCGAGGAGACTTAACAGCCTTATAATGACTCCATAATCACTTAGATAAGATAAGCCTTTGATGTGCTCTCTGTTATCAGGACTGTATATTGGCGGTGATCATGAAGGGGGGGGCGGGGTCTAGCCAAAGAAGGAAAAAAATGTGTACTTTCAAAGAAGTTGATAAAGAAAGTACTGGTAACCATTTTGCACAGGGAGTATTCGCAGAAATAATTACTTCCCACATACATTTTTCCCCATGGAGTAATATAATTGTACTGCCCAAATTTTTAGAGTTTTACGGTACCTAATTAATTTGAAAACATTTGAGACATGTCATGATAAGCCTTTTATAATGCACAAATACTGAAGACTCAGGTAGGCCTATGCATCCATGCAGGTTGGTCAGTCTTGGCAGTTCACTACATATCATAGAATTCAGTGCTCTAGACAAGGAGCATATTTGATGATAAATCCAAAATAGTTTCTGTTCATTTTCCATAAAAAAATATATGTCGCAACATGTGAGCCATGACATGAGAAAAGGGGTCTTATAGCATATGCCAAATGCACAGACAGATCAGCCTTCACATATGGGCATTCCGATCAGGGTTTGCATCACTTAAACTACAGATCCATCAAGATCTAAAGATTGTATAAGAGAAATGTGATTAGACTGTATGTATGTGCAGACATCTGCATCTGCACATTTCGCACATGCTATAAGACCCCTTTTCTAATGTCGTGGCTCATATGTTTTTATGGAGAAATAAGAAAAATTATTCCCAAATTATCATAAATATTCTCCATACCTAGAGTGCTGTTGATTCTTCAAATGAATACTGCAAATTGGATCTGCTTGCCTACCCAAACCTTAATTAGGGTGAGAAACGCACCTTTTCTTTGACCAAAGTATATGTTAGATGTAATTCAAAATAATTACATTGTAAAGTAATTAATTAGCATTACCATAACATTGCAGTGTAAGCATTACCATTATAATTACATAGTTATGGGACAAGTAATTAACTAAATTACCATTACTTGGCAAAGGTAATGCATTACCATTACTCATTACATTTTTTCCATCACAACTTTTTATCTCTTTGGCAACTATCAAATAAGGGCAGGGAAAAATATATTAACTTTTATTTGTACCAGAACTTAAAAAAGCACTGATCTTCATATTGCCATATACAAATAGCACTTAGCTCCAATGATTGTCTCATTAAATGCACCAATTGCATACAAAAATATAGCTTTCAGACAAAATGGCAGACTAGAGGACAGGATAATTATCACACTTTATATGCGGAAGCAACAAATGTGGATAATAATCAGTGTAATTATGTACATGAAAATTTATTAACAGCAGATAACTTTTGAGCATTTAAATGAATTGCTATTATTTTGCATTATTGTTGTTGTTGTTGTATTTTTAATTGATAATATAGTTATTTATTATAATTGTTATTTTTATTGTTGTTGTTGACTCCTTTTTTCACTATTACTGTACTGATAACTTTTAGTCGTTTTGGTCTTGAAGAGCAGCTGACGGTGATGAAGATGATAAACTTCTACAAAGTAATGAAAATGTAATGCCAAAAAGCATTACATCACAACAGCCTTTTTCTACTTGTAATTTATTAAATTACCATTACATGTAATGAAAAAATCCTTCATTACTCATTACTTAGCATTACTTTGAAAAAAAGTAATGCATTAACCATTACTCATTACCATTACCCCATCTCTGCTGAGCCCCCAGGTCCTATAGTACTCAAGTTGCCTGGTTAATGGCTTATGAGTGATAACTTGGAGCTTCGTCATGATTGACTGAGTTCGGGTTTAACGACATGTAAACCCTTGTGGGTCATTTTGTGTCATCTCCCAGAAACAGTGAGAAGAGAAACAGAAGAGATAGTAGAGGAGATGAAAGAGAGGGACAGGGGAGAAAGGAAAATGAATGGAAGTAAAGAAACAGAAGAAATAAAAACCTTCCCCTCTACCCTTACCTGCTACAAGGATAGCAGGCCTTGCCCAACTGCCAATATCAGTTGGACGCCCCGGTGGCTAAGATAATGATACCTTTGCCTCACCCAACTACCCCCAACCGCGTCATGAGAAAGGAGGCGGGGTAGAAGACATAACAATAGGTGTGGAGGGCAGGGTGAGAGCCGGAGGTCAGGGGCAGGAGAAGCAAGACACAAAGATGGCAGGTTGGAGGGGGGGGGGGTGGGGAGGGACAGAAGACAGAAAGTGGAGAGGAGACATGGTTATGGTGGGAGCACAGAGATCAGGCAGAGGGGAAAAACAATATTGGTGGTGAAAGGAGGATGGGTAATAATTGGCCAGGAGAAGAAGGGATGCGGCAGATGGAGATTGGAGAAAAGTGGGAGCTTAGCTGGAAATAAATACCCCCTTGTCTGATATATGAGTGGGCCACGAGAACGATCAGTGAAAACTTAGATGAGCCTGTGCATCCAGTCTGATCAGAATCTTTGCTATTCACTAAATGAATGCAAGTTATGCAGAAATATGTAGGGTAGGTAACTTGGAGGCAGATTTTCAATGAGTTTGTTCAATTTTTCTGAAATTTTTCACAATATTGTTGAGAAACATCAATTATTCAGATTCAATTTTTCTCTATTCGCCGGTGGCACTCTTCTCACTCGAACATGAAGTTTGGCCGGTCATGTGATCGGCTAAAGCAGGCGTAAGCCAATAAATAAATAGTTCGGCGTAATGGAGGCGCATGCAAGGTATCGGCGTATGCCGTTTCGTAGCAAAACGAACGCAGCCAATATGATCAGAAGGTTTGAATCATCGCCTGAAATGTTGGCTGCCTTTTGTGTTCAGGATCCATTGGCGATTTCAGGGATCAAGGACCCAGGGTTTAAAGAGCATGGCAACTCTGAAATGTAGGTTATTGCAAAGCATTTTGAAATGGTTGAAGAGTAATTGCTCACAGAATGGCAGGGAATTAATTATCATTTCACTGATGTACTGGCACCAAAATTGTCCATTTCATTGAATGCTGAATGGCTGCCACTGAATGGTTCTTTCTTCAGTTGCTCATTCAGCCCACATACAAGATCTTTTTCCCATCACTTTACTACATAGCTGAAGTAGCTGTTACATTGCCAGTTACAAATGCATGGCCAGAACGAAGGGCCAGTGCACTAAAGCATCTAAAAACTAAGCACAGGAATCGCACGAATAATTATATGCTGAGCGCTTTGTTGCAAGTTTGTATAAATGACCCTGAAGTGGCAGATGCTGGGAAAGTAGTGAAAGAGGCTGTCCGCTTATGGATGGGTGCAAAGAAAAGAAAGAAGTTGTCTAAGAGGAAGAAATCCTCAGGACCTCCTTCCTCATACCTCCTACTTCTCATTCTGTTGAGGTACAAACTGATCCTGTAGTGGTTGTTGACCAGGAGGCACTTGAGGGAAGAGGTATATGCTGCTGTTAAAGCTTTTCACCTCAAGGAAGGATCGGAACAGAGTCAGATTCAGAATTTGACGAGGAGTTTGAGAAGTATTTTGAGGCTGATCAGTAAGTTTACTTCTTTCAAATAAGCAAGCCAGGTTTCTATCAACTAACTTGAGTTGGTTTGAATATCCATTGGCAGCTTGATTGCCTTAGTTTCTTAAATTTTGGATGCCAAAAGATTGTGGTAACTATTGTTAATGTGGTTTTACCTACCATCAGAACCATGTGTTCAAAAGCTGCATGTGGAATATTAATAGTGATTACCCTAATCAGACTGGTCCTCTGGGAGCAGCATGATTTGGGTCTGATTGTTGTATAAGGTTTGTCCATCTGGACACTGAGCATCAAGTTTCTCAAAAAACCTAGGGTTTGGAAAACAGTCTTAGTCTTTAATATTGCTTCTTTATATGGGAACTAAAGACAGTTGTCTTTGGTTTCAGCATAAAGAAGCAATATGGATATAATGGACATGATTGGTTTTAAGTAAGGAATGTTTTGAAAATAAAATTTCAAATTACAAAATTTAGTTTCTGTTTCATTCTCCGGCAAGGCTTTTTTTAAACTAAATTTAGAAGCATAGAATGAAGGCAATTTCATGCCAGGAGATGGCTTCCAATGGTTTGAAATTGCTTAAATTTTGTTTTCGGCAGGGGAGGGGGTGGGGCTTCACGACCTGGACCCCCTACCAGGGCTTTACCCAGCCAATCTGTGTGGATTTGTCATTTAATCTGTTGCCCAGAAATATTTTGACAACCCTGCGCTTAATTGCACTTTCGTTGTTTGATTGGGAAATTTTGATTTGTAATATACATGTATTGCTCTTGTTTCTCAATATTCTAAATGTACATTTCATGAGCTCTTCAAACATGTAAGTTTAATTTCTCTATGTCGTATACTTAGTCTGCTATTAGGTATCAAAGGCGCCCAACGTGTGTCTAAATATCTGTCCAAATACAGATTTGTATTACAGTACTATTGTAATATTAATTTAGTTCATTTCAGTTTACCTAAAAATCGTGAGACAAACCTGATGTCATCGCTCAAAACAAGATTGACAATCAAACTAAAGCTTAACATTTTTCTTTTATCATTTTCCGAGTGCTAACAGGGAGGCTAAGGTAGTGATTTTCATTTCCACAGGGAGACATGTCACCTCCCCATGGCTTATAATTTGAATAATGATTTTAAATGAAATTATAAAGAACTGAGCTGTATGAAGCACTGATTGATATGAATGTTGTCTAAATATTGCGTTGTTTGTTTAAATATATTTGGCCTTAAATGATGTTACATACGTGATGAAATCGATAACACATTGAAATGACGTTTAACTTATTTGGTTCTATTTGAAGAACTCTGTGTCAAGCAGTGTTGTGGTTTACATTTTAAGAAATATTTTGCATACAGGTGCATCCCGTTATCTCGAACTTGCTTATCTTAAAAACACCACTTATGTTGAAGTGATCTTCCATTCTCGAACAGTTTCCCTATATTTTATTGCATTTCGACCCCGTTTTTGTCGAACTTGGTTAACATGACGACTCTGCTATTTCGAAGTGATTTTCTATCCCCGATAAGCAGTTTACATTATTTTACCACCGCTTGTATCGAAGTCAAAATTTGTCAGCTAAAGAGGCACCATGCTTTGTTTGTCAATCATTTTCGGCCGTGTAATTTCCTTACGTCTGCGATACAAAAGTCTGACAATTTGGTTGACAAACAAAGTAATTTACCTTTAAATCATCGAATAATAGCCTTTAATTGAGCTCACATTTATCCATTATTGCGAATGATGTCCAATTAAAGCGTGTAAACGATGCCGACATATTGTTTACTGATCAGCTGTTGTGTAGACTAATTGACCTTGATTATATGTGTATATGTCACAGGCAAGGTGCGTTCAACTAGAACCCCCAAGCAATTGACTCCTCCGTCAGAAGGCTATAACCACGCCTAGACAAACAATATCGTGATACCTGTATTTGTCAATGAAAACTGCATTCGTACCTGTATTTATCAATGAAAAAGTACATAGGTAATATTGTTTGTCTAAGCAATAACATTAACCGTTAACTGGTAAGCTATTTTGGTTGGTCAGATTTTGGTGTCATTTACTGGTCAGGTGATTTCACGGAGGACTCAATTAGCGGCGACTTTCAATTTTTATTGACTGAGCACTGGTAAGCGGCTTCTTTTGATGAGAGCAATTATAAACATTCTTTAATTTATGTTGCCACCGTCTCAAAATTAGTGTCATAAATGAGTAACTCACACAGAGACAGTATTACAGTGTAATGTGCTATTACGATCTGCGTGTTTTATGCATGTGGTTGCTTCCCTATAAATGTATGTTCTCGTAAGTGTAGATTGTATCAGCTTGTTTTGTTGTTTGTTAAAATGTTTTACTTTTAAAATGGAAATAAAACAAAGTCAACTGATTTTTCTTATTATACGCCAGTTTGAAAAACGGGACGTATTATGTTACGGGGTATGGCGTCCGTCCGTCCGTAAACTTTTTCGTTTCCGGCTAACTTCTACAGTTTACATCCGATCAAGCTGAAACTTGGTATATAATTAGACCATGATGTGGCGCAGCGCATATTGTTTCGAGGTTACAGTCCACCAAATGTTTGCAGAGTTATTCCCCTTAGAAAATTTTTGTAAACTTTTCATTTCCGGTTAACTCCTCCTACATTTTACATCCGGTCAAGCTGAAACTTCATATATAGTTAGACCATGATGTGGAGCAGCGCATATTGTTTCGAGGTTACAGTACACCAATTATTAGCGGAGTTACGCCCCTTTGAAAATTTCAGCAGACTTTTCGTTTCCGGCTAACTCCTCCTACAGTTTACAGCCGATCAAGCTGAAACTTGATATATAGACCATGATGTGGAGCAGCGCATATTGTTTCGAGGTTACAGTCCACCAAATGTTTGCAGCGTTATGCCCCTTAGAAAATTTCTGTAAACTTTTCATTTCCGGTTAACTCCTACATTTTACATCCGATCAAGCTGAAACTTCATTTATAGTTAGACCATGATGTGGAGCAGTGCATATTGTTTCGAGGTTACAGTCCACCAAATATTAGCAGAGTTATGCCCCTTTGAAAATTTCAGTAGACTTTTCGTTTCCGGCTAACTCCTCTTACAGTTTACATCCGATCAAGCTGAAACTTGATGTATAGTTAGACCATGATGTGGAGCAGCGCATATTGTTTCGAGGTTACAGTCCACCAAATATTAGCAGAGTTATACCCCTTTGAAAATTTCTATTAATTTTTCGTTTCTGGCTAAATCCTCCTACAGTTTACATCCAATCAAGCTGAAACTTGATTTGTAGTTAGACCATGATGTGGAGCAGCCCATATTATTTCAAGGTTACAGTCCACCAAATATTAGCAGAGTTAAACCCCTTTGAAAATTTTTATTATTTTTTTTTATTATTTTTGGCTAAATCCTCCTACAGTTTACATCCGATCAAGCTGAAACTTCATAAATAGTTACACAATGATGTGGAGCAGCACATATTATTTCAAGGTTACAGTGCATGCACCAAATATTTGCAGATTTATGCCCCTTTGAAAGTTTTTGTAAACTTTTCGCAGCATGTTGTTTAGAGGTAACACTGTGCAAATTTTATTATATAATAGGTATATTTTTTGCAAATAACTAATGTTTTGGTCATATGGGCAAGATACTGATTTTTTTTTTTTTTTTTTTTTTAACATCTTCTTTTATTAGACTTACAAGGAAAGGTTGTCATTATTAAATCTTTATAAATACATAATTCTTTTTGATTTTTTTTTTTTTTTTTTTTTAATACTCTTCTGATTTGGCTCCCTTGAAGAACAAAAATAAAATCAGTATTAAACAAGTTAAAGGTTTACAAAAAAAATTCTTGCAGCATTTTTTTTTTTTTTTTTTTTTTTTTTTTTTTTTGGTTGTTTATTTTTGTTTTTTTATTGTTTGGTCCGATATTGAAGTATAGGAAAAACAAATCAGCTCATATGAGCTTATAATATAGCCATGCTTCTGTGGTGTGTCCTCCGTCAGAAAGCACTTCTCCCTAGAAGCAACAAACTTCTCCCTATTTTCCCAGGAGGGAGAAGTCACTTCTCCCTTAATTTCTGGGCCAGCTTGGACCCTTAGGTTACAGTTCACTAAATATCAGCAGAGATATGCCCCAATGAAATTTTTTTTATTTTTTTTTTTTTTTGTAATTCCACTTACAGTTTATATTCTGAGCACTGAATTATGCAGGAGCCAGTTTATGTGCTACATCTTATTACTTGCCACGGGCGTATAATGCCCTGCTTGGCGGAGCTCTTGTGTCTTTATTCCAATTCCGTTTTCAGCAGAAACAGCATGACTACATGCGCATGTGCTTCCGTAGTGAAACATACATGTACATTGTAGAAATGCTGATTCTACCAAATGTTCAGTTTGTACATGTATATTGGTGATGTCACAATTTGCTTATCTCGAACTTCGGATAACTCGAAGTATTTTCTCAATTCCCTTGGACTTCGACATATCGAGGTTACACTGTACGTATTTTATTAACATTCGATGATACATTTCGGTCGCACGTTGCCACATACAAAGTATTAAAATATCATATGTAAGGTGAAAGAATCATTTACAGACATTTAAATTAGTCAAATACATTAACAGTCCTTCTTACTAGATAATGAAAAAATCAATAGATATCAGTGTCAACATTTGTGCTGGCATGAAGGTTATTATGCATGCTGTATATTTTGGACAAAACACTGATTCTAATTAAATAAATTTCTCACATGATTTTTTTTTGTGTGTGTGTATCGATGAATAGGATATACTTTAGTTACATGTACAGTAAACCTTACATGACTTTTAACATCATTGTTTGATGTTCTTGGCTCCTTTAAGACTAATGAAATGAGCTGTTGTTGGACTGGGATAGGATAAGAGGGAGTGACACATCACTGCTCTTCTTGTATTTATTTATTTTTCAAAACATGTTTCTAAGTTTGATAATCAAAGTTGTGATATGTGCTATGAGCTTTTATACATCCAAAAGTAATATATATTTACGCTTTACGGTAAATGTCCTAAAATTTCAAACACCCTAAAATTTCGAACACCTAATATTTTTGCCCAAAATAATTTCGGGAAATGTCCTAAAATCTCGAACAGTAGCAGTTTTGCAAAAAGGGGATTTCTAAAATTTCGAACACAGCTTTCTTCAAGTAATTTTTTATCGGTACATTCTAATTTCGATAACGTTTTTTCCGTTATGGAACCGGAAACTAAAGTTGAAAGCCATCGCAAAACATAAATGCACACAGCAGTGTCACAATGAATTTTATGTAGATAAATGGCATAGGAACCGTATTTTAATTTTATACAAATCCAGGAGATACGGACTGAAAATTCACAAGAAAAAAAAAAAAATAAGGACTTCCCCATCACAATGTTAGCCATTCCTACGCGACAGTCACGTGGATATCCGCGTGATAAGGGTTAGATTATGCGCAGGCGATCTAGAACTGTTGTTACCTTGTGGCAGGCATGATAAATATTCCGATTGAAAAACGAAGGCCAGGATAAATCTATGGATCCATGCTGTACCATCTGACTATTTGCTGGTTGTTCGTGTATCTCACCACTACTTCGTATGTCTTATTGCTATTGCTACGTAGATTTTCATTGGTCTGCTCAGATACGCCACCGGGCGACGACACGCAATTCTATGACGGTCTCATTTCCCATATAGATTACAAAAATATATGTGAAAATACAGAAAATGCAACAGTCACATTCCCTTGCCCCGTATGAAGAAACCGCGTGCTCGTAATGGTAACGTCACGAGAAATCGTGGCGGAAACCGCTTAGAGGGAAAACACACACTTATGTTCATTAAATCATAGAGCATATGTTCGTCTGAAATGCATATGAAACTGGCAGGTATTAAAAATAGAACCTCAGTATTGGGACAGATAGGCCTATGTAAACTGTAGACTCAGATCAGACGCCGCAGAGAAAGAGGGAATGAAACTAGTTAGGGGGAACAGGGAACATGGAAATTTGGAAAACACTTTTAGGACAATAAGACGTGCGACCAGTGAAGACTCAGATCATCTGCAAGGGCAGTCAGGTTTTGCTGTTTGTGGTAATAAACAGGCATATAAACTCCAGTTCTTGGAGAGATTACAAATCTTCAGTTAAATACATCACCGTTTCAGTGAAGGTTTTACATGCGTTCTGTGGCGTCCGATCTGGGTCTACACTGTTTGCTGAGGTCTGTCTGTCCGAATACGTAGAGTAAGTACGGAAATTTGATCAAATCGAATCCCTTCAGAAATCATCCTGGATCCACCCCTGATTCATAAAAAAATGTTGGGTCCGACTCGTAAAATTCATCCAGGCATATGCAATTAGCTCCCTTTAAACAGTAAAACCTAAAGAGTGAGGACCTTACTCCACATTTACCAGGGTATAAATAAATATTAGTACTGTTATTCTTTTACATTAGGTATATATTAAGACTATTATAATTATTAAAATACCCAGAAAATGAACAGTCCCCTTGCCCCGTATTAAGAAACCACATGCTCGTAGCGGTACGTCACATGAAATCGTGGCGGGAAACCTCTTTGGGAGAAAAACAAACTTATTTTATAGAGCCTTTTCTCGTCAGAAATGCATACGAAACTGGCATGTATTAAAAAATTTAAAGAACCTAAATATTGGAACAGATAGGCCTAAGCAAACAGCGTAGACCCAGATCAGACGCCGCAGAGAACAAGGGAATGAAACTAATTTGGGGGAATAGGGGAATTGGCCTCTTGCAATAAGATTCGTCCTCCGAGTATATTTGTTTTTTAATTAAAGCCAGTAATGGTGTCTTCACAGGTATTCCCGTAGTTTTCACGGGTATTCCAGTATTTCGGTAGTATTCCGGTATTTCGGTAAGTCGTGTGACCGCTATACCAGAATTCCAAAGTTGATCTGATCATTTCTGCAAAGCATGACGCATATGCGATAGTAAGAAAGCCCTGTACGCGAAATTGTAAATTAGCATGTGCATCCGCGCATTCTGATCTGGGTCGTTTCTGCTCGTCCGTACACTGTGTCCTTCGATAAGATCTGCCGCTAATATTTGTGTAGCATGCCAAAGGTTTCAATAATCATGCCGAAAACGTTTTCGTCGTGGGGATTAATGCCTCCAGCAAAATATTTCCTGTCTGACCTCGTGATTGTCATGATATGCTCAGTGCATCCTATTTGAACAGGTAATGGTCCCAACAGAGATGATAGGTCCCAACAAGCAAAAATGAACCTACTCATTTCTTACAAATGTGATCAGTCTGTGCACTTGCTGCAGACTGCGATTCATGTATTACAGTGTTTTATACCAATGACCTAATCAGCGAATTGAATGGACACCATCCTGCACTAGACTGCGTCTCGTACTCTGATGTGACTTACACATATACATAAAGGGGCATTTTCGCCTGAACAGGGATCTAATGAAAGGATTACTATTGATGACATATTTCTTGCAATAAGATTCGTTTCTGAATTCTAAACGACAATTGAGAGGTTGCAGAGCGTGACCGGTTTACCCATAATTCCTCGCGGTCCGCCATCTTGGAGACACCCGAAATTGCGTAAATATAAACAATAACATTAGGATTATCGGAAAATGTGATGAATAAGGACGTTTTCAGTGTTCAGAATGGCTAAAAAGACAAGTTGAAAGGAAAAGCCATTATTAACTGGATATAAGGACACTTTGAAGCAGGAGGAAATACAAAGATATGTAGATAAACTGAGTTTGATCGAGGGAAATGACCCCTATGAACATAGGCTGGTCGGATTGTGAAGAAAATTTACCCAGTGTTTCTTATCCTGATATAGTCAATTATTTAGTGTTTACACCCAGTCCCTACACCCTTGAGGATCTCAAGGCCTACAAGAATACAGATTGTTACAAGCAGGCTTTGTTTGGATGGGTGTAAGATGTAGCTACCTTCAACGTGCAAGAGAACATCATTGTCAGTGCAAAGGTAAGAAACTGAGACAAATTTTGTTTTTTTATGTGGCAGTTTATATGAACTAAAAGTTAATCTCGGAATTCTAGCCTAAAGAGGCTAACCTCCTACATGCCACATGGCAAGAGGAGTGAACTATTACCAAGACTGGACAGGAAGCACCAAGATTGGCAAACTGTAAAAACATTCGCAAGAAATTGTGGGGTTTGCTGTGAGTTTCCGACTGCAATCCGAACAAATCAGACTTGAGGTCTGCAGCAGTAAAAAGACGCTAATGAGTGTAAATGCTCTGCTGGTAAAGGATGCATTAGGTATTCGGACATTTGTTAATAGGCCCTGACAGGACTGGTTTGGAGGCCCTTAATCAGTCATACCCAAAGGGTTGCAGTTGCTCATTTCTTGGCATTGCGAATCTTGTCATCTGACTGCTTGGGATTCAGGCCCTGCACTAGTCATGTAAAATGTCGGCATGTCAAGTTATGCTTTCAGCTTGTCAGCTTTTTTTTGACAGATTCCTGTGTGTGTTGTGGTGGGGGAGGTGGTGGTAGGGAGTCGACTTTAAGAAGCCCAGTGACTCAGTACACTAAGCCCTGCCGTGCTGATATACCTGTACCAGGTTTGAGATCCACTGGAGGCGAAAGTATCCCCTGGTTTCCATTGCACACATCCTTTCATTAATTGTCACCCGCCCATCATCCTTGTATGACTGATATACTGTTAAAAAGGATGTACCATATTTAAACCTATTAAACCTCTTGGGACGCTGAATTTTATGAAAGGATTATAATTTTAGAGCCTTAAGACTAATAAAATCAGCCACTGCCAATATAGTCTTGTAATAAACAGGATCTAGCTGACCAGGTTACAGTCCTGCTTGAGGCAAGAATCTTTCTTACCGTAAACAAGGTTCCATTGCACACAGCCTTTCATTATCACCATCCCATCGTCCAGATATAACTGAAATACTGTTGAAAGGACGTAAAATTACAAGTCATTCATTCATTGTATGAACAGTATTAAGGTGAATTGATATATTTTCTGATGAAGCAGTTGTACTATTTTCCTTTTTGCCTCCTTTGTCAAAAGGGGTCCAAGAAAAGAATTTGCTCATCTACATGTATCATGAGCAAATTCTTTCCTTGAAGAAGAAGAAAGGACCCCATTTGAAGAGCCGCGTCCCTCAGGGAAACAAACAGAAAGTCATGTTACCTTTTGTGAAACTGATGGAACAGAGGTTATCAAGTCTGTAACTGTTTCTTGAAAAAAGGCAGGGAGCCTTGATTTATTAGAGCAGGGGCATTAATGGGATTAATACGGTAAATTTGCAAGTCTTCTGTCCGTCTTTCATCTGCTCTTATTCCTGGAACTTTTTTTCTACTTACAGGTGCTTCATTCAATGAGGATACGTGAGAAACAACTGGTACCATGGATTGTAGCCACTAAAGATGGTGTCATTAAGGCAGCCCACTGTAACTGCCAAGCAGGATTGGGTGAGTGCTGTTCCCATGTAGCTGCACTAATGTTTTCTTTGGACATTAAAGTTCGACTGAGGGACTCGGACAGTTACAGAAAAACCTGCATATTGGATGTTGCCACAGGCAGTGACTAAAATTGATTATAATGAACTCAGAGAAATTGATTTTACAACTGCAAAGACTATGAAAAAGAGAGTTGACTCCTTAATCGAAAATTCAGACTCCGTAAATTCAGCAAAGCCAAAGCCAAGAACAGTACAACCAACTCCAATCCCTACAGCACAAGAATTGTCACAGTTCTATAAATCTGTACATGACACTCAGACCAAACCTGTTATTCTATCATTAATTGACAGTTACTCAGAGGATTATGTTCCAAAACCCATCAGTAAAGTTTTTCCAACAGTATTAACTGAACTAAGAGATGAACAATTAATCTCCTCAGATTTTGGTGAGCTACTGGAAAAATGTAATCTAATCAAACTAGAAGTTACTGCTGAACAAGCAAAAGAAGTTGAAAGTGCAACAAGGGAGCAGGCAAAGGCCAAAGTGTGGTACAGGTTTCGGGCTGGAAGAATAACAGCATCAAAAGTGAAGTCAGTGTGTAAGACTAATATGACCAGTCCAGCACAGTCATTGATAAAGAGTATTTGCTATCCAGAATCCAGCAAATTCTCTTCAGAAGCAACAAGATGGGGCTGTGACCATGAAAAGGCTGCAATAAACCAATTCCTGGAGCATATGAAGCCATTTCATGATGATTTGACTGTCGAAGAGAGTGGATTAATCATCAACCCAAAGTACCCCCATATAGGTGCATCCCCAGATGGAGTAGTGTCTTGTAATTGTTGTGGAACATTCGTTTTGGAAGTGAAATGCCCTCATTGTAGTAGGAATAAGAAACTATGAGACAATGACAAAAAAAATTTCTGTTTTGAAAAAATTGGAGAATGGAAGACTTCGCCTGAAACGTGACCATTCTTATTTCTATCAGGTCCAAACTCAGCTAGGAGTCTCTGAGTAAGATGACTGTTTCTTTGTGGTGTGGACACAAAATGATTTACATGTGGAGAGGATTTCACTTAACCAAACAGTTTGGAAAGAAATATGTGATAAGTCTGAAGTTTTCTTTAAAAATGCTATTCTGCCTGAACTTGTAGGACTATTTTATTCAAAGCTGCCCTCATGTGACTCTGTTCGAGTGTTGAAACCTGTCAGTGACAATGTTGTACTGAGTGCCGGCAGCTGCAAACGTAACGACACAAACGATGATCCTGATAAAACTTGGTGCTACTGTGATCAAGTAGAGTCTGGAAATATGATCCTGTGTGATAATGAAAACTGCCACATTCAGTGGTTTCACTATGAGTGTGTAGGATTAGACAGTAAAGATACCATAATTAAAGGGAACTGGTATTGTCCAGACTGTAGGAAAGGCCAGAGTTCAAACGAGGCAAGAAGCGTAAAGAGAAATTCTGAGGCCTTTGAAAACCCATTGGTGCAAAGTAATCTTGAGTGGCCATAATTCTGATTCTAGTTTGTAACTTTGTTTTTGTCATGCACTCAAATATGGTATATCATATTCAGGACAATGAGGACAAGTACATGGTTTTTTGGAAAGGCTATTAGTGATCATAGTACTCCAGAATATCAAACGGTAACAGGGATAATTTTCCATATTTCACTGTAAAAAGATATGTTTTGACCATTCATCAGAACCATCTCACTGAGCTTGTTCTAATGAGGGGTCACAACATGTACTTCCATTTAGAGATAAGAATTACCCTCAAAACCTCACCTTTTCTGGAGGTCTGTGAAAAGAAAGCAAGACTTTAAGTTTGAGTTGTTCTTTTAATATTTTCAGAGATAGACTAAACTTTTTTAGTAATGTATATACAATTCAAAACATGATCCATAGATGTATGTATGACCTTGCTATTATACAGTGCCGCAGATAAGAATGGGTACTAGAGGGGTAACAGACAAATCTTTTTATTTCTCAACACAAACAGATGTTGTGACCATTCATTAGAACCGTCCCAGGGAGACGGTTCGAATGATGGTAAGTCACAACATATGTTTCAGTGGAGAAGTATGACATATTATCCCTGTTATCCCTTCTTATCTGGAACACTGTATTCAGCTGACTGTATTAATTGTAGAATTTAGAAAGTGGCTGCTGACAACCAGTTGTCAACAGCTTCACAGGCAAGAGGCAACCTGTTGTCACTGGTCAGCTCTGTGAGGCTGCTGACAGCCAGTTACAATAAATCTAATTCTTTTCAAAGAATAAAACCCAAGAGATTTTAAAAGTATTAGTTTCATGGTATTTCTTTATCTCAAGCTTTGAAGATACTTGTAGAATTTGTAGTAAAAAAATCAAGCTACAGAACTAAGTTACATGTGGCTACTGGTCAGTGCACCAGCAAAATCTCCTTAGCAGTATACTGAGTGAATGTAGCAAAGACTGATCAGGCTAGGTGATCTCCATACTGGTCTGAGTCTTTGCAGGGCTCACAGCATTTATCTTGTTCTTTCATGGTGTGACTCAAATACAGAAAAAAACGCAATGGATATTTATAGTTGAAACAACAAATGCATGACCGTATCAGCCACGTCATAGGAAAACCTGATAATGACATACATGTATCAGCTGTGTTTTAGATAAGAAGGAGTAACAGGAATAGCTTAAGGATAATTTTTCATATTTCTCCACAAAAACATATGTTGTGACTCCTCATTAGAACTGACTCGCTGAGATAGTTTTAATGAGGTGTCACAGCATATGCTTTCATTGAGAAATAAGAAAAATTATCCCAGAATTATCCTCAAAACCCCACACTATTTGGAGCTCTGCATATGCATACAAGGGCAAAGACCAGACTGCACATCCTCAACTTTAACCCTTCTTATGCTGAATAAATTAAAATGCCATGCCCACTTCTAATTTCCAGCCAATCAGATTACTTGATCCAGTTTTTTGTGTATAGAAATTCACATATTTAATGACAAACAGTGCAGATCCAGATCAGTTCAGAAGCCAACTGATCTGGATCTACACTGTTTGCTAAGACAGGGCATGACACGTTTAGCAAGAGAAGGGTTAAATACAACTTTTCTTGGGACAAGGCACAGATAATTCTTTGGTTTACTTTACTGGATAATTACATATCTTATTTATCTGATGAATAAATTTTGTGTTTTATACATAACCAGGTGCTCTTTATTTTCTTTCTGAAGCTTCAGGTGACCATTTCTTGGCGATTCATCTAGTTCTCTGTTAATTATGCCCAATGACTGTTTTTTTGTTGTTGTTGTTTTTTTGTTTTGTTTTTAGATGCATTTTAAAACATTAAATGATTATCTGAAGCTGAGGCATATGATGATAAGATTGTGTGAGAAAATCTGAATAAAGATCCATTTTGTCAGCAGAACAGATAAGGAGAGAATCTGATGATAACCGAGGGATAACTTTTGTTATTTCTCCATAACTCATATTTTGTGCCATTCAAACATGTCAAACATGTACCCACAACATATGATGTTGGATAATGAGGGTATTTGTAGATAATTTTCTGTAATATCTACTCCATTAAAGTCTTTTATGGAGTAGCTATTACAGAAAATTATCTACAAATACCCTCATTATCCAACATCATCTTCATTTAGACTTTAATGAGCCACTTCAAGAGAAAACCTGATTATGGGATATGGAGTATTGCACTATCTTATCAGTAACAAAGGTACTGATCAAAGCGTGTGGATGGGAAAGTTGGTCAAAGCCACTGTTGTCTGCATTTTGACATAAACAGATTTTCTCATGATGATGCTCATATTTTAGACTTTTAGTGGTTGGCTAATCAAAGTCTACAGCAGAAGGACACAGGTTTACAAGAGCACAGCAGATACATGCTATCTTGTCAATTAGAGTGTATTCCTCCCCTGCTGAACAAATCACAAACTCTATTGGAATCGTCCCACTTAGGATAGTATATTTCTGTCTAACTACACCAATAACACGTTCCACCTGTATTTGTACACTAGCCAGCTTTCGAGTACTCTCAATGTCTAATGGCGAAAGCTGGCTTCTTCCTTTAGTGAAGGCTGGTATCCGGACTTCCGCATTACACACACTTCCAACAGTATCTGATATATCGAAGCCACGGTCCGCTAAGACAATGTCTCCAGGGATGGATATTGGATAAAAATCCACAATGTTCTGTTATAAACTTGTCACTTATTCGACCACCCCATCCTCTAGAAATGAATGATACAGAACCTTGTGGGGTAATCCCAATGAGAAATTTAGCAGTATGATGATGTTTGTAACTGGACCATGTCTTTGCCCGGGCCAATAAATTAGATGGTTTCTCCATAAAAACCTCAAAGCAATCAATGATGACGGACTCTCTTGTCCCAAAATGTTTACGAAATTGCATTGGCATTGTCTTTTGTAACTGTTCTCGTTCAGGCCACAGGATAAATGGTTTCATTCTCACAAACATTATGTCTATTGTCTCAGCAAATAATCTAGAGATAGTACTCTGGTGAACACCAAATTCAAAACTTAGCAACTGTAGAGGAAGATTCAACCTCAGCCTCATTAGAGTCATTATGAGCAGCTGAAACTTGTCCATGGTCTTCTTCACTGGCAAATGAGGCTCCAGATAGGTAAATAATGTCCAGAGAAGGGCAAATGTTGGGAGGCCTGTGTAATACTTAGTTTTTTCATCTTTCCCTTCAAAGTGTGCAACTTTGTATTTTTCACTTATTAAAGAAACTTGTTCCTTCAAATCCACATTTTCTGTCCTTAGAGTCTGAAGCTCAGCTTACATGGCTTCAAATAAGGGCTGATCAACATCTGTTTGTGTGCATATACCACTTTGGCTTTGTAATTCTTCCACTTCAGGGAACTCAAATGAATTGGCAATGCCCATCAATGTCCTTGCAGCATCCACTTTTACATTTCTATCAACTTTACGCTTGTATTTTGCATTTATGACAGGTGACTTTAGGTCCACTTTCTCTCGGGCAGTACTGCACATGTTCACAGTTGGTATCCAATCAGGGCTGTCTCTCTGCCATAGCTCAGCCTTCTTTTCTGAAATTATACAGTTGCAAACAAGAATAACCAAGAGCACAATACAACCAACCAAAGGACCTTACAGTATGCAGGGGCCATTGGTGAGATAGGAACTGGCTTGCTGACCTTGCAGTTCCGGGTCTGATTTTCCCTTGGGGTAGAAATCTTTTCAACCTTAAATGAACTGTGACACAACAAAACCAACAAAGTGACATGTGTGGCATAGTGTGCCAGGTAAAGACTCAGATCAGCCGGGACATTTGCCCAGTCTGAGAAGAGTCTTCGCTTTGCGCTTAGAGGGTACCTAAGGGTCTAAGCTAGCTCCATTCGGACTGCGAAGACTGATAAGACTGGACGGATACCCTGGCTGATCTAAGTCTTCGTTTGGCGCACATGCCAATTTGTTGGTTCTGTTGTGTCGCGGCCCAAATGGTGTTACATTGCATACACCATTCACTATCACCCAATGATCATGACCCTCATATACAACTGAAATACTGTTAATAAAAAGGGCATTTTTACCCCCCCCCCCCCCCGACCCCTTCCGGGGCTGGGACAGGTAGAGATTTTGTACACGGGTACCCGAATGCCTATTTCCTGCGGGTACCCGTTACCATAGTATTTTGAGCATATTCACAGTTAGAAAATGTACATATAGATCAAGTAATAAGTCAGGTATCGGTCATTTACACGTGTGCATGGGGAGGATAAGAAAATGTAGAGATCTCCCTGTTATAGGATGCGAAAATGGTTTGGCAAATATGTGATTGAAAAGACATGCAGTCATTCTAACCATCACCCTAGCGCTTAAAATTCCACTGAAATAGAATAATTATACAATCTATAATAAGCCTAAAAAGCATTCGGGTAAGGGGTAGTAAATATGTGTCACCGGGTATAGGTACATAACACACTTGTACTGCCTTGCAGTACAAGCCGGCTTTTATAGCGACGCTGTAGAGTGTTGGCCTGTCACACAGACGGCCTGGGTTTGATCCCCGGTCAGGGAAAAATGTTATTTCCATTTTTTTTCACCTGTTACATTTGGCGACCACCATAAATAACCCACGTGTGCATAAAACTCCTTGAGTCTCATTTCACGTGATTCTCCTAGAAATTCAGAGATGAATTTCAATTTGGAGGGGGAAGATGTCACCGGGTATAGGTACATAACACACTTGTATTTCCTTGCGGTACAAGCCGGCTTTTATAGCGATGCGGTAGAGTGTTGGCCTGTCACGCAGACGGCCCAGGTTCGATAGTGTTGGCCTGTCAAGCAGACGGCCCGGGTTTGATCCCCGGTCGGGGAAAAGTGTTATTTCCATTTGTATAGTGAAGTACAGTGAATTCTCCCCCTCCAACTTGAAATTTGTCCATGAATCTGCCCGGAACCATGCTGGTACCGACGAGACAGTCCCTTTGCTGCTCGCAGCCCGAGCTTGGACCCACACTGAGCCACCAAATGTAACAGGTGAAAAAATGGAAATAACATTTTTCCCCCAACCTGGGATAGAACATGGGCCGTCCGCGTGACAGTCCAACACTCTACCGCATCATTATAAAAGCCGGCTTGTACCGCAAGGCAGTACAAGTGTTTTATGTAGATACCTATACCCGGTGACATCCTCCCCCTCCAACTTGAAATGTACCCAGGTAATTGGTCGACCGGACCCAAACTCGGGTACCCGGGTACTCGTCCCAGCCCTACCCCATTCCCCGCTCTTGTGTAGAATGCGGCAACAGACGTATAGCAGTGCTTATCTCTAGGAAATATACTTAAATTTGACCCAGTTAAATGCAAAAAGCAGGATAGAGGACTAAGCTGAAAGGAAAAGTAGGTGTCACCAATTACTTTACTTAGTCGATGTAAACATGTCCAGGAAACTTCTGGATAGAAAATATGGCACTCTACTTCCCAATTCCTAAGTTTATATAAACATGCTGGTTACTTACTGTTTATAAAATGGTCAGAGCAAATGCGGATGTTCGCCAAGTTCTTTCCCTCTAAATCTTGGTTCAGCTGAGCAAGCCATAATCTTCGACGTTCTGTACTAAGATCCTCGGGTCGGGTATAAAAGCCAAGTCCGATCCGATCTGCCGATCATAAATTTTATTTTTGTCATTATATCTAAACTGTGATTCAAATGTCTAGTATATGAGTTTTATATTATCATACCTTGCTTAATTAATATTCTTGTTACGTAAGAAGACAGTGGACTAAGCCAGCCTATTTTAAGAAAGTGGCACATTCCCGGAGTGCCGAACAAACGTATCTGGCGATTAATAAGTGTACCGGATAATTAATTGTTTTGTTATGAGAAACATTATTCGACATAGAATTAACCGGATGGAATTGAAAACAAACATCAGTGTGGTAATTATTTATTAGTTCATACAATCTCACATTCAGTTTACCAAGGACGTAAATAATACATAGTAATTTTATACGTCTTTGAGTTTACCAATCACACATAGCAAATAAGAAAACCCTTTCGTCGTGTAGGTCCTTTTTTGTCGTTTCGGGTGACCGAAAGCGTCCGATAGCCAGGTCAATTTTGGCTGTAAGTGAATCTGTCCTAAAATTTCGAACAGTAAACAGTAAATTTTTTAGCAAATCATAATTTCTAAAAAATTTTCGAACAGCAAGAACTGAAATTATTTAATTTTGTTCGAAATTTTAGGACATTTACCGTACTTATTTTCTTTTACCATTCCCACCCTCGGGAGTGCTGTTGAATTATGTTAACATTAGTTTAGGAGATCCGTTTGCAGCTCTTTCACATAAGCAAAACAAGCCTGCAGTTACAGTACCATTTAAAAGTCAGTATGTTCAGGGTGGCAAACGTACGTCATAGTCACGTGGGTAAATGATACGAAGCACACGAAAATCATTGATAAACAGTGCCGCTGGGAAGTAGAAAAAGGGTAAATATTTTAAGTCACAGGTAGTTTTCAGATTACATCTATGATGCAGCCCGTCAACATATAGTATCTGTTCAGCCCTCGTATTTTCTTCATCATGATACTTTTCGGGTTTTATTTGTTTTACTCTAACGATTCTTTGACTAGTTTTATGGTGTTTTCCTATGCAAACAGACGCTCGAGTCTTCAAATTCAGATATAAAAAACCATACACTAGAAACATTATACTATCATACAATCTAACACTAAAAGGCACAGATCGGACCGTACGAATGCAGAGTTTGCATAGGTAAAATTTAAACTGCACTGCTTGGCAAAAAAGCTATCTAGCATTTAAACTCCGGACTGACCGGCATTATAATATTCAAGAATGAACAAAAAAAGGCGCATATCAGATTGTAAAGATGCAGGGTGTCCGTTTTTCTGGCCTGCTTAGCAAAAAACTATATAGCATTCAAACCCAAAATACAGAATCTAACACCATTACTCTTATCACAGAACGAACGACAAAGGCGCAGATCAGACGGTACAGATGCATGGTCCCACCAGGTGAGACTTTAATCGACCTGTTCAGCAAAGAATAGAGAAAGTATAGGCATTAGTCATAATATACTATCTCAAAGCAAACCAAAAAAGGGCGGATCAGACGTTGCGAAGTCACGGTTTTAATCAGGTAAGTCTAAAACCAGCTTTTACAGCTACAGACATTACCTGGAAGCGATTTCGGTGATACAGAAACAAAAGATACCATGCTATCTCGGAGGTAAACATCATATGCGTCATTGAGAGTCGACGGTAGACAGGCTGATCTGTATTACAAATATTTGCCTTGTTTAATCATAAAGCAGGTTCTCGTTTACAGAAGCTTAGGTATCTTACTCTATTGATAAGATGTAGTGATTGTAAATTCTCTGACGCATTTCTTTTTAAATATACTAGGGGCGAAACGACAAGGGGACCGAAACGACTAGGGGGCCAAACGACCAGTAGGGCGAAACGACAAGGGTCGAAACGTCTTTGGGGCGACTAGGAGTAGGGGTGGTTCGGGGGTGGGGGGGGGGGGGGGGGCGAAAAGACCTAGATTCTCACTGCCTACCGCGCTATGGGGGCCAGATCTTTGATTTCATGTCAACAAAATAAGTAGATCTTATCTCGAGAGTCGGTAGAATTCAATATCATCGAACGAAACGAAAAATAAATAGTTGGTATGATCTTTCCATGTCAGTCGCCATTTTGTTAAACTGTTTTTGCATTCTTCATCTGCTTTTTAGGCCAAAATTGGCTAGATCCCACAATAATTCAAAGCGTCAAATGTGCGAGATCTGAATGAGGTATCGTTAGATCTCGCGAGAAAGGTGTTCTTGGCGAAGAGATGCGCACGTCACGGGACTTTATGAGTTGATTTCTCGCTACTGGCCAAACAACTTTAAACGAGCATCTCGTAGTTTCAGTGATGTAGTTTGAGCAAAAAATGTTAACTGTAAGGCTTGCTAAGAGAAACTCGGATAGAATAGAAAATGACATTAAGTTAAACCGCCTAAAAATACATTTACAGATAAAAAAATGTTCCTTATCTGGAAGTTTTTTTACTTATTGTCGGTCGTGGCGTTCCAATGCCAATCGATCTGTCGACAAACTGTGCAATGTTGCACGGGACCAAATAATAAATGATATTTGTGACAACCGTGTTTGTCAAAATTACTCTAAAATGTCGGCGAAGCAGCAAAAACGCCATTTATCTTTGTGATTTCAGCGCATGGTGTGTTCCCATCTGCAGAAAAACTTTGGTTGATCAAGTCCAAAGTTGTAGTGATTGCAAATTCTCTGCTGCATTTCTTTTTAAATGTACTAGGGGTGAAACGACAAGAAGACCGAAACGACTAGTGTGGGGGTGGGGAGGGGCTTGGGGGGGGGGGGGGGCAAACGACCAGTGGGGCGAAACGACAAGGGTCGAAGCGTCTTTGGGGCGACAAGACTAGGGGTGGTGTGGTTTTGGGGCGAAAAGACCTAGATTCTCACTCCCTACCGCGCTATGGGGGTCAGATCTTTCATTTCATGTCAACAAAATAAGTAGATCTTATCTCGAGAGTCGGTAGAATTAAATATCATCCAACGAAACGAAAAATAAATAGTTGGTATGTTCTTTCTATGTCAGTCGCCATTTTGTTAAACTGTTTTTGCATTGTCATCGACAGGAAGCGCCCCATCACGCACTGACCTGTCGCCTTTGGCCAATGGTATCTGGGAAATTCATGCAGAATACAACTGCTTTCTTCATCTGCTATTTAAGCCAAAATTGGCCAGACCCCACAATAATTCAAAGCGTCAAATGTACGAGATCTGAATAAGGTATCGTTAGATCTCGCGAGAAAGATGTTCTTGGCGAAGAGATGCGCACGTCACGAGACTTTATGAGTTGATTTCTCGCTATTGGCCAATCAACTTAAAACGAGTATCTCGTAGTTTCAGTGACGTAGTTTGAGCAAAAAAGTTAACTGTAAGGCTTGCTAAGAGAAATTCGGATAGAATAGAAAATGACATTACGATAAACCGCCGAAAATACACTTACAGATGAAAAATTGTGACGTTTTATACCATTTCCACAATGCACCGAATTTGGATGTGTTCCTTATCTGGAAGTTTTTTACTTATTTTCGGCCGTGGCGTTTCAATGCCAATCGATCTGTCGACAAACTGAGCAATGTTGCACGGGACCAAATAATAAATGATATTTGTGACAACCGTGTTTGTCAAAATTACTCTAAAATGTCGGCGAAGCAGCAAAAACGCCATTTATCTTTGTGATTTCAGCGCCTGGTGTGTTCCCATCTGCAGAAAAACTTTGGTTGATCGAGGTAAGCTCTTAAACGGACCAATATTGGGAGCTGGAATAGTTAGAAGATGTCATTAGAGCCGTTTCTGGGGTAGCTGCATCATAGATGGAGTCTGAAAACTACCCGTGACATAAAATATTTACCCTTTTTCTACTTTCCAGCGGCACTGTTTATAAATGATTTTCGTGTGCTCCATATCATTTACCCACGTGACTATGACGTACGTTTGCCACCCTGATGTTGCAGACCAACAATGCAGCTCTGGTTAGGTAGATAAAATAAACAAAAATATGCAAATGAGTGGAGACAGGTGTAGACTGATTATAGAAGTATCCGTCAAGTTATTTATATTATAAAAGTTCATCGTACCAAACAGATAAATGCCAATTGAAAACTCGTGGAGTAATATGAAATCAATAACGCTACTCAGTTTGTAATAAAACAACACATACTGCGTTTATCAAGTTAGCATTAAAAGTAAAATCATGACATTTTTGCAAAGATTATCTAACATGAAACATCGCTGGGTTAGTGTTTTCTTGATTATATTTTATTTGCTCTTGCAATTCAATTTTTATGACATTTGACAACTTCTATCAAGGTACAGGTCTTATACTACTCTGCTAAACTAAGTACCAAGCTACTAAAGCAACAGCATTTGCTGAACTTAACTCTAGTCCTGCTGAACCCGGATATACTCTGTCTTTACAAACAGTGCAGATCCAGATCAGTTGGCTTCTGAAAAAGCCAACTGATCTGGATCTGCACTGTTTGCCATTAAGTATGTGACTTTGTATCAAAAACCTGGATCAAGTAATCTGATTGGCTGAAAATTGGAAGTGGGTGTGGCATCTTAATTTATTCAGCAGGACAAGGGTTAAATATTTAAAGTTAGTATGAATATAATACCAGTAATGACTACAGTAACGTAGTTTTAATTTCTGAAGATAAAAAACAATTTATAACTGATAAACCTATGTGCAGAAGTTATTTGCAGTACTTAATCATTGTAGAGATACCATTTGGGTTATGTTATAATAACAAACATTTGAAATCATCTAATATAGAATATTTAGATATGTGATTAGTATAAATTCCTTGTCCTTCTTATCCGTAAGGCTTCGTGGGACAAATATTATTTTACAGCCTGGTTCAAATATAGGCAGTGATATATTTATGTTCAGTCCATATTTGTGTGTTTGTATTCATACATGATCCTTGTGCTTTCTTTGTCTTGTTTATAATTCCACTTTAATTGGCCTTTCAAGCTGTAATAAAGCACTTTAAATCTATTTTATGGATGTTATTTTTATTTGTTTTTGTTATTTACGTTACTTATATATATATCTAATGCTAAATTATGTATTATACACTAGCCTAGCATATCAAGAACGATAATTTTCTTATACTGAGTAGTGCAGCTATACCTTATTGTTTTTATTTGTTTGTTTGTCTTTTTATCATTGGTTTGCTTTCTCTTCTCATTTCAAATATAACAAATACTGAATATTCTGCCATTTTAGGAGTTTACCAAATATTCTATTTAGGGAATACTAAACTGATTAGACTACCTCTATGATATTTTTTCATTTTTTGTAAATCTGAACTTGACCATAATGTTTAATTTATAGAATTTTCAAATACAAAATACTAAAAAAATACGAGTTTCATGCGGTTATTACCGCCATGGCCAATATGTGTATGCAAGGTTTGCCATGAAACAATTTGTTAAAATTGGTATGGTTTTGTTTTATTTAAAAGCCTCATCAAACTTACTCTAAATTGGCATTAATATAACACCCTGTTTGTAACATTTTAAATACTTTGTATATTTGTTTAATATTTGTTTTATCATTCGCTTTCACAAAAGTATTTGAAGTAACGTAAACAACACTGTGACAGTCAGGCTGCGAACACATTTTATTATAAAGTAACAATAAAGTTTATCAAATATGTCTCCGAAATTCCCAGCTATGGTGTAGGAGGGTGTCTAAATCCTACCTCTAGAAGAGTTTAAGACATACGTCGCTGTTTTGTGTTTGCTTCTTTATCTGTAAATAATGCGTAAACGGGAATCCTATGTTTGATTAGGCAGTTGAATTAGAGGTTAAAACAATGTTTATAGTCCATGTTATGTTTCTAAGCTGTCCAAATCTACATGTAGAACATATCTAGCTGACAAACCTGCATGAATGCACAGATTGATATGCATGGAAGTCACAGCTTAACTTACATAAGTTATGATTTACCCAATATAAAGTCCAAAATACTCATGTAATAACACTACAGTATATAAAACAGGAATACAAGCAGACAAAGACCAACTTTCTAATCATGCAGACTATTTAGTCTTTTCTGTTAGACAAAACTCGTTACTTTCTGTTGTGCCTGTGTTTATGAAAACACAAAGCACTGATACGACTGTGCAAACCTGTAAGTGTTGTTGTACTAATGCTTATGTAAGCCATTTGCATGATATTTGAAAAAAAAAAGATACGGGTTAGAGACTGCACTTAATCTTGACATTAATGTAGTGACACACAAATTGCATCACTCGAACAAAGTAGAGTGTACTTATTAAAGCAAACACATAAAATTTGATTTAGTTAAACAAATGATAAGATTACATGCAATAAAATATGGTTAAACTAAACTAATTAAACAATAAGATGAAGAATGTGTAATGTTTCACTGTGTTACATATGTTACCGCATATTATATAAGGACGAAACTCTAAAATTTGTTGAGGATTGCATTTCCGTACCCTGCTTATCATTTGTATAACAACATATTACATCTTTTATAGCTGAAAAACTATCAGAAACTTTTGAGTCAATGGTAACAGTATTTGGAACATGCATTTTGACGGATATTTTATATATAAGGTAGGCATCTTCGGTACGGTATAGCTGACTATATTTACAACAAAGACAAATTTAACTTACAGTTTTTGGAAGCTTATGGATTGCTCTTTGAGAATATTTAGAACTCAGAGTTAAAAATTACATATCAAAGTTTCACAGTTAAACGGCGAATGTGCTACTTTTATGGGATTACTGTCTAATACATCACATAGATTATACTAATTGGCATTTAACTCTTTGTTCAAAAGCATCTATCTATAGCATAATTATTGTATGTTTATAAAACGTTGCAACCTGAAGAATTCAAAATGATTTAGTACATTTATTTTCTCGTCTAGATACCTATGTTTCTATTCTCAGACTGCCATGGTACAGAGTTACCTCCCCATTTTGCAATATGACGCTACCATGTGCGGACGTGACAACACCCGGCAAAGGATAGTAGAGATGTCAAGCTTTAATATGAGACCAAATTTGTCCTTTCGAATGATGGGGGGATTTTTCTTGGGATTTAGAGCTTTTATGAATTTCAGCATCTGGATTATACATACAATTGATTTACTTAGAAATATGGCCTTATACACATGGCATAGTAGAGTTTCTGCAACTTCTCCAACAGTTTTCAAGATAATGATTTGAAACTTGCAGAAAAGTAAGAATATAGGCTCGGCATGTGCATAAAGGTCACAGATCAAATTTTTATTGCTAGAGTTTCATACCCTGGATTTACGTAGAAATTTTGCCATACACATGGGATAGTAGGGTTCGTGTGTCTGTAACTTCTACAGGTTTCAAGATAATGTTTTGAAACTTGTAGAAAAGGGCATGTGCATAACGGTCACAGAACTCTGATCAAATGTTTATTACTAGAGTTACATACCCTTGATTCACTTAGCAATTTTGCCATATTTCTTTTGCTTTTTGTTCAGAATAATCTACAAAGCCAAACTGGCAGTAGCAGGGGCATTTATCCCCTTTAGGGATCATCTGCTTTTTAAATAATTTAAGTGTTGTACAAGTTATCAAAGTATTGCATCATCTCTTAAAGTAATTCAACTGAGTTATTTTTTATACTTCATCAACTTTCATTTTCATTTTGTCTCAAATCCAGGTTTCCAGCATGTTGACTGCCTAGAAAAAAAAGTACTCTATTTAACCTAAATATTGGTACAACATAAGTTCTTACCATACCTGTCCTAAAATTTGAAGAAGTTTATCCATTTATCTGTCTAAAAACTGCTCGATGGCACAGTGTAGACCCTGATCGGAGATTGTCCTGCTGTGTCTGATCTGGGTCTGCAGTCACTGCACTATTTTGTCATGCCTCTCTGTCTGAATACTTAGGGTAAATCGGGTAGCTCCAGATAAGGGGATAATTTAGGATACATTTTACTAGTTTTTTTTCTTCCACATTTTTTGATACTCCTTTCTACATCTATGAAGAATATATCCACCACAGTGTAGAGCCCTGACCAAATGCACAAGTTTGCAGGACAAGGAACTGCATTACCAACTGCTGTTACAATACCTGATATTATAGATTAACTAGTCAAGCTTTTACAAAGATACTTATATATACTGACATTAACTCTTGTCATAGAAAGTGCAATAAAATATGAACATAGGTATTTCTGTGTTTTTCAAGACAGACAACCGAAATCTGATAGCTTTGGATTTTAAAATTTATGCTGGCAATAATAATTATATATATCAGGACTATCTCTATACATGTATTTTGAAGCTTTTTAGGAGAGGCTAAAAAACTGGCTCTGTCCATTTGTCCACAAAACTTTCTCATGGTCATATCTCCTGTACTGTATGGCCTATGCTGATCAAATACAGTGTTTGGACATATCTAGTGAATTCATCATATTACTGTATTGATTTTAGACCCAATTATTTTGCAAAAAAAATCTTGTTTAAGGCTAAAATTGAAACCAGTTGCACACAGTTTTCCTATTTCAACAACTTCATTGATGTCATAATGTCACCATCGTCCTGTCATACTGGAGAGAACCATGATTTATTTTGAGGTCACTTGATGATCGTGTGACGTCGTTACATCTCAGTTGTTAACTATAGGTTTTTTCTGTAAATGCACTGAGAATGCCATATTGCCATATATCAGTCATATTGAGCCATCACGATATGACTTTGCCCTTGAGTGCTCAAAAAGCCCATATTTGATCTTGTCCAGACAATAACCTGTTTGTTATGCCCCCGCCATTTTCAATGGGGGGTGGGGGGCATATAGTTTCACCGCTGTCCGTACGTACGTCCGTCCCGTCCGCCCCGTCCGTCCGTCCCGTACGTAACACTTTTGGTTTCCGTGCGATATCTTTTGAAAGGATTGGTGTATTGGATTGAAATTTAATACACAGGTATATAATCATAAAATGTAGGCCAAGTTCGATTTAGGGTAAAATCCACCAATTATTTTGGGAGTTATGGCCCTTTTCAACTTTGAAAAATTTTCAACTTTGAAAAATGGTTTCCGTGCGATATCTTTTGAAAGGATTGGTATATTGGATTGAAATTTTGTACACAGGTATATAATCATAAAATGTAGGTCAAGTTCGATTTAGAGTAAAATCAATTTATTATTTTGGGAGTTATGGCCCTTTCTCAACTTTGAAAAATGGTTTCCGTTCCATAACTTTTGAAAAGATGAGTGTATTGGATTCATATTTTATACACAAGCATATAATTATAAAATATAGGTCAAGTTCGATTTAGGGTAAAATCCACCTATTATTTCTGGAGTTACGGCCCTTTATCAATGTTGAAAAATAGTTGAAAAATGGTTTCTGTTCGATATCTTTTGAAAAGATTAGTGTATTGGATTCGAATTTTATACACAGGTATGTAATCATAAAATGTAGGTCAAGTACGATTTAGGGTAAAATCCACCAATTATTTTTGGAGTTATGGCCCTTTTTCAGCTTTGAAAAATGGTTTCCGTTCCATAACATTTGAAAAGATTAGTGAATTGGATTCATATTTTATACACAAGCATATAATTATAAAATATAGGTCAAGTTTGATTTAGGGTAACATCCACCAATTATTTTTGGAGTTATGGCTCTTTATCCATGTTGTAAAATAGTTGAAAAATGGTTTCCGTTCGATATCTTTTGAAAGGATTGGTGTATTGAATTGAAATTTTGTACACAAGTATATAATCATAAAATGTAGGTCAAGTTCTATTTAGAGTAAAATCCGTCTGTTATTTTGGGAGTTGTGGCCCTTTTTCAACTTTGAAAAATGGTTTCCGTTCCATAACTTTTGAAAAGATGAGTGTATTGGATTCATATTTTATACACAAGCATATAATTATAAAATATAGGTCAATTTTGATTTAGGGTAAAATCCACCAATTATTTCTGGAGTTATGGCCCTTTATCAATGTTGAAAAATAGTTGAAAAATGGTTTCCGTTCGATATCTTTTGAAAATAGTGTAGGATTCAAATTTTATACACAGGTATATAATCATAAAATGTAGGTCAAGTACGATTTAGGGTAAAATCCACCAATTATTTTGATGATGGCCCTCTTTCACCTTTGAAAAATGGTTTCCGTTCCATAACATTTGAAAAGATTAGTGAATTGGATTCATATTTTATACACAAGCATATAATTATAAAATATAGGTCAAGTTTGATTTAGGATAACATCCAACAATTATTTTTGGAGTTACGGCCCTTTATCAATGTTGTAAAATAGTTGAAAAATGGTTTCCGTTCGATATCTTTTGAAAAGATCAGTGTATTGGATTCAAATTTTATACACAGGTATATAATCATAAAAAGTATGTCAAGTTGGATTTAGGGTAAATCCATCAATTATTTTTGGAGTTATGGCCCTTTTTCAACTTTGAAAAGTGGTTTCCGTTCCATAACATTTGAAAAGATTAGTGAATTGGATTCATATTTTATACACAAGCATATAATTATAAAATATAGGTCAAGTTTGAGTTAGGGTAAAATCCACCAATTATTTTGGAGTTACGGCCCTTTATCAATATTGAAAAATAGTTGAAAAAATGGTTTCCGTTCGATATCTTTTGAAAAGATTAGTGTATTGGATTCAAATTTTATACACAGGTATATAATCATAAAATGTATATCAAGTTGGATTTAGGGTAAAATCAACCAATATTTTTGGAGTTATGGCCTTTTTTCAGCTTTGAAAAATGGTTTCCGTTCCATAACTTTTGAAAAGATTAGTGAATTGGATTCATATTTTATACACAAGCATATAATTATAAAATATAGGTCAGTTTTGATTTAGGGTAAAATCCACCAATTATATTTGGAGTTACAGCCCTTTTTCAACGTTGAAAAATAGTTTCAGTTTGATATAATTTTGAAAACATTAGTGTATTGAATTCAAATTTAACACACAGGTATATAATCATAAAATAGAGGTCAAGTTCCAAGTAGGGTAAAATCAATCCATTATTATGGGAGTTATGGCCCTTTTTCACCTTCAAAAGATGTTTTCCTTCTGATATTTTTTTTAAAAAAGATTGATTTGTCCCTTTTTTCAACCTCATTTTGCAAAATACCTGCATGTGGTTGAGGATGGCCTTGGGCGGGGGCATCTGTGTCATACTTACACATTTCTAGTTTTTCATCTAACACTCATCAAATCTACAGATAATCAGGACAGGCATTAAATCTCGACAGTTCAAATTTCAATGAAGATTGAAAAAGGGGGATGTCAGTAAATGTGTGTTCTGGCCCCCTACCAAAACTTCTTTATTTTTTGCAGGTGAACAGTCTAACATTTGTACTTTATCAGGGCATACCTCTGGTTGCGCAGAAGCAGGGTTGTTTTCGAGCTAGAAGTCCTTAAAAGTTGGTGGGGTAGTTCAGCCTGGTACTAATGGCTAATTTGTTAACTATTTTGGTCCCTTTCATGTGTGTCGAAGGACTGCAATTTGCTATAAAATGGACAGAAGCATGTCTGAACTGATGTACAGGAACAATGTTTTATACAAAATTGCAAGTTTGGAAGATTTAATGCATTTTCCAAACATTTAGGTAATTTTTGTTATTTTTAGCCTCAATCTTTGTAAAATTTGAGACTGTTTGGAATATAAGATACCAACAGTGATAAAACTTGGTCAATAGTAACATTTTTGGCAAGGTAATAAGAATGTGGTCATGGTTGTTATGACTTGTGTTTCAAGGTTCAGTGAACACATGAATATAAATAGGTGGATAATTCAGCATTGTCTCGTTGATATTTGGTTATAATTGTCGGTTTGTAACCTCCATTATTATCGTCACATGGGAAATATTTCTACAAATCACAGGAGATACTTTCATATAAGCTTAAGCTTACTGTCAGATCCTGTCAGCTTACATTGTAACTGATTGTACATGAATATTCTTATTGACAAATAAAAACTGTTTAAACAAAATGTCAATTCTTCAGACATTACATCACCCTTATTCCTTCTTTCCAATCTATATGTATTCCCACTTGCATACTCATGAGAGGGTACATGGAGGTAGGAATGGACGAGTAGAAGTGATGTAATGTCTGGAGAATTAATACTTACATATGAGGAGGCACATGGAGATAGGAATGAAGGGGTAGAGGTGATGTAATATGAGGGGGTACATGGAGATAGGAATGGAGGATAGAGGTGATGTAATGTCTGTAGAATAAACACTTACCCAGGAGGGGGTACATTTAGATATGAATGGAGGGTAGAGGTGCTGTAATGTCTAGAGAATACACATTTACCCAGGAGGGGTACATGGAGATAGGAATTAATGGAGGGGTAGAGGTGATATAATGTTGAGAATAAACATTTACCCAAGAGGGGGTACATATAGATTCGAATGGAGTGGTAGAGGTGATATAATGTCTTGAGAATAAACATTTACCCAAGAGGGGTTACATATAGATTAGAATGGAGGGGTAGAGGTGATATAATGTCTTGAGAATAACAGTTACCCAAGAGGGGGTACATATAGTTTTGGAATGGAGGGGTAGAGGTGATGTTATGTCTGGAGAATAAACATTTACCCAAGAGGGGATACATACAGATTGGAATGGAGTGGTAGAGGTGATATAATGTCTTGAGAATAAACTTTTACCCAAGAGGGGATACATGTAGATTGAAATGGAGGGATAAGGGTAATGTAATGTCTGGAAAACAAACAGATACCCAGGAGGGGTACATAGAGATTGGATTTTTTTCCCAGGAGAGGGTACATATTTATTGGAATGGAGGAGTAAACTTGATATAATGTTTGAAGAATAAACACCTACCCAACAAGGGGAACATATAGATTGGAATGGGGGGGGGGGGGGGGTAGAGGTGATGTAATGTCTGGAGAATAAACAGTTACCCGAGAGGAGGTACATATAGATTGGAATGGTGGGGTAGAGATGATGTAATGTCTGGAGAATAAATAGATACCCAGGAGGGGATACATATAGGTTGGATTTTTTTCCCTGGAGAGGGTACATATTTATTGGAATGGAGGGGTAGACTTGATATGATGTTTGAAGAATAAACACCTACCCAACAGGGGAACTATATAGATTGGAATGAATGGGTAGAGGTGATGCAATGTCTGGAGAATAAACAGTTACCCAGGAGTGGGCACACATAGATTGGAATGGAGGGGTAGAGTTGATGTAATGTCTGGAGAATTTACATGCACCCAGGTGGGGGTACATATAGATTGGTAGAGGTGATATAATGTCTGAAGAATAAACACTTACCCAGGAAGGGCTACATATAGATTGTCATGGAGGAATAGAGGTGATGTAATGTCTGGAGAATTAGCATTTTGTTTCAACAGTATTTATTTGTCAGTAACAATATACATGGCCTACTGAAGATAGACATCAGACTAAGCAATTCGGCTTCTAAGATGCGGACTTATTAGCGGTGGGGGAAAGCCAGGGCAGTTCTCTACTGCAGGAACAACTGAATATTTTTTTACACCAATCAATATTTTTTGCTAGTCACTGCTAGTGTGATTCGAACCTGCATGGCAGAGGTATCTAGCCAGTTAAGAGTCAAACGCACTACAGACTGAGCTATCCGGGCGCCTCAAATACAATCAATTACAATGTCAACTGACAGGATCTGACAGTAAGCTTACGCTTACATGAAAGTCATCTCATTTGATTCCTGGAAATATTTCCCATGGAAAGATAATAATGGTAGTTACAAACTGAGAATTTTAACCAAATATCAATAATATCATGCTAAATTACCCCACCCATTAATATTCATGTGTTCACTGAACCTTGAAACACAGGTCAAAACAACAATGACCTCATTCTAATTAACTCGCCAAATAAAGATGTTGCTATTGACCAAGTTTTATCACTGTTGGTCTCTTATATTCCAAGCATCATGCAGTCTCAAATTTTGCAAAGATTTAGGCCAAAAATAACAAAAATTACCTGAATGTTTGGAAAATACATTAAATCTTCCAAACTTGCAATTTTATATATATAAAAAAATGTTTCTATACATCAGTTCAGGCATAGTTCTGTCCATGTTGTTGCAAATTGCAATCCTTCGACACACAGGAAAAAGACCAAAGTAGTTAACAAATTTCCATCTGTACCAGGTGAATTACCCCACCCACTTTTAAGGACTTCTTGCTCAAAAACTACCCTGCTTCTGTGCGACCAGATGTATGCCATGATAAAGTACACATGTTAGGCTGTTCACCTGCAAAAAATAAAAAGATTTGGTAGGGGGCCAGAATACACCTTTATTGACATCCCCCTTTTTCAATCTTCAAGGGGACATAACTTTGAAATGAATACACCAATCTGATTGAAATTTGAACTGTCGAGATTTAATGCCTGTCCTGATTATCTGTAGGTTTGATGATTGTTAGATGAAAAACAAACAGGTTATTGTCTGGACAAGGTCAAATATGGGCTTTTTGAGCACTCAAGGGCGAAGTCATATCGTGATGGCTGAATATGACTGATATATGGCAATATGGTGCATTTACAGAAATCCCCCTTTTGTCTATGAGACCTATGATGGGGACTTCAAAGAATACTGGTATCTCAGAAACTAGTGGATCAATCTTGATCAAATGTCATATATAGCAAGGTTGGGTTGGAGGATTGTATCATGTTTTTGGGCAGATTCTATCAAAACTCAGATTTCCATGGTAACCGATAGCTCCCATTTATTTATAATAGGAAAAATCTTATTTGCGCAATAACTTGTTTTGTTATTTTTTTAATCTGACTTTCATCAAAACTACAGATAATCAGAACAGAGCCCCCCGTAGCCTAGTTGATAAGAGAGCTGAACTGTTGGATGCAATCTTTTAGCTAGAGGTCAAAATCTAGGACCCCTGTAAAAAGTGTTGTTGTTTTTTTGTTGTTGTTTTTTTGTACTTTTCTGTTATGGAAACAACTTTGATACTTTGTCAGGCAATGGTCAACCTTGTGATATTGAATTGTAGGTCATGAAGTGAAAGTAAGCATGACCTTTATTTCATGGTCCAGTGATTTTGCCTTGTATCTTGAGTATAAACACCATACTCGAAGTTTGACCGCAAAATAAATTTAGATCAGAGAGCTACAGTTCATGGTCCAGTGATTTTGCCTTATATCATAAAGAGTATTTGATGTATACATAATTATGGATTATGAGTCCTGACCCAAAGTTTGACCTCAAAATAAATATAGGTCATAGTGACCTGTATTTCATGTTCCAGTGATTTTTGCCTTATATCTCGAGTATTTTGTGTATAAACCCCATACTTTCCGATTTTGAGTCAGTACAACCGAAAGTTTGACCTGAAAATAAATATAGATCATAGTGGCCTACAATTCATGGTCCAGTGATTTTGCCTTATATCATGAAAAGTATTTTATGTATAAACATCATACTTATGGATTTTGAGTCAGTATGACCCAAAGTTTGACCTCAAAATAAACGTAGTTCACAGTGATAATACTTACGGATTATGAATCCTGACCAGAAGTTTGACCTCAGAATATATATAGGTCACAGTAACCTACATTTCATATTCCAGTGGTTTTGCCTTACATCATGAAAAGTATTTTATGTATAAACATCATACTTATGGATTTTGAGTCAGTATGACCCAAAGTTTGACCTCAAATTAAACGTAGTTCACAGTGATAATACTTACGGATTATGAATCCTGACCAGAAGTTTGACCTCAGAATATATATAGGTCACAGTAACCTACATTTCATATTCCAGTGATTTTGCCTTACATCTTCGACAGTATTTTATGTATAATGACACAAAGTTTGACCTCAAAACAAATGTAGGTCACAGTGACCTACATTATATGCTCCAGTGATTTTGCCTTACATTTTGAGGAGCATGTGATTATAAACATCATGCATTCTGATTATGAGTCAGTACAACCCAAAATATGACCTAAAAATAAAGTAGGTCACAGTGTATATTTCACAATCCAGTCATTTTGCCTTATATAATTTGAGTATTTCATGTATAAACACAATACTTTCTGATTATGAGTCAGTATGAATGAGTTTTTTCCTCCAAATAAATGTTGATCACTGTGACCTATATTTCACAGTCCATTGATTTCGCCTTATATTTTGAAAAGTATTTCATGTTACAATGTATCAACACAATACTTTCAGGTTATCCTTTTTTAGTATTACCCGACATTTGGCCTCAAAATAAATGTTGGCCATACTCATCATCATAATAATCATAATCGGATTTTTGATTAACATGCACGTACAGGGGCAACATCCACATCAGCGGGCCCCCTTCCAGATACTGATCTATTTTAATGTTTCGCATGCTTATTGCTAATCCCTGTTAGCTCCCGACAGAAATTAGGTATGATCAGAGGTTCTCTCCTACATGGGAGGAACAAAGAAACAATCTTTGTGTCAATAGTGACACCATAGATCACTTCCGGTCGAGTGAATTACCCATTTTTTTCCCTGTCACCGCCATTGAAAGTTGAAAAAATTTTCTGAAGAATTCTGAATCCAGAAAATTACCCACCATCTGTCTGTTATTTCACTTTCTTCTTTTGGTTTCCAGCTCTCGCACAGTTTATCTATCTTTCATCCATTTATTTATGGGATTTGAATTATACTACTCAAAGTTTGCTAAGACCAAAAGTTTGACAGGTTATTTGGAAAATTGTTTCTAACATTTTTGTGAGATTTCCTTTTGATATGAAGCATTATTATTTTGAGATGGTCCCCTGTGTGTATACTAGCCCAACTGAACGGCAGTAATTTCGTGCAAGGCATGGAAAGCAGGTTCTCCTTCATTTTCATGCCATTTGACCCTCCTTGTTAGAGTACCTAACATGTGTTGAAGGGCAAATTTTCAATTCAGGTCTGTAACCACTGGGTTATTGATTAAATATGGCTAATGTTAATGTAAGACGACATCTGTCTGAAGCAGAAATGTGGCGAGCTGTGGCAATGGTGGAGCAACGGGCAACCCACCGTCAGGCAGGGGACGTCTTTGATGTGCACCACATAATGATAACCAGAGCCTGATCAAGGTTTCAGCGGTATGGCACACCAGTCAGACGTCATGGTGGTGGTAGAGAAAGAGCTACATCTGCAGCGCAAGACAGGTTTTTAGTGATTCAAGCACGCAGAAACCGTTTTTCAACAGCATCCCAGCTTTGAATTGACCTTCAGAACGCCTCGGGGGTCAATATTTCAACTCAAACCATTCGGTCAAGGTTACATGAAGGTGGTCTGCGCTTGAGAAGACCGTGCATACGCCATTGACTCGGAATCACCGCAGAGTATGGTATGAATGGGCCATGGACCATGTTCGTTGGACTCTTGGCGACTGGAGGCCTGTCCTTTTTACAGACGAATCTCGATATTGCCTTGACTTCACCAAGCGTGCTAGGGTGTGGCGAAGACCAGGAGAGAGGCTACATGCAGACAATATTGCTGAGCATGACAGTTATAGAGGGGGCTCAGTGATGGTTTGGGATGGAATCAGTTGGGATGGGCGTACTGACCTCTGTGTCCTTCACCGTGGCACACTGACCACACAACGGTGTAGGGATGACATTCTGGATGTCCACGTAAGGCCATATGCAGGTGCAATCGGAGATCCCTTCATTCTAATGGATGATAACGCCCATCCTCACACTGCCCATGCCATCCAGGAGTATCTTGAAAGGGAAGGTATCGAGAGTCTTGACTGGCCCGCTCGCTCTCCAGACTTAAATCCTATTGAACAAGTCTGGAATAGCTTTCAGAATGCAATATCAGCTCGTCAAGTCCAACCAAGAAGTATTCAAGAGCTTGGTGCCATGCTTGTTCAAGAATGGGACAATATGACACAAGCCTCCATTAGAAACCTGATAGGAAGCATGAGAAGGCGTTGTCAAGCTGTTATTGAAAGCAATGGGTCACATACCCGATATTAAAGCAAGATTAGGTCTCCTCTTCAAGTTTTAAACCGATTTCGATTTTTTCACTCTCTACTAAAAACATACATTTTCTGTGTTGTCATAATCAAGGGTTAAAAGCAACATTAAAACCATAACAACATCTGAAATACCAACCAGAATCATCAAAGATAAGATCAAACTATAACATATCCAAATTTCAACTCTTTATCCCAACCAAAACTAAAATTATGAATCCATCATCTTTTGGTGCTTAGCAAACTTTGAATAGTATATGTATTTACATAATCTTATGTTTTGAAATTTCTTTGTTTACCTATCGGTAAACGGCATTCAATTTATTTGTTCATCTTTGCCATTCTATCCTATACATGTATGTCGCAAACAAAAGGTGTTTGCAGACATTTCAAGAGTTATTGGGATAATCATCCGACGTGCTAATTGTTTGTTATTTTTAGGGACAAAAAGTGTTCGGATCATCAGTGGGATCTTTTCGAGAACCGTCGATCTTACAAGAAGAAAATGGTTCAATAGAAAGTTACGCGAACAACATCTAAGACAGGATTCTCTTCAAGGACACAGAACAAAAATGATGTTTGTGAAGAGACAAGTGGCAATGAAAGGTCCAGTGTTAAAGCCGGTACCGGACGGTCCCAGCCCAGTACGAGTACGTACTGGGTACAGAAGTGGTAGTAGCTCTGTCTGTCAATATCAAAGAGCGCTACCCTTCCAAATCCACCAGATGCCTCACCATCCAGAACTCTTCTGACAAAGACCGATCTTCTTATGAGGCAGAAGCGAGATCATCACATCATAGTACTACAGATTGTACATCTCACAGTCTGGCTATAGACAGGCTAACTCAGTCGCAAATATGCCTGAACCACCTAAGTCTGCCGGACAGAACTCAAGTAGGCTTTTTAGCAAAGAATCAACTTCCTGATAAAGCTCCTGAGTCTTACAATTCCAACGCTTTCAAATATATGTTGGAGTCACAACTTTAACCGCTTTCTTTGTCCAATTAGAGCTGTCAAAATCTATCTCAAAAGCACAAAATCTATAAGGGGTTCCAGAATTAGACTTTTCATACCCACTAGAGAAAATCATGATATTAAGAAGTCTACAATTTCTAAATGGGTAAAGTTTGCCATTAAAATGGCTTATCAGTCCATTTCTAAGTGACAAAATGCCTCACCTTAAAGTCAGTGCACATGAGTTAAAAGCTCTCTCTTCCTCTTGGGCTTACTTTAACTTCATACCTCTGGATGTAGTTATTAAGGTAGCTGTCTGGAGCAGTACTTAAACTTTTGCTAAATTCTATCTCAGAGATTTTCAGAAACAAAAAGCAAATCTTCATCTCTTGGGCCCGTTTGTTGTGGCCCAATAAGTCGTGGGAGGGCGGGGCCCGAGAATATGGCTCCATCACAAGATGAAAATATGCAATTGGTCAAGAACTAACTGACACCTACAGCCAGATCTCTAAAGGTAATTAGATGGTTAATGTATGGACAACACTTCCAGGAAGGAACTGGAGGATATTAGGAGAGTTAAACTCTACAATCTAATATCACCTCTATATCCAACATCTTAGCCAAATAATATTATATATTATGGACCTTCTCAGATCTTCCTTATTTATTCCTGGAAGTCTACAACAGGTATGATCAGAGTTGAGGAATCCTTCCTCCATATTGGTCATCATCATATCATCATAGTCGGATTTTGATTAACCTGCAGGTACAGGGGCAAGATCCACATCAGTGGGCCCCCTTCCAGATAGCTGGCTTGCTGCACGCATGGCAGATCTCACACCAGATCTCCAGGTATGTCTATCATGAGAGTTGATAGCCGAGAGCTTCCACTCTCTGCAATCCCTCTCTGTCAGCTGCTTCCATGTCATCTTGGGCCTCCCAGGCCCACGCTTTCTATCAACCTGTATGTCAAAGGCTGTCTTGACTGCACCATTGGAGCCCTCCACATGTCCATACCAACGGAGTCTTCTCTCCTTCAGAATGAGGTCCAGATCCTCAATGCCAAGCCGCGCAAGTAGCTCATTGGACCTGGTGATGACAGTGTCTTGCGGCCTGACATTGCAGATCTGTCTGATCATTGCCCTGTCATTTCGCTGCAGACGCTGGAGGTTTGGCTTTGTCAGTGGCCAAGTCTCGCTGGCATGGAGCATTGCGCTTCGCACACAAAAGCTGTACACACGGCCACGTGTTTTGAAAGAGTGGTGGCGTGAAGAGAGAACGTAGCAGATCCTTGAACTTCTTCCAGGCGGTTTTCACACGTGTTGTGGTTGAAAGTTCACAGCCACCTGCTGCTGAGAGCATCTCCTAGGTAGCGAAAGGAAGCTACCACCTCAAGCTTGTCAGGTCCGACCTGGACTTCCTTCTGTGGTCTGCCATCTAAGGGCGTACAGTTCCCTGACACCTTGTACATCTGTAGTCAGGGTCTTTTGTCAAGCGCTTGAGTCCACTGCATTTATTGTGCACCCAGTGCTTGCAGCCATTGCAGAAGATGCTGTTGCTGCCCACTCCAGTGTGACAGACGGCGCATGGAAACTCGCCTGAACTCTGCAGGAGGTCCAGACCCATACCGCAGATCACGATCTTTGTCTTTCCTGCATTTACTCTCAGTCCTTTCTTCTCCATTGCTTCTTTCCAAGTCAAGAGCCTCCTGACACATTCCTCAAGCGATTCAGCGATGATAACAAGGTCATCGGCATAGAGATCCTCCCAGGGGACCCCAGAGTGGAACTCACGTGATAAGGCTTCAAGCACAATGATGCAGAGCAGCGGACTGAGTACTGATGCTTGGTGAACACCAACCTTCACTTCAAACTCTTCACTGTACCCCTCGCCAATACGGACACGGCTCCGGGCATTTGCATACATCCCCTGCACCAGTCGCACAATCCACTCCTCCACACCAAGTTTTCTCAGCGCCCACCAGATGACCTTCCGAGGTACTCGATCAAACGCCTTCTCCAGGTCTACAAAAGCCATGTAGAGTCTCATGTTTGCAGCTAGATACTTCTCTTGCAGCTGCCTGACAACAAAGATTGCATCTGTAGTGCCTCTGCCTGGGACGAAGCCAAACTGGGAATCGTCGACTGACACCAACTGTCTGATGAGGCCGTCCACAGTCCTCTACAGGATTTTCATAACCTGTTCTGTCAGCTTGAGACTGCGGTAGTTGCCCCTTTACAATGCATCCCCCTTTCCTTTGTACAGGCAGACAATGAAACTCTGCTCCCAGTCAAAGGGTACCTTGCCATCGGGAATGATTGCAGCTGCGAGGTCACGAATCATGGAGGCGCCCATGTCACCGACTGCTCGTATCATCTCCACCACTATGCCTGATGGGCCCGGTGATGAGGCCGTCCACAGTCCTCTACAGGATTTTCATAACCTGTTCTGTCAGCTTGAGACTGCGGTAGTTGCCCCTTTCCAATGCATCCCCCTTTCCCTTGTAGAGGCAGACAATGAAACTCTGCTCCCAGTCAAAGGGTACCTTGCCATCGGGAATGATTGCAGCTGCGAGGTCACGAATCATGGAGGCGCCCATGTCACCGACTGCTCGTATCATCTCTACCACTATGCCTGATGGGCCCGGTGCTTTGCCAGCCTTCATCTGTAAGATAGCCTTCTTAACCATATCAATGGTGATTGGGATTGGCGGGCCTTCCACTGGTGGTTGATAAGACAGGTGGTCTGGGTCCCAGTGAAACTCAACGTTGAGAAGCCTTTGGTAGTGCTCTAGCCAGGCCTTCTGCTTTGAGTCTTCGCTCATTGACATCTCTCCTGCATCATTCTTCACAGGTTTGTCACCAACAACATCAGTGTTCTCTCTTCTAATCTGGTTAGTAAGGCGGTAGACTTCTGAAGACTTGGGGTCAATATTCTCATAGACTTTCTTGTCGGCTTCTTGACGAGCATGGTGCACTGCATGTCTGGCATTTCGTTTGGCTGCATCGTATGATGCCCTAGTGCCTTTACCAGCCTTCCAGGCCTTGAAAGCTTTCCGCTTGGCAGCAATGACCTTTTCCACGTGTTCATTCCACCACCAGGTTTCACGACACCAACGCACTCCATGATGGCTCAGGCTTAAGGCTATTTATTATTTGGTCGGAGCCGGAATTTTTTGTCTGTTTCTTGGCTAACACATAGGGTAGAAAAGAGCTCTGGATCATCTCACTTTTCAATTTGCGTGGGTATTGCGAAAAGGGATTTTGTAAGATATGGTAGTGTGAGGTTCGGTTCGGTGGGTCTGGGTGGTGTATTGTAGTTTAGGGTAAGGTATCATGATAAACTGATCATGAATAATAAGTTTTACCAATTTAGTTATTTAAATTTTCTATAACGACTAGACTTTCTATAACGACAAGAGAAGGCAATTGCTTTGCCTTAAAAACCTGGTGTATTCTATTCTTGTGACAATGAGTCATTTATATGATGCGAGTGGTTGCCTGGTAGTTTAAATCGACATATAAGCTAAACTATAAACTTCTCTCCAGGTGATGGCATGATAGACTCGTGGGAACTAGAGTGTGTTTTGGAAGCTGCCGCGATGATGTGGGAGCTACTCCACCTGAAAATTTCGGCATTACTCCTTCACAGTACATGGACTGATTAAAAATTTTACATCTAAATCATGAATAAGGGCGGACATATCCAGAACATGTGCCAAAGGATCTCGTTCTAAGCGAAAACTTACAAAACAATTGCATCATTCATTCGTGTTGACATAAAACTAAAGTCAGACAACCCTGTGTTCGATTTTGTTACGGTCGCCTACTTTCGGCAACGATTTTTTCAATATTTCTTTCCGCCTGCTTAGAAAGGTAAATCATATTAACATGGAATAGCATCGCCGAAATTTTATATTATTCGCTCATTCTTCTAAAATAAATCAAAACAAGTGAGAGTATTTACCTTTGTTTACAATTTCCAGGTCCTAGGAACTACCGCGAGAGTTCCCGGATGTGTCGTGGGAACAAATTTACGTTAACGCGATTTCGCGATAGCTCCCCTGATGTCCATCCGTGCAACGGTGTGGCCGAGTTGTGCCACACGGGTAGATGTAATCCTTGGAAAAAATCAGTTGGATTATTGGATATTGGAAAATCCAACTAATTCCAAGTTGGAAAATGGGGGTGTATTCCTTGGATTTTTTATCTGTTGGAAAAATGTTTTGTAGATATTTAATTAATTTAAGCATGTATCAACTTTGAAAGTATTATTTTCAAAACAAGTCTTCTGATAAAAGAATGCAAATATGTTTTTTTTTTTTTTTTTTTTGTTTGTTTTTTTTTTTGTTTTTTTTTTTTTTTTTTTTTGTAGTGTTTTTTATTATTATTATTATTATTATTATTCTTTTTTTTTTTTTTTTTTTTTTTTTTTGTAGTGTTTTTTATTATTATTATTATTATTATTATTATTTTTTTTTTTTTTTTTTTTTTTTTTTTTGAAAATGATAAGTGAAAAAGGTGAAGGCTTATTGCAAAAAAAAAAAAAGTAGAGAAAATACGGAGTGAATGGCGTTTTACTGTCATCTGCTGAAAATTTTACCCAGAGTGCTAAGCATTCATCAATTGTTGTTGTCATCAAGGACACTCAACATAACTGAATTAATTCAAAGAAGTAGTATCTGGACAAAAGTAAGGAATTCCTTGGATAATACATTTTGTTGATACCGTTTAGTTCATAAAATTTAAGACAGAAATGCATGAACAAATAAATAAGTCCTGATCAGATTACTCTAAGCAAACTGCTCTGATTAAGGTCTACACTATTTGCCATATTCTCAGCCTTTTGACATTTTATTATGTGGTAAAATTTACTTGTTCAAACTCAAGAATAATTACCTTACCTGCTCAATGCATCCCAATTTTTAGGATCTTTACAGTCACTGAGTTCACCAAAAATGAATCAAATCGGTGATAAGATTAGATAATGAGGTCTTAAAAGCTTTAGCGAAAGCTTAAACATTTATGGATGCCAAGGGTAGTACAATAGCTATCCGTGACTGTTGTTCATGCGAGCTAAAAATTAGCATTTGCTGAAATATACATTGTCTGAACTTGTCATATGTCTGCTGAGATGAATGAAATAAAACAAAAACAATATATTCTACAATAACATTTATTTATTTAGGTATTGGAAACTCCAACATACCGTATTACCGCACACTCCCCCGTAAGTGTACAGTCAAGCATTTCGTAGTTTCAGATTACAGCTAAGTATTTTATCTGTTTTAAATAAAAGCATATGTTGTTGGTGCTCATTTGAATTGTCTCGATTCAAATCAGTAACAACAACATATGTTTTTATAGAGAATATCGGAAACAAATGTCACATAAGCATCATTAAATTATCCTATTATGAAGTCCACTGCTGATTTTTGTCTAAACTGTCTTTATCAGGTGGATATTTTACAATATTTTTTCTTCTGGTCATTTTGAGAAACCTAACTGAACAGTGCAGTAATCGGGTTGAATACTGTTACCATTATGAAGACAAAAAAATCAACTGAAAAAAAAAATCATTTTTTTTTTTTTCTTACCATGTGATATGACAAAACACTGATACATTAGTTCTTGATAAACCGAACCGCACAGTGCATAAATTGGGTAGAATACGGTAATTATTCTGAAGACAAAAAAGTCTACATTTGTATCTATTTTTACCATGTGATATGACAAAACTCTGACATATTTTGCTGTATTACTTTTTGAAGCTATTTCCTTTTTTTTTTTTTTTTTTTTTTTTTTTTTTTTTTGTTTTCAGCCAAAAAATGACAATGTATCAATGCTATACAAGAGCAAAACACCAAAGCGTGGTATGGTAAACGATAACTCGCAAATGTCTGTCTGAAGGAAAAAAAAGGGCTCCAAAATTATGCTTTTCCTGAACAATGGATTTATTTATTAAACCCTTTTCAGTGAATATCTTTTAGTTTGACAAAGCTACTAAATTAGTTATACTGGAAATTTATGCATAAAAGAACCATATCAAAAGGGCATTTGATGATAAACTAGCATATAAAGGCATAAGCATCTGTACTTCTTCATAACACAGGTTGTGGGTATTCATTAGAACTTCATTGAAGAGGTTATTCTAATGAAAACAACCAGCTATATTTTATTGAATAAAAAGAAAAAACTTCAAATTATCACCAAATTACCCACCTTATCTGTTTCTCTGTATTGATCATAAACTTTGCTGATATCAATAATTTCCCTTATCAAGTCAAGTCAAGTCAAATTTATTCTGCCAATCCATTGAAACAATGGCAACATGAGGAACAGAGTAGTTTAATCATATGATACGAGGCAGAGAATACCAGCTAACTAATCAAAGTATACCATGTCTACCCAAAGTAGTCGGACACCTTAACTCCTGACCGTGTACTACAATCCAAACAAGTCCATCCCACCACCCGCCGATGCGTGTTGGAAAACCCGCCAGACGAGCGGCAAACAATGTAGACCAAGATCAGACACCGTATTCTGCGGCGCCCGATCCGGGTCCACATTCCTTGCTCGGGCTCTTCTGTCCGAAAAGTTATGCCAAACATGGTATCTTTACTATCAATAACTCAGCGTTCAAATTAACAGATTCATGTATTTGAAAATAACACATAAAAGTTTCAAAATTTTGTGGGAGAGTAAGTTACACACTTTCAATTATACTTTTGACAAAAATGGAAAGCTTTCTTAATGAACTCTTGTTTTTAACATTCAAAAGCGATGAGAAACTTATTATATTTGGACGTCGAATATATCGTGCGTCAATAAGTTGGCGTCTTAGATTACTAAAATTCCTGCAAACCAAAAGATAATGAATATCATCTCCGATATCTGAATTGCATAAATGACATTTTCGATTTTCTCGAGAGATACCTCGCCAACGTCCGGTTTCAATTGGGAGTTTATGATTTCTTGTACGAAATTTAATCAAGTATTTTCTAAGTTTGATGGGGGTGGTCTTCAGATAGTTTTCAAATCCAAAGTTTTTCTTGAATAATCGATATATATAACAAGATGTGTTATTTTCTATCTGTGACTGCCACTCATTTAAGAAGAGATCTGTCAGTTTTTGCCGTGAGGATTTTATTAGCCAATTTCTATTTGGAAAAACCTGGTTGTCTCAAATACCACTGAAGCCACAGCTTATCAAAATATACCTTACATTTTCCAACCACTTGAAAGTGTTGATTCTGTGATTTTGAAAACGAGCCAGAGAAATGGTATACAACTTTGAAGAAAGTGTATTGGATATTGGAGATACCAGTTTTGACCAAAATGAAATGATACGGCATTGTATATCAATCTTTAAAGGCACAACACCTGTTTCACCATATACAATACAATTTGGTGTTGATTTCTTAAGATTAAGAATCGCATTTAAAAACTTCAATTGGACTTGCTCTAAAATGTTAACATTTCCATACCCACATATTTCACATGCATACAATAATATAGGCTTTATTGTTTTCTCGAACATTTCGATTTGAATATCTATAGGCAATAGTAACGCTTTAGCTTTCTTCAAAAGATAAGATACAGTTAGCTTGACTAGCAATATGTTTTTTTGCGGTAAGAAAAGAACCACTTCTGCTAAACATAACACCTAAATATTTATAATTTTGGGCAATTTCTACTTCATCTTCGTTTAAAATAAAAGTCTTCCTCTAGCAAAAATCTTTGTTTTACTGCTGTTTATATTGAGCTTCCATGTATTACAGTATAACTGATAATTATTTAAAGCATTTTGTAGATCTTCAGCTGTGTCAGCAAGAATAACAGTATCGTCTGCATATAAGAGTACAAACAGTTTAAGAAAAATGCGTGCATTTTCATCAACATCATCATTAGAGTAACTTATACCATTTACATCGCCACTTTTGCCCAGAAACTCTTCTAAGTCATTCAAGTATATCAGAAACAGCAAGGGAGAAAGGTTTTCCCCCTGTCTGACTCCGATCTCGCATGGGAACAACATAGACCTTTCTCCGTTTACAGTGACGCAAGATTTTATTTCAAGATATATATTCTTTATAAGACGTAAGCATACCATTTATATCAAATAGTTTGAGTTTATAAAATAGCCCCTCTCTCCATACAGTATCAAAAGCCCTTTTTAGATCTACAAAACAGCAAAACAATTTTTTTCCCTTATTTTGAACTAAATCGATCAATGTATGTAAAGCATAAATATGGTCAGCTGTAGAAAATCTTTTCCTAAAACCCGCTTGGCAATGAGTTATCTTATCATGATTTTCAGAAAATAATTGCAACCTATTATTTATTACGCATGTAAATAGTTTTCCCATACAGCTCAAAAGTGTTATGGGCCGGTAATTTGCTGGATCATCGATGTTACCTTTTTGTTTATAAATAGGAATAATACTGCCAATCGACCAGCCAGCTGGGACTAGCCCAGTATCAAAGATCATGTTAAAGTATTTTAAAAGAATATTTTTTATTAACGGTATATTATAGCAAGATTTAATATGCTCGTTTAAAATCTCGTCCAAACCACAGGACTTATTATTTTTCAATGATGTTATTGCCTTTTCGATTTCCGACCATAATATCGGACCATTTATTTCTACATTGATATCATCTAAAATACTGTATCATTTTCAGTAAAGGTTTGCGTGTCATCATTATCATTTTGACAGCTGTTGATGTTCTTAAAAAATTCATAACATTTATCAGCTGAAACGTCGCCTGCAGATTTCTTGTTTCCGTTTAAAAATTTCCAAAATTTCCGAGGCTCCGATTTCTTAATTTTACGTAACTGCTTTATTTTTGACAATTTAAATAAATTTTGTTCCAAACTAAGCGTTCTTTTATACTGTTTACTGCTGGTTCTCAATCTTTGTTTATTTCTGTCCGTATGTCTTAGTTTATAGAAATATTTTGCCCTATGGAAATCATTTCTAGCCAGTTTACATTTCCTGTTAAACCAATGAGGTGGTCTATTATTATAAGGTTTACAATTATACTTGACACTCCCGAAGCTGGCTCGAGCCGCAGAATTAAATACTTCCGCTAATGATTCTGCAATGCAATTAACATCAACTTGAGATACGTTCTGACTATTTTCGGTTTCATTTATTTTATTTAAAATACTACCAAGTTTGGTATCGTCTAAATTGCTAACAAAAAGTTCCCTTTTCTCATCATTCCAAAGCTTTGTCTTTTCGGTGCCACATTTTCTGTTTAATGAGTCTGGTAATTCATATGAGATATTAAGATCCATTGAGACGGCACAGTGAACATCAGAAAACAGTTCGCAGTACTCGTGAACATGCAACATATCTACATACTGAAATAAGCAGGGTGACATGAGAAAATAATCAACAGTGCTAACATTTTTACAAGTATTCTGAGAGCAGCTGTTCCCTTTTGTTCTACCATTCATAATATAAAGGCTATTATCACAGCAAAACTCTATTAACCTATATCCATAGTTGTTTATAACCCCATCAGGATTCTGTCTCCGTAGACTAACATTCGAAGGATTTTGTTCAAAATAATTCAAATCAGTTTGCATTTAGTTATCAGGCCACTACCTATAAGGGTGGCCAAAGCCACCAAGGATTTCTTATCTTTATCTGCTTATGGTCATTATGGTGTTATGCAATCCAAATTGTGTTAACCTAACAGTGGACAATTACCCACCCAAACATTTTTTTATATATATATAAAACGGTGATCTGTAAATTGTCTTAAAATATTTTTCATTCATTTATTTCTTTTTTATTGAATTATACCAGTTACTGAAGTGACAAGAAACTAAAGCTGTATTTTTGTAAAAGGTCAGTTGAGGGCCAAAATATTTGCATACATTACCTATAAAAATCCCAATAATTTGCACACCAGAAAAATTCCTTGAAATCATCATTAAATTTGAACATGGTGGGCTTAGCTTAGAGCAAGAGGTCCAATCTGATGTAGACAGAGTTGTAAACAGTGTAGACCCAGATTAAGCTGCTCCTCTCTGATCCTGGTCTAGACTGTTTACCCAGACCTGTCTGGCCAAAAAGTCAGGACAATTACATCATGTATTAGAGTACATTTCAGTTTAAATTTCAAAAAGATAAACGCGTAGGAATGCTTGAGCCACTTCGAACACAACAAATTTTTCTGTGCAAACATTTAAAATGCTAATTTTCACTGATTTTTTAAAAAAATTTTCTTTGGTTTTTATGTCCTATTAAGTCTCAGCATTGTCAGTGATCTCGCAGCTGGATGAGTCATGTGGAAAATACAAGAATATTTATTTGGGCCCTGATATTAGGTTTGTGATTACCCTTAACTTGACAATGAAGTTTTCTTGTCTCAATCTCAAAACCATCAACGATTCCATTTATACAGCCAACTACGAATTTGACAAGAATTACGCAAACATGACTATTCAAATATATTGAAAAAAATTTACCACCAAAATAAAAAATTTCCAATAAAAATTCTTATATATTTTTTTTTTCTTTTTTTTTTTATTGAGCAGAAATAAGAGAAATAATGTGTGCCCTGTAAATCACATTTTTACTATATAAAAGTGGGATTTAAGGGAGTCAAAGTTATATAGGCTTGTTTTCGTGCTGTTGTGCGGATGCGCAGCTAATCGTGGAATGAGATGTAAAAATATGAAAATTCACCTGAAATTTTCTCGACTAAGTCTCCAAACCATCAATGATAATTTTTCTCACTCAATAATTTTAAAAATGCGCATATGCGCAGGCTAAATTGATCCTTCCGGTCGCATATGTGATAAGTTCTGTAACCTCAACTGCTGGGTCATATTTTGAATGTTTTATAAAACATTGTACAGGAAGAAAATGCTTTTATATAAATAGATGAGATAATATAATTCGGTTTCATACTGCCAATACACTTTTAATATTAATTTTGCAAAATATAAATATATACATTCACTGTACCGAACTAAAACAGCCGAACGATTATCCAATATAGGATATATAGACTAATCATATTTTTACATCTCATTCCACGGTCCCGTACGGTTAGCCTATATAGGCTATTTGTACAAATAGCAACCGCCTTAAAAGTACAGTCAGAGGCCAAAAGTAATTCCACAAAAATATTTTCTCATAGACCTTAATGCATTTTAATGTTTAAATGACACTTAATATTGTGTATCATTATAAAGAAAGTACTGATATTCTGTAATGATTGGAAAGGTAAATGATGCATGCCCAAAATATATGATTTTGATAAATATCGGATTTCTGTCTTCTCAGATACAACAATTTAAATTAAGAGGAAATTATAAAAATGGCAGATTTCCACTGACGTCAATGTTGACGTCGCTCAAAAACTGCCCAAAATACGAGAAAATTGAATTCTTTGTCTCTCAAGTTTGCATAGAGAAACTCCAATGAGAATCACAATGTATATTACATAAATAGTCCAGCTTTCAAATGATGTGAATGTTATAAATATATAAACAATTATTTTTATTATTATTTTCTTTTTGTAAACATGAAAATGCATTGAGCTCTATGGGATTTTTGACGCTGTGGAATAACTTTTGAAGCCTGGCTGTACATGTCTATATTATCAGGGATACACACTTAGTGAATTTAATATCATATTTATACGAGGGATGTTCGAAATGAATTGCTTATTGTCCTCTAGCTCGATATCCACGTGGGGCACGATAAAAACCAATACATACCTGTATAGGGTTATTCAATATCTACACAATGGTGTATAAATGTACATGTTAGACTAAGTGTAAGACATAAAATTTGCCATTTGAATACACGCAGTCATTGACCACTGCAGTAAAAATGGTTGGTAGAAGCGTCGACAAAAAAGATGAAATACGGGCTTACATCAAAGCTCGCTCAAAACTTGGTTGTTCTTTGAAGAAGCTGATGACTGAAATTTCTACTGCTTTTGGACCTTCTTGTGTGTCTTATGACACAGTTCGGCGGTGGAAAAAGAAATTTGAGTCTGGTGTAACGTCCATCAAAAATGCACCGAAATCAGGTAGGCCAAAATCTGCATCTCGTAAAGAAATCGTTTCCAAAATAAAGGAAATCTTTGAAGGAGATGCCAGATTTACAGTTCGTGATATTGCACGAAAGGTAGGCATATCACTTTCAACGGTTCACCTTATTTTGAAGAAGCATTTGAAAGTCAGAAAGATTTCTGCTAGATGGGTGCCACATCTGTTGACTGACGAGCAAAAGAGGCAACGGGTTAAAGTGGCCAAAAAGCTGCTTCAAATGTTTCCAAAATATGACAAAAAGCAGTTTGCCAATATCGTCACAGGTGATGAAACCTGGGTCCATTATTTTCAGCCCGTCAGAAAGGTTAGCAATAAGATCTGGGCCGCTAAACACAGCAAACGCCCAATAATTGCCAAACGTTCTTTGAGTACAAAGAAGGTTTTGTATGCAATCTTCTTCTCTGGTGAAGGAGTCGCAATAAAAGTGCCAGTGAAAAAGGGCAAAAGCATCACCAGAAAGTACTACAAAGACGTAGTACTGAAGAAACTGAAAAAGTATTATCAGAAACGAGCCCTGCCACTGGTTTTAAACTTGTCCGTCTTCTACATGACAATGCCCCAGCTCATACCTCCGCAATAGTTACGGCGTTTTTGAAGAAAGAAAAAGTAACTGTTTTGCCTCACCCCCCGTATTCCCCAGACCTTGCCCCATGTGATTTCTTTTTGTTTCCGAAATTGAAAGCATTCCTTGCTGGGCGGAAATACCAGTCCCGACAGGCACTTGGATCTGCCATTCATCAGTACCTTATTACTGTGCCCAAGTCAGCGTACCGTGACGCCTTCAAGAAGTGGATACATCGGCTGAAACTTTGCATTTCTAGCCACGGGGAGTACTTCGAGGGCATGAAATGAGTACTTTTGGGCTAACTTGAAATTTGAAGTCTCCAGATAGAAATAAGCAATTCATTTCGAACATCCCTCGTATCTATAATTGAATCATTAATAAAGTAGTTTTACACCACTGACAATCTGTGATCTTTCACTGAACAGTTATTTTACTGTGTTTCACTTCCCAGTTTAAAACATGCATTTATCTTATATTCCCTGCATTGAACCTCAATATTAAATCTTGAAATTAAATATTAATACCCTATTCTAATTTGACATCCTTTTTGAATATATCAGTCTAATAATATGCACAGGTAATTTTCTGATTTTCCCAAGGTGATTTTCAAATTTCTGCAATTTTAGACAATTGTTGTTCACAATTTTTCTTTTTTTATGAATACATCACTGTCAAATTACTTTTAAAAGCATGTTTCATCTATGTAAAGCATGTGAATGATAATATAAAGTCACACTATAATAAGCTTGTAAACAAGGTAACATATACCATTCACCTACCGATTGTAAACAAGGTAACATATACCATTCACCTATCGATTCCCTATCGATTCACCTATCGATTGTAAACAAGGTAACATATACCATTCACCTATCAAGGTAACATATACCATTCACCTACCGATTGTAAACAAGGTAACATATACCATTCACCTATCGATTCCCCCAATAGCAAATAAATGGGCGTGTGAAACACATATTACCAACAGATAATAATATATCAATGAGACTGCCCCCAGACACAGAAAACCATTCACCACAACAACAATGTGAATATGATGAAACAATTATCATACCACAAGAACCTGTGCATCCCGGTGATCCTTCCCTTGCTAACACTTCTTCTTTGCCCAATCAAAACATTATACCAAACTTTCATACCTCTGATCCTACCTGCTTGATGCCTAACACCACAAGTAATACCACTTTGGACTTGTTATCCAAGTCAAAAGGATTGCATTTTTGTAATCTTAATGTTAGGCACATTGTCTCTAAATTTGATGAGATACGCATTATCATGGCTAACAAGACATGCCCAGATATTCTGGGTATTTGTGAGTCATTTTTAGAACCGACTGTCTCTGACAATGTGGTGGCGATCGACGGATTTGAGATTCTTAGAAAAGATAGAGCAGAGACCAAAAATAAAACTGGTGGTGGTCTACTATTATACATTAGAAACACAATTAAGTTCAAACGCAGGCCTGAGTTTGAAACATCTAGCTTAGAAACACTTTGGGCTGAAATCGAGCTACCGAATGCTAAACCTTTTCTCTTATGTACAGTTTACAGGCCACCTGATGCAAAAAGCGAATGGATCGACTTGTTTGAGGTAGAGCTTTCCATAGCACAGACATCTGGTCTTGAATTCCTTCTCATGGGTGATTTTAATGTTGATTTGAAAGCTCATACGAATAATAAATGGCTAAACCTTATAAATCTATTCGATTTAACTCAACTGGTAACAGAGCCAACAAGGGTAACGGAAACTACCAATACGTTAATTGATCATGTATATACGACTCATCCAGAGAATATTGTACGTTGTTTTACTTCTACTTTATCTTTAAGCGATCACTTTCCCATTTGCTTTACACGAAAAGTAAACTCAAAGCTTCTAAAAGACAAACATACTACCACTACTTATCGCAGCTACAAGCATTTTGACGAAAATAAGTTTATATCTGATATTGCTAACGATTTGGATGAATTTGCGGCAGATAAATCAAGTATAGACGAAGACCTTAACATCTGGTATTCATTCCTTTTGAAACACTTGAACAATCATGCTCCGATTAAATCCAAACGCGTAAAATCTAAACGTATGCCTGACTGGTTTACTCCAGATATAATTCAAATGCAATCTTTACGAGATAAAACCAAACGATTAAAGCAATGGAGTGATCATAGAAAATACCGCAATAAAACAAAACAACTCATACGACAAGCAAAACGTAAATATTTTTCTAATAGCATAACAAATTCAAAAGATACCAAATCCTTATGGAAACACCTGCGAGACGTGACTAATGGTAGCAAGACTGCCTCCAGTAATTTGCCTCAAAAACTTATAATCGGAAATGAAACCATTACGGAGTCTGAAGCTGTTGCGATCAAACTGAATAAATACTTTGCTTCAGTTGCCGAGCTTTTGAATAAAAACACATCATCCGGAAATTCATTAGACTTTGACACCAATAAAATCAGCGATTTTGTTGATAGCAAAGTGCCTACAAACACACAATTTACAATTCCATTTATTACCCCCGAACAAGTTTTATTACATATTAATACCTTAGAGGTTTCAAAATCGACCGGGCTTGACGGCATAGGGCCAAGGATCATCAAACTTGCTGCTAAATCATTATCGCCATCGATTGCGATGCTTATCAATAAAAGCATTGCGACCGGCCAGTTTCCTTCTCAAATGAAATTGGCAAAGGTACTTCCAATTTACAAAGGTGGTGAAAAGTCCGACCCCTCAAACTATAGGCCAATTTCTATCCTGTCCACTGTATCTAAAATTTTCGAAAAGCACGTGAACAAACATCTTATGGCATATTTGAACAAATATAAACTTCTACATGACAATCAATCCGGGTTCAGGCCAAAACATAGTTGCCAAACAGCTTTAGTCAAACTCATTAATGACTGGATGAAATGTATTGATAAGGGTGACTTGGTTGGAGCCCTTTTTATCGATTTTCGGAAGGCTTTTGATCTAGTTGATCACTCCATCTTGCTGAATAAACTTGCATTATACAAACTTAACCCTTCTGCCATTCAGTGGTTTAAATCATATTTATGTTCTCGACAACAAGTAATCGAGAGTGATAAAGGGTTGACGGATTTCACCACCGTACAATCTGGTGTGCCTCAGGGCTCAATATTAGGCCCGACATTATTTCTCATTTTTATCAACGATCTTCCGCTTCATATCAAAAAGTGCTCCTCTGATTTGTATGCAGATGACACGACGATTCACACGCATGGTAATGACATAGATGCTGTTGAAGAAGATCTGCAAGGAGAATTCGGTAACACAAAAACATGGGGAAAGATAAACAAAATGAATGTTCACATGACCAAAACAACTTGTATGCTAGTTGGCGCTAGAAAACGCTTGAACGACTCTCGACCTCTAAATATTATTGCTGACGATGTCAATATTCAATCCGTTAGTAAACAGAAACTCCTTGGTGTTTATATCGATGAACACCTTTCTTGGTCTGCCCATATAGACCACTTATGCTCCCTTGTCTCATCTAAAATATCTCTATTACGCCAGTTAGCAACGTATGTACCGACACATATTCAAAAAGTTTACTATCAGGGGTATATTCTTCCTTATATTGATTATGGCTCTGTTACCTGGGGGTCAGCCTCTGTAACTAATATTGAACGCATATCCAAGCTGCAAAAACGCGCTGCTCGAATCATCCTGCGAGCAAATTACGATACCCCATCAGTAGATATGTTCAGTCAGCTGGGATGGCTGTCAATTCCGGACAGACTTAAATATAATAAGGCTGTCTTGACATACCGAGCAATAAATAATTTATCCCCTGAATATATAACACAACTTCTAAAACCAGTATCCGAGGTACACACTCTTAACCTCAGGTCATCAGAAAATGGCTCACTTTATGTGCCGAAAGCACGGACAGCACTTTTTGATGGCTCTTTTTCGTGTTCCGCACCAAGACTATGGAATGCTCTACCTCAAACAGTAAAAACATCGGGGTCACTCTCTACCTTTAAGCAGTCTCTTAAAGCAACATTTTAACCCTTATAAAATGTCTTTAACTATGATTTTAAATGATATACCATGTGTAAAATTATCGCTGAAACCGTTATTGTAACTGAATTGAGAGCTTTTATGACCTAGCATAATTGTTTTAGATATTGGTTTTATGCGCTCGTCAAATCTTAAAGCACTTACAAAAACTGTGATAACATACAGATTTGTCTTTGATATGATTCAGTGCCATGTTTGGTTTTAAATCACTTGCACATACCTGTTAGCACTTTTATTTGATAAAAACTTTATACAAGCATTCACTTCGCTACAAGCTACTTTTACCCCATGAATTTCTTAGCTGTTAGTTAAGTCTTGTTGTATATATGTATATAAATTTTAGTTAGAGGACCACAAGGTAGAATAGTTATTTATAGCTAATTGTGTCATCCTCTTTAAACATTGTTTAAATAAATAAATAAATACCTATCATAGTGTTACACTTGGGACATCACAAAAACTATAATTAAACAAATCTACTACGTTTCTCTGCATTGTCATTTCTGTGTAAGTTTTTATGTGTTAACCAGTAAACCACAAATATGCACAAAATTAATATGTTCATGAACAAAAATAGTAATAAACATGCACAGACCATTTCTATAACAGTGAATAGATTGCTTTGAAAACTGATTGTGAAAAGAGCTAGAAGATCCAAATAAATCAAATTATTGTAAAAAGTAAAAAAAAAATTAAATCTTTTCTGAAAAACCTCTTGCCGCACTGAAATATCAAGCCCCAGATGCATGACATGATATTCCACCTATTTACATTATAATGACACCGGGCTAACCAGTTCTGATTCCTAGCTCTACTTCCTTAATGTTGAACGCCAAGCAAAAGAGCAGCTAGTAGCATTTTTAAAGTCTTTGGTATGACTCTGTCGGGCATCGAACCCGCATCCTCCTGATCATAATGCGGGCGCTCTACCAACTGGGCTACTGTGCCCAGCTGAATAAAGAGTAAAGTCTTTTAAGACATCTAGTCTAACCCTTAAAGCGCCTAGAACCCGCATCTGAAAAAGTCGTCTGTTTATGTCGTCTGCTGCATCTTCTTGCAAACTTTTCAAACATACTTTTTGCATATAGGCAAACAGTGTGGACCCAGATCAGACTCCTATAGGAGCAGTCTGATCTGTGTCCACACTGTTTGCAACACTGACAAAGTATTCGGCAGAAGACAAAGCAGACTACAAAGCTAATAATGGCTTCTGGGCCTTGTAGCTATGAAAATGTGAACTTTTCAAGCTCTGACCAAATTAAGCATGTGCTTTCTGATCTGAGCTTGCACAAGTTGCCATTTTCTTAACGAAAAACAGTTCCGAATGTCCTGCCCAGCATTCTATGAATTTATAACTATGGCCAGTAAGTTCATCCAGTGTCATTGCTTAGTGAAGTGATTTGTTCTTTTTGATATTTATCTGAATTTCTTCTGCATGATTAGCAATTTTACCTGCCAAAACTTCCGTATTTTTCCTAACACTTACCATGCTCTGGACAAATTCAGCAGAGGACAAACTACATTGTATTGATATTTTTCGCTAGAAAATAGGATCTGACACCTCATGCAAATTGTCTCCTGTGGAGGTCAGATCCTCTTTATCTATCTCCAATTTCGTCAGATCCTATTTTCTTGGTAAAGTAATAAGTATATTTCAAAATGTCATCTGCTGAAGTTTTTACCCAGCATGCAAAATGTTAAAATTGGGCCACCATAACTCTTAACCATACTTATTCTTAAATTTGAACAAGTCAATTTGGCTACCTGTTGGTTGATGTATCTAAAACAGCGAGAAGGGTGCAAATAATTGTAGGTTCTGATCAGACTGTTTTTGTCATTTGTTGCGGGGCGAGGGGTGGGGAAGGGCAAAATATTAAATTTTTGCTTGTTACATGTTTTGTTTTGTTCACTGTTTTAAATTTTCAACAACAAAAAAAAAAATAAATAAATAAATAAATAAAAAAAATAAGATAAAATAAATAAATAAATAAATAATAATAATAAAAAAGATAATAAATTAAAAAAAATAGAGAAAGGAAAAAACTTCGGAGGATAACTTTTCAAAACTACAAAACAGATTAGAATTAAAAGTAGTCTTACACATTACAAAAACACATTCAATATAATGGCACATTTTATGGCTGCAAAAACAAAAAGTTTCAGATGAAAAAATATGATCTTTATGTTATTCTTCTCGAAACAAGAGATTGTGGGTACTCTTTAGAACTGCCTCATCAAGGCGGTTCTAAAGGGTACTCACTGTCTATGTTTCATAGCAGAAATAATAAAAATAATTTATACTCCTGCAAACCACATTTTGTATATAAAAGTGGGGTTTGAGGGGGTAACGGGTCGTTTCGCCCGTGAGTCGTTTCGCCCATGAGTCGTTCCGCCCTGGGTCGATTCGCCCGTGGGTCGTTTCGCCCCAATTTGGTGTGTCGTTTCGCCCCAATTTGGTGGGTCGTTTCGTCCATATTTTTATTTAGGCCCTATTGATTGAAGTAAGGTATGTCGTGTTATATAAAGGGGCCGAGGGGGGCGGGGGTATGGGGAGTCGATGTGCGTTTGGTTATAGCTCTGGCCTGTTTATTCAGTATCTATTGCTTATGAGCTTTATATCGCAATATCCTCGTTTAGTGCAACTGGACGACTTACTGACAACTTCTACGTTAGATTTGTGTAACTGAGCTACCACCTTTTTGAGAAAGAGATGCGAGCTCACATTACGTTTACATGCCTACGCAATATAATGTGATTTTATGGCTGTGAAAATGACAATGTGTAGATAAAAAAAAAAAAATGTGATATTTTTTCATTTCTGTTCAAAACATAGATTGTGGGTTAGAACCGCCTCATTGTCTATGTTTTAGAACAGATATAAGAAAAACTTACTTATAAGCAGCAGTCAGCATATAAAAGCATTTTTGAAAAAAAAAGGACTTGGTTCATAAAATTTTTGCGGCACATTTAGTCTTTCTGGAATGTTTGCCGCTGTTCGCCGCAAAAGACAAAGACTTTACGCACCGCCTTTAATTAACAATCATGATTATTCTCACCTCGGTTAATGTGTGATTATAAGTGTGAAAGGATTACCGTAGTGGATTACCGCCTTTGTCAAAGCAAATGACAAAGCAATTAACGTGCACTTGTTTTCACATTTAACCAATTATACTGACTGTCAAAACAACCACATCTATCTATCTATCTATCTATCAATCGTCCGTCCTTTTTATCTACACACAAACCACTCTATCCAGCCGTCTGTTCATCTATCTATCTATCTATCTATCTATCTATCTATCTATCTATCTATCTATCTATCTATCTATCTATCTATCTATCTATTCACTCATTCATTCATCCATCCATCCATCCCGTCCGTCCGTAAATTCACCTGTCGTTCGTCCGTCTACCCACACACCATTACATGTATGTATGTATGTATGTATGTATGTATGTATGTATGTATGTATGTATGTATGTATCTTCTATCTATCCCATCCGTTCGCATATTCGCACGTCCGTTCGTCCGTCTACCTACGCACCACTCTGTCTGTTTACCCATCCGTCCCGTTTCCCATTTTACCCATCCGTACGTTTACCCATCCATCTTGTTTGTCCCTCCCTTAGAAAAATATAATTGGGGCGAAACGACCCACGGGCGAAACGACTCGCCTCATAAGGGCGAATCGACCCACAACTAAATCAGGGCGAAACGACTCAGGGCGAAACAACTCAGGCGAAACTACCGGTATCAGGTCAAAACGGCCCCTAGTCAAAACGGCCCCAAGTCAAAACGGCCCCAAATTGGTCAAAACGGCCCCAACTGCAGTTGCAGATTGGTCAAAACGGCCCCCAAAAAACGGCCCCAAAAATGGCCCCAAATTCGACTTAGGATTTAAGTAAAGAATAATGTATGTAAATGCATTTTTCAGCGCTAATCAATTTCAACTGAATATATCTTGTCTATATTAACTTTTTTTGTAGGGAAAATAGTCGAAAATGGGATCATTTTTGGGCGCTGATCCTTTCTGACGCGGATTGATTCATAATAGCTGTTAAGGCAAATAAAACAAATAGACAATTCACATTTTATTATTCACTATTCAAATTGCAGTAAAATAAATAATACAAGTAATATAGATAACAAGATTCCGTTTTTGTTTAACACAATAGAGTTGCAGTATGCGAGTATTCCAGTATCCAGACTTGATTATGACATATGATGGCTAAGCAAATGTCACTAATTAAAAATGTAGATAATGGCTATTTCGAGTTAAAAAGCAAAGAAAGCTTGGTAATAACAAGGAAGTTTGAAAACATCTTCAATTTGGTCTTGTTTCACACTTCTGTGATTATTGTTATAGTATAGTCCTGGGTATGACATAAAACTATATCCAGCTGTGACACTCAACATGAGTGTGGGAATGTGAGGCTGCCCTCTATCACAGTTGCCTCCCCACCTTCAGGGTTACTAGGCTGCCACAACCTGAGTGGCAGAGCTAGGCAGCAGTCATTTACAGACCAATGGCTTGGTGTGTCTAACTATTGTGGTTTGGTGGACGATCCTTTCTTTATAAGGACAACGGCAAAGCACACTGCCCGAGTGCGGGAATGGCGTGCATGCTCAGATGCCGTAAAAGAACTGAATTGGGATGTCAGCTAGGACAGGCGATCCCGTAAAAACAGTTGTTCCAAAATCTTATATGGAAAGCAGAAGAATAGGTACACAGTTAGGCGATGCCAACAGACAGCAAAGTTCTGTTGGTAACGTCTCCGGCTAGGCCTCCTGTCAGGTGTGGGAGGCAGGGTCAGGCCATTGTAGCGAATCAAGCAAGCAACTGAGGAAATTCAGGGTGGGAACACTCAGTGTGAACACCCTGAGAGGAAGAGTTTGCGAGGTAGTGGAAACACTATCCCGCAGGAAAGTGGATGTCTGCTGCATTCAGGAGACCAGATGCCGTGGTGGCAACTGTCGCACAATCAAGGGCAAGGACACCAGGTACTGGTCAGGAAATTACAAAGGCGCTTGAAAAAAGACCCTGACAACCCTGAGGTGGTAGCTTCCTTTTGTTACCTAGGAGACATGCTCTCAGCAGCAGGTGGCTGTGAACTTTCAACCACAACATGTGTGAAAACCGCCTGGAAGAAGTTCAAGGATCTGCTACCAGTTCTCTCTTCACACCACCTCTCTTTCAAAACACGTGGCCGTGTGTACAGCTCTTGTGTGCGGAGCGCTATGCTCCATGCCAGCGAGACTTAGACATTGACAAAGCCAAAACCCCAGCGTCTGCAGCGAAATGACAGGGCAATGATCAGACAGATCTGCAATGTCAGGCCGCAAGAAATTGTCACCATCAGATCCAATGAGCTACTTGTGCGACTTGGCATTGAGGATCTGGACCTCCTTCTGAAGGAGAGAAGACTCCGATGGTATGTACATGTGGAACGCTCCAGTAGTGCAGTCAAGACAGCCTTTGACATACAGGTTGATGGAAAGCGTGGGCCTTGGAGGCCCAAGATGACATGGAAGCAGCTGACAGGGAGGGCTTGCAGAGAGTGGAAGCTCTCGGCTTTCAACCCTCATGATAGACGTACCTGGAGATCTGGTGTGAGATCTGCCATGCGTGCAATAAGCCATTGGGGGGGCCCACTGATGTGGATGTTGCCCCTGTATGTTAATCAAAAATCCGATTATGATATGATATGAGTATATAATAATAATCAAATGGTAATTATTTGCAATTAACTGTTTTTTATAACAAAAGAAAACAATTTATTTTATTACATTTCATTGCTTATATAACATAACACTCACCTGTTTCATTGTTATTTACAAGTATATACATAATTTTGCCATTACAAGTATTTCCTACTTCTAAACACTAAGTTGTCCGTCTGTTTGTCTATGCATTTACAAAAAAAAAAAAAATAGAACCGTTTTGACTTGGGGCCGTTTTGACCTTCATTTTTGGGATGTGGGGCCGTTTTGACCAATTTATGAGGCCGTTTTAACCAAATAGGGGCCCTTCTGACTTGGGGCCGTTTTGACTTGGGGCCGTTTTGACTGTAATTCCAACTACCCACGAGCGAAACGACCCGGATTTGTTTGAGGGGATCAATATAGTTTTTAAAGTATTTGGTTTAGCTATGTCCTATTACAAGAGCCATTGTTCATTTTTGTCAATCATGCATTCATTGAATCATTTTAGATCTTTCACTGAAGATTATATAAGCCTCTGAATTACATAATACATTTGTTTTCATTACTCAATTTATATTTGTAATCCAGACTGTGACATCAGTCTTTTGTATGGTGTCTTTCATTAAAACTTCAAAGATGGTTCATTAATTACCATTAATTAGATGAATACTCGTATTTATTCCTGAATGACCGCTTGTACAACAAAATCCAGTTCTGTTTGATACTGAAACCCTTACAGGTATTTTATTTATTGTTATGTAAACAAACCCAATTAAGTTGTTTGTCCACTGAAAGCATCAGTGTCACCTGGGGTAAACAAGCAATCACATATTGTTAATGGATTATTATTATCTAAGCTTGCATTTTTTTTTTTTTTTTTTTTTTTTTTTTTGCTTTAATCTTTTTGGGATGTATAAGTCAAATTTGTTTCTTATATCTATTGTTGTTTTATATATCTTCTTTTTATGGGAAGAGAAAGGAAGATTACAATATCAGTTAGCTCTAATATCATAGCATAGTTATAGAAATGATAAAAAAGACACTTTATCAGAAAACAGTAATTTTGAAAAATAACTTTAAAATTCCACTCATTCCTTCATTCCTTTTCATCTCTTTTTTTTTTCTGTTTGCAAAAAGGTTTTGCCTTATTAACTTATCAATTTCTCAGTTTTCAAAAAAAAACAAAAAAAAAAAAACAAAAAACTTTGCAGTCATGTTTGCATTCTTTTGAATGTTTTGAAAACTAATACTTTCTAAAGTTGAAAAAAATCATGAAAATGACGCATCTTCCTGCATGCTTAAATTAATTAAGTTTGTCTACAAAACATTTTTCCAACAGGTAAAAAATCCAAGGAATACACCCCCATTTTTCCAACTTGGAATTAGTTGGATTTTCCAATTTCCAATAATCCAACTGATTTTTTCCAATGATTACTCACACATCCAATGTGCCACACACCTCCTCAGTTGTCTTGAGCAGTCCAGTCTTTGATGTTGTTCCAGATATCCTCAGTGGCCCAATCAGCTACACCTGCAGATGTGCTCACATGCAAGTTGAAGACCTCCTGGAAATGACTGCTTGTCTGAGGGACTTTAAGCTTCCAAACTTTGAGGCGGGGGGGGGGGGGTGAACTTGCATTTGGATTTTGGTGGCACATCAATCCTTATGTCGCATACAAGAAGCTGATGTTGCAGAGCTACTTCCTCGCCAGGGATCACTTTTACATCTGTGACAAGTTTGTACATGGTCCTACGGAAAAGGATGAAGTCTATCTGCGTGGCTATGTTTCCCGACTCGTACGTGATGAGATGGCTGTCACGTTTCTTGAAACATGTTCCCAAGAAGCAGGTCAAATGCTAGGGCATACTCTAGGATTCTCTCACCCTCAACACCCGCCATACCCCATCCCACCATGCACTTCCCTGTATCCAGTGCCTGCACGGTCTACATGGCGGTTCCAATCTCCACATGGGATCAGAAATTCTGATGCTGGGATCCTGGCAGTCACAGAACGCAACTGATCAAAGAACAGGTCCTTAACCTCATCACTTAGACCACTCTATGGGGCATACACAGACAGAAAGGTGACCACATGCTGGCCGACTATGAGGTTCACTAAAATGATTCCGAGACTCTCTGAACCTCAAAAACTTTCTCTATCCACTCTTCTGCCACAAACAGTGCCTTTGTCATTTCCTGACCAGTAAAGCTTGTTAGCTCACCTGAGCTATGCTCAGGCTGAGCTATTGTGATCACTTTTCGTCTGTCGTCCATCCGTCCGTCCGTTAACATTTTCAAACGACTTCTCCTCTGAAGCTGCTGAGCCAATTTTGCTCAAATTTCATATGGAGCCACCTTAGGGTGGGGGAACGAAAGATTGCTAAAATGGTCGCGGTCCCTTGACCAAGATGGCCACCTTGCCCATATATGGTAAAACATTTAAAAATCTTCTTCTCCAGAACCGAGGATGCCTTGGGGCTGGATCTTTGCATGAATCATCGGAGACGGGAGGTCTACCAAAGTTCCTAAAAGAATTGTCGTACGTTGATGTTTGACCTTTTTACGGCAAGGTCAAGTTCGCTTCCCTGTGCATTTGTATGAGCCCATACATTTGAATGGGAAAATTGTTGAGAATTTCAAACTTCTCCTTTGAAGCCTCTGAGCCAATTTTGCTCAAATTTCATATGGAGCCACCTTAGGGTAGGGAAACAAAAGATTGCTAAAATTGTTGCGGTCCGTTGACTAAGATGGCCACTATGCCCATATATGGTAAAACCCTTTAAAAATCTTCTTCTCCAGAACTGAGAATGCCTTGGGGCTGAATCTTTGCACAAATCATCGGGGACCAGAGGTCTCCCAAAGTTGCTAAAAGAATTGTCGTACGTTGACATTCAACCTTTTTACGGCAAGGTCAAGTTTGCTTCCCAATGCATTTGTATGAGCTCCATACATTTGATTAGGAAAATTGTTGAGAATTTCAAAGGACTTCTCCTCTGAAGCCACTGAGCCAAATTTGCTCAAATTTCATATTGAGCCTTCATAGGTCCGGGGAATGAAAGATTGCTAAAATGGTCGCAGTTCATTGACCAAGATGGCCGCCATGCCCATATATGGTAAAACCCTTTAAAAACCTTCTTCTCCAGAACCAAGGATGCCTTGGGTCTGAATCTGTGCACAACTCATCGGGGACAGGAGATGTACCAAAGTTGCTAAAAAGATTGTTGTACGTTGACATTTGACCTTTTTACGGCAAGGTCAAGTTTGCTTCCCAATGCATTTGTATGAGCCCCATAACATTTGTATGGGGAAATTGTTTAGAATTTCAGAGGACTGCTCCTCTGAAACCACTGAGCCAAATTCGCTCATTAGCTCACGTGAGCACGAAGTGCTCATGGTGAGCTATTGTGGTCAGTCAATGTCCGTCGTGCGTCATGCGGCGTCAACAATTGCTTTAACAGCCTACTCCTCCTACGCCCCTGGGCCAATTGACTCGATACTTGGTGGGAAGCATCGGGGTGACTTGTAGATCAAAACTAGCTAAAATCGTTCCGATTGGAAATCCAAGATGGCCGCCATCTTGAAAATCTATTTTTCGCTTCTCCTGAACCGAAAGGCCAATTGACTCCAAACTTGCTAGGAAGCATCAGGGTGACTTGTAGATCAAAAATAGCTAAAATCGTGCCGATCGGATATTCAAGATGGCTGGCATGGCAGCCATCTTGAAAATCTATTTTTCGCTTCTACTCCTAAACCCAAAAGCCAATTGACTCCAAACTTGGTAGGAAGCATTGGGGTGACTTATAGATAAAAAAATAGCTAAAACTGTGCCAATCGGAAATCCAAGATGACCGCCATGGCAGCCATCTTGAAAATCTATTTTTCGCTTCTTCTCCTGAACCGAAAGGCCAACTGACTCCAAACTTGCTAGGAAGCATCAGGATGACTTGTAGATCAAAACTAGCTAAAATCATGCCGATCGGAAATCCAAGATGGCTGCCATGGCCATCTTGAAAATCTATTTTTCGCTTCTTCTGATGAACCGAAAGGCCAGTTGACTCGAAACTTTTGTAGGAAGCATTGGGGTGACTTGTAGATCAAAAATAGCTTAAATCGTGCCGATAGTAAATCCAAGATGGCCGCTATGAAAATCTATTTTTCGCTTCTTCTCCTAAACCCAAATGCCAATTGACTTGAAACTTGGTAGGAAGCATCGGGGTTAGTTGTAGATCAAAAATAGCTAAAATCATTCCAATCGGAAATCCAAGATGGCTGCCATGGCCGCCATCTTGAAAATCTATTTTTCACTTCATTTCCTGAGCCGAAAGGCCAATTGACTCCAAACTTGGTAGGAAGTATCAGGGTGACTTGTAGATAAAAAATAGCTCAAATCCTGCTGATCGGAAATCCAAGATGACCGCCATGGTGGCCATCTTGAAAATCTTTCTTTCGCTTCTTCTCCTAAACCCAAAAGCCAATTTACTCCAGACTTGGTAGGAAGCTTTGGGGTGACTTATAGATCAAAAATAGCTATAAATTGTGCCGATCGGAAATCCAAGATGGCTGCCATGGCAGCAGTCTTGAAAATCTATTTTTCGCTTCTTCTCCTGAACCGAAAGGCCAATTGACTCCAAACTTGCTAGGAAGCATCAGGATGACTTGAAGATCAAAAATAGCTAAAATCGTGCCAATCTGAATTCCAAGATGGCTGCCATGGCAGCCATTTTGAAAATCTATTTTTCGCTTCTTCTTCTGAACCGAAAGGCCAGTTGACTCGAAACTTTGGTAGGAAGCATTGGGGTGACTTGTAGATCAAAAATAGCTAAAATCGTGCCGATCGTAAATCCAAGATGGCCACCATGGTGGCCATCTTGAAAATCTATTTTTCGCTTCTTTTCCTAAACCCAAATGCCAATTGACTTGAAACTTGGTAGGAAGCATCGGGGTGACTTGTAGATCAAAAATAGCTAAAATCGTTCCAATCGGAAATCCAAGATAGCTGCCATGGCCGCCATCTTGAAAATCTGTTTTTCACTTCATTTCCTGAGCCGAAAGGCCAATTGACTCTAAACTTGGTAGGAAGTATCAGGGTGACTTGTAGATCAAAAATAGTTCAAATCCTGCTGATCGGAAATCCAAGATGGCCACCATGGTGGCCATCTTGAAAATCTTTCTTTCGCTTCTTCTCCTAAACCCAAAAGCCAATTGACTTGAAACTTGGTAGGAAGCATTGGGGTGACTTATAGATAAAAAATGGCTAAAATCGTTCTGATTGGAAATCAAAGATGGCCGCCATGGCAGTCATCTTGAAAATCTATTTTTCACTTCTTCTCCTGAACCGAAAGGCTTATTGATTTTAAACTAGGTAGGAAGCATCAGGGTGACCTGTAGATCAAAAATAGATAAAATTGTCCCTATCAGAAATCCAAGATGGCCGCCATGACAGCCATCTTGAAAATCCATTTTTCGCTTCTTCTCCTGAACTGAAAGGCCATTTGACTCGAAACTTGGTAGGAAGCATTGAGGTGACTTGTAGATCTAAAATAGCTTTAATTGTTTGGATCGGAAATCCAAGATGGCCATCATGGTGGCCATCTTGAAACTCTTTTTTTTTTGCTTATTTTCCTGAACCAAAGGGCAAGTTGATTCGAAAATTGGTAGGAAGCATCGGTATGCTTTGTAGATATAAAAATAGCTAAAATTGTTCCAATTGGAAATCCAAGATGGTGGACATCTTGAAACTCTATTTTCCCCTTCTTCTTCTGAACTGAAAGGCCAACTGACTCGAAACTTGGTAGGAAGTATCGGGGTGACTTGTAGATAAAAAATAGCTCAAATCATTGCGATAGGAAATCCCAAATTGCGGCCATGGCGTCCATCTTGAAAATCTGTTTTGAACTTTTTCTCCTGAACCGAAAGGGCAATTGACTCAAAGCACATTGGAAGTATCAAGGTGACTTGTAGATCAACAGTAGCTAAAATCATTCTGATTGGAAATCTAAGATAGCTGCCATCTTGTTTATGTTTATTATATTTCCCTGCCACTGAGCTGTTTACATGTGTAAAATCATGAGTCTTCAGAAACCTCCAGCCATTTGCCACAAAATTTTACATTGATCCTACTGTTGAAATGTGATTGAAAGTTTGTTCAAATGATCACACTCTATTGACTGTCATGCCATATATATTCTTCTTCAAAATTAAGAACTGCTTAAATGATGATCTTTTCATTAGTTGCAATAGCAGGATTGGAAAAATGTTGCATAACATCTGCATATCTGCAGTGGCTATGTCACTCAGGTGTGCGACCCATGGACCATGGGCCTCTTGTACCTGGTATCCTTGCGCTTGATTGTGCAGCAGTTGCCACCACGGTATCTGGTCTCCTGAATGCAGCAGACATCCACTTTCCTGCGGGATAGTGTTTCCACTACCTCGCAGGGTGTTCACATTGAGTGTTCCCACCCTGAATTTCCTCAGGTGCTTGCTTGATTCACCACAATGGCCCGACCCTGCCTCCCACACCTGACAGAAGGCCAAGTCGGAGAAGTTACCAACAGAACTTTGACGTGGCAGCCTCGTAACCCTGAAGGTGGGGAGGCAACTGTGATAGAGGGCAGCCTCACATTCCCACACTCATGTTGAGTGATTCTAGCAATAAGTAGACAATATAATTGGTATGAGAAACATTAAAATCAAATGTTTTAAAAATGTAAAATTTTTAATGAGCATACCTACCATATATTCCACTGGGAGGTCCTCTCCTCCCTCCCCGCATTCCTATATATATATATATATAATCCACATGACCGGAAGTGATTTACGATGTCACTATTGACAGGATCGTTTCTTTGTTCCTCCCATATAGGAGAGAACCTCTGACCATACCTAATTTCTGCTGGGAGCTAACAGGGATTAGCAGTAAGTAGAATGTATGGTAGGTATGCTCATTAAAATCAATTTTACATTTTTCAAAAATTTCAATATTTCACAGTCCAGTGATTTTACCTTATATCTTGAAGAAAATATCATATTTTAGGATTACGAGTCGGTATGACCCAAACTTTAACTTCACAATAAAGTAGATCACAGTGACCTATATTTCACAGTCCAGTGATTTTGCCTTGTATCTTGAAGAGTATTTCGTGTATAAACCATCAAACTCTCCGATTATGAGTCAGTATGAACCGAAGCTTGACCTGAAAATAAGTTTTGCATCACTGTTGATTTTGATGTTTTTAGCTCACCTGAGCTATGCTCAGGAATAGCTATAGTGATTACTTTTTGTCCGTCGTCAGTCCATGCGTCTGTCCGGATGTCCGTCCGTTAACATTTTCAAACTACTTCTCCTCTGAAGCCACTGAGCCAATTTTGCTCAAATTTTCCTTCGATTGGGGGAATGAAAGATTGCTAAAATGGTTGTGGTCCGTTGACCAAGATGGCTGCCATGCCCATATATGGTAAAAACCTTTATATGGTAAAAACCTTTAAAAATCTTCTCCAGAACTGAGGATGCCTTGAGGCTGAATCTTTGCATAAATCATCAGGGACAAGAGGTCTACCAAAAGTTGCTAAAATGATAATCATACATTGACATTTGACCTTTTTACAGCAAAGTCAAGTTTGCTTCAGTATGCATTTATATGGGCCTCATACATTTGTATGTGAAAAATGTTGAGAATTTCAAACGACGTCCTCTGAAACTGCTCAGATTTCATGTGGAGCCTTCTTGGGACGGGGGAACGAAAGATTGCTAAAATGATCGTGGTCCATTGACCAAAATGGCAGCCATGGCCATATGGTAACCTATAAAAAAAATCTTCTTCTGCAGAACAGAGGATGCCTTGGGGCTGAATCTTTGTACATATCATCGGGGATTGGAGGTCTAATAAAGCTGCTAAAATGATGATCTTATGTTGACAGTTGACCTTTTTACCGCAAGGTCAAGTTTGCTTTCCTATGCATTTGTATGGGCCCAAAACATTTGTATGGAAAAATTGTTGAGAATTTCAAACGCCTTCTTCTCTGAAGCCGCTGGGCAAATTTTGCTCAAATTTCATATGGAGCCTCCTTAGGTTGGGGAACGAAAAATTGCTAAAATGGTTGTGGTCCATTCACCAAAATGGCTGCCATGCCTATATATGGTAAAAACTTTTAAAAATCTTCCTTCTCCAGAACCGAGGATGCCTTGGGGCTGAATCTTTCCACAAATCATCAGGGACTGGGAGGTCTACTAAAATTGCTAAAATCATGGTCCTTTGTTGATGTTTGCCCTTTTTATGGCAAGGTCAAATTTGCTTCCCCAGACATTTGTGTGGGCCCTATACATTTATATTGGAAAAATGTTGAGAATTCAGATTTTGGACATCTCCTCTGAGGACTATGGTCCAAATGAGTTGAAACTTAATGAGGAGCATCAGGGTGCCTAGTAGACTCAAAACAGCGAAAAATAGCTATTGAAAATCCAAGATGTGGCTGCCACAGCCGCCGTCATGAAAATCAATGTTCCACATCTCTTCCCAAATCTTTGGTCAATTTAAGCAGAAACTTACATTGTAGCGACACGAAGGCTTCTGGATCGAACTGAGCAAAAATCGTTTCGCAGTTGATCAGAAATCCAAGATGGCTGCCACAGCCGCCGTCTTGAATATCTGTTTTGGATATCTTCTCACAAACCATAAGGTGAATTAAGTTGAAGCTTACGATGTAGCAACAGGTATGAATAAAAAACAAAACACTTGCCGACTGGAAATCCAAAATGGCCACCATAGCCACCATCTTGAAAACCAATTTTTGACTTCTTCTCCCAAACCATTGGGCGATTTGAGTTGAAACTTACACGGTAGCAAGAAGATGAAAATAGCTAAAATTGTGCCTATAGGAAATCCAAGATGGCCACCACAGTGGCCATCTTGAAAATCTATTTTCAACATCTCCTCGAAAACCACTCCGTAAATTAAGTTGAAACTTATGATGGAGCAAAAGGCCAACAAGTAGATATAGAAATAGCTAAAATTGTGTTGATTGGAAATCCAAAATGGCCACCACAGCCGCCATCTTGAAAATTGATTTTTATATGCCCATTTTGAAAAAAAAGGACATATAATGTTATGGCGTTATCCTGCATAAACAATTCTTGTGCGCGCCATAACTAGGTAACCGTAAGGAATATTTTGATGTAACTTCATAGCAATGTGTATGAGATCAAGATGGCATGTTGCGTACAAAAATGGTTGCTCTGCCTTTCTTTGTTTCTGAGTTTCTGCCCTTTGATTATATTTTTAAGGCTGTCCTTGTGGGTGCCATAACTAGGTAACTGTAAGAAATGTTTTGATGAAACTTCATAGTAATGTGTATGAGGTCAAGATGGCATGTCGCGTACAAAAATGGTTGCTCTCCCTTTCTTAGTTTCTGAGTTACTGCCTTTTAATTAGTATTTTACAGACTACCCTTGTGCGCATTATAACTTGGTAACCATAAGGAATATCTGAATGAAACTTCATAGCAATGTGTATGAGGTCAAGACGGCATGTCTTGTGCAAAAATTATTGCTCTTACTTTCTGAGTTACTTCCCTCTGATTAGATTTTTCACATACTCTGATTAGAGTTTTCCCATCCTTGTGCATGCTATAACAAGGTTAACCATTTAGAATATCTTGATGAAACTTTAACAACGTGTATGAAGTTAAGACGATGTGTCTCATACAAAGATTGTTCTCCCTTTCTCAATTTCAAAATTACTTCCCTTTGATGAAATTCTTTACTGATCTTGTGGGTACCATAAGTAGGTAACCGTATGGAATATCTTGATGAAACTTTATAGCAATGTGTATGAGTTTACGACGGTGTGTAGTGTACAAAAAAGATCAGTCTCCCTTTCTTTGTTTCCGAGTTACTTTCCTTTGATTTTTTTTTCACACTATCCTTATGATTTTTTTTTCACACTATCCTTATGCAAGCCATAACTAGGTAACTTAATGAAACTTTATAGCAATGTGTATGAGGTGAAAACAATGTGTTGCATACAAAAAAGATTGCTGTCTCTTTCTCAGTTTCTGAGTTACTTCCCTTTGATTTGATTTTATTCCACACTATATATATGCGTGCCATAACTAGGTAGCCATATGGAATATTTTGATGAAACTTAAGCAATGTGTATGAGGTTCAGACAATTTGTCAACTACAAAAAGATTGCTCTTCCTTTCTCAGTTTTTGAGTTACTTCCCTTTGACTAGTTGTTTTCAGGCCATCCTTCTTCACGCCATAACTGGTAACAATAGCAACATTACAAGCATACATTTGTAAAAGTCCACATATTTTACGCCTTTGTCCAGCTAGATGGAGTACCCTTGTAAAATGGTAAACGGGCATTTATTGCCCCGCCTGATGGTGCTCTTGTTGACATTTGCTCCTGAGCCATTAGGCGATTTGAGTTGAACTTATACTCATTGTATCAACAGAATGACTTGTGGATCAAAAGTATATAAAATTTTGCCAATAAGAAATCCAAGATGGCCACCACAGCAGGCATCTTGAAAACCAATTTTTGACTTATCCTCCCGAACCATTAGACAATTTGAGTTGAAACTTACACTATAGCGATAGGATGACCTTTAGATTGAAAATTGCTAAGAATGTGCCGATCCAAAATCCAAGATGGCCACTACAGCCGCCATCTTGTTTTTAAATGTCTCCTTCTCTGAAATTGCTTGAGAAATTTTCACCAGATTTCACATGGGGTTTTCTGTCGAAAGGGTATTGATAATTTGTTCGAATGGTTCAGTGCCATTAAAAAGACGGGTGCCATGCCCATATATGGTAAAAAGACTTAAAAATCTTCTTCTCCAGAACCATGGAAGCTTTGAGGCTGAATCTTGGTATATAGCATCAGGGACTTGAGGTCTGCTTTTTCAAATGATGGTCACAGGTTGACCTTTGACCTTTTTACTGCAAGGTCAAATTTTTGCCCCCATGCATTTATATGGGGAAAATATTGAAATGTCATTTTCTCAAAATGTATTAGACTAATGGCTAAAACTTACGATGTATAATTAATCATTTAGTCACAATCAAAATTTTGTCCCCTGGGGGTTATCTGCCCTTGCCCCTGGGCTATATACATGTATATTTTTTTATATATCGTGTAATTGTCAAATTTCTTCTCTGAAACCGCATGAGCAATTTTCACCATTCACATGAGGCCTTCTGTTGAAAAGGTATCGACAATTTGTTGGAAGGGTTCTGCGCCACTGAACCTTTCTGTCTGTGTATACCCCACAGAGTGGTCTAAGTGATGAGGTTAAGGACCTGTTCTTTGATCAGCTGCATGCTGTGACCAGGATCCCAGGATCCGAATTTCTGATCCCATGTGGAGATAAGAACCGCCATGTAGGCCATGCAGGCACTAGATACAGGGAAGTGCATGGTGGGATGGGGTATGGCAGGCCAGAACCAGATGTTGAGGGTGAGAGAACCCTAGAGTATGCCCTAGCATTCGACCTGCTTCTTGGGATTGGGAACACATGTTTCAAGAAATGTGAGGGCCATCTCATCACGTACAATAAACGTCAAAAAGTCGGGAACGTAGCCATGCAGATAGATTTCATCCTTTTCAGTAGGACCATGCGCAAACATGTCACAGATGTAAAAGTGATCCCTGCTGAGAAAGTAGCACTGCAACATCAGCTTCTTGTATGCGACATGAGGATTGATGTGCCACCAAAATCCAGGCGCAAGTTTACCACACGCCTTAAAGTTTGGAAGCTTAAAGACCCTCAGACGAGCAGTCATTTCTTGGAGGTTTTCAACTCTCATGTGAGTGCGTCTGCAGGTGTAGTTTATGCTGCCACTGAGGGTATCTGGAACAACATCAAGACTAGCCTGCTCAAGTGGGTGTGTGGCACAACTTGGCCTCACTGTTGGCGTCGTGAAACCTGGTGGTGAAATGAACACCTGGAAAAGGCCATTGCTGCCAAGTGGAAAACTTTCAAGGCCTGGAAGACTGGTAAAGGCACTGGGGCATCATACGATGCAGCCAAACACATTGCCAGACATGCAGTACACCATGCTTATCAAGAAGCCAACAAGGTCTACGAGAATATTGACCCCAAGTCTTCAGAAGTCTACCGCCTCGCTAACCAGTTTAGAAGAGAGAACGCTAATGTTGGTGACAAACCGGTGAAGAATGATGCAGGGGAGATGTCAATGAGCAAAGACTCAAAGCAGAAGGCTTGGTTTGAGCACTACCAAAGGCTTCTCAATCTTGAGTTTGACTGGGACCCAGACCACCTGTCTGACGAACCACCAGTGGAAGGCCCACCCATCCTATTCACCACTGATATGGTTAAGATGGCTATCTCTCAGATGAAGGTGGGCAAAGCTCCCGGCCCATCAGGCATAGTGGTGGAGATGCTACAAGCAGCTGGTGACATGGGCCCCTCCGTGTGATCCGTGACCTTGCAGCTGCAATCATTCACGATGGCAAGGTACCCTCTGACTGGGAACAGTTTCATTGTCTTCCTCTACAGGGGTAAGGGGGATGCATTGGAAAGGGGAAACTACCATGGTCTCAAGCTGACAGAGCAGGTCATGAAAGTCCTGGAGAGGATTGTGGACGGCCTCATCAGACAGTTGGTGTCAATTGACGATTCCCAGTTTGGCTTCGTCTCAGGCAGAAGCACAACAGATGCAATCTTTTGTCAGGCAGCTGCAAGAGAAGTATCTAGCTGCCAACAAGAGACTCTACATGGCTTTTGTAGACCTGAGAAGGTGTTTGATCGAGTGCCTCAGAAGGTCATCTGGTGGGCGCTGAGAAAACTTGGTGTTGAGGAGTGGATTGTGCGACTGGTGCTTGGGATCTATGCCAATGTGAGGAGCCTTGTCCATATTGGTGAGGGGTACAGTGAAGAGTTTGAAGGCGGTGTTCCCTAAGGCTCAGTATTCAGCCGGCTGCTCTTCATTGTGCTTGAAGCCTTGTCACATGAATTCTGCTCTGGGGTCCCCTGGGAGGACCTCTATGCCAATGACCTTGTTATCCTCACTGAATTGCTCGAGGAATGGTCAGGAGGCTCTTCTCTCTTTGATCAGCCTTGGAAAGAAGCAATGGAGGAGAAAGGACTGAGAGTAAATGCAGGAAAGATAAAGATTATGATCTGTGGTACGGGCCTGGACCTCGTGCAGAGTTCAGGCAAGTTTCGATGTGTCGTCTGTTGCACTGGAGTGGGCAGCAATAGCATCTTCTGCAAAGGCTGCAAACACTGGGTGCACAAGAAATGCAGTGGGCTCAAGCGCTTGACAAAGGATCCTGATTACAGATGAACATGGTGCCAGGGAACTGCACGCCCCTTGGACAGCAGACCACAGAGGCACACAATAACTGCTTTTATATACTTACTCTCTTTGTTTCCAGAAAAATTGCCAGGCATTAATATTGACCATTCATTTGTCACTCTACGAAAAAAATCTACTCAGGCACCATTACTTGATCCCACAGGCAGCGTTACAGGCAATTTGGTCACTAAGAGGTGGCATTGTGGCTACCCACCGTGATACTGGGTACTGATAGGGACACTGAAGAATTCATTCTTCCTTGGAGATTGATCATGAAATATTTTCTATGGTCATTCTCTCCCTTCCACTGATTCAAGAAGGGCTGTTGTCAGTTTCTGGCGAAAGAATGTGCACAATACTGGTTAACCGCTTAGAGGACTAAGCCTGCCCAGTAAACGTGTGGTTAGGTAAACTGACCGCGCTCGACACGACCCCATTGCGTTGACTGGGCCATAAAACCTCAACACAAACAAACACTGAAGAATTCTTTCTGACTTCTGAACTTAAATTTTGACTCCATGTGAATTCATATGGACAGTACTATGACTTCAAGTTTTGATAAGTGTTTGACATACGCTTGTATCAGTTGTTTTGAATGAATTTATTTATAAATAAAAAATTTGATTAAAATAACAGAGTGATGCAAAACTTTTTTAGAGTGGTATAATATTTGTCAGTTCAGTGATTTTACCTTGTATCTGGAAGAATATTGATGCATAAACATCATACTTTCGGATTATGAGTCAGAATGACTCGAAGTTTTGACTTCAAAATAAATGTAGGTCACAGTGAACTATATTTCATGCTATAGTGATTCGCCATATATAATGGAGTATAACGTATAACAAGAGGCCCATGGGCCACAACACTCACCTGAGTTAACTGCTGTAAGTTAATCAGGTCATTTACTCATCATTCCCTATCAGCATGTCAAGTTTCAAGGCAATGGCTTAAACAGTTTTTGAGATATCTTGCTTATGAGGTTAAAATGCTGAAATTTTCAAAGGGCCATAAGTCAAAACAATTGGGTCATCTACTTATTCCCTATCAGCACATTTAGTTTAAATACAATAGCTCAAATAGTTTTCTGAGATATCTCGCTTACAAGATTTCATTGCAGATTTTTGCAAAGGGGCATAACTAAAAAAGATAGCTTGTGGAAGTGATGGTGTCATGGCTTGAGATACCATGGTGACCATTTTGTTTGGCAAAACTTAAAAGTAGGAAATTTGTGAAATACCAGCAGGGAAAAAAGACCATATGAAGCACCAGCAGGGAAAGAAGACCATGTGATTCGCCTGCAGGAAAAGAATATGAAGCACCAACAGGGAAAGAAGACCCTGCAGAGCTTGCTTCTTGTCAATTTTTTAGCTTGCTTTGCAGAGCTTGCTTCTTGTCAATTTTTAGCTCTGGTGGCCTAATGGAACCATTTTAAGCAATTTTGGTAAAAAGACATAAGAGAAACATATCTGTGAAATTATTTTGAAATCGACTACTGGCCTTGGAGGAGATGTCCTCTGAATTAAGTTTTTGTTTTTTTTCTGTTTTTAGCTCTGGCAATTATTTTGTTCAGCAGAGCAGAACTATTTTAGCAATTTTGATCAAGGGGCATAAAAGTAACATTGATGTGAAATTATTTTGAAATCCGGCCACTGGCCACGGATATGTCGTTTAAAGGTTTTTCTATTTTTAGCTCTGATGACCATTTGTTCAGCAGAGCTGAACCATTTTAGCAGTTTTGGAAAAGGGGATGAGCGAAACATTTCTGTGAAATCATTTTGAAATCATTGGCCAAGGAGGAGATGTCGTTTAAAGTTGTTGTTTTTTTCTTCTATTTTTAGCTGTGGTGGCCATTTTATTCAGCCAAGCAAAAATATTTTAGCAATTTTGGTAAAGGGCCATAAGAGGCACACTTCTGTGAAATTACTTTGAAATCGGGACACTGGCTATGGGGGAGATGTCTTTTAAAGGTTTTTCTATTTTTTGCTCTGGCCGCCATTTTGTTCAGCCAAGCAGAATCATTTTAGCAATTTTGGTTGAGGACGATTGGAAGAACACTTCTGTGCAAATATTTTGAAATCGGGCCATTGGCCAAGGACAAGATGTCGTTTGAATAGTTTCTATTTTTAGCTCTGGTGGCCATCTTGTTCAATGGAGCAGAACCATTGCGACCATCTTAAATTTCTGATCAACACAATTTTAGCTCGTTTTGATCCAGAAGTCATCCTGTTGCTACAGAGCAAGTTTCGGCTCAAAGCAATCAAAGGTTAGGGAAGAGATGTCGAAAATTGATTTTCAAGATGGCGGCCGTCTTGGATTTTCTATCAGCTCATTTAGCTATTTTGTGTCTACTAGGCGTCCTTGTGCTCATCATGAAGCTTTGATTCAACTGGATTCTAGAAGAGATGTCAAAATATGAATTCTCAGCATTTTTCCCATATAAATGTATAGGGCCCATACAAATGCATGGGGAAGCAAAATTAATTTGACCTTGCCGCAACAAGGTCAAATGTCAATGTAGGACCATCATTTTAGCAATTTTGGTACATCTCCTGTCCTCAATGATTAATGCAAAGATTAGGCCCCGGGGCTTATTTGGTTCTGGAGAAGAAGATCTTTAAAGGTTTTTACCATATATGGGCATGGCAGACATCTTGGTCAATGGACCATGACCATTTAAGCAATCTTTTATTCCCCTGCCCCAAGGAGGCTCCGCATGAAATTTGAGCAACATTGGCCTAGAGGCTTCAGAGGAGGTCATTTGAAATTATCAACACTTTTTCCATACAAATGTATGGGGCCCATACAAATGCATATGGAAGCAAACTTGACCTCGCCATAAAAAGGTCAAACGTCAATGTACGAACATCATTTTAGCAACTTTGGTAGACCTCCCGTCACCGATGATTTGTACAAAGATTCAGCCCCAAGGCTTCCTCTGTTCTGGAGAAGAAGATTTATATCCCCGGGGATATAGCGATCAGCATGACGTCCCTCTGTCCGTAGACGCATCCTTGTGCGCTCCATAACTTCGATACCCTTGGACTTATTTTGATATTTGGTAGGAATGTAGAGGAGGACCAGTAGGCGCTTCACATGCAAGAGAGACAACTCTCGCTGTCTTTGTTATGTAGTTATTTCCCCTGAAGCCGAAATCTTGTGCAGGCCATAACTCCCATACTGTTTGAGATAATTTGATAATATTTGGTAGGGATGAAGAGAAGGACCAGTAGGCATGTCCCGTGCAAAAGAGACAACTCTCACTTTATTCATTATGTAGTTATCTCCCCTGAAGCAGAAATATTGTAGCCTCATCCTTGTGCACTCCTTAACTTTGATACCCTAATACCCCATTTATATGCATAAGTTTGCCCTAGGGGCAAATTTACCCCTAGGGGTAAACGTCATGTAAAGGCATTTGCCCCTAGGGGTAAAATTTGCCCATGTGGGTAAAATACCCCTGCTCAAGGGTAGGGGCAAATATATTTGCCCCTAGGGGTAATTTACCCCTAGGGGTATATTTCGTCATGTGAATGCAATTTTTATACCCCCCCCACACAATAGTGGCGGGGTATTATGGTTTCACGTCGTACGTCCGTCTGTCCATCCGTTTTTTGTTTCCGGATGATAACTTGAGTAAACATCAATGGATTTTCACCAAACTTGGTATGTGCATTGATATTGTCGAGGTCTGGTTTGGGATTGCCAATGGCCAAATTTCGTCAATTTTTGACGGAGTTATCTGCCCGTGACACGCCCATATTTTCTTTTCCGGATTATAACTTGAGTAAATAACAAGGCATTTTCACCAAACTTGCTATATGCATTCACATTAAGGAGATCTGGTTTGGGATTGCTAATGGGCATATTTTGTCAAATTTTTACGGAGTTATCTGCCCGACACACGCCCATATTTTTGTTTCCGGATGATAACTTGAGTAAATAACAAGGGATTCATCAAACTTGCTATATGCATTGACATTAAGGAGATCTGGTTTGGGATTGCTAATGGGCAAATTTCTTCAAATTTTTACGCAGTTATCTGCCCGAGACACGCCCATATTTTCGTTTCCAGATGATAACTTTAGTAAATAACAAGGGATTTTAACCAAACTTGCTATATGTATTGACATTAAGGAGATCAGATATGGAATTGCTAATGGCCAAATTTCGTCAAATTTTTACGGAGTTATCTGCCCGAGACACGTCCATATTTTCATTTCTGGATGATAACTTGAGTAAATAACAAGGCCTTTTAACCAAACTTGCTATATGCAGTGATATTATCAAGATCTACTTTAGGATTGTTATCTGTCCATTGATATTATCAAGATCTGGTTTAGGATTGTTATCTGTCCCTCCGTTATTTTCTTTCCAGACATTTTCACAACGATAACTTTAATACATTAACAAATAATTCCTATGGCGGGGTATTATGCTTGTGGTGCTTTTATTAATTTACCCATATGGGTAAATTTTATAAATATGTTTGGAATGCCTTAAAATACATGTATACAATGTTTATTCTGAATACATTTTATTTGTTTATTTATTTGATGTCTGCAGGTATACTTGTACCTTCTCTTTCACAAATTAACATTTGCAAGTTGTGGTCAGAAGTGTTTTATTGGACATGAATACTATTATGCTAGCAGTTTGAATACTGATTCAAGCCAAATATGATTTATATTGTTTCATGAAAATGGTCTCATCCCTTATATTCTGAGAAATACAGGGAAATACATGTACTACCAATTTGTCATCTGTTATTTTTGCCCAGAGAGCTGTAAAGGTTAATGACTGAACAAGGATACATTACCAGGCTACAGAAATGTCCGATATAAATAATGGTACCAGTTTAGACTGTATATATGTTCAACAAACTCTGCACAGTCTGATTATGGTCTAAAGGTACTCACAGACATGGTATTTCAATAATTCAATATGTGACAAACACTTGAGTACAAACCCATAAAATATTAGCACCAGAAGTGGATTTTAATGATCATGGACAGTCATTACCGAATGAACAATTACTTCATCTTAATATGTAGATATCTAATCTGTAACCAGGAAACACCTTCACCAGACTGTGCAAATCTAAGGGCTGGCAATTGCCAAGTCTGCTAGTCATATTTTAAAGATCACCAGAACGAGTTCCCCTGTAGTCCCAGTTTCAGATCCTCTGCCAACATTAAACATTATCATACAGTCAGTCCGACCTAAATTAAAAAAAAAAACACAAAAAACAACATCAAAAAAACAACAAAAAAAAAAACAATGTAAAATAACTTATCTTTATTTTGGACCCAATATGTATTATTAGTCCAAGTCTTTATGTATTATTGTTATCAGTTCTGTTAATTATTGCATGTTTCATATCTGGAGCACACAGCTGATGAGTGGAAAAATGTAAATATGTTACTCCAAATAGAAACTCAAACTTTATTATTATGTGACCAGAGTACATGCAGGTGGCCCTGCAGATCTGCATGGGCAGTCTAATCTGGGTTTACACTGTTTGCAAATAGAATCTTTACAGTATAGTGACTGGTGTAGACCCTGTGAATGCACAAGCTCATCTGAGTATACCCTGTTCACATATGTCATAAGGTCAGTTTCTGTTTGAAGAGCCTCAAATGATTATGGGATCAGACTGGATTCTGATGAACATAACTATGTTCATGTGCAGTATGGTGGCATAATTGCTTTCGGTAGAATATCATAAGCCCTGCCAAAACTTTGGTGGGCTGTACTGTGTGTACTGTCAATATTAGCACAACATTTTGGGATACAACAGTAAAACAGGGAACAATGGAACATACGAGGGATGTTCGAAATGAATTGCTTATTTCTATCTGGAGACTTCAAATTTCAAGTTAGCCCAAAAAAACTCATTTCATGCCCTCGAAGTACTCCCCGTGGCTAGAAATGCAAAGTTTCAGCCGATGTATCCACTTCTTGAAGGCGTCACGGTACGCTGATTTGGGCACAGTAATAAGGTACTGATGAATGGCAGATCCAAGTGCCTGTCAGGACTGGTATTTCCGCCCAGCAAGGAATGCTTTCAATTTCGGAAACAAAAAGAAATCACATGGGGCAAAGTCTGGGGAATACGGGGGGTGAGGCAAAACAGTTACTTTTTCTTTCTTCAAAAACGCCGTAACTATTGCGGAGGTATGAGCTGGGGCATTGTCATGTAGAAGACGGACATGTTTAAAACCAGTGGCAGGACGTCGTTTCTGATAATACTTTTTCAGTTTCTTCAGTACTACGTCTTTGTAGTACTTTCCGGTGATGCTTTTGCCCTTTTTCACTGGCACTTTTATTGCGACTCCTTCACCAGAGAAGAAGATTGCATACAAACCTTCTTTGTACTCAAAGAACGTTTGGCAATTATTGGGCGTTTGCTGTGTTTAGTGGCCCAGATCTTATTGCTAACCTTTCTGACGGGCTCAAAATAATGGACCCAGGTTTCATCACCTGTGACGACATTGGCAAACTGCTTTTTGTCATATTTTGGAAACATTTGAAGCAGCTTTTTGGCCACTTTAACCCATTGCCTCTTTTGCTCGTCAGTCAACAGATGTGGCACCCATCTAGCAGAAATCTTTCTGACTTTCAAATGCTTCTTCAAAATAAGGTGAACCGTTGATAGTGATATGCCTACCTTTCGTGCAATATCACGAACTGTAAATCTGGCATCTCCTTCAATGATTTCTATGGCAAGCCGTTTTACTATTTATTTTGCAAAATAGATATCTTATATATTATATCAGATATCTTATATGGGATATAAGATATCTAATATAGGATATAAGATATCTTATATACTAATTCAGATATCTTATATCCTATATTAGATATCTTATATCCTATATAAGATATCTGATATAATATATATCTTATTTATTTCTGCATATAAGATATCTAATTTACCATATAAGATATCTTATTTGTTAAATAAGATATCTTATTTACCAATATAGATATCTAATATACTAAATAAGATATCTGATATACTTAATGAGATATCTTCTTTGATTGAATAAATGAGATATCTTCTTTAGTAAATAAGATATCTTATATCCTATATGAGATATCTTATATAGCATATCAGATATCTTATATAGCATATCAGATATCTTATATAGCATATTAGATATCTTATATGTCAATTCAGATATCTTATTTAGCATATTAGATATCTTAATTGACATATAAGATATCTATTTTATATAAAGATATCTGATATAGTATATCAGATATCTTATATATTATATAAGATATCTGATATATTAAATCAGATATCTGATTTATAGAATAAATAGTAAAACGGCTTGCTGGCAAGCCATTTTACTATTTATTATGCATAATATCAGATATCTTATATAGGATATAAGATATCTAATATAGGATATAAGATATCTGAATTAGTATATCAGATATCTTATATCCTATATAAGATATCTTATATCGTATATAAGATATCTGATATATCGTATTAGATATCTTATTTAATTTCACATATAAGATATCTTATTTACCATATTAGATATCTTATTTGTTAAATAAGATATCTAATATATTAATATAGATATCTGATATACTAAATAAGATATCTGATATACTAAATGAGATATCTTATTTAATTGAATAAATGAGATATCTTCTTTAGTAAATAAGATATCTTATACCCTATATAAGATATCTTATATAGCATATCAGATATCTTAAATAGCATATAAGATATCTTATATGCCAATTCAGATATCTTATATAGCATATCAGATATCTTATATAGCATATAAGATATCTTAATTGACATATAAGATATCTTATTTATATAAGATATCTGATATAATATATCAGATATCTTATATATTATATAAGATATCTGATATATTTAATCAGATATCTGATTTATAGAATAAATAGTAAAACGGCTTGCCATAGATTTCCTTTATTTTGGAAACGATTTCTTTACGAGATGCAGATTTTGGCCTACCTGATTTCAGTGCATTTTTGATGGACTCTACACCAGACTCAAATTTCTTTTTCCACCGCCGAACTGTGTCATAAGACACACAAGAAGGTCCAAAAGCAGTAGAAATTTCAGGCATCAGCTTCTTCAAAGAACAACCAAGTTTTGAGCGAGCTTTGATGTAAGCCCGTATTTCATCTCTTTTGTCGACGCTTCTACCAACCATTTTTACTGCAGTGGTCAATGACTGAGTGTATTCAAATGGCAAATCTTATGTCTTACACTTAGTCTAACATGTACATTTATACACTATTGTGTAGATATTGAATAGCCCTATACAGGTATGTATTGGTTTTTATCGTGCCCCACGTGGATATCGAGCTAGAGGACAATAAGCAATTCATTTCGAACATCCCTCGTATATTACTGACCAGCAAATAATACTTTTTTTTTCTTTCATCCCAAAATTTCGCAGCAAATTGCTTCGGAAACTTTCTCAAACTATTCATTTTGATAATGCGGATTAACGCTAAGCACTCGGGGTAAAATTTTCAGCAGACAACATTTTGAAATATTTTTCTAATTTTTTTTCCCCCAGGATACAGGATTAGATATCACATGCAAAGTGTCTCTAATGGAGACAATTTGCATGAAATGTCTAATCCAGTTCCCTGGGAGAAATAAAAAAAAAGAATATATCATCCATTTGTCATCTGCTATTTTTTCTCAGAGAGTGGTAAAAGTTAAAGAAACAATTTTGTGATTATAGATAAGCTTTAAAATAAAAGAAACCTTTCATTTGCCCCTTCTTCCTATAACATATATAAACGCGACCGTTTACCCACGAGGGTATTTAACAAGTAGGGGCAAATATTTACCCCTAGGGGTAAATATACCCCTAGGGGTAAACGTAATGCATGTAAACGGGGCTTTAGACATACTTTGATAATATTTGGTAGGAATGTAGAGGAGAACCAGTAGGCGTGTCATCTGCAGGAGAGACAACTCTTGTCTTCATTGTATAGTTATCTCCCCTGAAGCCGAAATCTTCCGCAGGCCATAACTCCTTACAGTTTGAGATAATTTGATCATATTTGGTAGGGATGAAGAGGAGGACAAGTAGAAGTAGGCATGTCTCATGCAAGAGAGACAAGTCTCACTTTATTCGTTATCTCCCTTGAAGCAGAAATTGTACTCATCCTTGTGCGCTCCATAATTTTGATACCCTTAGATATATTTTGGTAATGTTTGGTAGGAATGAAGAGGAGGACCAGTAGGTGTGTCGCGTGCAAGGGACAACTTTCACTGTCTTCCTTATATAGTTATCTCCCCTGAAGCCGAAATCTTATGCAGGCCATAACTCCCATACTGTTTGAGATAATTTGATAATAGACGGTAGGGATAAAGAGGAGGATCAGTAGGCGTAAGAAAGACAACTCTCACTTTATTTGTTGTGAAGTTATCTCCCCTGAAACAGAAATCTTGTGCAGACCATAACTTTGATACCCCAAGACATATTTTGATAATGTTTGGTAGAAATGAAGAGGACCAGTAGGTATGTCGAGTGCAAGAGAGACATCTCTCACTTTCTTTGTTATGTAGTTGTTTCCCCTGAAGCAGAAATCTTGTGCAGGCCATAACACCCATACTGTTTGAGATAATATGATAATATTTGGTAGAGATTAAGAGGAGGACCAGTAGGTATGTCACATGCAAGAGAGACAACTCTCACTTTCTTCTTTGTTATGTAGTTATCTCCCCTGAAGCCAAAATCTTGTGCACTCCATAACTTTGATACCCTAAGACATATTTTGATAATGTTTTGTAGAAATGAAGAGGAGGACCAGTAGGCATGTCACATGCAAGAGAGACAACTCTCACTTTCATTATGTAGTTACCTCCCCTGAAGCCAAAATCTTGTGCGCTCCATAACTTTGATACTCTTAGACATATTTTGATAATGTTTGGTAGAAATGAAGAGGAGGCATGTACCATGCAAGAGAGACAACTCTCACTTTCTTCTTGATGTAGTTATCTCCCCTGAAGCCGAAATCTCATGCAGGCCATAACTCCCATACTGTTTGAGATAATATAATATTTGGTAGAGATGAAGAGGAGGACCAGTAGGTGTGTCGCATGCAAGATTGACAACTCTCACTTTCTTCTTTATTATGTAGTTATCTCCCCTGAAGCCAAAATCTTGCGTTCCATAACTTTGATACCCTTAGACATATTTTGATAATATTTGGTAGAGGCATTGGTCTCGAACAGTAGGTGTGTCGCATGCAAGAGAGACAGCCTATGCTGTGGTTGTTTTCTAGTTACCTCCCCTGAATGAATTTCTAAGCTAAATCCTTGAGTATGTGGTTTGAAATATTTTGATAATATTTGGTAGAGGCATAGGTAAAGTCCAGTAGGCATGTTGTGTTCAAGAGTACTTTCACTTTCTCCATTATTATCTTCCCTGATGCCAAAATCTTGTGCAGGCCATCACTCCCACACTGAGATAATTTGATAATTTTTGGTAGGGACATATATCAGGTCAAGAAGGTGTGTAGCATGCAAGAAGAACAACTTTTACTCTGTTGATTTTTTACCACAATAAACATACAGCAAGTTCCTTTACCTTTACAAGGCATTTATTTTTGCTATTATTTCTGAATATGTACACTCACAAATTCAAAGTATTTGCAAATATTGTGTATCCTGTACAAATTATCACATCAGAAGTAATGATTAGATGATTTTGACAAAAATAGAAAAAAAAAAAAAAAAAAAAAAAAACACGCAAAAATAAAATCATTCACAGTACACCTATTTTTGTTTTCACTTATTATTTTGGTCACATTTCATACTACCTTTGCATCTTTTTTTTTTGCTCTTGTTCAATATATACATGATATCGATTGAAATACACTAAATTTAGAAATGGCAGTTTGGTCGGGGGATTTGCCATCTCCTCTGATGGCTATTTTTAAAGGTTTTTATACACCCATTTGAAAAACAGGACATATTATGTTACGGGGTCTGGTGTCTGTCCATCTGTCCGTAAACTTTTTCATTTCCAGCTAACTCCTCCTACAGTTTACATCTGATAAAGCTGAAACTTGGTGTATAGTTAGACCATGATGTGTAGCAGCGCATATTATTTAGGGGTTACAGTCCACCAACTACTAGCAGAGTTATGCCCCTTTGAAAATTTCTGTAAACTTTTTGTTTCTTGTTAACTCCTCCTACAGTTTACATCCAATCAATGCAAAATTTGATTTATAGTTAGATCATGATGTGGAGCAGAGCATATTGTTCTGAGATTAAAGTCCACCAAATATTAGCAGAGCAATGCCACTTTCTGTAAATTTCTGTAAATTTTTCGTTTCCAGCTAACTCCTCCTACAGTAACATTTGATCAAGCTGAATCTTGATTTATAGTTAGACCATGATGTGGAGCAGCACCCTAATATTAGCAGAATTATGTCCCTTTGAAAATTTCTGTAAATTTTTCGTTTCTGGCTAACTCCTCCTACAGTTTAAATTCGATCAAGCTAAAAATTCGCAAATAATTACATGATGATGTGGAGCAGCCCATATTATTTCGAGGTTACATTACACCAAATATTGACAGAGTTATGCCCCTTTGAAAATTTCCGTAAACTTTTTTGTTTCCAGCTAACTCCTCCTACAGTTTACATCCGATCAAGCTGAAACTTGATTTATTGTTATTTATTGACCATGATGTGGAGCGGCGCATATTGTTTCGAGGTTACAGTCCACCAAATATAAGTAGAGTTATGTCCCTTTAAAATTTCTGTAAACATTTTGTTTCCGGCTTACTCCTATAGTTTACATCCAATCAAGCTAAAACTTTGTAAATATTTACACCATGATGTGGAGCAGCGCATATTGTTTCCAGGTTACTGTTCACCAAATATCAGCAGAGTTATGCCCCTTTGAAAATTTTGGTAATTTTTTGTTTCCAATTCACTTACAGTTTACATCCAGAGCAATGAATTATACAGGAGTCAGTATATGCGCTACATCTTATTACTTGCCACAGGCGTATAATGCCTCCCCTTGCGGAGCTCTTGTTACCATATATGGGCATGGTGGCCATCTTGGGTCAACGGACCGCGACCATTTTAGCAAACTTTCATTCCCCTGCCCCAAGGAGGCTCTACGTGAAATTTGAGCAAAATTGGCCCAGAGGCTTCAGAGGAGAAGTCATTTGAAATTATCAACATTTTTCCCGTACATTTTGGTCAATGGACCACAACCATTTTAGCAATCTTTCATTCCCCTGCCCCAAGGAGGCTCCACATGAAATTTGAGCAACATCGGCCCAGAGGCTTAAGAGAAGAAGTCATTTCAAATTATCAACATTTCTTCCATACAAATGTATGGCGCCCATACAAATGCAAAGGGAAGCAAACTTGACCTTACCGTAAAAAGGTCAAATGTCAATGCACGACCATTATTTTAGCAACTTTGTGCAAAGATTCAGCCCCAAGGCATCCTCTGTTCTGGCGAAGAAGATTTTTAAAGGTTTTTACCATATACGGGCATGGCAACCATATTGGTTAACCGACCGCGACCATTTTAGCAATCTCTCGTTCCCCCAACCTAAGGTGGCTTCATATGAAATCTGAGCAAAATTGGCTCAGCGGCTTCAGAGAAGTTGTTTGACAGTTTTAACTGACGGACGCATGCACAGATGGACGACAGACAAAAAGTGATCACTATAGCACATCCTGAGCATAGCTCAGCTGAGCTAAAAACATCATTTTAACTTCATAATACGTTAACCTATAAATAATGTGCTATTCTCTTCTGTTTTCACACCTTCCACAGAAAAAACGACCTTTCAGTCGTTAATTAAAGTCTTAAACCAGAAGGTCCCTTAGGCAGTTACCTGTGTGACGTAACTCTTCCCGCTCAATTGACCACGTGTCAGTTTCTTTTCTGTGGACAAAGAAATTCAACAAGGATTATTTACCTGTGATAGAAATTTGGATTATTTCTTTCCTCACGGATAAATGTATGTATCCTTGTGTTTCTTTTGTTTATTTATCACTCCTTTCACTTTCTGTGTTATTATTTAAAATTTTCAATTTTCGATTTCATGTATTTTTGACTGGTCTTTTTCCACATGCTTTTTCGCGACTCTCGCTATTCGGCACAACGCTCGTGCGTGATCGGTTCGATAGTCGTGTTTATATATGCAGAATATTTTTGTTCTTTTCGTTCCAGGTTATTCAGCAATTACGATATGTTTTTCCTGGACTTTTGTTTGCAGAGATCTTCAGTTGGCTAAAGATTCTCATGGTGGAGAAGCTGATTGTAAAGAACTTGTCAACCCTTGATGGGTTATAAGACAATTCTTTACTGATGGGAGCCCCACCCCATATGGCTATACTGCCGGGGTAAGACCCATCAAGGTGGCATCTTTGGGTACTTAGTATCCGATAAAGTCTAAGTCCACCAGTCACCAGTCACCAGTCATCCAGTCACCAGTCACCAGTCAACCAGGCACCAGTCAATCAGCTTCACCAGTCACCAGTCAATCAGGTGCCAGTCCACCAGGCACCAGTCACCAGTCATCCAGGTGCCAGTCAACCAGGCACCAGTCACCAGTCACCCAGTCACCAGTCACCCAGTCACCAGTCACCAGTCACCAGTCACCGATCAACCAGGCACCAGTCAACTAGTCTCCAGTCAATAATTTAATTATTTTCTGGAAAGACTTAGTTTTTGACATATTTCACCGGACAATATAGTCACGTATACTAACTTCCGGTCATTATGTCTAATTATTAAAAAAATTTTTCACTGGGCAAAGTATCAGTAATATTTCTGATACTTATACCCGGTCATATTATTATATTATTTCTGATTTTTCACCAGGCAAACTTTTACAGAAAGTGTCTGGTCAATTTTTGCCTAATAATTAATTATCTTCGGGAAAAAGTTTCGAATACTTGTGCCCGCTCAGTTTTCATATATAATCTCCCTTTTTCATCGGACTAGAGTTACGAATACTACTATCCGATCAATTTGTCAAATTACTTGTAACTTTACCGGGCAACAGTTACGAATACTAGTGTCCGGTCATTGTGTCGGGTAACTAGTGTCAAAATAATGATCACTAATTCCCGAACAATCTATTATCGTTCATAGAGCTCCATTCACGTTTAAGTCAATGGATATAGGTTATTAAGTGAAATACATAATAACTTTTTATACAAAAAATTCTGTACAGTCTTTCCTAAATCAGACTAGAATCTTTAATATTCCATTGACTTATTATAGGTGTGTAATTCCATTAATATTTTAAATTAACTTATGTTTTATCTCTTTTATCCGCTAGAAAGAGTTAAACTTCCGACCGGGCAACAGTTCGTAGACTAGTGCCAGGTCATTCAAATGATGTTTTATCTCTTTAATTTGCTAGAAAGCGGTTAAATTCCGGCTCTAACGAAAATTTCATCGGGAGGCACTTCGTAGAGTAGTGCCAGGTAATTCTAACGAAATTCCACCGGGCAGTAGTTTTGTAGACTTTGTGTCGGATTACTAGTGTCCGAGTAGTAGTCACTAGTACTCGCTCAACATATATTTATTTAATAACCACTATAGACATGTATAGTCTTGGATTATAGGTTATTGAATGACAGCGATGGGTTCTAATACCTAGTAGCCATTTATATTGTTGAATTCTGTCCAGTCACTTTTGAACTTGACTTAAATTCTGTATATATATTTATTATTGAAAATGAATTATCGGTTACGATCAAATTCGCAATTCATTCACTAAGTGTAGAAGATACTTCCAGCTATAATTATATCTCTTTTATTCGCTACAAAGAGATTAACTTCTTACATATTCACCTTATTCGGCTCTAGGGCAAAGGTGAACTATAAAACTATCGTTATTTATAAGAAGAAAAATATACACGAAATCTAAAAATTTTCTTCTTTCCTCCCCTGTTTTTCTTCTACATGCTCCGATATGTAATCAGCATGTAATCTAAGGAGTAAATTGACAAGAAAGTAGCAATCGATCTTTTCTACTTTCTATTAATTTTTCATTCTTAAGGTATCGGAAATTTACACCAACCAGATAAATAAATTAACATTTTATTTATTTATTCGCTACCTCTCTAGATTACTACGATTTAAAATTCTAGTTGAGGTACATATTTTCCTTTTGCCTTTTCTACATGGAAAATAGTTGATCCGATAAGCTATTATTCTATTTTATACTATCTTTTGATTGATTATATAAGCGTCTAGGTCAGTCGTGCTCTGTCTAAACTCTGCTATAAAATAATAAATAAAAAAAAAAAAAAAAAAAAAAAAAAATCTTATATTTAGGCATAGATATAATTCGTTACGTTCTTTACTTTGCCTGTTTTATTTTTTCTTCTGGATCATTTAAGACTACGATAGCAATATACCAGATATTTTTGCCTCAGTAAGAATCTATTACGCCGAAGATTCTTCATATTGGAATAATAATTTTATTATGATTATAATTTCTAGACCCAATTAATCCTCGTATATTATAGGTCTACTTTATCTTATTGAGGAATAGTTTTGCTTCGACTAGCTCTATACCTCTAATATTTTATTTATAACTAGAGTCCATGTCAATCAAAATTTTCTTGCACTTTGGTATTGACAATGGATACATATTTAGTAAAGGCATTAATTATTCAGTACGTGACAGATTATTATTGCCTAAATTAGATATTATATACAATACTTTCCTTTTGATATTTTGTTTTATTGACTTTGTAACTATTCAGAAACTGCCAAAGTCAATCATTTCCTTCCTCTAAACTTACCGAAGCTCTAGATTATGTTGATATATATTTTTGATATATGCTTAGAGGTTAATTAACGAGAGTTTACCTCATAATAGCAGATATTATTATATTCATATTAATCAATCTATAGTCTAGGCTTAGACAAAAGGGAAAACATCCTTAATTACGAGCCGGTAAAGAATTAAGACACTCTTAATTATATCTTTACCCCTCCTTTATGTTTACATTCGTTAAAGGGATCATGGTAATTCTCGCTAAGAGTTCAAGTTCAGTTTGCGAATAATGCAAAGATTAATATCTTGATTTCCAGTCCGCATCAAAAATGGTCTATATATATAGATAAATATCTTTTCCGAAACTGGATATTTATTTATTTTTCCACACAATAAGTCATTTCAAGATGTCGATGATTTTGAAATGCACTACTTCAATTTATAATATAAAATATGTTTATATTAACTTCACAACTTAGTAAGTGCTGCACCTACGTTCCTGGTCAGATCTTACATTTGTGATACGTTTTTGAACATACTGAAAGTTTTCTCCGATTATACATTCGGTAAATAAACTTTCGAGTAGTATTTATGCTTTTAAACATTCAGATTATTTGATAATTGTTGGAGATAATATATTATTCCGATATTTATATATCTATCTTCATTATTTATCTTTCTCATCTTACTTTTAAATTAGATTGACCTTCTCGCTACGTTCCAGGTTTAAATCTAGCTAACATTGTGGAACAGTCACTTTTTTATTTCCTAAACAATATTTTAACATTTTTCTCAGTATTCAGAGCATAACGACTTCATGAATACTTGGAAATAATTCAATTCTACGCTTGTTAAACTAAGCCTAAAACAAGCCCTAGTTTTTTAGAATGGATATTATCCTTCGATTCAGTTCATTGAGATACATCCTTTTAGATCCCATTATCTCTATTTCAATCATACAAAATTCTAATGACTAAGTACTCCTTTTCTACGTACGAATACAGAATATCGAGTCACTGTTGCTGCATATTGGTTAAAGATTAAACAAATTTTATCTTAAACCTATATGACGTTAAATTAATTATTATCTCTTTCATATACATGTTTTTACCCTTCCGTCAGGGATCGCGGTAATAATATTATTACTCTCTATGGTTTACACATAGATCTCGAGAGTATATATATGTATTTTCTTCCTGAACTCATTTGCGAGTACGTAATTTGATATTTCAGGAATTACCAATTATGCAGACATAGATTTTATTCTATTAATATTCAATTCTAAAAATTTGATTGAATGTTTATCTATAAAATTTCCGGGCAGTAATTTTATAGAGAGTTATATGTTTAATAATTCCTTGCTTAATAAATAGTTATGCTTAACCTATTATTTATAGCGGGAATTTTGTTCAGTAGTATAATTTTTATTTAGTATTAATATATTTCTTACTATTCTTAAATATGCGTATAGAATAGTAATACTATCTCTTAACTTATAAATTAAGTGTTTTTTGAGATTATTAATCAGTATTATTGTATAATCTTTCTTCAGAGATTATCACACTATTACTTTTTCTCTGAGTCCTTCTCTTTTTATGAACATTTTGATTCGTATCAAAGTGGATTTTTTAACATTCCTTGATTTCCATGATTATTTACTCAGGAGTACTTTTCATGGCAATCTTCTGGTATAGAAAGATTCTATCCAGCTTATTTATTATTGCTTAATCTTATCAATACGGTAAGATTTAGCCAAACTATGACCGTCATACAGTTTGCTGCGATCAACCTTATTCTTATCTCTCTTATTCTCTGTCAAACTCTTAAGTTATGATGTTGACAGTTTATTCTTTATTTTTTTGTCAGGACATCATACGCTTTTTATGTCTATGACAAAAACTAATTATCAATGGTTTAGGTTGTTTTTTCTTCCCAGCAGTTATATGCAAACTCTGTATTATTTTATTGCTTGACTAAAAATTCGTAATACAATTAGTCTAGCAATAGTTTTAACCATTATGTTTGTCTATAACTTTTTTCTTCTGATGGATAACTTAGTTATAGTTAAGTTAACTCCATCTACTTTTATTATCTCCCCTTCTTTAATTTGATCAAAGGGAAATAATTACATATTATGGTTATTTTAAGTCTGTGTCTGTTCATCGGAAACTGTCCTGTCGCTCCAATTAACAGAATCTAATTAGTTTATAATTCTAATAGCTTAGACTATTACAATTACATAGCTTCACATATCTAGAATTTTATCCAAAATATCTACATATGTCAATTATTTATAGGAAACTCCACCGAGTAGACTTTTCCTTATTTATTCAAGACCCTACATAGACTACTTACAGTGTATGATTTTGGCTTTTTGTTTTACAAATTTTGTTTTGAAAATATTTCTATATTCCTAGCTTACTTTGCGATGGTATATTTATGTTATGTCTCAATGACTCCCTTTTCTTTTTGAAGCCAATTGTTGTTTCCCAAAAAGAAAAAAAGAGGGGGGGCCAATGTTAGGTCTCTGAGACTTAAGAACTGGCTTCCTCTAGAGTCTACTAATATATATAAGGTTGTTAGATCATAACACCTTACAGATATGCTATTTTGTGAATCTAGATAATTCTTTCTATTAAATATAGAATTAGAATGTATCTGATTCCTTTGAGTTTCCTGAGTCTTAACCAGAAGTGGTGAGATATTATTGGTGTTAGAATTAGGAGAGCACCTCCCTCCTATTCTGCAAATTCTAGCACATTATCTATAGGTTAATGTATTATGAAGTTAAAATGAAGTTTTTTAAAAGTAAAACATATTTTAACGAGTAATACTTAACCTATAGATAATCAATTATCTCCCTCCGCCCACCCTCGCTTATCTCTCCTAATTGTGTCTATTGTTTTACACATAAAAGAAACTGACACGTGGTCAATTGAGTGGGAAGAGTTACGTCACACAGGTAACTGCCTAAGGGACCTTCTGGTTTAAGACTTTAATTAACGACTGAAAGGTCGTTTTTTCTTTGGAAGGTGTGAAAACAGAAGAGAATAGCACATTATCTATAGGTTAAGTATTACTCGTTAAAATATGTTTTACTTTTAAAAAACTTCATACTTTCCAGTTATGAGTCAGTATGACCTGAAGTTTGAAGTAAGTTACTGTCTTTCCAATGTGTTATACTCATATGACTTTGTCCATTGCATGATTGTGTGACATTGACTAGGAATATTACCACCTTATCATCTTTATTATAGGAAAAAAAAGTCAGAACTAAGCACAGTTAGTCATAGCTGTAGATAAGAGGGTTATCCTAATATTTTTCTTATTTCTACATGGATACTCATTAGAAGTGCCTCCCTCAGGAAGGCCCTTGTAATGAATTCCTGCAACAAACATTATCCTGCAGAAATAACAAAACATTAATACGTTTATGCTGAAAAAAAGAAGTACCTTATCTAGAATATACTATGGAACTAGGGTGGGATGCCTTTACATTTCCTGACAGCATTTCGCTCATTTTAGGACAAAGAATATGTTATTGCATAGAACAGAAAAGAAAAGTCGACAACATGTTAAGTAAATATATGCATCTTTATTAGGAGTATTATACTTTCCTACTGAATATGCCCTTAACAATACATCATGGGCAGGGCCGTAATAATATAAACAACACCATAATTTCATCATGGGTCTCAACATAACATAAAACAAACAACCCCACCCATACCCATTTGTACAATTTATGCAAAATAAGGCTGGAGTAGTGATCAGAAAGGCAATAACAGCACGACTTTAGGATTCTTTTAGTTCTAAGCTAAGTGTTTAGAGACATTCTTAAGGGAGAATGAATACACTTTCAGGGGAGGAAAACTAAATTGTTTTCCCCATTCTCTTGGGTGTAAATTCTTTCCTTTCAGAGGACTCATTTTCAGAAGGGGCTTGACATACAGGACAGCCATCAGGAAGTCACAATAAGAGGGTCATGATGGCCCTGTATTGCTCACCTGAGTATCTTAGCACTTAAGGAGAATCTGACCTAAAAATCATCAAGACAAACATTCTGACCAAGATGATGATGACATAAACAACTTAGACAATGTAGCATGCATAATGGGTGTCTGACTTTAAAGGGGACAAATATAACATAAACTGTCATGAATGTACAAAGTAAACTAACCTAAAACAAAAAACTTAAATTACTGGATCATGAAATAAAGGTCAAACTGGAATGACTACATTGAAGAGGTCCTGCTAAGATGAAAATATCTTTACTGTAGCAATAATAGTTGATGAGAAACTGACGTAAACACAAAGAATAAAGTCACTGGACTGACATACAGTTCAAGGTCAAATAATCAACATCATTTCATAAGGATGACTGTATTCAAAACGTCATGCTAAGGTATAAGTATGTGCAAAGTATCACTGCATTAGGACCAACACTTACTGAGAAACCAACCTAAATGCAAATCAAGAGGGCCCAGAGGGCCCTAATTTGCTCATCTGAGTGTCATTGTCTCTAGTATTTTCTAAAAGACTATGGTTTCTCTTCACAGGACTATATATGTTTAAAATTTGTTGAAAATGAACATTTTCAAATGACATGCTAAGGGTTTAAGAACTAACAGGCCTTGGGAGGAATATGATGGTGCTTGGATTACCGATCAAAAGGATTTTAGCTATTTTTGATCTACAAGTCACCCCTATGCTTCCTACCAAGTTTCCAGTCAACTGGCCTTTCACTTCAGGAGAAGCGAAGAATAGGCGGCCATCTTGGATTTCCAATAGGGATGATTTTAGCTATTTTTGATTTATAAGTCACCCAGATGCTTCCTACCAAGTTTCAAGTCAATAAGCCTTTTGGTTTAGGAGAAGAAGCAAAAAATAGGTTTTTAGGTGGCCGCCAGGGTGGCCATCTTTGATTTCTGATCAGAACGATTTAAGCTATTTTTGATCTACAAGTCACCCTCATGCTTCCTACCAAGTCTCAATTGGCCTTTTGGTTCAGGAGAAGAAGTGAAAAATAGATTTTCAAGATGGCTGCCATGGCGGTCATCATGGATTTCCGATCAGAACGATTTTAGCTATTTTTGATCTACAAATCACCCAGATACTTCCTACTAAGTTTCAAGTCAATTGGCCCTTCGGTTCAGGAGAAGCCAAAAATAGATTTTCAAGATGGCTGCCATGGCAGCCATCTTGGATTTCCGATAGGGACGATTTTAGCTATTTTTGATCTACAAGTCACCCCGATGCTTTCTACCAGTCAATTGGCATTTCGGTTCAGGAGAAGAAGTGAAAAATAGATTTTCAAGATGGCGGCCATCTTGGATTTCCGATCGGAACGATTTTAGCTATTTTTGATCTACAAGTCACCTAGATGCTTCCTACCAAGTATCGAGTCAATTGGCTCAGGGGTGTAGGAGGAGTAGGCTTTGAAAGCAATTGTTGACGACGAACGACGCATGACGGACATTGACTGACCACAATAGCTCACTTCGTGCTCAGGTGAGCTAAAAAGTATGTGCAAACTATCACTGCATTAGGACCAACACTTACTGAGAAACCAACCTAAATGCAGAAACTTAACAAAGTCACTGGAGCATGAAATATAGGTCCAGGTCAAATATGGATGACTGGATTCAAGAGATCATATTAAGATGTAAGTATATGCCAAATATCATTGCTGTAGAACTAATAGTTATTGAGAAATTGACAAACACAAAAACTTAAAAAAAGTCATTGAACCATGTAATATAAGTCAACGTCAAATATGGATGGCTTAATACAAGAGGTCATGCTTGGATATATGCATGTGCCAAGTATCACTGCTGTAGGACCAATGCTTATTGAGAAAACTTAATAAACTCACTGGATCATGAAATACAGGTCAAGGTCAAATATGGATGGAAAACATTCAAGAGGTCATGCTGAGATGTATGCATGTGCCAAGTGTAACTGTTGTAGGACCAAAAGTTAGTGGAAACAGACATAAATGCAAACACTTAAGAAAGTCAATGGACTGTGAAATATAGGTCAAGGTCAAACCAATATGGATGACTGCATTCAAGAGGCCATGCTAAGATGTATGCATGTGCCAAGTATCACTGCTGTAGGAAAAGTACTTAACTAAGAAACTCGCTCAAATGAGTGACATAGCCACTGCAGATATGCAGATGTTATGCAACATTTATCCAATCCTATCATCGCAACTAATGAAAAGGTCATCATTTGAGCAGTTCTTAGTTTTGAAGAGTAATATATGGGCCTGACAGTCAATGGAGCGTTATCATTTGAACAAACTATCAATCACATTTCAACAGTAGGATCAATGTGAAATTCGGTGGAAATTGGCTAAGTGGTTTCTGAAGAATCATGACTTTAAACATGTAAACAGCACAGCGGCAGGGAAATATAATAAACATAAAACAAGATGGCGGCCATCTTAGATTTCCAATCAGAACGATTTTAGCTACTGTTGATCTACAAGTCACCTCGATACTTCCAATATAAATATACAGTATATGGTCCATACAAATGCATGGGGAAGCAAATTTGACCTTGCCGTAAAAAGGTCAAACGTCAACACAGGACCATCATTTTAGCAATTTTGGTAGATCTGTCCCCCATAATTTGTGCAAAGATTAGGGCCCAGGACTTATTTGGTTCTGGAGAAGAAGATTATTTAAAGGTTTTCACCATATATGAGCATGGCAGCCATTTTGATCAATGGACCATGCCCATTTTAGCAAACTTTCGTTCTCCTGCCCCAAGGAGGCTCCACATGAAATTTGAGCAACACTGGCCCAGAGGCTTCAGAGGAGAAGTCATTTGAAATTATCAACATTTTTCCATACAAATGTATGGGGCCTATACAAATGCATACAGAAGCAAACTTGACCTCGCCATAAAAAGGTCAAATGTCAATGTACGACCATCATTTTAGTAACTTTGGTAGCCCTCCCGTCCCTGATGATTTGTGCAAAGATTCAGCCACAAGGCATGCTCAATCCTGGAGAAGTAGATTTTTAAAGGTTTTTACCATGTATGGGCATGGCAGCCATCTTGGTCAATGGATGGCAACTGTTTTAGCAATCTTTCATTCCCCTGCCCCAGGGAGGCTCCACATAAAATTTAAGCAACACTGGCCCAGAGGCTCCAGAGGAGAAGTCGTTTGAAATTCTCAACATTTTTCCCATACTCATGCATAGGGAAGCAAACTTGACCTCGCCGTAAAAAGGTCAAATGTCAAAATTTGACCATTATTTCAGCTATTTCGGAAGACCTCCTGTCCCTGATAATTTATGTAAAGATTCAGCCACAAGGCATCCTCGGTTCTGGAGAAGATTTTTAAAGGTTTTTACTATATATGGGAATGGGAGCGATCTTGGTCAATGGACGGCAACCATTTAACAATCTTTCATTCCCCTGCCCCAGGGAGGCTCCAAATGAAATTTGAGCAACATTGGCCCAAAGGCTCCAGAGGAGAAGTAGTCATTTGAAATTCTGAACATTTTTCCCATCCAAATGCATAGGCAAACTTGACCTCACGGTAAAAAGGTCAAATGTCAATGTACGACCTTTATTTTAGCAACTTTGGTAGACCTCCCATCCCTGATGATATATGCAAAGATTCAGCCACAAGGCATCCTCGGTTCTGGAGAAGATTTTTAAAGGTTTTTACCATATATGGGCATGGCGACTATCTTGGTCAATAGACCGCAACCATTTTAGCAATCTTTCATTTCCCTGCCCAGGGAGGCTCCAAGTCAAATTTGAGCAACATTGGCCCAGAGGCGCCACAGAAGAAGTCATTTGAAATTCTGAACATTTTTCCAATACAAATGCATAGGGAAGCAAACTTGACCTTGCCGTAAAAAGGTCAAATGTCAATGTACGATCATTATTTTAGCAACTTTGGTAGACCTCCCATCCCCGATGATTTATGCAAAGATTCAGCCATAAGGCAGTCTCGGTTCTGGAGAAGAAGATTTTTAAAGGTTTTACCATATATGGGCATGGTGGCCATCTTGGTCAATGGACCATAACCATTTTAGCAACCTTTCGTTCCCCCAACCTAAGGAGGCTCCACATGAAATTTGAGCAAAATTGGCTCAGGGGCTTCAGAGGAGAAGTCGTTTGAAAATGTTAACGGACAGATGCACGGATGGACGAACGAATGGAGGACTGACAAAAAGTGATCACTATAGCTCACCCTGAGCATAGCTCAGGTGAGCTAAAAATAATGAGGTCCTAAAAACTTTGAGTAAAATTTTAACATGAAAATTCTGTGACCTTGACCTTGACATGACCTAGGGTGGTGAGGATGGTACTGCACAAAATTTTGGACCAATATGTATAATCATAACAAAGATGAATCATATTGGTGATAAAGTTAAGAATTAATAATGAGGTCTTAAAAACTTTACTGAAAACTTTAACATTTGTGGAGGCTGACACCAACGCCGACGCTCAAGGTAGTACAATAGCTCTCCATGAACGTTGTTCAGGCGAGCTAAAAATGTGACCTCTATAGAGTGCTAACAAGATTGTCCTCTGATCTGACCTGGTGACCTAGTTTTTGAACCCAAGTGATCCAGTTTCAAACGTTACCTAAAAATCATCAAGCCAAACATTTCGAGAAGATTCATGATAACATAAAAAATGTGACCCCTAGAGTGTTAACAAGCTTTTCCTTCTATTTGGCCTGGTGACCTAGTTTATGCCCCAAAGTGACCCAGTTTTGAACTTGACCTAGAAATCATCACAACAAACATTATGAACAAGATTCATGATGATAACAAACAAGAGGGCCATGACGGCCCAGTAATGCTCACCTGAGTATCATAGCACTTAGAGAACCTGACCTAGAACTGATCAATGCAAACATTCTGACCAAAATTCATGATGATTATATTAACAAGTAAGACAATGTAGCATGTCTAATGGACTGTGAAATAGAGGTTAAGGTCTAATATGGATGACTGCACACAAGAGGCCATGCTAAAATGTATGCATGTGCTAGGTATCACTGGCTGTAGGAGAAATGGTTACTGTGATACTAACCTAAACACAAACACTTCACAAGTGCCAAATATAACTGTAGGACTAATAGTTACTGAGAAACTGACCTAAACCGAAAAACTTAAGACGGTCACTGGATTGTGAAATATAGGTCATAGGTAACCCAATTCCAAACTTCACCTAGAAATCATCAAGACATCATTTTGAAAGCTCATTCTGAGCAAGATTCATGATGATCACTTCAAAAATGTGACCTCTAGAGTGTTAACAAGTTTTTCCTTTGATTTGGCCTGGTGACCTAGTTTTTGACCCCAAGTGACCCAGTTTGGAATCTGACCTAGATTTCATACAGGCAAACATTCTGAGCAAGTTTCATCAAGATTGGGTCAAAACTATGACCTCTAGAGTGTTAACAGTCTAATTGTTGACGACAGACAGAGGGTGATCACAATAGCTCACCCTGAGCTTTCGCTCAGGTGAGCTAAAAATGTGACCTCTAGAGTGTTAACAAGGTTTTCCTTAGATTTAGCCTGGTAACCTGTTTTTTTACCCCAAGTGACCTTGTTTCAAACTTGACCTTGAAATCATCAAGAAATATTTTGAGCAAGATTCATGATGATGACTTCAAAAATGTGACATCCAGAGTGTTAACAAGGTTTTCCATTGATTTGGCCTGATGATCCAAGTGACCCAGTCTCAAACTTGACCTAGAAATCATCAAGACAAATATTTTGAGTAAGATTCTTATGATTACTTCAAAAATGTGACCTTTGGAGTGTTAACAAGATTTTCCTTTGATTTGACCTAGTGACCTAGTTTTTGACTTCAAGTGACCCAGTCTGATCTTGACCTAGAATTCATGAAGACAAACATGTTGAGTAAGATTCATGATGATTACTTAAAAAATGTGACCTCTATTGTTAACAAGATTTTCTTTTGATTTGGCCTGGTGACCTAGTTTTTCACCCAAGAACTTTCGAGCTTGACGTGGATTTCATAGAAGCAAACATACTGAGCAACTTTCATTAAGATTGGGTCGAAACTGTGGTTGATGACGGAAAACGAATGATGAACGAAGGATGACAGACAGAGGATGATCACAAAAGCTCACCCTGAGCAATTGCTCAGATGAGCTAAAAGTTGTTTCCATGTATAAAATGGCTGTAAATCTACCAAGTGTATCCAGTCCCCTTAACTAACATAATGTTTGAAATCACAGAGCCTGATAATACACTTTTTTTCTACTAAATACTACTGATATAAATAAAATATTCTTCATGAAAACCTTTTATGGGTACTCTTTTGAAGGCAAGGCGCTTCTAATGAGTATCCACAACATACAATATTAGAAAAATATTAATTCATGTCCTGCTGAATCCAGATATATCCTGCCTTTGCAAACAGAAGCAAACTGATCTGGATCTTCACTGTTTGCCATTAAGTATGTGAATTTGTATCCACAATCTAGAAAAAGTAATCTGATTGGCTGAAAATTAGAAGTGGGTGTGGCATCTTAATTTATTCAGCATGACAAGGGTTAAGTGGCTAACCCCTCTTATCTGGAGCTATGTGAAATACATTTCTTTCTGTGTTGTGAAGGCCCAATATAGCCAGCAGTTTGATTTTATCAATACATTTTATAACAGTAGTAAATTTACACATATATACTATGATTCTGCAAGTGGACAGCAAAATTTAATGCTCTAAGCCATCATGTGACCTTGAAAATGGGGTCAAGGTCACCAAAATCTAATCAGTTCTTTTACATGTCCCAGCAATGTAGATGTGCAGGTATGGTCAAAATCCATTTGTTCCTTCAGGAGATAGGGTGCGGACAAGCAATTTTCCAGCTTTTTCCAACAATCTAAGTCCTCGTGTGACCCTGAAAATGGGGTCAAGGTCCTCAAAATCTAATCAGCATTTTCCCCCACCCAATGATAAATTTGTTTAAGTTTAGCCAAAATCCATCCATTCATTAAGGAGAGAGTGCAGACAAGAGGCTACGTCGATGCCGACGCCGATGGGATCTGCACTAAAAACAATATGTCCCCCCCTATGGTGGGCGACATAAGGATCTGAGAAAACTTAAAAAGCTTCAACTCTTATTTCTGGCCAAAACTAAATGAAATTTGGCATATCTAAATTTTGATGTATTGTCTTAAACCATGTACTATATTTTTTAAAACTGCTTCCATTCAGAATTTGTATGGGTCTTTTTGAGGTAAAGGGCTGAAAATTTTACTATGGATAATTGATTTCACTATAACTTTACTTCTAAATACTTTTTTCAAACTTATATGATAAGGTCCACTGATATACAATAGGGTGATTGGGAAAAATGAATTAGGTCATTGGTACATACATGGATAAGATTTAGCCAGACAGAATCATAGGCGACAAATTGATGACATATTTTTAACTTTTTAAGAATAATATTTTAAAATAATTGCTGCAGGTTAACTCTTAAAGTGATAATCACAACTACAGCAGACAGCATTTTGAAACATATATACTTTTTTAGCTCACCTGAGCACGAAGTGCTCATGGTGAGCTATTGTGGTCAGTCAATGTCCGTCGTCCGTCGTGCGTCGTCCGTCGTGCGGCGTCAACAATTGCTTTAAAAGCCTACTCCTCCTGTACCCCTGGGCCAATTGACTTGATACTTGGTAGGAAGCATCAGGGTGACTTGTAGATCAAAAATAGCTAAAATCGTTCCGATCGGAAATCCAAGATGGCCGCCATGGCCGCCATCTTGAAAATCTATTTTTCGCTTCTTCTCATGAACCGAAAGGCCAATTGACTCCAAACTTGCTAGGAACCATCAGGGTGACTTATAGATCAAAAATAGCTAAAATCGTGCCGATCGGAAATCCAAGATGGCCGCCATGGCCGCCATCTTGAAAATCTATTTTTCGCTTCTTCTCCTGAACCGAAAAGCCATTTGACTCCAAACTTGCTAGGAAGCATCAGGGTGACTTGTAGATCAAAAATAGCTAAAATCGTGCCGATCGGAAATCCAAGATGGCCGCCATGGCCGCCATCTTGAAAATCTATTTTTCGCTTCTTCTCCTGAACCGAAAGGCCAATTGACTTCAAACTTGCTAGGAAGCATCAGGGTGACTTGTAGATCAAAAGTAGCTAAAATCGTGCCGATCGGAAATCCAAGATGGCCGCCATGGCAGCCATCTTGAAAATCTATTTTTTGCTTCTTCTCCTGAACAGAAAGGCCAATTGACTCCAAACTTGCTAGGAAGCATCAGGATGACTTGTAGATCAAAAATAGCTAAAATCATGCCGATCGGAAATCCAAGATGGCTGCCATCTTGAAAATCTATTTTTCGCTTCTTCTCCTAAACCCAAAAGCCTGTTGACTCCAAACTTGGTAGGAGGCATTGGGGTGACTTATAGATCAAAAATAGCTAAAATCCTGCCTATTGGAAATCCAAGATGGCCGCCATGGCAGCCATCTTGAAAATCTATTTTTAGCTTCTTCTCCTGAACCGAAAGGCCAGTTGACTCCAAACTTGGTAGGAAGCATCGGGGTGACTTGTAGATAAAAAATAGCTAAAATCATGCCGATTGTAAAACCAGGATGGGCGCCATGGCAGCCATCTTGAAAGTCTATTTTTCGCTTCTTCTCCTGAACCAAAAGGCCAGTTGACTCAAAACTTGGTAGGAAGCATTTGGGTGACTTGTAGATCAAAAATAGCTAAAATCATGCCGATCGTAAATCCAAGATGGCCGCCATGGCAGCTATCTTGAAAATCTATTTTTTGCTTCATCTCCTAAACCCAAAAGTCACTTAACTCGAAACTTAGTAGGAAGCATCAGGGTGACTTGGTAGATCAAATATAGCTAAAATCGTTCTGATCAGAAATCCCAGATGGCCACCATGGTCGCCATCTTGAAAATCTATATTTGGCTTCTGCTTCTGCACCGAAAGGCCAATTGACTCCAAACTTCGTAGGAGACATTTGGGTGACTTGTAGATCAGAAAAAAGCTAAAATTGTGCTAACCGGATATCCAAGATGGCCGCCATGGCAGCCATGAAAATCTATTTTTCGCCTCTTCTCCTGAACTGAAAGGCCAGTTGACTTGAAACTTGGTAGGAAGCATTGGGGTGACTCGTAGATCAAATATAGCTAAAATTGTGCCGATCGTAAATCCAATGTGGCTGCCATTTAGAGTTTGTTCAAATGATCATGCTCAATTGACTGGCATGCCATATATCTTCTTCAAAATAAAGAACTGCTTAAATGATGATCTTTTCATTAGTTGCGATGACAGGATTGGAAAAATGTTGCATAACATCTGCGTATCTGCAGTGGCTATGTCACTCAGGTGAGCGACCCGTGGCCCAAGGGCCTCTTGTTTTAAGTTTTAGAGAAAATGAGGCTTGACATTATAAATTTTTCTCTGACAAAATAATAGAAAACAAGAGGCCCAAGGGCCATGGTTCGCTCACCTGAGTGACATAGCCACTGCAGACATGCAGATGTTATGCAACATTTTTCCAATCCTATCATCGCAACTAATGAAAATATCATCATTTGAGCAGTTCTTAGTTTTGAAGAAGAATATATGGGCCTGACAGTCAATGGAGCATGATCATTTGAATAAACTATCAATCACATTTCAACAGAAGGATCAATGTGAAATTTGGTGGAAATTGGCTAAGTGGTTTCTGAAGAATCATGATTTTATACATGTAAACAGCACAGTGGCAGGGAAATATTATAAATATAAACCAGATGATGGCCATCTTAGATTTCCAATCAGAACAACTTTAACTACTGATGATCTACAAGTCACTTCGATACTTTCAATATAAATGTATATGGCCCATACAAATGGGGAAGCAAATTTGACCTTGGAGGTAAAAAGGTCAAATGTCAACACAGAACCATCATTTTAGCAATTTTGGTAGATCTCCTGCCCCCCATAATTTGTGCAAAGATTAAGACCCAGGGCTTATTTGGTTATGGAGAAGAAGATTTTTAAAGGTTTTTACCATATATGGGCATGGCAGCCATTTTGATCAATGGACCATACCCATTTTAGCAATCTTTCATTCTCCTGCCCACGAAGGCTCCGCATGAAATTTGAGCAACACTGGCCCGGAGGCTTCAGAGGAAAAGCCATTTGAAATTATAAACATTTTTTCCATACAAATGTATGGGGCCCATACAAATGCATACAGAAGCAAACCTGACCTCGCAGTAAAAAGGTTAAATGTCAATGTATTATAATTATTTTAGCAGCTTTGGTAGACCGCCCATTCCAGATGATATATGCAAAGATTCAGCCACAAGCCATCCTCGGTTTTGGAGAAAAAGATTTTTAAATGTTTTTCCCATACAAATGCATAAGGAAGCAAACTTGACCTTGCCGTAAAAAGGTCAAATGTCAATGTATGACCATTATTTTAGCAACTTTGGTAGACCCCCTGTCCCCGATGATTTATGCAAATATTCAGCCCCAAAGCATCCTCGGTTCTAGAGAAGAAGATTTTTAAAGGTTTTTACCATATATGGGCATGGCAGCCATCTTGGTCAACGAACCGTGACCATTTTAGCAATCTTTTGTTCCCCCTATCTAAGGAGGCTCCATATGAAATTTGAGCAAAATTGGCCCAGAGGCTCCAGAGGAGAAGTTGTTTGAAATTCTGAACATTTTTCCCATACAAATGCATAAGGAAGCAAAATTGACCTTACTGTAAAAAGGTCAAATGTCAATGTACGACCATTATTTTAGCAATTTTGGTAGCCCTTCTGTTCCCGAAGATATATGCGAAGATTCAGCCATAAGGCATGCTCGATTTGGAGAAGAATATTTTTAAAGGTTTTTCCCATACAAATGCATAGGGAAGCAAACTTGACCTTGCCGTAAAAAGGTCAAACGTCAACGTACGACAATTCTTTTAGCAATTTTGGTAGACCTCCCATCCCCAATGATTCCTGCAAAGGTTCAGCCCCAAGGTTTTTCTCGGTTCTGGAGGAGAAGATTTTTAAACGTTTTTACCATATATGGGCGTGGCAGCCATCTTGGTCAACGGACTGTGACCATTTTAGCAATTTTTCGTTCCCCCACCCTAAGGAGGCTCCATATGAAATTTGAGCAAAATTGGCTAAGCGGCTTCAGAGGAGAAGTCGTGTGAAAATGTTAACGGACGGACGGACGACGGACGAAAAGTGATCACAATAGCTCATCCTGAGCAGAGCTCAGGTGAGCTAAAAATAGCATGTCATCTGCTGCAATTTTGCTGGGCCCTTTAAGTAAAGGGTAAATGATTCTGGAAGTCTGGAAAGTCAGAGTTTCAGAGATAAAAATAAATCACTTGACAAATGATAGATACCTTGAAAACCATAGCTAAATTCCTGATGAATTTTTTATTTTTCAGTATTGTCTGAGCTGCATCAAGTGAATGGTGTCTTTTGCCATAATGCAGACAGCACAGGCAGATTAGGCTGCACATCTGCAAATTCTGATCAGATCCTTTGTTTCTGCTGACAAGATAATTAGAATCAAGTAGAAAATATTAATGTACAGCTATGAGAATATGCAGATGTTTAAGGAGATCTGAATCTGTGAGTTTAAAATATGACCAAATACATAGAGGATATTTACTCTTTTGCTGAGAATACCATAAATATTGTCATCGAGTGTAATGAAAACATCAGTATTTTCACGAGTGCAAAGCACTAGTGAAAATTTGAATGTTTTCATTACACGAGATGAAAATGTTTATGGTATTCACTGAAAAAGAGTAAATTTTCTTTTTATTTTATTGTTTACAGGCCAATGCGCGTTTCTGACATCATATATAACGTCACCAAACAAAGCATGAACGTCATGGCATCGACGTTCAGTGCTTAACATGTGAAACGCTGTAGAGACAAAAACAAAAATTTCGGCAAATCAAAATAATATTAATACCAAAATGTTCCTTACATTCTAACTAAGAAAATGCATACCAACACTTGATAGTTTTGTTCAGAAACAAAGAAGTTAGAGGTATTCAAAAATCTGAAGTGGCGGTAACATCCACTTCTTAAACAATGAAGAAAACCGAAGTCGTCCAAAGCGAGGAGTCAAAATATAAATCGTATCAGTCACTAGTGAAATGATATGATATCAATTCGCTAGTGATTGACATCACTTTTATTTTCACCAGATATACACTGATTTCACCGCTAACAATAAAATAAACCTTTTCACTTCATTTCAACTTAATTTATGAAAGGTACCAGTAACTACAACAAGATTTGGGCAAGTATATGTCTAGTAAAGAATTTAAACCACGATTATGCTCTACAACAATATGCTGATCTGTTGTTCTGGAAACAGCAAAACCCTATTTTGCAGAATAATAATTTGGATGCCACATCCATGAATTTGCCATACAATACTGTAAACAAAGAATTATTCCTAGGCTCTTTTGACACATTTAACTAATATTTGTTCAGCATAGCTTCTGATAAGGCACTTTTTTTTTTTAACCAAGTGTACTTTTTCTTATTTCTCCATAAAAAACTTAAGTTGTGGTACTCATTGTAGTGACCAGCTATCCTCAACCATAATCTTGGTTCACACCCCGATAAAATTATATTGGCAAAGCAGAAGTAATCACCGTATTAAGTTTGTTTATGGCTCTTGCATCGGTACCTAGATTTACCGAAACGATACCGAAACACCGAAACGAAACCGAAATACCGAAACGGACTATTAAAAATATAAAGAAAATGTTGTTGGTTAGTAAATGCTGGGGCTAAATTGATAATGGAGTACTTTCCGAAATAAATATAATATAGATACATACATACATACAATCTGCACTTAGGAGGAAATTAATGACAAATGATTATAATTCATAATGCGACGCCTCCGAAATACCGGAATGGACCATTAAAAATATAGGGAAAATGCTGTTTGTCAATAATTTTGCGGCGATATGAATAAAAATATTTTCTCAAATAAATATAATATATAAACATACATACAGTATACATACAGTATAATAACTACACTAATGAGGAATTTAATAGCAAATGAATAAGCCTCATTTACTGTGACGCCTCCGAAATACCGTTAAAGTATAGGGAAAATGCTGTTAGTCATTGATTTAGCGGAATATATTCTTAAATACCATTTAGAGACCCAAAATACATATGCATGTAGGACATTTTTTTTTTCAATCTTGCCGTTTGTATTAAGCACTAACACTCACTTGATTGCGACTTAATTGCAATCCAATTAACCGATTATCGAGAGGACCATACATTACATAGAGTAATCATTAAAACCACATTCCGCGGCTTAGATAAACTGTCTCGATCAGAACTTGAAAGAACCGCTAATAGATAGAAAAACGTTTCGGTTTGAGGATTAAAGGACCGCAGACCGACCGTCAGACGGACAGACAGACAGATAGATAGATAGATAGATAGATAGATAGATAGATAGATAGATAGATAGATAGATAGATTTTATATATCAATATTTTTTTTAAATTTTTTTTTTACTAATGATATTTCATCTCATACCGTGGTTCATCTTTTCAGAAGACAATTTACATTGAGAAACTAGAAGTGTAGCGAACTGTAAGGTGCTGATCTGTGCCTCTTTTGTTTGCTATTAATTAGTAAAGCAGGGTTTCTTAAACCGTGGCTCGTATGCATTTACTTTACATTCACTTGTTCCTTACCTGAAATTTTAGAGAGAGAAACTAGATGTATAGCGAACTGCAAGGTGCTAATCAAAGTGCGCGGATGCGTCGGCCGACTGGCACCTATGTTGTTCGCAGATAGTTAAGCGGGGCTTCTCATACCAATGATTTGAGCATTACCTAAAGACTACTGTTTCAATGCCTATATGGCAGGGGATTAGCGTGTGCCTTTAACATTCTAAGGCGACGTGAATAAACATGTTTATTTAATTACTTAGATTAGTGAAGAAAACTATGTAGACAATTGATGCTTAAGATTTCGGTTGGCCGTGTATTGCTGAATGAATGATCCATTATTATAATAATCTAGAAGTTTGAAAGTAATACAAAACAAAATAAATAAATAAAAAAAATAAAATAAATAAATAAAAAAAAACCGGTTAACTCAAGTTTTTTTTTGTCATTTATTTATAAATATAAATTGTCCACTTACCAATAAATGCAGAGAAACTAGCAAAACAGTGTGGACACAGACCAGGCTCCGCAAAATGCGGCATCTGGTATGGGTACACAATGTTTCTCTGCAGGCTGATCTGTCTTTGTTTGATGCTCATAGTATATTGTAGGCTTTGCTGTGCTCCGACTCATCTGTGATTTTGACATTCTTACAGCGCAAACATTGTTTAACTAGAGTAATGGTTCCAAAACACACTCGCAGAAACAGTGAAGACCCTGATCATACTTCTCCTAGACTCAGGAGAAAAAGGAAAGTATGTCAGTTTACATATAAAAATATTGTAAAAACAATGCATTTTAGTGGAATATATTTTTACATTCACAAAAAAATATAGTATTGTTCTCTACGAATGTCAAACTCGCAAGTGATCCAGACCACGTAACAGCTACGTTTCCTAACTTTAAAATTGTACAGGGCAAACGTTGGCCGAACATTGGCCTAACGTTGTAATTAATTGACATACGTTGGCCCAAGGTAATGCCTACACGTTGGCCCAACGATGGTCCAGCGAGCAGACTTACGTTGGGCCAACGTTGATTGTCTGCGTTCGGCCAACGCAATGGACCGCCATATTTCAATGTTGGCCGAACCTTAGCATGCTGTCTGGGATAATGACAGGAACGCACATGTTTATTTTTAGGCTGCGGATGTCCTTGGAATCTGGAAGAAGAAACGCCCTCCAAATTACAGCGAAAAACGAGCTGGAACTTTTCGACACTTATAAGGTTTGCGTCCCCTTATCTGATAAAGTGACCTCTTGTGGCTCTGAACATGTTGATTCAGTATCAGAAACTTTACTCAAGATGTTTCATCCTGACCTTTTGTTTGACTTCTATCCGGCTAGGGTTGGTGGAGATGGTAACTGCATGTACAGGGCAGTTTCACTGGCGATGAGTGGTACAGAAAATTATCATATGCTGCTCAGGCTGAAAACATCATTAGAAATAATTCTTAACAGACCATTCTATGACCACAAATGCAAAACTTATAAACACTTGATAAGTGACAATAGGGTTATAGTGAGCGATTATGACCAACTTGTCAGAGACTCGGTCATTCTTGGATCATATTCAGAATTAGCTCACATCTATGCTCTTAGTGCAGCTATATGCTATTAAAACATGTTATCTTTTCTGATTTGATATCCAGAATAAGTGTTTTACATAATAGTTACATGGTATTATTACTCTTATTGTCCTTGCGCTTGTTAACGTAATTCTCTGTTTCATTCTATCAAAGTTAGTCCCATTGTGTCTCTTTTATGCATATATGCATTTCAATTACTAAGAATACCAAAACAAAACCAGAAACCAGTGATATAAATGTAAATTGGACTCTTTCCCAATATTTTTAATAGTTCGTTTCGGTATTTCGGTTTCGTTTCGGTATTTCGGTTTCGGTAAGTCTAGGTACCCCTCTTGCATTTGACCTTGATAATAAAGATATGGCACACAAAAGCGCTATCCTCTTGTTATTAAAGTACCATCTTTAAACAGACGATACAACATTTGGCGACGAGTAAATGAGTAGATAAATGTTGTCTTGAAGCAGCACAACAATGGAAACTCTACCGATATTCCCTAGTTTCGATGACGAGGCAGATAAAGAGACCGCGGGGCCGAGATGGGAAAAATGGTGTTCACATTTGGAAAACTTATTAACAGGGCTTAACATTACTAACGATGGCATAAAACGGGCTCTTATGTAACATTATGCCGGAGAAGGGTATATGATATCTACGATGGATAGAAAAGGGATAGTGAGGAAACTTTTCAGGGAACTAAAAATGTGCTTAATGACTATTTTTCTCCGAAGATTAATGTGCAAATGGAAATTTACAAATTTAGACAATACAAACAAAAAGACGACCAGACCCTTAACGACTTTGTAACGGAGCTACGGAGTTATCCAAGTACTGTAAGTTTGCTGATCCCGACAAAGAAATCCCTCACAACTCATACAAAACTGTAAATCAAACAGGCTACGACGCAGAGCACTCCGTGAACCTGATAAAAAGCTGTCTGACATTTTAGTTCTTGGTAGAACTCTAGAAGTTGCAGATACACTGGCCTCTGCAATGGAAAAACCTGAAACTGTCCATGTTGTTAAGAAAAGCTATAAACAAAACAAACACAACGCCCTAGTCCCCAATCATTCAATAATAAGAGACAGTTCAAACAAAAATCAGAATGGAAAACAATCTGTCGAAATAGTGGAGGAGAGTACCCTCACACTGGTCGTGCCCTGCGAAAGGGAAGCGCTGCAATTTCTGCAAAAAACCCAACCATTTCAAAAAAGTTTGTCATCAGAAACTAGAATCTGTAAAAGAAATACAGTACAGCCAACACGTAGGATCATCAAATGGCATGTCATGTGATAAGGGAGCTGCGGGAATATGTGTGAGTACAAGCAGTGATGAAGACTCCGATTATTGTTACACGGTTAAATCCGGACACTTCATAGGTGAAATATGCGAAATAGATAAAAAGACACCCAAAGCCAATATTGCTATCAACAAAGTAAAATGCTCTATGCTTATAGACACTGGTGCTTCAGTGAATATTCTCGATGAACAGACATATCAGAAGATCGGTTCACCTAAGCTTCAGAAGAAGAATCTACCCCCACTTTATCCATATGGCGGTACTAAGTCACTGGACATTAAAGGGTACTGCGAGTTAGTGATGGAAACATCCAATAAAATAGACACTCATAAGTTCTATATAATCAAAGGTACCATGGTGCTCTGATTGGATACCCCACAGCTTCAGAGCTTGAGCTCATTAAAGTTGTAAACAAACTTTCTAAATCTCAAGACAAATACCCTAATCTATTCAATGGAGTAGGTAAATTGAAGAATACCAAAGTAAAAATACACATAGACTCTAATGTCAAACCCGTGGCTCAGAGACACATCAGAACTCCATTTCACCTTAGAGAAAAGGTGGAAAAGGAAATAAACTTTTAGAGGCAATATTACAGAGAAGATTGAAGGAGAACCAACACCTTAGATATCACCAATTGTTGTCATACCAAAGAAAACTCCAGAGGAAATTAGAGTATGTGTCGATATGAGAGAACCCAATAAGGCAATTATAAGAGAACAACATATGCTGCCAACAGTTGAAGAATTGATCCATGATCTAAATGGAGCAAAAGGGTTTAGCAAGCTTGATCTCTGGTCAGGCTATCATCAGCTGGAACTGGAAAAAGGTTCGAGGTACATCACCTGTTTCAGTACACACCTCGGAATTTTCCGATATAAGCGTCTTAATTTTGGCATTTCTTCAGCAAGTGAGATATTTCAAGAAACAATAAGAAATGTTGTCCAAAACATTGGAAATGTAAGGAATATATCCGATGATATTCTGATGTATGGGAAACCCAAGAAGAACATGACATTGCCTTAAATAGAACATTTAAATGCTTAAATGAGAAAGGACTTACTTTGAATAAGCAAAAATGTGAACTGAATAAGAATAAGATAACATTCTTTGTTGTAGTATTCAGTGATCAAGGAGTTTCCCCAGATCCATCAAAAGTCAAATTGATATAAGAGACCAGTGTTCCACAAAATGTAAACAATGAGGACCTTTCTTGGCATGACTAGTTACTGTTCAAGATTCATATCAGACTATGCAACAATATGTGAGCCACTCAGGAGGCTTACAAGACAAAATGAAGAGTGGAAATGGTCTGAAGAACAACAATCTGCTTTTGAAACTCTGAAATCTAAGCTGTCAAGTGACACTGTGATCGCATACTTCGATGCATCAAAGGAAAGTGAAGTGCTAGTGGATGCAAGTCCTGTAGGACTAGGTGCTATGTTGGTCTAAGACAAAGTAGTAGCATTTGCCAGTAAAGCACTCACGGATGTTGAATCCAGATACAGTCAAACTGAGCGCGAGGTTTTAGCGATTGTTTGGGCATGTGAACATTTTGACATTTATCTCAGAGGAGCTAAGTCGTTCACTGTCATAACTGATCACAAACCATTAGAGAAAATTTGGGAAAAACCCAAACCCACTCTTAGGATTGAGCGCTGGGGACTTAGACTCCAAACATACAAGGTAACTATTAAGTACAGGCCAGGTGCAAATAATCCAGCTGACTACATGTCAAGACATCGGATAAGTGACAATAAAACTGTAGAAAGTAAACTAGCTGAGGAATATGTAAACTTCCTCACTGATGAGGCCATCATGAAAGCCAAGGACATGGATGAAGTGAAAAGAGAAACAAGTAAAGATCATACATTACAAAAAGCCATTTCATATGTCAGGTCAGGGTCATGGTATGAAATGAAAACTCTAGACGATGAGAATATTGATATGGAAGAACTTTCTTCGCTATGAAGTATAAAAGATGAGTTAACTATTCATTCAAATAATATTCTCTTATGTGACAAAAGGTTAGTGTTACCAAAATCATTGCGAGATAGAGCAGTTCAAATCGCGCATGAAGGACATCAAGGGATTACAAGAACAAAGTCATTCTTAAGGTCAAAAGTTTGGTTTCCAAACTTAAGTGACAAAGTTGAACAAACAATAAAAGGATGCATTGCGTGCCAGACACTAAGTCCAGGGCAAAATATGGAACTATTGAAAATGTCAGAACTTCCATCAGGGCCAAGTATCTGTTTGTAATTGCTGACGAGTATTCCCGTTATCCTATAGTAGAAAGAGTACGGTCTGTTTCAGTAAACACAGTTATTCCAGTTTTGGATAAAGTTTTGTCTGAATTCGGATACCCACAAACTATAAAGACAGACAACGGAAGTCCATTTAATTCATACCAGTTTGAACAATATGCAAAACATAGTGGTTTTAGACATAGAAAAATCACTCCTAGGTGGCCCAGAGCCAACTCTCAAGCTGAATTGTTCAATAAACCACTGATGAAAGTGATTAGAGCCGCACATGTGTCAAAATCTAACTGAAAGCAGGAAATGTATAAATTCCTTAGAAAATATCGCAGTGCACCACATGCTGCAACTGGATTTACGCTTTTTCGTTTAATGTTCAAACGGGAACCAAAAACAAAAATACCTCCGATATATGAACCATCAACTGAGAAGCAAATTGAAGAACTTATAATACAAAACGATAAAAAAGCAAAGTCAAGTGCGAAAACTTACGAAGACGTTAGAAAATGCAAAAAAGTCCAACTTTCAAATTGGAGACACTGTACTGGTAAAAAAGGATTTTAGGGAGAATAAATTGTCTGCTAAGTTCAACGAAAACCCTCATGTTGTAACAGATAAGAAAGGAAGCATGATAACAGTGTCATCAAACAATCATGATATTACTAGAAATTCTACTGGGTTTAAAAAGATCAAACCGAGTGAGTCAACTGAAATCCAAATGGAGGAGGAAGACGACAAACCTATAATCAATGCAGATGATACCACATCGAATTCTAGCGTCACAAAGGATCCGACAATTCTGCACCACCAACACCAATCAACCGTCCAGTCAGAACCAGGCAGGAACCTGTACGTTTTAAGGATTATGTCAGATATTAGGTTGAGTAAGGCACTATGATTACTCTGTGTTTGGGGCACAATAATCCCCGAGTAATCAAGAAGACCACGTAGGTCTTCCATTTTCATTATTCAAATAGTTCCATTTTTATTATTCATATAGTTTCATTTTCATTATTCATATAGTTTAGGTTCATTAGTTTAGTTTCAGCATAATAAAAAGTGTGTGTCTAGTCAAAATATGTCTAGTCAAATTATCTCTAGTCAGAGTGGTATTTTTAAATTAATCAGTCATTATATATGTTTTCTAGCTGTTTAAATTTCAGTATTAGAAACTTTACATTTAAAGAAGCATGTTTCACTGTAATGAAGTACATGTATTAACATTTGGAATGTTACTTTCCTAAAACATGAACAATGACTTCAGTGATCAGAATTACGAAGACCAGTACAGATACATTTAATACATGCTTTCACTGATATGTGTTTCAAAGTTTATCTGAAACTAGACTTGAATTAGTAATTGTGTACTAAAATGACTGTCTTATTTCATATATGTTGGAACATGTTTCAATGACATTGACATTATCTGAAATAAGGAGGGATGTAGTGACCAGCTATCCTCAACCATAACCTTGGTTCACACCCGGATAAAATTATACTGGTAAAGCAGAAGTAGTCACCGCATTAAGTTTGTTTATGGCTCTTGCATTTGACCTTTATAATAAAGATATGGCATACAGAAGCGCTATCCTCTTGTTATTAAATGCTGTCTTTAAACAGATGATACAACATTCATTAGAAGCACCTCACCTTTGTACATGTATTACCCTCTTTATGTGGAGTAAAGGTGTAGTTGTAGTTTGCAGATAAAATTAACATTTTTGTACAAAACTAAGAAAATACAAAGTACAAAGTTCTACAAAATTGAAATCGACAAGAAATCAGCAGTAGAGATATGTTGCACCAGGAAAAGAAAATGCTGAGCAAAAGTAATGCTTGCAGGGAGAAATGGGTCCTTATGTCTTACGTAAGCTCCAGAGACCCAGATCAGCCTGCATGTCCTAACAATCTGATCAAGGTCTTCTCTGTTAATGTATTCATCAATAAGCAATGATTGTGTGAATTAACAGTGAAGATCCTGATGTATGTGCAGGCTGACCTGGGCATTTGATCTTGTGTATGTCAAAGACCTTTTCCCATGTTGTGTGTCACACAAAACAATGACTGTGATTAAATGATACAGGGCTCCAGAAAGTGAGTATTTTGTTACTTTTATGGGATACTCTGACATCTGATTCATCTCTCACTCAAAGCATACTTTTATTTTGTTTTCTTTTAAGTCAAACACTCACTGAAAGTTACAAGCTTGGAATTTTACATTAAAATTTATATTAAAATGTTTAACACTAAGCACATTATGGGAAAATTCAGCAGATGATATTTTTTTCAATGTTTACTTTTTCCAGAAAATAAGATTTGACATTTCATGCAAATTGTCTTCTCAGAAAACAAATTGTCTAATCAGGAGACAATTTGCATGCAATATCAAATACTATTTTCTGGGAAAATAAAAGCTCTAGGTATTTGTAGAAAAAACTCCATCATTAACTGAAATAATCATTATGGTTTTACTACTTAGACACAAACAGAAATACCATACAATTTATAAGTACACATTAACAAAAGTTAATGGCCCCATATCCCTAAAAAAACAGACATTTTTTTATCCAATAAAGGTTTAATAAATTCACATATGGTATTAATACAATCATAAAATGTGGCATCTGACAGTCTGTAAACTTTCAGTTAGTCTTTAATTTTGAAATGGATCAAAAATGAAATGATTATTTATCATATATCTTTGAACTAATGTTGGCAACATTAATTCAGAGATACCATAAAAAATCATTTCATTTTAATCCAGTTCAAGAACGAGAGACTAACTGAAATTTTACAGGCTGTCAGATGCCACATTTTATGACTGCATTAATACCATACATCAATTTATTAAACCTTTCTTGGATAAAAAATGAGGGGTAGGAAGCCACTAATGAAAATAAATGCCACCTGGCTTTTAGAATTTAGGTATTAAATGAAAATGAAATGAAGCAGGTTATTTAGAATTTGAACCACAATTGGAAGTCATCAGCAGGCTGTTTAGAATTTAAAGGACCTGCCCACCCCACCCCAAGATAAGAAACAGAAACCAAAATGTAACGAATGCAAATGGACAATGCATAAGCAGTATACCCCTCTCATAAACAGTTTGTGGAGAGTATAAAGAGCTAGATACCCATGCAAGATAAGAAGCAGAAACCAAAACATAATGGACACATGGACAGACGGACATGCAAACAGTATACTCCAAACAAACAGACTCATTAGTATACTTAGGGAAATAAAAAGTCCTGTCCTGTTTTAGGGGATCACGAGTCCAGACTCAAATTCTCCTGGAGGTGGAATTCACCTCATGACTGTATGTCACTTCATTGCTCAGAGCCTTTCATTATCATCCTTCCAGCTTCTTGATATGTTTAAATAAATTGTTGAAAATGTAAAACACAGAATCACCATCATCAAGGAATAAAGAGTATGTGAAAGAAAATTCTGAGGCATATGAGCAGTGTCCACAGACATTGGGGATATATTGTTTTGCTCCATATTAATTCCTTGTAAAAAAAACTCCCAAACAAAATCAATAACCTGGAATGTCAGAAGTTATAGTATACAGTGGAGTTGAGACCATTAAGGTAAAATCTATTAAAAGTAAAAATCATGAAGAATCCTCCTCACACTGGAACTGGATATGTTAACTGTGGCACACTCTGGATCTAATATATTACATGGAGAAAAGAAGTTTCCAAAAGGTAAAGGTTAATTTTGGTTAAACCTTAAAGTGCTATAATCAAAATTGTATCAGAGGATATTCTAATATACATTTTTTAATTTGTCAGGGGAACTAAGGCCTGATATTTCATGTGAATTGTCTGCCTAGTGGACAGATTATTTCATATTTAAAGCCTTATTTTCTTTGAAAGAAGGCTAGTGAACAAAAAAAAAAAAATTCAGAATGTCATGTGTTGCTATTTATTCTGCTTCAAACATAAATGCTACAAAATGTATAAGGTCTAGGTCAAGTATAATTATGTCTGATCAACCAGTCTCAACAGGCTAACTTGTAAACAGAATCTCTCCATGTAAGCCAACAAACTGGTCAAGAGCGAAAGGACGCAAATGCTAATCTGGACCTTCACTGCATGTCATGTTTTATCACATGATGAGATCATATGACAGCCCTGTCAGCCAAGAAAACTGGATTATTAGCTCACCTGAGCACGAAGTGCTCATGGTGAGCTATTATGGTCAGTCAATGTCCGTCGTGCGTCGTCCGTCGTGCGGCGTCAACAATTGCTTTAAAAGCCTAATCCTCCCACACCCCTGGGCCAATTGACTTGATACTTGGTAGGAAGCATCGGGGTGACTTGTAGATCAAAAGTAGCTAAAATCGTGCCGATCAGAAATCCAAGATGGCCGCCATGGCCGCCATCTTGAAAATCTATTTTTCGCTTCTTCTCCTGAACCGAAAGGCCAGTTGACTCCAAACTTGCTAGGAAGCATCAGGGTGACTTGTAGATCAAAAGTAGCTAAAATCGTGCCGATCGGAAATCCAAGATGGCCGCCATCTTGAAAATCTATTTTTCGCTTCTTCTCCTGAACCAAAAGGCCAATTGACTCCAAACTTGCTAGGAAGCATCAGGGTGACTTGTAGATCAAAAGTAGCTAAAATCGTGCCGATCGGAAATCCAAGATGGCCATCATGGCGGCCATCTTGAAAATCTATTTTTTGCTCTTTCTCCTGAACCGAAAGGCCAATTGACTCCAAACTTGCTAGGAAGCATCAGGATTACTTGTAGATCAAAAATAGCTAAAATCGTGCAGATCGGAAATCCAAGATGGCCGCCATGGCCCCCATCTTGAAAATCTATTTTTCGCTTAAACTCCTAAACCCAAAAGCCAATTGACCCCAAACTTGGTAGGAGGCATTGTGGTGACTTATAGATCAAAAATAGCAAAAATCGTGCCTATCGGAAATCCAAGATGGCTGCCATGGCAGCCATCTTGAAAATCTATTTTTCGCTTCTTCTCCTGAACCGAAAGGCCAGTTGACTCCAAACTTCGTAGGAAGCATCGGGGTGACTTGTAGATCAAAAATAGCTAAAATCATGCCGATCGTAAAACCAGGATGGGCGCCATGGCAGCCATCTTAAAAATCTATTTTTCGCTGATTCTCCTGAACCGAAAGGCCAGTTGACTCCACACTTGGTAGGTAGCATTTGGGTGACTTGTAGATCAAAAATAGCTAAAATCATGCCAATCGTAAATCCAAGATGGCCACCATGGCATCTATCTTGAAAATCTATTTTTCGCTTCTTCTCCTAAACCCAAAAGTCACTTGACTCGAAACTTAGTAGGAAGCATCAGGTTGACTTGTAGGTCAAATGTAGCTAAAATCGTTCTGATCAGAAATCCCAGATGGCCACCATGGCCGCCATCTTGAAAATCTATATTTAGCTTCTTCTCCTGCACCGAAAGGCCAATTGACTCCAAACATCGTAGGAGACATTGGGGTGACTTGTAGATCAAAAATAGCTAAAATTGTGCCAATCGGATATCCAAGATGGCCGCCATGGCAGCCATCTTGAAAATCTATTTTTCGCCTCTTCTCCTGAACTGAAAGGCCAGTTGACTCGAAACTTGGTAGGAAGCATTGGGGTGACTCGTAGATCAAAAATAGCTAAAATCGTGCCGATTGTAATTCCAAGCTGGCTGCCATTTAGAGTTTGTACAAATGATCACCCTCAATTGACTGGCATGCCATATATCTTCTTCAAAATAAAGAACTGCTTAAATGATGATCTTTTCATTAGTTGCGATGACAGGATTGGAAAAATGTTGCATAACATCTGCATATCTGCAGTGACTGTGTCACTCAGGTGAGCGACCCGTGGCCCATGGGCCTCTTGTTCTAGATTTACACTAGTAAAAATTTACCATTGAAAGTCTTTTGTAATAAAGTTGCATAAAAGGCCACTAAAAATGTGAAACCCCATATTTTCCCATATGTGAACAGAAGAAGAACACAGTTATAATGTTATTATAACACTACTTTGAAAGTACATGTTAGCAACACTATCAAGCCATGGCTCCCCAAATACTTATTTCCCTATGAGGTCTATATTCACAGCTTCAGAAAAGGAGATATTTGTAGAGTTTGTTTCCCATGTGAGCAAATTCTTTCCTTTTAGAGCAGACCCCTTTTCTGAAGGGATCTGGTTTGCAGGAAAGCAAACAGGAAGTCACAAAGTGTCTTCAATGTAAAAATAGCCAAAAATCAACTTAGCATTTCCTTTCAACTTAAATAGCAGCAGATATTTTTAAATATTTTCCCCAGAATATTAGGTTTAACACTGAGTGCTAACCCTGTTTTCTGAAAATGCAAAAAAATATCATCAGTCTGCTGATTTTACCTAGTGTACTTATGGTTGAAAATCAGAACATTTTCTATATATCTCTTATTCAGAATATATATTTACTATGTACATAACCATTCTAAATATACAGATACTGTGAGGTGAAATGTGGGAAAATTAACATCATCCTATATCATTGGTCCAGATCAATGGCATATTCATTTTGGTTATTTTTATGCCAGAACATAACATTGTCAGTACTAGTACTCATAAGGACTGCCTAAGAAGTCACAGTATGTTTTGTGCAGATTTAACAAAAATTATCCCAACTTCATCTGATCTGGTGCTAAGACTACACGTGAACAGCAAATACACATTTGCTACAATCCATAGCCAGTATGATGTACAATGTGAGAAAAGGGTCTTTAAGCCATATACCAAGAAATCCCAAATCAGCCTGAGCATTCATACAGTCTGTTCAAGGTCTTTGTGAGCCAACATAAGCACTGAGAAACTAAAAGGGCCTAATCAAATTATGTGGAAGCAAAGGCTGATCTGGGACTTTGCTATTAACATATGCTCTTTTCTCACATTGTGCACCAAACACTAGTTAAGCTTCTCAAATGTACATAATGCTTGTACATAGAAACTGAACAAACTGGATACATGTTTTTGTTGGTCTGGGTCTTTACTGTTCAAATATAGGGTCAAGTTTTTGTTTTCCACAGTTCACCACTGGTATATAAATATTGCACTATAAACTATAAAAAAAAACAAAAAGCCAAAAAAAAACAAAAAACAACAACAAAAAAACAAGAGGCCCATGGGCCACAATTCGCTCACCTGCATATTTGCAAATGCCAGGCAACAGTCTTCCAGTATTGACCTAGCAACTGGGGCACAAATTTGACCATAACATAAAAAGGTCAAAGGTCATCCTAGTCTCATCATTTTAACATAGTTGGTAGACCTTGAGTCCCAAATGCTGTATACCAAGATTCAGCCTCAAAGCTTTCTTAGTACTGGAGAAGAAGATTTTTAAGTGTTTTTAGTACTGGAGAAGAAGATTTTTAAGTGTTCTTATCATACACTTGGGGAAAAAAGAAACGCAAGTTCAAATTTTTAAATACTGAAAGTTTGTTTGCGAACAAACTGATCTAGTTTTCTGTATTTGGTGACATTAGTGTACTTCCCCGTGTATGGATCACACAAAATCACTGAAGCGTGAACCCAGGCTACACAATATCGATGTACCTGAATTTCGTTATATCCGTGCTGCACGGGTAGTGTCGCGTGGTAGAGACTTTAACACATTACCAAATCGAACTTTCATTCCATTCGTATCGGTTGCACAAAACTTTTGTTGTTTGAGTTTGTTGAGAGAAATGGTACGCTTATCGCAACTGGATAGGGGTAGAGCTATTGCTCTAATTTTGCAGGGTTGGTCGCAACGTGACGTCGCACAGCAATTTGGGGTGCACGAGTCGACGATATCACGCTTAGCTCAGCTTCTTAGAGCTACCGGTAGGTTAACTGACCGTCCTAGGAGCGGACGTCCGCGCGTTACGACGCAACGTCAAGATAGACGTATACGTCTTGTACACCTTCATAACAGGTTAAGGATGGCAACAGAGACCGCAAGAGAAGTTATCGGAACACATGGCTGTCGTGTGTGTCCAAGGACAGTCAGAAATCGCTTGCGAGAGTTCGATTTACGTCCACGCCGTCCTTACGTGGGCCCGAACCTTACGCCCAGGCGACTTCAATGCCGCATGCAATGGCTGCGTGCCCATGCACCAAATCGGTTTGGACTGGCTGACTGGTGGCATGTAATGTTCAGCGATGAGTCGCAATTTTTGCTTCAGCGGTCAGATAGGTGACAATGAGTGTATCGACGTCTTGGTGAGCGATATTCTGACGCTTGCGTATGAGAAGTCGACAGATTTGGGGGAGGGGGGTCCGTAATGGTTTGGGGTGGGATTTCTCATGGGGTGAAAATGCCCCTAGTGGTTATTCAGGGTAATCTTACAGCCGTACGCTATCGGGATCAGGTGCTTATGCCTCACATCCTCCCGCTTGTCAATGCTCATAATCTCACATTTCAGCATGACAACGCAAGACCGCATGTTGCCAGGGTTTGTCGCGACTTCCTCAACCAGAATAATGTCCAAGCGCTCGATTGGCCCCCATACAGTCCAGATTTAAACCCAATCGAGCACCTTTGGGATGCGTTGGACAGGAGGGTCAGGAAGCGTGTCAACGTACCGAACAATGTCGCACAGCTCCAGCTAGCTCTTATTCAAGAGTGGAATAATATCCCTCAAAGGATCATTGACAACTTAGTCGGGTCTATGGTTAGAAAAGTGAGAGCTGCGACAGCAGCCCATGGTGGACACACGCGCTATTGATACCCATTATTCAATAACTTTGGGTGTCTGTGTTTAACGCTATTTATTACAAACGTCGTCTGCTATACGACAATAAACCAAATGAAATAAAGAATTAAAAAAATTAAACAATCAAATGAAATCCACAATTTTCTTTAAAAATACAACCCCAGAATTAATACTTGCGTTTCTTTTTTCCGCTAGTATATATGGGCATGGCAGCAATCTTGATGCAGAACCATTTGAACAGAGTGTCAACATCCCTTCCAGGCCCCATGTGAAATCCGGTGAAAACTGGTCAAGTGGTTTTAGAGAAGAAGAGGTTTAAAGATTTCATGGTTTTATACCAGTATATAGCACAGGGGCAAGGGCAGATAACCCCCAGGGGGCAAAATTTTGATCATAACTGAAACGTTTTACTACTTTAATAATACATTGTAAGTTTCAGCCATTAGTCATACATAGACAAAAAAAATGATTTTGCAACATTCGCCCCCATACAAATCTATAGAGTCGCAAATTTGACCTTGCCTTAAAAAGGTCAAAGGTCAACCTATGATCATCATTTGAACAAATTTGGTAGAGCTTGAGTCCTCGATGCTATATACCAAGATTCAGCCCCAAAGCTTTCTTGGTTCTGGAGAAGAAGATTTTCAAGAGTTTTACCATATATGGCCATGGCGGCCATCTTGTTCAATTGCGCGGAACCATTTGAACAAATTGGCAATACCCTTTCGACAGAAGGCCCATGTGAAATTTTGTAAAAATTGCTCAAGCAGTTTCAAAGAAGAAGACATATAAAAATTACACAATTTTACACATGTATATAGCCCAAAGGCAAGGGCAGATAACCCTCAAAGGACAAAATTTTGCTTATAACTAAAATGTTTTCCTATTTTAATCATACATTGTAAGTTTCAGCCATTAGTCTTTAATACATTCTGAGAAAATGACTTTTCAACATTTTCCCAATGACGCAAATTTGACCTTGCCATAAAAAGGTCATCATTTGACCTTGAGTCCTTGATGTTATATACCAAGATTCAGCCCCAAAGCAGTCTTGGTTCTTGAGAAGGAGATTTTTAAGTGTTTCTACCATATATGGGCATGGTGGCCATCTTGTTCAATTTCATGGAACCATTTGAACAAATTGCCAATACCCTTTTGACAGAAGGCCCCATGTGAAATCTGGTGAAAATTGCTCAAGAGGTTTCAGAGAAGACATTTAAAAATTTTACACAATTTTATACATGTAAATAGCCCAGTGGCAAGGGCAGATAACCATCTGGGGACAAAATTTTGATTATAACTAAAATTTTTTACTACTTTAACCATACATTGTATGTTTCAGCCATTAGTCTTTCATACATTTTGAGAAAATAACTTTTCAACATTTTCCCCATACAAATTAATGCATGGGGACGCAAATTTGACCTTGCCGTAAAAAGGCAGACCTTGAGTCCATGATGCTATATACCAAGATTCAACCTTGGTTCTGGAGAAGAAGATTTTTAAGTGTTTTTACCATATATGGGCATGGCGGCCATCTTGATTAACGGACCCGACCATTTGAACAAATTTTCAATCTCCCTTTAACAGAAGGGTCCAAATGAAGTTTAAAGAAAATTGGCCCAGGGGTTACAGAGGAGAATTCACTTAAAGGTGTGGACGGATGGACGGACGAAGACGGATGGCAAGTGATCACAATAGCTCATCTTGAGCCTTGCTCAGGTGAGCTAAAAACCCAAAAAACTGAAACATATAAACTGTCCTAATACTACACAAATAAAGATGATTTTATAAAATGTGATCATTCACACTTTGTCTGGCAAATGACTGCATAGCATACTACTGCAAGCGAAAGCTCCTTCAAATCAGTACAAGGAAAGGAAAGATAAAACTTGATCTGTTTTACTTGGAAACAATTCATGACTACTTTACTTACCCTAAATATATGGACAGCTGATCCTGAGCAAACAGTAGACCTAGATCAAACTGCTCCTAAAGAACAGTTTGATCAGGGTATGCAATGTTTGTCATTCATCCAATTTTTCTGACAGATGAGCAGGTAGTCAAACGGACTTTTCGAATTCTAAGATTATTACGGCTTTTCAAATTCTAAGGTTAATAAGGACTTACTGTCCTTTGGATATCACTTGATAAGACGTTTTTTTGCTTGGCGTTTTATTTTAAATGAAAATATTTTGTTCTGATTGACCATATCTTATCAGAAACCATTTGCCTTTTCTTTCTGTTTTTAGCTCACCTAGAGCAAGCTTGCTCCAGGTCAGCTTATGCCATGGCATGTTGTCCTTCTGTCCGTCCATCATCAGCTTTTCAGATTTTCAACATCTCCTCCAGAACCATAAGTTGGATTGAGTTGGAACTAAGTGGGAGGCATTGTGGCAACATGGAGATTCAGAACTGCTAAAATCGTTCCGTTCCGATGTCCAAGATGGCCGCCAATTCTTCAACCAACATCTCCTCCCAAACCATAAGTCGGATTGAGCTGAAACTTGATGGGAGGCATCACAGTGACATAGAGATTCAGAATTGATAAAATCGTTCCATTCCGATATCCAAGATGGCCACTATGGCGTCAATCTTGAAATTGATCAAACGACATCTCCTCCCAAACGGTAAGTCAAATTGAGCCGAAGCTTGATGGGAGGCATCAGAGCCACATAGAGATTCAGAATTGCTAAAATCATTCCATTCCGATGTCCACGATGGCTGCCATGGCAGCCATCTTGAAATTCTTCAAGCGACATCTCCTCCCAAACCATAAGTTGGATTGAACTGAAACTTGATGGGAAGCATCGGAGAAACAAAAATATTCAAAATTGCTAAAATGGTTCCATTCAGCTATCCAAGATGGCCGCCCGGCCATCTTGAAAATCTTGAAACCACATTCTGCTCCCGAACCCTAAGTCAGATTGAGCCCAAACTTGTTTGGAGGCATTGGGGCCATGTGGAGATTTTGTTTGATCTGGGATTAACGTCTCTTTCAACAATCTTTCAGTCATATCGCAACAATGTCTGGATGTGGCAGGGAGCTCAATGCTCACTTTTAGAGTGCTACCTCACTGAAATATCACACCCCAGACACTTTGACATGTTATTCCACCCAGTCACATTATACTGACACTGAGCTGACCAGTTCTAGCTCTACTTTCTTAATGCTGAGCGCCAAGCGAAAGAGCAGCTAGTACCATTTTTAAAGTCTTTGGTATGACCTGGCCGGGGATCGAACCCGCAACCTCCCGGTCACAAAGCGGACACTCTACCACTGAGCCACTGTGCCGGTTCCATGTTGAGATTTAGAATTGCTAAAATCATTCCATTATCCAAGCTGGCCACCATGTCGGCCATCTTGAAAATCTTCAAACCACATCTCCACCCAAACCATAAGTCGGACTGAGCTGAAACTTAATGGGAGGCATTGGCACAACATAGAGATTCAGAATTGCTAAAATCGTTCCGTTCTCATATCCAAGATGGCCATCTTGAAAATTTTCAAATCATGTCTACTCCCAAACAGTAAGTCGGACTGAGCCTTAACTTGGTGGGAGGCATTAGGGTGACATGGAGATTTAGAATTGCTGAATTCATTCCATTCCAATATTCAAGATGGCCACCATGGTGGCAATCTTGAAAATCTTGAAATGACATCTGCTCCCGAATGATAAGTTGGATTAAGCTAAAACTTGGTGGGAGGCATTCGGGAGACATGGAGATTCAGAACTGTTATATTCGTTCCATTCCAACATCCAAGATAGCTGCCATAGTGGCCATCTTGAAATTCTTCAAAAGACATCTCCTCCCAAACCCTAATGCTGATCAAGCCGACATTGGTTGGTTGTGTTGAGGTTTAACGACAGGTCAACACTTGTGGGTCATTTTGTGTCGTCTCCCAGAGAAAGGGAGAAAAGAGACAGAAGAAATATTGGAGGAGATGAAAGAGAGGGACAGGGAAGTATTTGATTGTGTTGCGGTTTAACGACACGTCAACCCTTGAGGGTCATTTTGTGTCTTCTCCCAGAGAAAGGGAGAAAAGAGATAGAAGAGAGAGTAGAGATGAAAGAGAGGGACAGGGAAGAAAGAGGAACAGGAATGAAAGTGAAGAAACAGAAGAAATAAAAACATTCCCCCTCTACCCTTACCCACTACAAGGATAGCAGGCCTTGCCCAACTGTAAGCCAATATCAGTTGGACGCCCCGGTGATGTAAGATACACAGCACCTTCGCACCACCCGACCACCCCCAACAGGGAAGTAAGAGGAACAGGAATGAAAGGGAAGAAACAGAAGAAATAAAAACATTCCCCTCTACCCTTACCTGCTACAAGGATAACAAGCCTTGCCCAACTGTAAGTCAATATCAGTTGGGCACCCTGGTGACGTAAGATACAAGACACCTTCGCCACACCCGACCACCCCCTGAGCTGAAACTTGATGGGAGGCATAGGAGCGATACAGAGATTCAGAATTGCTAAAATCATTCTTTTCTGATATCTAAGAGGGCCCCTAAGATGGCCATCTTAAAAATCTTCAAACCTTTGCTCCTGAATGGTAAGTCAGATTAAGCCAAAACTTGGTGGGAGGCATTTACGGCTACATGGAGATTCAGAATTGTTAAAACCATTTTGTTACGGTATCATGGCTGCCACAGCAGACATCTTGAAGATTTCAATTGTTAACTCACCTGGAGCTTTGCTCCAGGTCAGGTTATGCCATAGTCTGTTGACCATCCCGCATCCCTATGTCCGTCAGTAACTTTTCACATTTTTGACATCTCCATCAGAATCGTATCCATCATGGTAGCCATCTTGAAAGTCTTCAATTGTTATATGCTCCCGAACAGTAAATCGGATGGAGTGGAAACTTAGTGGAAGGCATCGAGGCAGCATGGAGATTTAGAATTGCTAAAATGGTTCCTTTCTGATATCCAAGATGGCCACCATGGCAGTTATCTTGAAAATCTTCAAATCACATCTGCTACCAAATGGTAAGTCTGACTGAGCTTAAACATGTTTGGAGGTATTGGAGTGTTATGGAAATTCTGAATTGTCAGATTGAGCTGAAACTTGATTGGAGGCATAGGGGTGACATGGAGATTCAGAATTGCTAAATTGTTCAGTTTCAATATCCAAGATGGTGGCCATGGTGGCAATCCTGAAACTTCAAACATCAGATTCTGGATTGCTAAAGGCAACCTGATCTGACAGCCAAGATGGTCACCATGGTAACATATCATGATCAGCCTAATCCAGGTGAGCGATTTCTTGCCCACTTGGGCCTCTAGTGTTCTCAAGTATTTACCCTAAAATTAAATTTACGGCCAAAAATTGGTCTGACCTATGCAATTTCTACAGTAAAGTGACTTTTTTTAATTTATGTCGGAGAAAATATTTTTTACTTTTCTTGCTGAATTTGAATTATTGATGTTTCACAACAATACTGTGAAAATTTCAGAAAAATTAAACATGCGGAACTTGTTTCCTCCAAGTTACCTACCCTACAGATTTTTGCATAATTTGCATTCATTTCTACTATGGGAATAGTGAAAATATTTGATTTTTTGAAAACCAATGACAGAATCAAACTTTTTGTGCATAGGTAGTTATGACAAATGGTTTTGCATTAAATCATGACAAAAGTTTGCAAATTTACTTCTGTGTAAAGCACTGAGCAAAAACAACGACTTTCTGAAAGATGTCAAAAGCACAGTAGGTGTCTGAATATTTAGGATAAATTTGTTTAATAAGAATGATTTTAGGAAAACAACATTTTCCCAAACTACAAACACAAAGATCTAGTGGAGATCTAGATGGATGGCACTGCTCTGACAGTTCTGGGCCATTGCTGTAGTGGGTGAGCAGCAAAGACTCTGCCAGACCATGCAGATGTACAGGCATGCCTCAGTTTTTCTATTCACAGGTGGAGAATGTTGATTTTACTTTGTGTGAATGCATGTGCTTATGACCTCAGAGTTTGTTTGTGTTGAGGTTTTACGGCCCAGTCAACCCAATGGGGTCATGTTGAGCGCGGTCAGTTTACCTAACCACACGTTTACTGGGCAGGCTTAGTCCTGTAAGGGGTTAACCCGCGATCTTCTGGTCTCCAGTCGGACGGCGCATCCAACTGAGCCACCGAGGCCAGCCATGACCTCAGAGATGCAAAACTGATCTGGATTCATAAATTCTAAACCAAAGATTAACTTTCATCTGCACTGATATATTCTAAGCAAGACTGCTTTTCATTTAAATCATTTTTTCTAATCCATTAATTCATTTTCACCTGGAATAATTAATTCTGTTAAAGCCAAAGATTTGTTTCTTTTGGAACCATTGACCAATAATTCATTTTCATCTAGTGTCTAGGTCATTAGTTAATCACTGATAAGAGACTGGACACAACAAAACCATGTGCACTGTCAATAAATGATAGACAGGTTGAGGTCCAAGAGCGAAATTTAGTACTGTCTTATTTATCTGTTTCATATGAGCTGGGCCAGAGCAAAAGTCCTACCCAAACTCTGACCCAAACATTTATTTTCTTTTGGAGTGATTTATTTAACTCTAAACCAAAGATTCATTTTCACCTGGATGATTAATTTAACTCCAAACCAAAGATTCATTTTTATCTGGAGTCATTAAGTTAACTCTGACCCAAAGATTCATTTTCATCTGGAGTGATTAACTCTAAACCAAAGATTCATTTTCTTCTGGAGTCATTAAGTCAACTCTGACCCAAAGATTCATTTTCATCTCAAGTCATTAAGTTAACTCTAAGCCAAAGAATCATTTCATCTGTAGTAATTAAGTTAACTCTAACCCATCTGGAGTCATTAACTCTAACCCAAAGATTCATTTTCATCTGGTAATTTAGTTAACTCAGAGACAAAGATTCATTTTCATCTGAATTGTTAACCCTAAGCAAAAAGTTCATTTTCATCTGGAGTCATTAAGTTAATTCTTAAGCCAAAAATTCATTTTCATCTGTAACTATTTATTCTTATGTTCTCTGTAGAAAACAGTGGGAAAGTATTGGTCTTCATGCTCAACAGACTTTTCTTGGAAAATGTTTTGACATACCTTCAGTAGTGTTTTAACAATCAAAGCACTAAGCAAAATAGTAGCAGATGGCCTTCTATTTTTTCTTTTATTTTTTATTCAAGAGAAAAGAAGACTTGGCATTTCAAGTGATTATTGTCATGAAATGTCAAACCTTATTTTCTCTGATAAAAAAATAACCAAATAAACAAAAAAACAAGAATCCAAGATCTGCTGCAGTTACGATTAGTGCTTAAGGGCTAAACTATTTAGTACAGAATCTCAGTGAAATATCAGAAATGATTTTAACGAGAAAATGTATCTTATGACATGCACTCAGCTCGTACATTTGCAGTTTGATCAGTGTTTGCTGGACTATGAGTCCGTATTCTTCAGGCAAATGATGTGCAGGTTTACCAGAGTCTTTGCTGGACTATGAGTGTGTATTCTTCAGGCAAATGATGTGCAGGTTTACCAGTCTTTGCAGGACTATAAGTCCGTCTTCTTCAGGCAGATGATGAGCAGGTTTACCAGTCTTTGCTGGACTATGAGTCCATCTTCTTCAGGCAGATGATGTGCAGGTTTACCAGTCTTTGCTGGACTATGAGTCCGTCTTCTTCAGGCAGATGATGTGCAGGTTTACCAGTCTTTGCTGGACTATGAGTCTGTCTTCTTCAGGCAGATGATGTGCAGGTTTACCAGTCTTTGCTGGACTATGAGGCCATCTTCTTCAGGCAGATGATGTGCAGGTTTACTAGAGTCTTTGCTGGACTATGAGTCCGTATTCTTCAGGCAGATGATGAGCAGGTTTACCAGTCTTTGCTGGACTATGAGTCCGTCTTCTTCAGGCAGATGATGTGCAGGTTTACCAGTCTTTGCTGGACTATGAGGTCGTCTTCTTCAGGCAGATGATGTGCAGGTTTACCAGAGTCTTTGCTGGACTATGAGTCCGTATTCTTCAGGCAGATGATGAGCAGGTTTACCAGAGTCTTTGCTGGACTATGAGTCTGTCTTCTTCAGGCAGATGATGTGCAGGTTTACCAGAGTTTTTCCTGGACTATGAGGCCGTCTTCTTCAGGCAGATGATGTGCAGGTTTACCAGAGTCTTTGCTGGACTATGAGTCCGTCTTCTTCAGGCAGATGATGTGCAGGTTTACCGGAGTTGCTAGACTATGAGTCCGTCTTCTTTAGGCAGATGATGTGCAGGTTTACCAGTCTTTGCTGGACTATGAGGCCATCTTCTTCAGGCAGATGATGTGCAGGTTTACCAGAGTCTTTGCTGGACTATGAGTCTGTATTCTTCAGGCAGATGATGTGCAGGTTTACCGGAGTCTTTGCTGGACTACGAGTCCGTCTTCTTCAGGCAGATGATGTGCAGGTTTACCAGTCTTTGCTGGACTATGAGTCCGTCTTCTTCAGGCAGATGATGTGCAGGTTTACCAGAGTCTTTGCTGGACTATGAGTCCAAGTCTTCTTCAGGCAGATGATGTGCAGGCTTACCAGTCTTTGCTGGACTATGAGTCCGTCTTCTTCAGGCAGATGATGAGCAGGTTTACCAGAGCCTTTGCTGGACTATGAGTCCATCTTCTTCAGGCAGATGATGTGCAGGTTTACCAGAGTCTTTGCTGGACTATGAGTCCGTATTCTTCAGGCAGATGATGTGCAGGTTTACCAGTCTTTGCTGGACTATGAGTCGTCTTCTTCAGGCAGATGATGTGCAGGTTTACCAGTCTTTGCTGGACTATGTCCGTCTTCTTCAGGCAGATGATGAGCAGGTTTACCAGATCCTTTGCTGGACTATGAGTCCAAGTCTTCTTCAGGCAGAGGATGTGCAGGTTTACCAGTCTTTGCTGGACTATGAGGCCGTCTTCTTCAGGCAGATGATGTGCAGGTTTACCAGAGTCTTTGCTGGACTATGAGTCCAAGCCTTCTTCAGGCAGACGATGTGCAGGTTTACCAGTCTTTGCTGGACTATGAGTCCGTCTTCTTCAGGCAGATGATGTGCAGGTTTACCGGAGTTTTTGCTGGACTATGAGTCCAAGTCTTCTTCAGGCAGATGATGTGCAGGTTTACCGGAGTCTTTGCTGGACTATGAGTCCAAGTCTTCTTCAGGCAGATGATGTGCAGGTTTACCGGAGTCTTTGCTGGACACACATCATAAGGTACATTTCCTCATGTTGCAGTTCATATGGATGCCAGAAAGCCTTACTGTACTTCTCTAAATTTGTACACCTGCTACTGTCAGTTAATGGGAAATGATACATTTTCACGGGACACAACTTAAGTTGTTTTTGTCCCCTTCTGTCTACTCTTCGGGTCTACTCTAACAAGAAAGAATTTGCTCCCTTTCTTTCCTTTTAGAGTAGGCCCCTTTTTTGAAGGGGATTGATGTGCAGGAAGCAAACAGGAAATCAAAAAAGTTGTCTCCCTTGTCAAAAATGGCAGAAAATCTTCCAATTATATCTGTTCATCTAAAGTTCTGGTTATATTTTCTGACTGTTGTTCTCTGCAAATAATTTCCTTTCAGGGTCTCCCTAGTGAAAAATGGCATAAAAGTGTATTTGATCCCTTTAAAAGGGAAATAGTGCTGAACTTCAGCAGAATGACCTATTCACATGGTTTCTGTCCAAATATATAGGGTAAATACGGTTATCTTTAGTACACAACATTTAAATATTAATAGACAACAATCTGTAATATCAGTCTTATTATAATTTTTTCCCTGAAGAAAGGAAATCATTATTGGATGATTTGAATGAATTGCCAAGCCTGATTTTCTGGGGAAAAAAGAAAACTGCTATTATTTGTTTCCTGCTGGTTTCCCCAATCTTCAGCAGGCTAAAAGGTTAACCCTTCAAGTGTGAACACAACAGCAGCAGAAAAAATATGGCTGAATATTTCAAGTTAAACATGTGCTGGATGATGACTTGAAATGTCAAATCTTTTCTCAAAAATAAATGTGGTCTTACAATTTGAAATACACTCTGGTGCCAACAAGACCTGTCCCTAGACAGGATAGCTTGCCTGAACTCGCACATGTCAATCAAATAAAAAATTAAGACTATGACCTTAGTTGCAGTTAGAGACATTGTACTGTATATCATTTTGGATGAAAAACATCTTCCATAGCTATCTGCATACCAAATATAAACTAAATGAATAGTATGATTTGAAAACTAGCTGAGAAAATACAAGATCTTCAGAACTTTGAGGTAAAGATAAAATTTCTACGACTTATCTCACAGAGTTTAGTCCACAGCTTATGGCATGTAAGAAGCAGGGTGGGGATAGTGCCAAATAAAATTTTGGACCAACATCTATAATCATGCCAAATATAAAGTAAATCCATGCAAGGATTTAGAAATGAAGAGATCTTAAAAACTTTGACGCAAAACTTTAACATAAATTTCTAAGTCTGTGACCTTAACCTCTAGGTTTTAAGCAGGGATGGGGATAGTGCCAAATAAAATTTTGGATCAATATCTATAATCATGCCAAAATAAAGTAAATCCATACAAGGATTAAGAAATTAAGAGATCTTAAAAACTTTGACGCAAAACTTTAACATAAAATTTCTAAGCCTGTGACCTTGACTTCTAGGTCATAAGCAGGGGTGGGATAGTGCCGAATAAAATTTTCGACCAATATCTATAATTATGCAAATATAAAGTAAATCCATACAGGGATTTAGAAATTAAGAGTTCTTAAAAACTTTGACACAAAACTTTAACATAAAAATTTTGAAGTCCGAGACCTTGACCTCTAGGTCATGAGCAGTGGTGTTGATAGTGGCCAATAAATTTTTTTACCAACATCTATAATCATGCCAAATATAAAGTAAATCCATGCAAGGATTTAGATATTAAAAGATCTTAAAAACTTTGATGCAAAACTTCCACATAAATTACTAAGTCCATGACCTTGACCTCTAGGTCATAAGCAGGGATAGGTACAGTGCCGAACAAAATTTTGGACCAATATCTATAATCATGCCAAAATAAAGTAAATCCATACAAGGATTAAAAAATTAAGAGATTTCAAAACTTTAACATAAAATTTCTAAGTCTGTGACCTTGACCTCTAGGTAATGAGCAGGGGTGTGGATAGTGCCCAAGAAAATTTGGACCAACATCTATAATCATACCAAATATAAACAAAATCCATTGCAGGATTTAGAAAATATAAGGTCTTATAAACTTTGACATAAAACTTTAACATATTTGTTAATGCCAACGCCAGTGCAATAGCTCTTCTTGTACTTTTGTACAGGCAAGCTAAAAATTAGTCAACCTTTTCAAAATGGCAGCCTAGAAGAGAAAGAAGCCAGTTCGTAACTTAACTGGTTACTCTGAGTTTCAAGTGCACTTTATTTAAATGACGTCATAGCATGACTTAATGATGACACACTTTTCGTGACATCACGCTGCCAGATCGGAGGACTTGTTGTTTGTCAAAACATGGCACCTCCACAAAAATCAATGACAGATGCCATGAAAAACAACTTTGTGTATTTGATTCAGAAGGGAATAAGCAGAATCTTCGGAATAAGCAAATCTACACTGAGTAAACTTTAAAGACATTTCGTGCACGTAAAATTGTTAAAAACGAGAAGCAAAATGAGAGGTAAAAAATTTGACAGTTCGCGGAAAAAACGCTTTATCTGTGATTGTGAAGAAGGGTCGAAATAGTTTATGTGAGATAACTGCAGAACTGAATAAAATTACTCCGGTAAAAATTTCTCAAAGGACTTCAATGGGAATTACATGCTGTTGATTATTTTAAAAGGGCTATAGCCAAGAAACTGGGCGTCAAAGAGGTCAACAGTAAATCAGGACTACAGTACTGCCAGGATAAGCTCTTCTGGTCAATTCTATGGTTTTAACTCATGAAATGACAATTGTTGTACAACCTGATGGTAAAGCAAAAGTTTTGGAGAAAGTCCTCAGAAAAATGGAAAGGCCTTGGGTATATGTCACAAGGTCCAGCTCAAACCCTGAAATTAATGGTCTGGGGTATGATCACATATTATGGTAGAGGAACTTCGACATAAAAAATTTTGTAAACGGAAATATGGACAGTGCAAAATATATCTATATATCTGTGGCCCATGGTTTTGAAATATTTCCCTCAGGAAAGATGGTACTTCATGGATGACAACTGCTCTATTCATAGGTCCCATGCTACAGAGAATTTAAGCTTCTCTGATCTTCAGCCCTCCTTCTGGCCACCACAGAGTCCTGATCTTAACCCCATAAAAAATGTCTGGCTGTTCCTGAAGAATTACATGAAAAAAGAAATTTTAAACATCATGACCACTTATGATCTAAAGCAGAGATTACAGAATGGGTGGAGTAAAGTGACTGTAACATATCTTTAGAGTTTATACAGCTCCTTGCCGAGGCGTGTCCAACAATCATATCATATCAAAGAGGTATATCACAAAATATTAAAAGTAGTTTTAAGGTAAGGTAAAGTTGGTTAGTTTTTATTGCCGGCAAAGTTCAAGTCTGCCATTTGAAAAAGTTGACTAATTTTGGCACTGGAGTGTAGATGCTTTCAGGGTTAAACAACTGTAAAGCCATTTTCCATACACTGTAACTAGTTAACCCTTTCTGAAGTAGGACTTCCATCTTTGAATTTAGACATACTCATTATTGCAAATGTGGTGTTGCGTAAAAATAAAACAAGAAGACCATGATGGTCCTATATCACTCACCTGAGCAAACAGCTTTGCATACTTACTGTTGAAGTTTCAGCCAAGTTCACTGCTCTAAGATTTTTGTATAAATTTTATAGCCCTGCTCCCCAGCAGCCATGTTTTTTTCATGCATCATGATGGCTTGAACTGAATCTTGAAAGAGGGTCACCAAAGGAACATTTCTGCCATGTTATATTGAAATTGGTCAAGTGGTTTCTGACAAAAAGATTTTTAAAATGTTTTATATAGCTATATAGGGAAAATAAGCCCCACCCCCTAACTGCCACGTTTTTTGATGAATCATGACAGCTTGAACAAACTTGGTAGAGGGTCACCAAAGGAACATTCCTGCCAAGTTATACTGAAATCGGTTCAGTGGTTTCTGACAAGAAGATTTTTAAAGTTTTCTATTTAGATATATAGGGAAAATAAGCCCCACCCCTAGCAGCCATGTTTTTTGATAAATCATGATTGCTTGAACAATCTTGGTAGAAGATCACCAAAGCAACATTCCTGCCAAGTAATATTGAAATCGGTCAGGTGGTTTCTGACAAGAAGAATTTTAAAGTTTTCTATACAGATATATACGGAAAATAAGCCCCGTCCCCTAGTGGCCATGTTTTTTGACGTATCATGAGGGCTTGAACAATCTTGGTAGAAGGTCACCAAAGCAACATTCCTGCCAAGTTATATTGAACTCGAGCCAACGGTTTCTTACGAGAATATTTTTTAAGTTTTCTATATAGATATATAGGGAAAATATGCCCCAGCCCCTAGCGGCCATGTTTTTTGACGAATCATGACAGCTTGAACAACCCTGGTAGAGGGTCACCAAAGAAACATTCCTGCCAAGTTATATTGAAATCGGTCCATTGGTTTCTGACAAGAAGATTTTTCAAGTTTTCTATATAGATATATAGGGGAAAATAAGCTCTGCCCCCGCCCCCTGCCGGCCATGTTTTTTGATGAATCATGATGACTTGAACAATCTTGGTAGAAGGTTACAAAAGAAACATTCCTGCAATGTTATATTGAAATCGGTCCAGTGGTTTCTGACAAGAAGATTTTTTAAAGTTTTCTATATAGATATATAGGGAAAATAAGCCCCGCCCCCTAGCGGCCATTTTTTTTAATAAATCATGACGGCTTGAACAATCTTGGTAGAAGATCACCAAGGAAACTTTTTTGCCAAGTTATATAGAAATCGGTCCAGCGGTTTCTGACAAGAAGATTTTTAAAATTCCTATATAGATATATTGGGAAATTAACCCCGGTCCCCTGGCGGCCATGTTTTTTGAAGAATCCAAATGGCTTGTACAATCTTTGTAGAGGATCACCAAAGGAACATTTCTGCAAAATTAAATTGAAATCAGTCCAGTGGTTTCTGACAAGAAGATTTTTTTAAGTTTTCTATATAGATATATAGGGAAAATAAGCTCCCTAGCGGCCATATTTTTTATAAATCATGACGGCTTGAACAATCTTGGTAGAAGATCACCAAGGAAACATTTTTGCCAAGTTATACAGAAATCGGTCCAGTGGTTTCTGACAAGAAGATTTTTAAAGTTTCCTACATAGATATATAAGGAAAATAACCCCTCTCCCCTGGCGGCCATGTTTTTTGACGAATCCAAATGGCTTGAATAATCTTGGTAGAGGGTCACTAAAGGAACATTCCTGCCAAGTTATATTGAAATCAGTTCAGAGGTTTCTGACAAGAAGATTTTTAAAGTTTTCTATTTAGATATATAGGGAAAATAAGCCCCACCCCTAGCAGCCATGTTTTTTGACAAATCATGATTGCTTGAACAATCTAGGTAGAGGATCACCAAAGCAACATTCCTGCCAAGTAATATTGAAATCGGTCAGGTGGTTTCTGACAAGAAGAATTTTAAAGTTTTCTATACAGATATATACGGAAAATAAGCCCCCTAGCGGCCATGTTTTTTGACGTATCATGAGGGCTTGAACAATCTTGGTAGGTCACCAAAGCAACATTCCTGCCAAGTTACATTGAACTCGAGCCAACGGTTTCTTACGAGAAGATTTTTAAAGTTTTCTATATAGATACATAGGGAAAATATGCCCCACCCCCTAGCGGCCATGTCTTGATGAATCATGACGGCTTGAACAACCTTGGTAGAGGGTCACCAAAGAAACATTCCTGCCAAGTTATATTGAAATCCGTCCATTGGCAAGAAGATTTTTAAACTTTTCTATATAGATATAGGGAAAATATAGGTTGCCATGGCAACAGAAAGCTCCCATAGACTTATAATGGGAAAAGGGTTAAATTGTATTTTCTCAATAACCAGTGAAGTGATGTAACCATATTTAGCATTTATGATCATTAGATTTTGTTTGGTTGCCATGGCAACATTTAATTCTGAAAAAGGATTTTTTTAAATGACAACTCCTTCAAAACCACTGAAGCAGTATGACTCTTATTTGGTACAAATGTTGCTCGGGTAAGGGCAATCCAAAACAGCTAAAACTATGATGGTCTGCCTCTTGGTTTCATGGCAACAGAAAGCTCCCATAGACTTATAATGGGGAAATGGTTAAATTGCATTTTCTCCATAACCACTGAAGTGATGTGAACCATATTTGGCAGTTATGATCATCTCATGATTGTCTAACCAGTTTATGTATTTGATGACCAGTGACCATTTTGTTTGGTTTCCATGGCAACATTAAATCAATAAAGGAATTTTTAAATGACATCTCCTTCAAAACCACTGAAGCAGTATGACTCTAATTTGGTTCAAATTTTGTTTGGGTAAGAAAAATTCAAAATAGCTAAAATTATGGTGATCTGCCTCTTGGTTTGGTTGCCACAGCAACAGAAATCTCTCATAGACTTACAATGGGAAAAGGGTTAAATTGTAGCATTTTTTCCATAACCAGTTAAGTGATGTGAATCATATTTAGCATTTATGATCATTAGATAATTGTCTACCCAGTTTATGTGTTTTATGACCAGTGGCCATTTTGTTTGGTTGCCATGGCAACATTTAAATTTTAAAAAAGGATTTTTAAATGACAACTCCTTCAAAACCACTGAAGCAGTATGACTTAATTGGTACAAATGTTGCTTGGGTAAGGGCAGTTCAAAATAGCTAAAATTGTGGTGATCTGTCTCTTGGTTTGGTTACCATGGCAACAGAAAGCTCCCAATGACTTATAATGGGAAAATGGTTAAATTGTATTTTCTCCATAACCAGTGAAGTCATGTGAACCATATTTGGCATTTATGACCATTAGATGATTGTCTACTCAGTGTATATGTTTGATGACCAGTGGCCATTTTGATAGGTTGCCTTGGCAACATTAAATTTTTAAAAAAGGAATTTTTTAAATGACAACTCCTCCAAAACCACTGAAGCAGTAGGATTCTAATTTGGTACAAATGTTGCTTGGCTAAAGACAATTCAAAATAGCGAAATGTTTGCCTCTTGGTTTGGTTGCCATGGCAACAGAAAGCTCCCATAGGCTTATAATGGGAAAATGGTTAAATTGCACTTTCTCCATAACCAGTGAAATGATGTGAGCCATATTAGACAGTTATGATCTTCTTATGATTGTCTACCCAGTTTATATGTTTTATGACTGGTGGCCATTTTGTTTGGTTGCCACAGCAACATTCAATTTTGAAAAAGGTCTTTTTCAAATGACAACTTCGAAACCACTGAAGCAGTACGACTCTTATTTGGTACAAAAGTTGCTTGGGTAAGGGCAATTCAAAATAGCTAAAATAGTCTCTTGGTTTGGTTGCCATGGCAACAGAAAGCTTCCATAGACTTAAAATGGGAAAATGGTTAAATTGCATTTTTATGCCCCACCACAAAAAGTGGCAAGTGTATTATGTTATAGCTTCCATAATTTTGAGTGTCCGTCTGTCTGTCTGGGCAAACATCGAAGATTTAGGGCCAATTTTGGGCTATTTTGGACTCAATAATGAGGTATTTTGAGGTTTATTCCATTTAAAATGCATTAGCTAGCCCCTAAACCAAAAAATTATAATTGAAGAAGAAGAATGTGTAAATAAACACATTCTTCCTCATCAAAATCAAGAATTGCTTAAATGATGATCCTTTCATTAGTTGCAATGACAGAATTGAAAAAATGTTACTTAACAAATGCATATCTGCAGTGGCTAATTCACTCAGGTGAGCGAGCCGTGGCCCGTGGGCCTCTTGTTGAAGGTTCTTTAGCTATACATCTCTATATAAACATATGACCCGCTGGTGTGTGGCTAGTTTGGACCCCAGGGCTTCATTGGCAGGATTTATATAGGGGACCACTAAACATTGCTACATACTAAATATATAACCTGTGGGCCTCAAGGTTTCAGAGATGATTGTTTAGGTTTTTCCCATTATAAGTCTATGGGAGCTAATGACCCCCGGGGCGTGGCTAATTTTGACCCCAGGGCCATGGTTGGCAGGATTTATGTAGGAGACCATTTAACATTGCTTCAAACTTAATCTGTTAGCTCTGGGCCTCATGGTTTCAGAGAAGAAGATTTTTGAAGGTTCTTTAGCTATATAGCTCTATATGAACATATGACCCCTGGGGTGTGGCCAGTTTGGACCCCAGGGGCTTGATTTGTAGGATTTATGTAGGGGACCACTAAACATTGCTACATGCTAAATATATAAGCTGTGGGCCTGATGGTTTCAGAGAAGATTTTTTAAGTTTTTCCCATCATAAGTCTATGGGAGCTAATGACCCCCCGGGGCGTGGTCAGTTTGGACCTTAGGGGCATGGTTGGCAGGATTTATGTAGACCACAACATTGCTTCATACTTAATCTGTTAGCTCTGGGCCTCTTGGTTTCAGAGAAGAAGATTTTTTAAGGTTCTTTAGCTATACAGCTCTATATTAACATATGACCCCTGGGGTGTGGCCAGTTTAGACCCCAGAGGCTTGATTGGCAGGATTTATGTAGGGGACAACTAAACATTGCTACATACTAAATATATAAGCTGTGAGCCTCATGGTATCGGAGAAGAAGATTTTTTAAGTTTTTCCATTATAAGTCTGGGAGCTAATAACTCCCGGGGCGTGGCCAGTTTGGACCTTGGGGCTTGATTGGCAGGGGACCACTAAACATTGCTACATACTAAATATATAAGCTGTGGGCCTCATAGTTTCTGAGAAGAAGATTTTTTAAGTTTTCCCCATTATAAGTCTATGGGAGCTATATATGGGCATGGTGACCGTCTTGATTTACGGACCATGACCATTTGTACATATTTTCAATCCCCCTTTAACACAAAGCTCCACATTAAGTTTGAAGAAATTTGGCCCAGGGGTTTCAGAGGAGAAGTCGTTCAAAGGTGTGAACGGATGGATGGACATTCATATGAGAGGTATGTTATGAGGTTATTCCTTTGATATTCTTTAACCCTACAACACTGCTTTTTATCTATTTTTAACCCAACTACACCAATTTTTAACCCCACAATGATGGAATAAACGGACACCCATACAAAGGCTAACCTCAGGATGTACCTGGCATATGTACAAACATATGGACAGACAGACACTCGATGGACGGGGAGTGATCACAATAGCTCATCCTGAGCCTTCGGCTCAGGTGAGCTAAAAACCCAGTGGCCATGGGACTTGGTATGCAGCATTGGTGACATGGGCCCATCATAGTTTGTTCACATGAGGACCTCGACCTATTTTATGGCAAGGTCAAATTTGGCCCCTTTGGAAAAATCATATAAAATCACAGTTCAAATATATTTTTTTTAAACCTACACCATTTGGTCATAATGACAAAAGGTTTCATTTGACATTAAAACTGTTCCCTAGGGGTGATCTGCCCCTGCCCCATGGCTATCTACATGTATGATATCATGAAAAAAATTATATAAAATCACAGTTCAAAGAGATTTTTTTTAAACTTGCACCAGTTGGCCATAGTGACAAAAGGTTTTATTTGACTTAAAATTCTACCACCCAGTAGTTATTTGCCCCCTGCCCCCGAGCTATGTACATGTATGAAAAATTAAAAAAAAAAAAATTGTATAAAATCACAGTTCAAAGAGCCACCCCAATATATGGTAAAAACCATTTAAAATTTTTGTTCTCTGGAACCGATGGGCCAATGGCCATTGGACTTCGTATGTAACATTGGGGACATGGCCCCATTATAGTTTAACTAATTAACCGTTATAAAAGAATTGGTTATAAACTAGATATTATGCGGCAGACTGCATGCCTAGTTATCAACCCAATCATTATTGATGGCTATGCTTCACTTTTTACTTGCACGACAGCGGTTTGGGCCTCAAACTCAATGACAGCCTCTTCATAAAACTTTAACCAGTGGGTTGGGCTCGATGATATGTCTTTGGCTTGGCCCACCCTGGTTCAACTATTGGTTTTCATTTACTCTGGCACACAGTAGAATTAGCCATGAGTACTTGTCTTTGTTTATCATAGTGATTAATTTGAATTTTATGTTTTCGCTTTGATGCATTGACTGAGTTGGGAGCCTTTATGCGAACCAAATTTTTATGTATTTCTGTATAGCAGAAATTTCTGAGTAGCATCGGGACCAGGGTGGGCTAGCTAACCCCCCCCCCCCCCCACCCCCACCCCCATGGTTTATTCTACTGACCGTTCTAAGGCAGTGGTCCAGATGTTAGTCTTACTCTTTGTTGCTTTGTGGTTTATTCTAAGAGGCAATTTGTTTTAAGTCTTGCCTGGTGCTATTTTGTTCTTGTGATTTTCAGTCCTTTGAGCACTGCCATTACCTCACTTGGGGAAGAGAGAGCTAATCTTAGTACTTTTCGTACGTTTGTTTGATTTGCACTTTTTTGGTTTTGTCTGTTTCCTCTTCCTCTTGGTGTCTGGGAAGAGCTGCGGCTTGTAATTGTGGCACTCCCTGGACTTTTCTTTTACCTTTTTTTTTTACATGATGACCCTGGGTTGAACTTACCTATTTTATAGCAAGGTCAAATTTGGCCCTTATGCTTTTGTGTGGGAAAAAGCAACTATCATAGACTTTGTTATGAAACTTGCATCCATGGGCCACAATGACAAAAGGTATCTGTTGACATTGAAATTCTGCCCCCAGGGATTATTCGCCCCTGTCCCGGGTTCCGTCCATCTGTCTGTTGTCTACACTCTTCAAACATCTTCTTCTCTGAAGCAACTGAGCCGATTGAAGCCAAATTGCATATGGAGCCTCCATGGGTCATGGGAACTTTCTTAGTGTGGTCTGGGTCACCAGATCAAGATGGCCACCATGCCCATATATGTTAAAAACTTTAAAATTTTTCTTCTCTGGAACCAATGAGCCAATGGCCATGGGACTTGGTATGCAGCATTGGGGACATGGGCCCATCGTTGTTTGTTCATTTGATGACTCTGGATTGACTTTGACTTATTTTATAGCAAGGTCAAATTTGGCTCCTTATGCTTTTGTATGGAAAAAAAATGGATTTTTCAGGAACTAACAGACTTTTTAATGAAACGTGCATCAATGGGCCACAATGACAAAAGTTATCTATTGACATCAAAATTCTGCAGCCCCAGGGGTTATTCACCCCAGCCCTGGAGCTATATACATATATTTGGTCATAGTGACAAAAGGTTTCATTTGACATTAAAACTGTTCCCCAGGGGTGATCTGCCCCTGCCCCTGGGCTATGAACATGTATGAAATCATTAAAATGTTTGTATAAAATCACAGTTCAAAGAGATTTTTTTATGAAACTTGCACCAGTTGGCAATAGTGACATAAGTTTTTATTTGACATAAAAATTATAACTCCCAGGGGTTATTTGCCCCTGCCCATCGTTATGTACATGTATGAAATCATGAAAAAAAATTGTATAAAATCACAGTTCAAAGAGATTTTTTTTTAAACTTGAACCAGTTGGCCATAGTGGCAAAAGGTTTTGTTTGACAGCAAAACCGTCCCCCAGAGGTTATCTACCACTGCCCCAGGGTTATGTACATATCCTTAGAACAGCCGAGGGTTTTGAAAAATGCAGGTAAAATGGGGGTAGGGTTGGATATTTACCTCTGGAATCCAACATAAGCAACTTATCAAAATTAGCTTACTTGAAAACGAAATAAGATATGTTATTCTTTACAATCAAACACTGCCAAAATTTTACACTTGTGAAAGGTCATGGCGCAGGGGTCATGGTGGGAAAATGTTTGCGCATGGAGATTTTTTTTTTTTTCTTGCGATTTAATCCCCCATTTTTTCCACCTTTTTCTCTCTCTTTCCTCCCTTTTATTTTGCCTTTTCTTGTGCATCTGTATGCTGGGCCATTTAAGTCGTGCTTGATTGGTGTTGACAGGGCTGCATGACAAAGGTACAACAGTAAACTGAACATATTTGGTCCGAAAAATTTGACCATTTATTTCTTACTTTGAAAGCCTTTTGCACCCTTCCTATACATGCTAGAGAGTTATTCTTCATACTATTATTACACTGCATACTACCATATTAAAAGGTGATAGAACTGGAAAATTGCCTGTATTAATCTCACCATGAAGGTCGTTAAAAAAGTGTTGGACAGCAATTACGCATAAATATGCTACCACCGTCGAAAGGATATACGAAATCATGAAAAAATCTTATAAAATCACAGTTTGGTGAGATTTTTTTTTTAAAACTTGCATCATTTGGCCATAGTGACAAAAAATTTCATTTGACATAAAAATTCTATTTCCTAGGGGTTATATGCCCCTGCCCTGGGCTATGCACATGTATAAAATTGTGAAAATTTGTATAAAATCACAGTTCAAAGGGATTTATTTGAAACTTGTATCAGTTGGCCACAGTGGCAAAAGGTTTCTATCGACTCAAAATTCTGTCACCTATAGATTGTCTGTCCCTGCTTAAGACCGGAGGTCTCAGGTGGGCTACAGGACCATTGGTCCTCTGGTTTGCAACATGTAAATGTGGTGATATAATAAAAACATTGTCTGGATATCTTATCTAGAGTTATGAAGGATCCATTCAGAACTAAACAGCCCAGAAATGAGGGGTATCCACATCAACTCCACAACAAAACGCGAGTCCTCACTGGAATAGTCTCACTGAGAAAAGATAAATGAGTATCCATACCATACTTTTTAAGAAATAAGAAAAAATATCAAACTTTTTTTTGTTCTTGCAGAAAGTGCCTTATCAGCTATGAGTGCCATGAAAATACATATACAAAAAGCTCAAATCAACCTGCACATTCATAGAGTCTGATGAAGACCTTTTACAGAATCAATGAATAGTAATCACTGCTCTGCTTGCATAAGCCAAACAACCCATCTTCTTGCCTCTCTACAGATTGGCCGGAGTATTTTTAAGACACTAATATCGGTACAGTAAACAACATGTTGGTCCAAGATCACCTTTTATTATGGTTGTTTGCTTACAGGAAACTTTAAATGTTGAAACAATGTTCTATTTTCCATGCACACTGACATTTCTAAACAAGAGGCCCATGGTAATTGCTGTAAGTTAATCAGGTCATTTACTCATCATTCCCTATTAGCCCTTCAAGTTTCAAGGCAATGGCTATAACAGTTTTTGGGATATCTTGCTTACAAGGTTAAAATGCTGAAATTTTCAAAGGGCCGTAAGTAAAACCAGTTTAAATCCCAGGGGCTTGATTGGCAGGATTTATGTAGGGGACCACTAAACATTACTACATACTAAATACATAAGCTGTGGGCCTGATGGGTTCAGAGAAGAAGATCTTTTAAGTCTTTTCCCATTATAAGTCTCTGGGAGTAAATGACCCCCAGGGCATGGCCAATTTGGACCCCAGGGGCATCGTTGGCAGGATTTATGTAGGGGACCACTACACATTGCAACATACTAAATATATGAGCTGTGGGCCTCATGGTTTCAGAGAAGAAGATTTTTTTTTAAGATTTTCCCATTAAAAGTATATGGGAGCTAATGACTCCTGGGGCATGGCCAATTTAGACCCAAGGGGCTTCATTGGCAGAATTTATGTAGGGGACCACTAAACATTCCTACATACTAAATATTTAAGCTGTGGGCCTCAAAGTTTCAGTGAAAAAGATTCTTTTATTTATTTATTTTTTTCAACTATAAGTCCATGGGAGCTAATGACCCCCTCAGAAATGGCCAATTTGGACCTCAGGGGCATGGTTGGAAAAAGTAATGTAGAAGACCACCAAACATTGCTACATACTAAATCTATTAGCTCTGGGCCTCATGGTTTCAGAGAAGAAGATTTTTGAAGGTTCTTTAGCTACAGGGTTCCATATAAACATATGAGCCCTGGAGTGTGGCCAGTTTGGACCCCAGGGGCTTGATTGGCAGGATTTAAGTAGGGGATCACTACACATTGCTACATACTAAATATATAAGCTGTGGGCCTCATAGCTTCAGAGAAGAAGACTTTTTAGGTTTTTCCCATTTTTAAGTCTGTGGGAGCTAATGACCCCCGGGGAACAGCCCAGGGGCATGGTTGGCAGGATTTAGGCAGGACACCACCAAACATTGGTACATACTTAATCTGTTAGCTCTGGGCCTCATGGTTTCAAAGAAGAAGATTTTTGAATGTTCTTAGCTATATAGCTCTATATAAACATATGACCCCCTAGGGTGTGGCCAGTCTGGAGCCCTGGGGCTTGATTAGCAGGATTTATGTAGGGGACCATTAAACATTGCTATACACTAAATATACAGGCTGTGGGCCTCAAGGTGTCAGAGAAGAAGATTTTTTTAAGTTTTTTCCTTTGTAAGTCTATGGGAGCTAATGACCCCTGAGCCGTGGCCAGTTTTGACCCCAGGGTCTTGATTGGCAGGATTTATGTAGGGGACCACTAAACATTGCTGCACACTAAATATATAAGCTGTGGGCCTAATGATTTCAGAGAAGAAGATTTTTTGTTGTTCCCATTGTAAGTCTATGGGAGCTAATGACTCCCTGGGGTGGCCGGTTTGGACCCAAGGGGCTTGATTGGCAGGATTTATGTAGGAGACCACTAAGCACTGCTACATACTTAACATGTTAGCTCTTTGCCTCATGGTTTCAGAGAAGAAGATTTTTAAAGGTTATTAGCTATATAGCTCTATATATACATATGACCCCCTGGGGTGTGGCCAGTTTGGAGCCCAGGGACTTGATTGGCAGGATTTATGTAGGGGACCCCTACACATTGCTACATACTCAATATATAAGCTGTGCGTCTCATGTTTTCAGAGAATTGATTGGCAGGATTTATGTAGTGGACCACTACACATTGCTACATACTAAATATATAAGCTCTGGGCCTCATGGTTTCAGAGAAGATGATTTTTTAAGTTGTTCCCATTATAAATCTATGGGAGCTAATGACCCCCAGAGCATGGCCAATTTGGACCCCAAGGGCATGGTTGGCAGGATTTATGTAGGAGACCACTTAACATCTCTTCATACATAATCTATTAGATCTCTGCCTCATGGTTTCAGAAAAGAAGATTTTTTAAGGTTCTTTAGCTATTTAGCTTATTTTTAGCATATGACCCCTGAGGCATGGCCAATTTGGACCCCAGGGGCTTGATTGGCAGGATTTATGTAGGGGACCACTATAGATTGCTACATATTAAATATATAAGTTGTGGGCCTGAGGTTTCAGAGAAGAAGATTTTTTAAGTTTTTCCCATTATAATTCTATGGGAGCTAATGACCCCTGGGGCGTGGCCAGTTTGGGCCCCAGAGGCTTGACTGACAGGATTTATGTAGGGAACTACTAAATATTGCTATATACTAAATATGTAAGCTGTGGGCCTCATGCTTTCAGAGAAGATTCTTTTAATTTTTTACCATTATAAGTCTATGGGCGCTAATGACCCCAGGGGTGTGGCCAGTTTGGACCCCAGGGGCTTGATTGGCAGGATTTATGTAGGAGACGACAAAACATTGCTACATACAAAATATATAAGCTCTGGGCCTCATGGTTTCAGAGAAGAATATTTTTTGTTTTTCCCATTATAAGTCTATGGGAGCTAATGACCCATGGGGTGTGGCCAGTTTGGGCCCCAGGGGCTTGATTGGCAGGATTTATGTAGGGGACCACTACAGATTGCTACATATTAAATATATAAGCTGTGGGCCTGAAGGTTTCAGAGAAGAAGATTTTTTTAAGTTTTTCCCATTATAATTCTATGGGAGCTAATGACCCCCGGGGCGTGGCCAGTTTGGGCCCCAGAGGCTTGACTGACAGGATTTATGTAGGGAACTACTAAATATTGCTATATACTAAATATGTAAGCTGTGGGCCTCATGCTTTCAGAGAAGATTCTTTTAATTTTTTACCATTATAAGTCTATGGGAGCTAATGACCCCAGGGTGTGGCCAGTTTGGACCCCAGGGGCTTGATTGGCAGGATTTATGTAGGAGACCACAAAACATTGCTACATACAAAATATATAAGCTCTGGGCCTCATGGTTTCAGAGAAGAATATTTTTTGTTTTTCCCATTATAAGTCTATGGGAGCTAATGACCCATGGGGTGTGGCCAGTTTAGGCCCCAGGGGCTTGATTGGCAGGATTTATGTAGGGGACCACTAAACATTGCTACATACTAAATATATAAGCTGTAGGCCTCATGGTTTCAGAGAAGAAGATTTTTTTAAGTTTTTCCCATTATAAGTCTATGGGAGCTAGACCCCTGGGGTGTGGCCAATCTTGACCCCAGGAGCTTGATTGACAGGATTTATGTAGGGGACCACTAAACATTGCTACCTACTAAAAATATAAGCTCTGAGCCTCATGGTTTCAGAGAAGAAGATTTTCTCAAGTTTTTCCCATTATGTCTATGGGAGCTAATGACCCCCAGGGCGTGGCCAGTTTGGGCCCCAGGGGCTTGATTGGCAGGATTTATGTAGGAGATCACTAAACATTGCTACATACTAAATATGTAAGCTGTGGGCCTCATGGTTTCAGAGAAGAAGATTTTTTAAATTTTTCCCATTATAAGTCTATGGGAGCTAATGACCCCTGGGGAGTGGCCAGTTTGGGCCCCAGGGGCTTGATTTGCAGGATTTATGTAGGGGACCACTAAACATTGCTACATACTAAATATGTAAGTTGTGGGCCTCATGGTTTCAGAGGAGAAGATTTTTAAGTTTTTTTTCCATTATAAGTCTATGGGAGCTAATGATCCCCAAGGTGTGGCCAGTTTGGACCCCAGGGGCTTGATTGGCAGGATTTATGTAGGGGACCACTAAACATTGCTACATACTAAATATATAAGCTCTGGACCTCATGGTTTCAGAGAAGAAGATTTTTTTAAGTTTTTCCCATTATAAGTCTATGGGAGTTCACGACCCCCTTGTGCGTGGCCAGTTTGGACCCCAGGGGCTTGATTGGCAGGATTTATGTAGGGGACCACTAAACATTCCTACATACTAAATATATAATCTCTGGACCTCATAGTTTCAGAGGAGAAGATTTTTTAAGTTTTTCCCATTATAAGTCTATGGGAGCTATATCGCGGCATGGCGGCCATCTTGATTTACGGACCGTGACCATTTTTACAAATTTTCAATCCTCCTTTAACACAAGGCTCCACATAAAGTTTGAAGAAATTTTGCCCAGGGGTTTCAGAGGAGAAGTCGTTCAAAGATGTGAACAGACAGATGGATGGACGGACGACGAGCTCAGGTGAGCTAAAGAAAATGCTCAAAATTACCCATAGTGGGATTCAAATGGACCAGGCTTGTGCTAATAAACGCAAACAACATAAAACAAGCTGCAGAACTTCACATTTGTAACACTCAACAAATTCTGTATAAGTTGCAAAGTCAAGGAAACCTATAAGTGGAAGTAGGTGGGATGTCTAAACTTAAATATAGGAAGGATGTTAAAAAGCACCTGGAAAAATACTCTCATTTATGTTTTTTCATTTGAATTCAACAAAATTTTCATTTAATATAGCAGTTTTTATTTCTAATTGATATACCTAATTTGAGTTCAGTGAAAATAATAGAAAATGGGCACATGGCAACTTTTGGTTTTCGGATATAGATATATGAAATGAAGTTTTTATATGGTAAGTAAAACATATTTTAACTAGTAATACTTAAATAGATAATGTGCTATTCTATTCTGTTTTCAAACATTCCACAGAAAAATGACAAGTCAAGAGTCTTAATCCAGAAGGTCCCTTTGGCAGTTACCTGTGTGACATCCTTCTTCCTGCTATTTTGACCACATGCCAGTTTCTTTGTAGAATTAAACGATATAACTGAGTGAAGCGGGGATGAGGGAGGAATCTCTTATCTATAGGTTAAGTATTACTAGTTAAAATATGTTTTACTTATAAAAACTACATTTTAACTGCATAATACATTAACCTATAGATAATGTGCTAGAATTTGTATATTGATTGAGGGAGGAGCTCCCCTAATTCTAACACTATTATATATATAATATATATACGAGGGGAGTTCAATAAGTTCGTAGAACTCGGTATTTTTCTATACAATTCAAGATTTCTTTTTTCATTTTTGTGCAGTGTAAACCTTTGTCAGTTGAATGATAACAGCCGTTCAGTCAACACGTACATTTTTTTCTCTTACTTTTTGTTTGAAAACCTATACCCATAGGCAATAAAAGCACCTCAAGCATAATACCCCGCCATAGCAATTATTTGTTTATGTATTAAAGTTATCGTTGCGAAAATGTCGGGAAAGAAAATGATCTCCACAATATCAATGCACATACCAAGTTTGGTGAAAATCCATTGATGTTTACTCAAGTTATCATCCGGAAACGAAAATATGGGCATGTCTCAGGCAGATAACTCTGTCAAAAATTGACGAAATTTGCCCATTAGCAATCCCAAACCAGATCTCCACAATATCAATGCACATACCAAGTTTGGTGAAGTTATCATCCGGAAACTAAAAAACGGACGGACGTACCACAGACGGACGGACAGACGGACGGACTCACGGACTACCAACGTGAAACCATAATACCCCGCCACTATTGTGTGGCGGGGTATAAAAATGGAAAGTCAGAATATTGAGTTCAGAGCAGTCATAAAGTTCCTCACTAAGGAGGGTGCAAAGGCCAAAGAAATCCATCAGCGCATGGCTGATGTGTATGGTGATAGTAGCCCAAAGTATTCCACAGTGGCAAAGTGGTTAGCAGAATTTAAACGTGGGCAAGACTCCTTAGAAGATGACAAAAGGCCACGTCACCCTGCTGATGTCATCAGCCAGGAGATGATCGACCGTCTTGAGAGACTTGTGCTAAACAATCGCCGAATCAAAGTTGCCGAACTTGCTTCAGAATGTGGTATTTCTAATGGAAGTGTTTACACTATAATCCATGAACATTTAGGCATGTCAAAAGTATCTGCCAGGTGGGTACCCAGAAACCTGAACATGCAAGATCGTCAGCAAAGGTTGGAGTCAAGTCAAGAACTTCTGGAAGTGTACAATGCCAATCCAGAAGATTTTCACACTCGTCTTGTAACAGGAGATGAAACTTGGCTTCAGCACTTGGACCCAGATACTAATAAAAGCACCGCAAGCATAATACTCCACCAAAGCAATTATTTGTTTATGTATTAAAGTTATCGTTGCGAAAATGTCGGGAAAGAAAATGACGGAGGGACAGATAACAATCCTAAACCAGATCTTGATAATATCAATGGGCAGATAACAATCCTAAAGATAATATCAATGCATATAGCAAGTCTGGTTAAAAGGCCTTATTTACTCAAGTTATCATCCAGAAATGAAAATATAGACGTGTCTCGGGCAGATAACTCCATAAAAATTTGACGAAATTTGCCCATTAGCAATTCCAAACCTGATCTCCTTACTGTCAATACATATAGCAAGTTTGGTTAAAATCCCTTGTTATTTACTAAAGTTATCATCCAGAAACGAAAATATGGGCCTGTCTTGGGCAGATAACTCTGTAAACATTTGACGAAATTTGCCCATTAGCAATCCCAAACCAGATCTCCTTAATGTCAATGCATATAGCAAGTTTGATGAAAATCCCTTGTTATTTACTCAAGTTATCATCCGGAAACGAAAATATGGGCGTGTCTCGGGCAGATAACTCCGTAAAAATTTGACGAAATTTGCCCATTAGCACTCCCAAACCAGATCTCCTTAGTGTCAATGCATATAGCAAGTTTGATGAAAATCCCTTGTTATTTACTCAAGTTATCATCCGGAAACGAAAATATGGGCGTGTCTCCGGCAGATAACTCTGTCAAAAATTGACGAAATTTGCCCATTAGCACTCCCAAACCAGATCTCCATAATATCAATGCACATACCAAGTTTGGTGAAAATCCATTGACGTTTACTCAAGTTATCATCCGGAAACGAAAATATGGGCATGTCTCGGGCAGATAACTCTGTCAAAAATTGACGAAATTTGCCCATTAGCACTCCCAAACCAGATCTCCATAATATCAATGCACATACCAAGTTTGGTGAAAATCCATTGACGTTTACTCAAGTTATCATCCGGAAACGAAAATATGGGCATGTCTCGGGCAGATAACTCTGTCAAAAATTGACGAAATTTGCCCATTAGCAATCCCAAACTAGATCTCCACAATATCAATGTGCATACCAAGTTTGGTGAAAATCCACTGATGTTTACCCAAGTTACCATCCGGAAACGAAAAATGGACGGATGGACGGACGGACGGACGGACATACGACGGATGGAAGGACGGACTCACGGACGACCAACGTGAAACCATAATACCCTGCCACTATTGTGTGGCGGGGTATAAAAAAGAGTCCATGCAATGGAAGCGCCCTGGCTCACCCCCACCTAAGAAATTTCGTACCCAACCATCAGCCAGCAAGGTAATGGCCACGGTGTTTTGGGACTCGAAAGGGATTATATTGATAGATTACAAGCCTGCTGGTACTTCAATTAGAGGAGAATACTATGCCAATGTCATTAAACAATTAAGGGTTACTATTAAAGAAAAACGAAGGGGAAAGCTAGCTGCTGGTGTCCTTCTTTTGCATGATAATGCCCCTGTGCACAAGTCCAGAGTTGCATAAGCGGCTATTCGTGAGTGCAAGTTCGAGCAGTTAAATCACCCACCATACAGTCCAGACCTGGCCCCAAGTGATTATTATCTGTTTCGAAATTTGAAGTCCAACTTGCATGGAACGAGATTTCGGGACGATGATGAGCTCAAGGCTGCTACAGAGGCTTGGTTTGAGGACCAAATAGACGACTTTTATTTCAAAGGCATAGACTGCTTAAAAGAAAAGTGGGCCAAATGCACTGAAGTAAAGGGGATTATATTGAAAAATAATGTTGAAACCATCTTCCAATCTGAGTTAAACCCCGAGTTCTATGACTTTTTGAACTACCCTTGTATATATATAGACGGATGGATATAAATATATATTAGATTCCCTTAACTTCTGGTTTAAGACTCGGGGAAACTCTAAGGAATCAGATACTTTCTATAATATATACTAAGAATGATCCTGATTCACTTACAACGTATTTCTTAGGTGTTAATACCTTATTATATGTATAATGGATTCTGGAGGCTGCCAGTTTTCTCAAGCATCAAAGGTCTGAATTCCTGCCCCACCCCCGCCATTAATAACTTGCTGAGACATACCCTTCAAGTAAGATTTTGTGCAGTTTGAAGAAAGATTCCAGACTACTGTTTTGATAATGACATTGAGCAGAACCATATCGAAACAAGAGGGCCAAGATGACCCTGTATCACTCACCTGATTACCATACAAGTTTGAGTCACTTGGCCTTTCGGTTCAAGAGAAGAAAGTGAATATTGATTTTCAAGTTGGCGGCCATCTTGGATTTCCAATCAGAACAATTTTAGCTTCTGTTGATCTTCAAGTCACCTCGATACTTCCAATGCAGTTTGAGTCAATTGCCCTTTTGGTTCAGGAGAAAAAATTCAAAAATGACATGGCTATTAGGGTGACCATCTTGGATTTCCGATCAGAACGATTTAACTATTTTTGATCTACAAGTCGACCCAATACTGCCTATCAATTTCGAGTCAATGGGTCTTTCTATTCAGGAGAAGAAGTTCAAAATGGATTTTCAAGATGGCAACTGTGGCAGCCATCTTGGATTTCCAACAGAAACAGTTTTAGCTACTTTTGATCTACAAGTCACTCCTATGTTTCCTACCAAGTTTCAAGTCAATTGGCCTTTGGGTTCAGGAGAAGAAGCAATAGATTTTCAAGATGGCCACCATCTTAGATTTCTGATCCGAACAATTTTAGCTATTTTTAATCTACAAGTCACCCCAAAGCTTCCTACATATGTTCAAGTCAATTGGCCTTTTGGTTCAGGAAGAGAAGTGAAAAATAGATTTTCAAGATGGCCACCATCTTGGATTTCCGATTGGAACAATCTTAGCTATTTTTGATCTACAAGTCACCCCAAAGCTTCCTACACAGGTTCAAGTCATTTGACCTTTCAGTTCAGGAAAAGAAGTGAAAAATAGATTTTCAAGATGGCCACCATGGCTGCCATCTTGGATTTATGATTGGAATTATTTTAGCTATTTTTGATCAACAATTTACCCGATGATTCCTACTAAGTTTCGAGACAATTGGCCTTTCAGTTCAGGAGAGGAAGCGAAAAATAGATTTTCAAGATGGCCGCCATTGCGTCCCTGTTGGATTTCTGTTCTGAATGAATTTAGTTGTTTTTGGTCTACAAGTCATCCCGATGCTTCCTACTAAGTTTTAAGTCAATAGGCCTTTTGGTTCAGGAGAAGAAGCAAAAAATAGATTTTCAAGATGGCCACCATGGTGGCCATCTTGGATTTTTGATCGGAAAGATTTTAGCTATTTTTTATCTACAAGTCACCCCAATGCTTCCTACCAAGTTTCAAGTCAATTGGCCTTTCGGTTCAGAAGAAGCAAAAATAGATTTTCAAGATGGCCACCACGGCGGCCATACTGGATTTCTGATCAGAAAGATTTTAGCTATTTTTGATCTACAAGTCACCCGATGCTTTCTTGCAAGTTTCGAGTCGGTTCAGGAGAGGAAGCCAAAAATAGATTTTCAAGATGGCTGCCATTTGGGATTTCCGATCGGAACAATTTTAGCTGTTTTTGATCTACATGTCACCCCGATGCTTCCTAACAAGTTTTGAGTCAGTTGGCCTTTCGGTTCAGGAGAAGAAGCGAAAAATAGATATTCAAGATAGCTTCCATGGCAGCCATCTTGGATTTCTGATCAGAATGTCACCCCGATGCTTCCTACCAAGTTTCGAATCAATTCGCCTTTCGGTTCAGGAGCCGCCATCTTGGACTTCCGATTGGAAGAATTTTAGCTATTTTTGATCTACAAGTCACCCCGATGCTTCCTACCAAGTTTCAAGTCAACTGGCCTTTTGGTTCAGGAGAAGAAGCGAAAAATAGACTTTCAAGATGGCTGTCATCTTAGATCTCCGATTTGAACAATTTTAGCTATTTTTGATCTACAAGTCATCTCAATGCTTCCAACCAAGTTTTGAGTCTATTGGCCTTTTGGTTCAGGAGTAGAAGCGAAAAATAGCTGCCATGGTGGCCATCTTGGATTTCCGATCGGAATGATTTTAGCTATTTTTGATCTACAAGTCACCCCGATGCTTCCTACTAAGTTTCGAGTCAACTGGCATTTGGGAGAAGAAACAAAAAATAGATTTTCAAGATGGCCATCTTGGATTTCCGATCAGAATGATTTTAGCTATTTTTGATCTACAAGATATGCTTCCTACCAAGTTTCGAGTCAACTAGCCCAGGGGTGTAGGAGGAGTAGGTTTTAAGGCAATTGTTGATGCCGCACGACAGACATTGACTGACCACAATAGCTCACCTTGTGCACTTCTTGCTCAGGTGAGCTAAAACATGCCCAGGAAAAGATAGCTGTCTATCTTTGTAAGCCGTAATTATTGAACAAGTAAATGTCTCCTTGGATGAGTTTCCTATAGATAAACTACATATCTCGAGATTTTACGATAAATCTTAGAGATGTCATGATTACCTTTAATTAGTAAATAATCTAGTCCTATTTATTTAAGGTAAGACTTTTTTTTTATATAAAATTTTACAAAATACTCCCTTTTTTTTAATTTTCAAGCTAATATAGGAATAAATGTTTACAAAATATTCACCTTTTTGCATTTTTGAGCTAATTTAGGAATAATTAAAGATCTGGGTAAATGGACAGATCTTATTCTTTGCCAAATACCCACTTTATAAAATCAATGAGAGTAAAACATCTGATTGATTAAATTTATATGATTTGCCTATTGCCAGGTTTGACTTTGGTAACGTTTCTTAGCCATGGCAACAGTTAATAGAAAAGGTTGTTTACCTCTTCGCATGAAGTTGGACAGCTCATGTAAATTTGATATAGGACTTTTGCCAGGAGTGAATTTGAGAGCGTTTCTTAGCCTGGCAAAAGCTGGTAAAAGGAAAGGCTGATTACACTGTAACATACCGTTTGACAGCCTCATAATTTTTATATTCTTTAAAGGAAAGATCTTTATACTGTTCGATGCAATTTAAAGATCTAATTTAACTCTGAAACAAATGGGTTAGAATCGATTCTATTACCAGATCTAAAATATTACACATCATGGATGTATATTCCTTGATGATATTGATTAGCATTATTTTCTCAGAAATCAAAGGTATATCGAGAAATTCGACTATGATGGAAAGAGTAGTCAAGACCGAATTAATCTTCTTTCTATGACAGTAATTGAAATATATGAACCATTTTGTATCATACATTTTCTGAGCAAATGTCTTATGGTATTGAGACAAATCTGCGATATTTGCGAAATTTGACTCAATTATTTGTTTGATAATTTCCCACATGAGATGAGACTTGGGAGGTTTTATTATTGACACTTTCCCGCTGATAATTGCTGAGTTTAGAAAGTATACATCTCAAGTCGGAATTTTACTAATAGTTTTAATATCTCTGTGAACGAATGACGCTGAATTTTAGGGAAGTAGAAATAATTGATATTGAGAGATTTATCTAATCTCAAGAAAAGGGTTCATAATTTTATATCTCCCTGGAATATTACTACTTTCGAGACTTATATCGTGTTCCAGGTACCAATAGGGTATCCCATATTTCTATGCATAGACTGGAAGAATAAATACCTAATAGTTCAATGATATATTAGACCACTGTTGTGTTGTCGATAAATCTTTTAACAAAAGAGTGAAGAATGTATTGTATGGCTTTTTTTTCCATTCACGAATAATGGACATATTTTAGAATATAATGTGGGTCTGGAATTGATCTTCTGTGGAATTGATCTTCTGTCCAGAGAACATAAAGGATAAGACTCATTATTCTTCTGTCCAGAGATGGAAATGTGCACCTAATCCATAATGACTGTCATTGATGAAAAAAAAAAAGGAATTAATTGAGACCTAATGGATGGATGTATCCTCCTTAAACAAAGCGATTGGAATGTATCCACTTTGACATAAATTGGATGATTGTCACGGGAGAGACTTGATAATCCGAATAACTTATATGAGGTTCCCAAGGTGAATAGCAGACATAGTCAATCGATCCAAAACTTAAGTCTGTATTAAATATTTATTGTCAAAGTATATATCAATACTATTTAGTAATACTTTGATGAATATATTTAGTCTCGATTCTTTTACCTATAAAAACAAATCGTGAATAGGTCTAAAATCTAACTTATTTAATTTTTTGGAATCAATCCTAAACTTAACATGACTGAAGACAATGAAAGATATTCTACCAAGTATAATATCTCTTAATCTATTGTCTCATAACATAATTTTGAGACGGCCCGTTAATGCAGACGAGTAGCGACTACGTCCATCTGTTTACTACATGTATCAATGCACAAATTTCAAAGATAGTAACAGTGAATTGGGAGATCCGATAGTCAAGCGCAAAGCAAGGAACTTCCTTTATTGTGGATGACTTAATCGTTATATGACTTAATCGTCTAAAGAACATCCATTAGAAAATTAAAGACAGTCCAGTCTTTGAACAATATCGACTTATGCACTGACTTGGTTGTCTTCTTGTATATTAAACAGAAATATCCCTTATCGAATGTGACTTCCATTGTCTCTTGGGTAAAACACATCCGGGAGTAAAAACCATGAATTCCCGGATTTGTTACCCTTTCCACTACCCGTTAATGGAGAAATTCTGTTCTTATTCTTCTCATAATAAGGGAAGGAAATTGACTCAGATTATTGGAATATTAAATAAATGAGGAAGCGAATTGAATTTAGTCCTGAAAATTTCTTGAAGGATATAAAGGACCCATTTGTTTTCCTAACTGTTTCATAAAGTATACCAATCTTTCTCCCATTGGAATATCTGGCAGTGGGAGAGTTGGTTTTGTAAATATTACTAATGTTTAAAGGAGGTAGAACTATTTGTTGTATTAATACTCCTCTTAGAAAAGTCCTTTTTTGTATCAGCCCTAAAGGACTGTGATTAATTCCTAGACTTATACAGTACATTCTGCTTAGGTCTGGAAATTTTATTGGCTGTCTAGGTTTCTAAACGGTCCCGTAGCCAAATATGTTACTTTATTAATTTTTATGTTATCGGAAGAAGCCAAAATCTATATTATTGTACTTCGAAGTTAAATTTTGTTACTTCTTGAGCTTATTAATAGAATTAATTGGAGCATTTCTCTTCTTGACTAGAATGATCCAAAAGAATTTAGACAAGAGCTCCACCAAGTGGGGCATTATACGCCCGTGGCAAAATGAGGCAAGTAATAAGATGCAGCACATAAACTGGCTCCTGTATAATTCAGTGCTCTGGATTACAAAAAATTTTTTTTTAAATTTTCATTGGGGCATAGCTCTGCTGATATTTTGTGAACTGTAACCTAAGGGTCCAAGCTGGCCCAGAAATTAAGGGAGAAGTGACTTCTCCCTCCTGGGAAAATAGGGAGAAGTTTGCTGCATCTAGGTAGAAGTGCTTTCGGACGGAGGACACAAGACAGAAGTATGGCTACATTATAAGCTCATACGAGTCTTTGGCTGATTTGTTTTTCCTATACTTCAATATCCGACCAAACAATAACAAAACAAAAATAAACAACCAAAAAAAAAAAATGCTGCAAAAAATGTTTTTGTAAACCTTTAACTTGTTTTATACTGATTTTATTTTTGTTCTTCAGAGGAGCCAACTCAGAAGAGTATTAAAAAAAAAAAAAAAATCCAAAAAGAATTATGTTTATAAGTTTTGATATTAGTCAAGCTTCTTAATCTGTATCATTTAATAAATGTATTTATAAGGATTTAATAATGGCAACATTTCCTTGCAAATCTAATAAAAGATGTAAAAAAAAAAAAAAAAAAATAACTTGCCCATATGGCCATAACTTTAGTTATTTGCAAAAAATATACCTATTATAAAATAAAATTTCGCTCTATTACCACTAAACAATATGCTGCGAAAAGTTTACAAGAACTTTCAAAGGGGCATAACTCTGCCAGTATTTGGTGCATTGTAACCTCGAAATAATATTCACTGCTCCACATCATCGTGTAACTATTTATGAAATTTCAGCTTGATCGGAGGATTTAGTCGGAAATGAAAAATTAATAGAAATTTTCAAAGGCGTTTAACTCTGCTAATATTTGGTGGACTGTAACCTTGAAATAATATGTGCTGCTCCACATCATGGTCTAACTACAAATCAAGTTTCAGCTTGATCGGATGTAAACTGTAGGAGGAGTTAGCCGGAAAGGAAAAGTTTACAAAAAAATTTGAAAGGGGCATAACTCTGTCAATATTTGGTGCACTGTAACCTTGAAATAATATGCGCTGCTCCACATCATCGTGTAACTATTTATGAAGTTTCAGCTTGATCTAATGTAAACTGTAGAAGGATATAGCCAGAAACGAAAAATTAATAGAGATTTTCAAAGGGGTATATCACTGCTAATATTTGGTGGACTGTAACCTTGAAACAATATGCGCTGCTCCACATCATCATCTTTCTACAAATTCAGTTTCAGCTTGCTTGGATGTAAACTGTAGGAGGACTTAGCTGGAAACGAAAAGTTTACAGAAATTTTCAAAGGGGCATAACTCTGCTAATATTTGATGGACTGTAACCTCGAAACAATATGCGCTGCTCCACATCATGGTCTAACTATAAATGAAGTTTCAGCTTGAACTTGATGTAAAAAGTAGGAGTTAACCAGAAATGAGGTTTACAGAAATTTTCAAAGGGGCATAACTCTGCCAATATTTAGTGGACTACAACCTCGAAACAATATGTGCTGCTCCACATCATGGTCTAACTATAAATGAAGTTTCAGCTTGGATGTAAAATGTAGGAGGAATTAACCGGAAATGAAAAGTTTACAGAAATTTTCAAAGGGGCATAACTCTGCAAACATTTGGTGGACTGTAACCTCTAAACAATATGTGCTGCTCCACATCATGGTCTAAATAAAAATGATGTTCAATAGTCTGGACAAGGCATGACTGACATGGACTCTTGTTACAGGTATTAATAAACTGCCGATGAAATAAATTAAATATGGGAACTAATAGCCTTTAATTGCTGGCTGTTTTCCCATATTTCTATGTTTTATAATGTAATAGAATATTTGCCCCTACCAGACTGTCTATGCAAAACATCAGTATCTAAGGAGGATATTTTGATTAGGATAATGTAATTTATTCGTGTAACACCTCATAGGAGTCAATAAACTGACACTTTGATGTGTAGTTTTGACCAAGTTTATCCCCTTATAATTTGTTCTGGATATTCTTGGTAGTATTTTCTATCAAAATACTAATTTTTTTTTTTCTCGTTTTAGGTCTTCATGTATGGTGTGTTAGAAGTTGACTGGTTCATGAGCAAATAAGAAGATTATACTGCTCTAGACTATGAGACAAACTTCATTGGAGAGAAAATGTCAACTTAGTTTTCCTGAAGACATTTCTACATGGATATGGGCTCACCATCCGGCATGGCTGTACTGCTAGGGTAGGCTCTAGCTTCAATACTTTTTGAGATATTTTGCTGATAAGATTTCATTCAAATTATTTAAAAGGGCCATAACTCAGGAAAGGGGCATAATCCTGATAAGAAAAAATATGTGTCAGCTATTTTTTCCATGAGGAATCCATACATGAAATTTCAAAACCCTAGCATGCACAGTTCAAAAGTTAGGCTATGCATGAAAAAGTCTGTAACATAAAAATGCCCAAAATGACAAAGGGCCATAACTCAAGAAGTACTTTTCAGAATTTATTCAAAAGTTAAACAGGTCATCTACTCATCGCTACCAATCTATTCCTTAAATTTCAAGGCTCTAGCTTCAATAGTTTTTGAGATATTTTGCTGACAGGCTTTCATTCAATTTTTTTCAAAGGGCCATAACTCAGGACAGGGGCATAATCCTGATAAGAAAAAAATATGTGTCACCTATTTTTTCATGAGGAATCCACATATGAAAGTTGAAAACCCTAGTATGCATGTATCGAAAGTTATGCTTTGCACCAAAAAGCTTAACAGATGGATGAACGGATGGACAAACAAACGACCCAGAAGCAATATGCCCCTCCAACTTCTTCAAAGTCGGGGGCATAATAAGGATTGCTAATCAAATTTATGGTTATGAATGAGCATAAATGAAAGGTCATTGGTGCTGTCATAAAAATTCAAAAAAAATGCCAGGCAGTCATTTTGCTGAAGGGACCAAAATGAGGTTTCAACATAGACTATCTATTAAATTTGTGGTATAAATGAAACAAGTAGCCCAATGGGAATGACTGCTCACCTCACTCAAAGAAGGCTTATCTGGTTAGCTGTTTCACTTGATGTAAGACTTAAACGTTGCAAATATGAGCTTTTTTCACACTCAAGGGCAAATAACTCCAATATAAATTGCGCAATAGTGTTACATTTGTAACTATTGGCCAAGTGTATCAATTGCCAGCTACCCAATATCGGATCTGAAAGCTTTGATGTTACCACTGGCCATTGATGATGTAATGCAGGCATTCAGAACCTTTGCAGGTGAGCTATAAATGGCTGAGAAAAGTTAGAGACACCGCTTTCCCCCCCAAAAAAAACAATACGGAAAAGTTTTTCTATGCTCAAGGGCAAATAACTCGAAACTAGAAATGTGCTTGTAAAACACTATGCTCCCAACTATATCCTTGTCCATACAAAATGCCAACATAACTCTGACAATATTTATCACATTTTTCAAAAGTTAATCAGGTGATCTGTTCATTATCCCCAATAAGCTCACCAAGTCTCAAGGCCCTGGCTCAAATAGTTTTCAAATAGCTTGCTGACAAGATTTCATTATCATTATAATCTGAGATCTGCCATACGTGCAGCAAGCCAGCTACCTGGAAGGGGGCACACTGATGTGGATGTTGCCCCTGTACCTGCACGTTAATCAAAAATCCATTGATGATGATGATGATGATGATGATGATGATGGTGATGATATATTACAAAGGGCATAACTCCGAAAAAAAAATCAGAATTTTTCAAAAGTTAATCTGGTAATCTACTCATCATCCCCAATAAGCACACCAAATTTCAAGGCCCTATATTAAATAGTTTTTGCAATGTCTTGCTGACAAGATTTCATTATCATTGTATTACAAGTAGCATAACTCCAGAAAAATATTTTGAATTTTTTCAACAGTTAATCAGGTAATCTACTCTTCATCCCCAATAAGCACACCAAGTTTCAAGGCCTAGCTCATATAGTTTTCGAGATATCTTGCTGACAAGATTTCATTATCAATTTTTTACAAGGGGAATAACTCCACAAAAAAGCGAAACTGGTGAAGGTTTTATGCCTGTCCTGATTAGCTATAGGTGTGATGAAAGTCTGATGAAAAGTACGGTAAATGTCCTAAAATTTCGAACACTCTAAAATTTAATATTATTGCCCAAAATAATTTCTGGAAATGTCCTAAAATCTCGAACAGTAGCAGTTTTGGTAATTTCGGTAACTTTTTTTTCCGTTACGGAACCGGAAAAAGTAGCAGTGTTGAAAGCCACCGCAAAACGTAAATGCACACAGCAGTGTCATAACGAATTTTATGAACATAAATGGCACGGGAACCGTATTTTAATTTTATACAAACCCAGGAGATACTGACTGAAAATTCACAAGAAAACAAAAAAAGAAGAGACTCCCATCACAATGTTACCCATTTCCCGTGACAGTCACGTCCACGTGATAAGGGTTAGATTATGCGCAGGCGATCTAGAACTGTTGTTACCTTGTGGCAGACATGATAAATATTTTTAATATATGTGAAAATACAGAAAATACAGTCACATTCCCTTGTTCCGCATGTAGAAACCGCGTGCTCGTAACGGTAACGTCACGAGAAATCGTGGCGGAAACCGCTAAGAGTTATGTTCGTTAAATTATAGAGCATTTTTTCGTCAGAAATGCATATGAAACTGGCAGGTATTAAAATAGAACCTAAGTATTGACACAGATAGGCCTGGGCAAACTGTAGACTCAGATCAGATGCCGCAGAGAAAGAGGGAATGAAACTAGTTAGGGGGAACAGGGAACATGGAAATTCGGAAAACACTTTTAGGACAATAAGACGTGCGACCAGTGAAGACTCCGATCATCTTCCAATGCAAGAGCAGTCAGATTTTGCCGTTTGTGGTAACAAACAGGCACGTAAACTCCAGTTCTTGGAGAGGTTAAATATATCACCGTTTCAGTGAAAGTTTTACATGCGTTCTGCGGCGTCTGATCTGGGTCTACACTGTTTGCTCAGGCCTGTCTGTCTGGACACGTAGAGTAAGTACGGAAATTCGATCAAATCGAATCCCTTCAGAAATCATCCTAGATCCGCCCCTGATTCATAAAAAAAATGCTGGGCAACTCGTAAAATTCATCATCAAGGCATATGCAATTAGCTCCCTTTAAACAACAAGAATTCCGCGGAAGGCGTCATCGCACCTGCTGGGGCAAAAGTCAAAGGAGCCACAATCAGAACGTGGTTATTAAATAAGTTTATTTCATTCTTAGCAGTGCTTACTTGGGAAACTGGGTTGAAAAAATGTAGACAAAGTGCCTAGTGGGGCACATATATTCCAGGCCAGTCCCATTCCCTCTAATGGCTATATCTTCAGCACTGACTTTTCGTATCATACAGCCCAATGATAATGGAACGTTGACGTAAAATGTGTAAAAGTCACTGAAGCATGAAATATAGGTCAAGGTCATGGGTCAAGGTACCTGCTAATTCAGTACATCAAGGAGAAGCACAATGCAAGGTCTTATAGTTGAGGAGTTATCAAACATCAACGTAAAATGTCAAATATAGGTCAAGGTCACCGAGTCAAGGTATCTGCCAAGCCAGTGCAATGAGGTGAAGCACAATGCAAGGTTTAGTGGTTGTAGGTCTTATATTTGAGGAGATACCGAACATCAACATAAAATGTGTCAAAGTCACTGGAGTGCACAATATAGGTCAAGGTCACCAGGTCAAGGTACCTGCCGAGTCAGTGCATCGAGAAGAAGTGATATATAAGGTTTGGTGGTTGAAGGCCTTACAGTTGACGACATATGGAAGGGTGACGTAAACGGAGTAAAAGTCAATGGAGCACGAAATATAGGTCAAGGTCACCCAGTGAAGGTACCTGCAGAGTCCGTACATTTAGGAGAAGCACTATGCAAGGTTTGATGGTCGTAGGCCTTACAGTTGAGGAGATATTGAATGTTGACGTAAAATGTGTAAAAGGCACTGGAGCGCAAAATATAGGTCAAGGTCACTGAGTCAAGATACCTGCCGAGTCAGTACATCTTGGAGAAGCACTATGCAAGGTTTGGTGGCTAGAGGTCTTACACTTGTGGAGATCTGGAACATTGACGTAAATTATGTCAAAGTCACTGCAGCCAAAATATAGGTCAAGGTCACCAGGTCAAGGTATCTGCCAAGTCAGTACATTGAGAAGAAGCACTTTGCAAGGTTTGATGGTTGTAGGCCTTATAGTTGAGGAGATATCGAATGTCGACGCAAAATATGTCAAAGTCACTGGAGCGCAAAATATAGGTCAAGGTCACCGGGTCAAGGTACCTGCCAAGTCTGTACATCTAGGAGAAGCACTATGCAAGGTTTGGTAGTTGTACGCCTTATAGTTGAGAAGATCTGGAACGTCAACGTAAATTGTGTCAAAGTCAATGGAGCGCAAAATATAGGTCAAGGTCACTGGGTCAACATACCTGCCAAGTCAGGAGGTCAGGGAAATGTGTCATGCAAGGTATGATGGTTGTTGTAGAATTGTAGTTGATCAGAATACTAACTTCGACGTAAATGTCGAACTTTGACATAACAGAACTGTTAACAGACAGACAGACGGATGAACGGACAGACGAATGGAAAAGTGGGCACCTATGTCGCAAAGTCGGGAGGTCAGGGAGATGTTTCATACAAGGTTTGATGGTTGTTTAGTTTTGTAGTTGATTAGAATACTAACTTTGACATAAATGTCGAACTTCGACATAACAGAACTGTTATCAGACGGACAGACGGACGGACGAAGAGACAGATGAATGGAATAGTGGGCACCTATGTCGCAAAGTCAGGAGGTCAGGGAGATGTTTCATGCAAGGTTTGATGGTTGTTTAGTCTTGTAGTTGATTAAAATACTAACTTTGACATAAATGTCGAACTTCGACATAAATGTTGACAGACGGACGGACGAATGGACAGACATGCGGAAAAGCAGACGCCTATGTCGCAAAGTCAGGAGGTCAGGGAGATGTTTCATGCAAGGTTTGATGGTTGTTTAGTCTTGTAGTTGATTAGAATACTAACTTTGACATAAATGTCGAACGTCGACATAAATGTTGACAGACGGACGGACGGACGGACGGACGGACGGACGGAAAATCGGACGCCTATATCGCACCCTGCTACAAGCAGGTGCGATAATAAAACCTAAAGAGTGCATGAGGACCTTACTCCGCATTTACCAGGATGTAAATAAATATAAGTGCTGTAATTCTTTTACATTATGTATATATTGAGAACATCATAATTATTAAAATACCCAGAAACTGAACAGTCACAAAGCAACATTTCCTGAGAACATTTCTCTTGCCCCGCATTAAGAAACCACGTGCTCGTAGCGGTACGTCATGTGAAATCGTGGCGGGAAACCTTTTCGGGAGAAAAACAAACTTATTTTATAGAGCCTTTTCTCGTCAGAAATGCATACAGAACTGGCACGTATTAAAAAATTAAAAGAACCTAAATACTGGAACACATAGGCCTATGCAAACGGCGTGGATCCAGATCAGACGCCGCAGAGAACAAGGGAATGGAACTAATTTGGGGGAATCTGGGCTTTTCGAGATCGTCCTCCGAGTATATTCGTTTCTTAATTAAAGCCAGTATTGGTGTCTTCACAGGAATTCCTGTTTTTTTCACGGGTATTCCGGTATTTCGGTAAGTCGTGTGACCACTAAACCAGAATTCCAAAGTTGATCTGATCATTTCTGCAAAGCGTGACACACATGCGATAGTAAGAAAGCGCTACACGCGAAATTGTAAATTAGCATGTGCATCCGCGCATTCTGATCTAGGTCGTTCCTGCTCGTCCCTACACCGTGTCCTTCGATAATATCTGCCGCTAATATTTAAGTTTAGTGTGCCAAAGGTTTCAATAAGCACGCCAAAAACATTTTCGTCGTGGGGATTAACGTTAGCCTCAAGCAAAATATTTCCTGTCAGATCGCGTGATTGTCATGATATGCTCAGTGCATCCTATTTGAACAGGTAATGGTCCCAACAGAGGTGATAGGTCCCAACAAGCCAAAACGAACCTTATCATTTGTTACAAATGTGATCAGTCTGTGCACTTGCTGGAGACTGCGACTCATGTATTACACTGTTTTATACCAATGAGCTAATCAGCGAATTGAGTGGACACCATCCTGCACTAGACTGCGTCCCGCATTCTGATCTGACTTACACATATACACAAAGGGACATTTTCGCCTGAACAGGAATCTAATGAAAGGATTACTATTGATGACATAATTCTTGCAATAAGTTTCGTTACCAAATTCTGAACGACAATACATTTTTTTTTAATGAAAGAAATATTGTTAAAAATGATAATGGCAGTTCACAGGTTTGGCATACGTAGTTCAGTTTGGTGTAGAGCTAAAATCTTTGATCTTGATCAGGCTGCATTCAGATCTGGTTGTCCGCACTGTTCGTTTATGTATGAGTCCTTTCCAATAGAAACGACCTTCTGACATTTGAGACCAGCATAGACAAGATCAACATGCGCATCCGCGCAGTCTATGTATCGGGGCAGTCCGATCTGGGTCTACGCATATCGCCAACAGAATGCATTATGTCAGCCTCAGATGTCAGCAAGCAGTGTGAATACTGCGCTTCAAAACGGCGGAAATTCTAATCAGCCTGCGCTTTTCACATTTAAACTCAGTACACTTCACTTTTGAGGAAAGGGACTTTGTAGTGGCTCAAACAAGAATAAACGTGCGGTAACCTTTTGAAGTATTTTTTGGTCAGCTTGTGTATCTCAGTGCGGTAAAGTGAAGAGGGTTGTTACGTAAAAATACAGTGGACTAAGCCAGCCTAGTTTAAGAAAGTGGCACATTCCCAGAGTGCCGAACAAACGTATCTGGCGATTAATTAGTGTACCCGATAATTAATTGTTTTGTTATGAGAAACATTATTCGACATGGAATTAATCGGATGGAATTGAAAACAAACATCAGTGTGGTATTTATTTATTTGTTCATACAATTTCACAGTCAGTTTACCAATCACACAGCAAATAAGAATACACTTTCGTCGTGTAGGTCCTTTTTTGTCGTTTCAGGTGTCCGAAAGCGTCCGATAGCCAGGTCAATTTTGGCTGTAAGTGAATCTGTCCTAAAATTTCGAACAGTAAATTTTTTAGCAAATCATAATTTCTAAAATTTCGAACAGCAAGAACTGAAATTATTTAATTTTGTTCGAAATTTTAGGACATTTACCGTAAGTTATTGACTGAACAAGTTCAAATATGGGCTTTAATGGCACTCAAGAGCAAATACCTCTGGCATGAATTGCCTCATATCCCTGTAATTTTAACTAAGCCTAGACTCTAAGCCTGTATTGGTTGTTAGCAAGTTTGATCAATAAAGTAACTAGCAATTAGACAACAGTTTCACCATGATAAGCCTATGGTCAAAGGGACATAACTCTAAAGTGAGTATTCAGATCTGACCCAAAGTCAAACTTGACCGAGATTTTATGTCTTTTCTGATTATCTGTAGGTTTGATGAAAATCAGATTAAGAAAATGTCAACAAGTTGAGCAGACAAGATTTTTTTTCCATAATAGATAAATGGGAGTTATTGGTTGCCATCAAAATCCGAGTTTTGATAGAATCTGCCCAAAAACATTACGCAGTCAATCCTCCAACCCAACCTTGCTACATATGAAATTTGATCAAAATTGATCTGTTGGTCTCTGAGATATTCTTCTTTGAAGTCCACATCACAGGTCTCGTAGAAAAAGTTTTCAATCTTCATGGGGACATAACTCTGAAATGAATAAACCAATCTGATTGAAATTTGAACTCAGTCGAGATTTAAAGCCTGTCCTGATTATCTGTCGGTTTGATGATTATCAGATGTAAAACAAACAAGTTATTGTCTGGACAAGGTCAAATATGGGCTTTTTGAGCACTCAAGGGCAAATAACTAAATTGTGAATGGCTCAATATGGCTGAAATTCGAACTCAGCCAAGGTTGTATGCATGCCCTCATTAACAGCAAGTTGACCAACTTTCAATAAAAAATGAAAGTTGTTATCAGTCGGACAACATTTTCCCCATTATTAAGTCTATAGGCAACTTTTTCAACCTTCAAGGGGATATCTCTGAAGTGGTTCATCCAATCTGATCCAAATTCAAACTTAATATGAAAATAAATAGGTGTTACCTATGAAACGAGCTCAAGCATTTTATGCACTTTCTTTCTTTTTTTTTTTTTTTTCATCAGGTATGCAAAGTCGCAGACCAGACAAAACCTGTTTAAACGTAGGTCTGAGGCAAAGTTCACAACATCGACCAATTTTTTTCCATGAAATTTTGTACATTAGTGTGTCACCGGGTATAGGTATATGATACTCTTGTACTACCTTGCGATACAAGCCGGCCTTTATAGTGACGTGGTAGAGTGTCCGCCTGTCACGCAAACGGCCCGGGTTCAATCCCCGATCGTGGCAAAAAAATTTTTCACCTGTTACAAGTGTATAAATAAATATTTAGTCTTATAGTAAAAAGAAATTATGCATGTACCCCGAAAATTTATTTTTATAGGCTGATTTCATCAAAAAAAAAAAACAAAAAAAAAAACAAAAAAACTTGACTTCTCCTTTTTCCTTTCTTCTGATCGCCAGTCAACTGAAATCACTGCATATCCTACTTTTATCATGTTGTCAGCGATAAATTCTTCTCCATGCATAATTCCTGTTATGTGCTGTAGGAATGTAATCCATTTTTTATGGCAAAACTTCAGTATTTACACTTAAATACGCAAAAAGGTTGTTTAATGTGAGAGGTCACAAATTAAATATGGTGGCTAAAACGCATATCAGTCACGCATTTATCCCTGTCAATGTCGTAAAAAATGTATCCTTCTATTTCATTGGCTATATGACATTACAGCCAATGAGATTGCTTGCAGCGGCTGACTGGCTTTTCATGTTTGCAGTGGAGCATATCTGATCATCATATTTTTCGGAAACCAGGCTGGCAACGGACATAAATTAGCGTTGGTTTTTGGGTTTAACATTAAGCCGATACACTCCGCTGTAGATTTGGGAAACCAGTCAGCTGCTGTATGTGAATTCTTCTGCATAGTATGTGAGAGACTCATGATATCTATAGTACGAGCTTAAGCTTCACCACCTGCGCAGCAGGTGGCGACCTGCTTTGCAGGTCGCTTAAGCTCGTTATTAAGATTTTATACCTGTCCTGATTATCTGTAGCTTCGATGATTATCAGATGAAAAATAAACAAGTTATCGTCTGGACAAAGTCAAATATGGGCTTTTTGAGTACTCAAGGGCAAATAACAGTGAATGGCCCAATATGTCTAAAATTTGAACTCAGCCAAGTTTGTATGCTTGTCGATCCTCATTATCAGCAAGTTTGATCCACTTTTGATAGGAAATAAAGTTGTTATCAGTCGGACACCATTATCCTAATTCTGTCTACAGGCAAATTTTTCCATTTTCAAGGGGATTAACTCTGATAAGGCTCATCCGATCTGACCCAAAATCAAACTCCGTCAAGAGTTTATGTCTGTCCTGGACACCTGTAAGGTAGATGAAAAATCAACAAAAAATAAAGAAGTTATCGCCCCGACAACATTTTCCCCATTGGAAAATGTATATGGGAGTTTTCTATTGCTATGGAAACCACAGTTTTGATCCAATCTGCCCAAAAACATTATGCAGTCAATCCCCCACAACACTAATCATGCTACACATGAACTTTGACCAAGACTGACCTACTGGTCTTGGAGATATGCAAGTTTGAAAGTGTGGATGACATATGATGGACCAAGCCTATAATATAAGCGCACAAGTCATTGGCTCAGATCAGCTAATAATGGTACAGTAGCAACTACTGTGTCCCAGAAAGCTAACAGAGATACGGCCAGAAAACATGACTATGACTTGTGCTGGAGATAACAAGGAATGAAGGAGAGTCTATACAACAAATTCCAGAAAGTGCTTTGCTGATGATATGTTTACTCTGGCAGTCCTGTCCTTTATTGCAGGTTCTTAGGTAGATTCTTATATAAAGTAATCAGCAGATAGAAAGTTTATGACAACATTTGTGTCTTACTGGGATTATTACTAGGAAAAAAAATTGATACACTCATTGCTTCTGCTAACAACATAAAGTTACTGTTTAATAACATTGTGATTTGCTGGGCCAGGATATGTGTAATGATGTCACCTTGGTAATACTACTGAATGCATTTCCTGTTTGACTGTAAAGCATTTATAATACTGAAATTTAATTATACTTTGATGTATCTACTTTTAAATACAAACATTTTTTATTTGTTTTTGTATTGTTATACTAATCAGCTATTTCTAAGAATGTCATTATATAGGCATGATACCGTCAGTGTTAAGCTTATGAGATGTTATTTGAAAATAACAAAATGGCATCCAATAAAACTATGATATTGAAATGCCACATAAAAATAGTTTGGCAATTTTCAGTGGTACAACTGTTAGTGAGAACCACATATTTTTTTGCACAAGAACCTGAAATGCATGCCCACAAAAATGGTGAATTAGACTATTTCATATTCAGATTTCAAGGATATTGGACCATTAATAAAGAAATGAGAGCACTTTTCTGGGTATTTCGTGTAAGGTGGGGATTTACAAAAATGAAATATTTCAAGTGATAGACCCAGAAAATATGCATGCCTAAAATTTCACCCTCTTTAAATTAATAAAATGGGATTGTTCCAAACTTTCTGCTTGAAAAGCGGAATTCCGCAAATGTATTAAAGAAAACAATAGAGGTAAGTTACCATACACAGAATAGCAATATCCAACTCTCCTTAGATCTGATGGCAATAATATTATCACTGAAAGATTATTAACAAACAAATTCAAAACAATGCAACAGATTTTTGACACCCTCACTTCCATATTTCCTATAAGTGCAGCTGACAAAGATGAAAAATACAGTAACCGCATGGAGCATCAGTCAGTAATGCCTTCACGATATAAACTTGGCCTTTAATAGCACATTTACAGAGAGTCACATTCAAAAACCATTATTGTATTTACACTAAATACTGGGGCACTTTAACTCCTTACCCTACTTCTACTATAATCTGAACAAACCAATTGATTATCTCTTGATGCGTTTCAAAAAAAAATTGCTGGATGAGTAGCAAACAGTGTCGATTAGATCAGATGCCACAGAGCAATTTGCCCAGGTCTGTTTGTCCTTATACTTATCATGCAAAGGACTTGTTGAGGAGGAGTATTTGGTGATAATTCTGATATAATTTTTCTTATTTCTCCATAAAAAACATATGTTGTGGGTACTCATTAGAAGTGCCTTGGCAAGGCACTTCTACTGAGTACCCACAACATATGTTTTTCTGGAGAATTAGAGAAAATTATTCCAGAATTATCATCAAATACTCATTAAGTCCTCTGATTATGGTATCTGACTTCTCTGTGAAAACCTACATTCTGTGATCCCCCACGAATCTTCTAACTTAGGCAAATGTAATGATCACAGAACATGTTTTCTCAGAGATATAATAGCCAAGCCTGGGTTCATATAAGTGTTAGTGGTAAGGATCCTTTGCTTGCACTGCAGCTCACAAAGATTATTTTTTGAAATATAGTTTTCTACAAAAAAAAAATAAATAAATAAATAAAAAAAAATAATAAATAAAACTCTGCCAGAAGAAATTAGCAGAATCTGAAAGAAACTATTCCTAGCCTAGTAAATATATTATTGTCTTGAGTTTATATACATCCTGAAAAAAATCTAGTTATACAATGAAGCTACAATTTTTCTATTCAAGATGACTCTTTTCTTGATTAGAATGACATGGCTTGAATAACATTGTGATCTACCAGTTAACCCTTAAAGTGCTAATCACAACTGCAGCAGTCAATATTTTGATATTCTTTTTCAGAGAAAATAAGGCTTGACATTTAATGTGAATTGTTTGCCTAGCATACAATTCACATGGAATGCCACATCTTTACTTTTTTCTGAAAAATAATATAAAAAAATTAGAATGTGGACCGCTAAAATTTTGCTTAGCCCCTCTAAAGGTTAAGTTACTCTAAGAAATATTTTTTGGTTAAAAGCACTTTTAACTCTTGACTAATAATAAATATACCATTCATAAACCAGAGAACCAATGGTCCTGAACCGCTCACTTGAGTGCTGAGTGTTTTTTTAAATGAATTTGAAGGTCATTATAGAAGACTGTCCCAGGGACCAGAAATATGCTTACTGGAAGCCAGGCTCGTTATGGGGCTTTATGCCCTCCTTAGGATCATGAACCCAGGGGTCTGTACAATGAGTTTATTTGCCGATTATGTTAAATTCTGTGCTAATGTAGTTTTGAAACAGTAAACAAGATCTGAATTTTCAAGGGAAGCTTAATTATGCAGAACTTCAAAATGAAAATATATGGTTAGTTTACTAATAAAAGAATTTCATGTACTAACACCCTTAGTATGTAGATGACAATTTTTTTTTTTTATACAATCAGACATATTTTCACATTTTTCCATGAAAACATAGCTATTTTTAGGGGGAAAAAGCAAAACTATTTTAAACTGTTGTCTGCTAGTATTAACACTCAGCATATTAATGAAATAGTTTTCTAGGAAGCAAATTTAAGCATCTCTGCTGCCAGTCTACTGAAAAATTTGCTTTCTTCACCAATATACTAATATAACACTGGAGTTTACCCATTATGTTTCTGGTATTCATGTCACAGCTCTAGACAAGATGTATTGACTTAAAAAGTATCCAATATCTTTCTTTTTTCTCCACAAAAATGTATGTTGTGAGTACTTATTAGAATTGTCTCATTTTTTGTGGAGAAAGAAGTGAAATGTTTATTTGGATATCTCTCTTCTCTATAGCTATGGATAATGGGATAGCAAAACCTGAAGACTGTGACCATGATGTGCAAATACACAGAATGGTCTGGTTGTCTGCACATGGAAAAATGGAAATGGGGAAAAATGTTATGTTCCTTCAAATGTCTCCAATGAAGTCAATAATGCTTTACAACCATAGTGAACTTCTAATTGATGAGGCCTAATTGGCCAAAACCACATGCAGCATTCTGGCCCAAATGCTTTGACACTTCAGCTTTTCTACTTTTCATATGTGTGTTGTCATATCTTTTTATAATCTATTTCAATCTTGACCTTGTCTAACAGAGTGAACACAGACTCAACTGCTAACTTTAGTGCAATCAGAGTCTTTACTTTTTATTATATTGAAGGACTTTAAAAATGCAACATGTGTAACCTATTAAGTAAGCTAAGGCCTAATACTGATTAACATATCTCTGGAGTTCAATATTCTGTTCAATAATAAGCATGTTTATCAAATCATAAAGAATAGCTGACTGTAAAGAAAAAGAAAGTAAATTCCTAAAAGTATCAAATGCATAAAATGCCTAGACTGTCAGATCAGTGAAACTAGGCCTTAGCTTACTTAATGTTGTCAGAAGATCAGTGAAACTAGGCCTTAGCTTACTTAATGTTGTCAGAAGATCAGTGAAACTAGGCCTTAGCTTAGTTTCATTGATTGAGTTGAAGTTTTACGGCATAGTCAACCCATTAGGGTCATATCGAGGGGTCAGTTTACCTAACCACACTTTTTCTTGGGCAGGCTCAGTCCTCTTAGCTGTTAACCAGTACTTGTGCACATACTTTCGCAGAAACTGACACCTGCCCTTCTTGACTCAGCAGAAGGGAGAGAATGACCATAGAAAATTCTCCACAAAAGGATGTTGCAGGACCCGGACACGCATCTGACTGAGTCACCGAGGCTGGCTGGCCTTAGCTTACTTAAGGTTGTCAGAAGATCAGTGAAACTAGGCCTTAGCTTACTTAATGTTGTCAGAAGATCAGTGAAACTAGGCCTTAGCTTGTTTTCATTGATTGAGTTGAAGTTTTACGGCACAGTCAACCTATTAGGGTCATGTCGAGGGGTCAGTTTACCTAACCACACTTTTTCCTGGGCAGGCTCAGTCCTCTTAGCTGTTAACCAGTACTTGTCAGAAGGTTCTGAAGATCAGTGAAACTAGGCCTTAGCTTACTTAAGGTTGTCAGAAGATCAGTGAAATTAGCCTTAGCTTACTTAAGGTTGTCAGAAGATCAGTGAAATTAAGCCTTAGCTTACTTAAGGCTGTCAGAAGATCAGTGAAATTAAGCCTTAGCTTACTTAAGGTTGTCAGAAGATCAGTGAAACTAGGCCTTAGCTTACTTAAGGTTGTCAGAAGATCAGTGAAATTAGGCCTTAGCTTACTTAAGGTTGTCAGAAGATCAGTGAAACTAGGCCTTAGCTTACTTAAGGTTGTCAGAAGATCAGTGAAACTAGGCCTTAGCTTACCTAAGGTAAATGGATACACCTGGTAGATTGTTTAACTGTTTTTACCAAGGGAGACATCTTCTGTGACTTCCTGTTTGCTTTACTGCATACCAAACCCCTTCTGAAAAGGGATCTACTCTATAAGATAGAAGGGAGACAAAACAATTTTGAAAGTGTGTCCCTTCCCTTTAAGAGCAAGTATAATCATTCTCCAGGCTGCTTGACAATTTACCTGTCACCTATCAATAATGCCTTAACCAACTCACTTTTGGTTGGTTTACAGTTTAATGGCTGCCCAGTCAACACTATTAAGGTTATGTTGAGCCATTCAATTTACCTACAAACATTTCCTGGACAGTTTTAGTCCTCTAAGCAGTTAACAAGTTCTTGTGCACATTCTTTTGCCAGAAACTGACAAATGCTTTTCTTGAATCAGCAGAAGGGAGAGAATGACAATAGAAAATAGTTCATGATCAATCTCCATTAAAGAATGTTGCCAGACTCAGCAGGGATCAAACCCACGATCTACTGACCACAAGTCAGACATGCATCCAACTGAGTCACTGAGGTCGGCCCAACTCACTATACAAATGCTATCCAATCAATACATAAGAAATGCAATGTCTACATTCAGACTAGAGTGTATGCATATGTAATTTGTAACGAAGATGATTTAACAAAATTATTCTGCAAGCACAAACTGTCCAACATCAGTTTTGAAGCTTATGAAATCTTGAATAATGCCAGCATACAAATAAATGTATTTGCTCATAGTATTTAATGAAACAGGCAGTATTTGATGAAATTAATTAGCATAAGTATATGGAAGAACTGTGTTGCATTTTTAAAGTCCTTCAGTATATAAGTATTACTAAATGTAGTTGATCATGTGCACTGTTTCAAGTTAAATGTACGAGCTAAATCAATGGAACATACTTGTGTTGTATGATTCAGCAATCTGGGTACAATATCAACAAAGTTCGAATCTGATCACGGTCTAACAACTGCTGCTATGACTTGCTATTAGTATTTTAGCACCTCCAAACAGAAAAAACCCTATGAAATATAGCATCAGATCAGCCTGTGTATCCTCTCAGTTTGGTCAACGTCTATGCTGAACACTTACAGACTCTTCATGTGCACACATTATGTCAGTAACAGCAGAGTATGATCAGAATGTGTTAGGGGGTTAATTCATCATAAATGTCAATTTTAACTTTAAATCCATTTCTTTCACCCTCTCACTCACTAAGTTTACAAAAAAAAACGAAAAAAACACAAAAAACAAGAGGGCCATGATGGCCCTGTAACGCTCACCTGAGCAACATAGCACTTAGCCTGATCTAGAACTGATCAAGGCAAACATTCTGATCAAAGTTCAAAATGATTATATTTACAAGTAAGACAATGTAGCATGTCTAATGGACTGTGAAATAAAGGTCAAGGTCAAATATGGATGACTGCACTCAAGAGGCCATGCTAAAATGTATGCATGTACTAAGTATCACTGGCTATAGGAGCAATAGTTACTGAGAAACTGACCTAAATACAAACACTTCACAAGTACCAAATATCACTCTGTAGGACCAATAATTACTGAGAAACTGACCTAAATGGAAAAACTTAAGAGAGTCACTGGACAGAAAACTATACATCACCTTGAAATCATCAAGACAAACATTTTGGGCAAGATTCATGATATTCACTTCAAAAATGTGGCCTCTAGAGCATCAACAAGGTTTTCCTTTGATTTGGCCAGGTGAACTAGTTTTTGATATCAAGTGACCCAGTTTTACACTAGACCTAGAAATCATCAAGACAAACATTTTGAGCAATATTTATGATGATTATTTAAAAAATGTGACCTCTGGAGTGTTAACAGTTTTCTGCTGATTTGGCCAGGTCACCTAGTTTTTGACCCCATGAGACCCAGTTTCAAACTTGACCTAGAAATCATCAAGACAAACATTTTGAGCAAGATTCAAGATGACTGCTTCAAAAATGTGACCGGTAGAGTGTTAACAAGGTTTTCTGCTGATCTAGCCAGGTGACCTAGTTTTTAACCCCAGGTGACCCAGTTTCGAACCTGACCTAAAATTCATCAAGACAAACATTTTGAGCAAGATTCATGATGATTGCTTAAAAAATGTGACCGCTAGAGTGTTAACAAAGTTTTCTGCTGATTTGGCCCAGTGACTTAGTTTTTGATTCCAAGTGGCCCAGTTTCGAACTTGACCTAGAACTCATCAAGACAAACATTTTGAGCAAGATTCATGATAATTGCTTGAAAAATGTGACCGCTAGAGTGATAAAAAGATTTTACACTGATTTGGCCAGGTGACCGAGTTTCTGACCCCAGGTGTTCCAGTTTCGAACTTGACCTAGAAATCATCAAGACAAACATTTTGAACAAGATTCATGATGATTGCTTCAAAAATGTGACCGCTAGAGTGTTAACAAGGTTTTCTGCTGATTTGGCCTGGTGACCTAGTTTTTGACCCCACGTGACCCAGTTTCGAACATATCCTACAACTCATCAAGACAAACATTTTGAGCAAGATTCATGATTATTGCTTTAAAAATGTGACCGCTAGAGTGTTAACAAGGTTTTTTGCTGGTTTGGCCTGGTGACCTAGTTTTTGACCCCACGTGACCCAGTTTCAAACTTGACCTAGAAATCATCAAGACAAACATTTTGAGCAAGATTCATGATGATTGCTTCAAAAATGTGACTGCTAGAGTGTTAACAAGGTTATCTGCTGATTTGGCCTGGTGACCTAGTTTTTGACCCCAAGTGACCCAGTTTCGAACTTGACCTAGAAATCATCAAGACAAACATATTGAGCAAGATTTATGATGATTGCTTCAAAAATGTGACCGCTAGAGTGTTAACAAGGTTTTCTGCTGATCTGGCCCGGTGACCTAGTTTTTGACCCCAAGTGACCCAGTTTTGAACTTGACCTAGATTTAATAGAGGCAAACATTTTGAGCAAGTTTCATCAAGATTGGGTCAAAACTATGACCTCTAGAGTGTTAACACGTTTTTCCTTTGATTTGACCTGGTGACCTAGTTTTTGACCCCAAGTAACCCAGTATCGAACTTGACCTAGATTTCATAGAGGCAAACATTCTGACCAAGTTTCATCAAGAGTGGGTCAAAACTGTGACCTCTAGAGTGTTAACAAACTAATTGTTGACGACGAACGGCGGACGACGACGGACATAGGGTGATGACAATAGCTCACCCTGAGCTTTTGCTCAGGTGAGCTAAAAAAGGGGGGTATTAGTCCTAAACTAAATTACCAAAACAGAATCTGAACACCATATATCTGCCAGCTGTGCATCTACATAAAAAACTACCAAAATTACAGTATTTTGTTAACCTTTTAAGCACAACAGAAGCAGACATTACATTTTTTTCTGGAAAAATAAGGCTTGACACTAACAGATGCTTCACATGTTTGTTTGTTTGTTTGAGGTTTTATGGCCCAGTCAACCCAATGGGATCATGTTGAGTATGGTCAGTTTACCTAACCACACTTTAACTGGGCAGGCTTAGTCCTCTAATCGGTTAACTAGTATTGTGCACATTCTTTCACCAGAAACTGACCTGCCCTTCTTGAACCAGCAGAAGGGAGAGAATGACCGTAGAAAGTATTTCATGATCAATCTCCATGAAAGAATTTTGCTTCCGGCAGGGGTCGAACCCGCAACCTCCTGATTACAAGTCGGGCGCGCATCCAACTGAGCCACCAAGGCTGACATGATTCACATGTAATTTGCTCTGAAAAAAAAAACAAAACAAAAAAAAAACGGTGTCTGCATTAACTGCAATATTTTAATGGAGTTGTTGACTTTTTGAGCTAAGGTAATAAAATGTCATTCCTTTTAGAACCTATTGATATTTCATATGAATCATTTGAGACAATTCACATGAAATGCCAAGCCTTATTTTCTGGAAAAAAAAAGAAAAACAGTGACCTTTTACAATTTTGCCTAGTGTTTTAAGTGTTTTACATATCTTTCTGTAATAGTGTCTTTAATCTGGATCATATTGTCTACATTGTGGCAGGAATTACTTTAGCCAAACAGCTTTTCTCCACAAATCTCATAAATAGTAAGGTGCACATCTATCTGCAGCCCTGCAAACTACATTGCTGCCAGATGAAGTGTTTCAATGGAACCTGACACTCCAATTTTTGTTCTTTTATGTTTTCTGTGTTTCCAAGGACAACCTTTATAGATTTCATAATACAATCTGGCACTTAAATTTATGGATCAAGATAAACTGATAATTTTGGCAAAATTTTTGCCTATTTTTGACCTAAAATATACCTTATGGGTATACACCTGAATTGTCTCAGAGAAGCACTTCCGGTGAGCATCCACAAAACATTCCGAAATAGAGATCATAGTTTTAGTGCAAAACATTGGTCATCAAGCTGACTGCATGAATCATGCACATGCTGGATGGGCTTTTGCTATTTGTATGTGGTCTTACTAATACATAAGACTCCTAATGTCCTGAAACAAATCAGTGTTATTCTTCCTAGGTTATCAAAATGTAGCTTTTACTAATATGATTTTGGATGCAGATTGGCAAAGGTGCATGTATATTTAGATACATCTAGAACTGATTAATAGCAGCATATGACGTTTCATTTACAGATTCTTAACATCAATAAGTCTGTTTTTTGTGAGATGGTTAAAGAAAATAAATGATGTTCAGACTCTGTTTTGATAATTATCATGCTATCCCAACATTTTCTTTAAGTAAAGATTTATGTCCCATATTTCCTTCACTGGAATTATGTCCTCCACTTGACAACTTTGGAGGAATCATGTGGTGTGTGGCTATAAGTTCTGGTGAATATCTGTCTAGATTCTGTCTGAAAGGAGTCCCATAAGCTACTGCATGTGTCCATGATGATGCACCTGGTGATGTAAAATCACTCAAATTTTGTGGAACACTTCGATGATTTTCAGTCAATGGAGCTGAATTTACATTTAAACTGGCTAACTGAGCATCTAAATCAAAACTTTCACTATGCCAACTGAATGGCCTATTTGGAGAAGATACCACAGTGTTGCCAGAACTGCTGGGATAAGAAACCGATAGCCGACGGCTGTCTGTATCAAATGATATCCTAGAAATGCGTGAATCTGTTGAACGTATAGAAGACATGTCATAAGAACCTAGCACACTTCCTGAATTATTTGAAGCACTGGGTAATAGGGATTTATCGTTACACAAGGCAGTTATAAATGGAAGAGAAAACGCATGTGGCTGTCCCCGAATCTCTTCTATTTCAGGGTGAAGGACTTCTTTTTGATTCATCACAGTTATATGAGTGGGTTTACCTTTCTTACCACCAACGCTACCACTGGTGTCTTCTGACTCTTCATCTGACACCTGTAACAAAAGTTGTAGATTAGTCACATGTAGCAGAGGACCACGGAACACCAGTTAAAGACAGTTAAAATGAGACTTAAAGTGGTTCCACTCACTAATGATTTTATTGCCTCTACCTAGGCACTATGCAAGAGAGATCAAAGGTATGTCATACAGTGGTGATTATGAGCTCCCAGCAGAGGGTAGTAAAGAGGCCTTCTGAGGGGTAATAAATATTCTGGAAGGGATATTACCTATGGATCAAATAAATATGCCAGTACTAAATTCCTCTTTTGGGCCTCTACCTATTCTTTATTGACAGTAAAGTAAGTTTTTATTGTGCCCAGTCTCTTATCAGTGATAAGACTAATGACCAAGACACATCTTATGTTTATGTCTTTAAGAGGAACTGATACACTTTCAAGGGAGACAAATCTGTCAATATTGTTTTTACTCCCTTCTGAAATGGGGGGGTCTATTCAAACATGAGAGAATTTGGTCCCCTTTGGAGCAAATTCTCTCCTTTTAGAGTAGACCTCTTTTCAGGAAGGGGTTGGTGTACAGGAAAGCAAACAGGAAGTCACAGAAGTTGTCTCTCTTGTCATATTGTGTGGCTGGATATAAAAATGGCACGGCAGAAAATCCATCAGGTGTACCCATTCAATATTTTGAACAAACTTTATTGATATGTTACTTGTTTCCATAAAACGTTGCAATATCACACACACACACACATACACACACACACACACACACACACACACACACACACACACACACACACACACACACACACACACACACATACAAAATAAGACGTTCAGGAAGTGCCACGAGCACAGATTGCCAGCTACCTCCAATACTGAGAGAAAGAACAAATAAACAGAAACAACCACAGCCAGAATAAATGACTAGGTAAGAAAACAGCTCCTTCTTTCCAAAATGGAGTGACCACAAAGCAGAATAGAATAAGCGGGCCATGATGGCCCTGTAATGCTCACCTGAGTATCATAGCACTTAGAGAACCTGACCTAGAACTGATCAAGGCAAACATTCTGACCAAAATACATAATGAATATATTTACAAGTAAGACAATGTAGCATGTCTAATGGACTGTGAAATAGGTCAAATATGGATGACTGCACTCAAGAGGCCATGCTAAGATGTATGCATGTGCTAAGTATCACTGGCTGTAGGGGCAATAGTTACTGAGAAACTGACCTAAACACAAACGCTTCACAAGTGCCAAATATCACTCTGTAGGACCAACAGTTACTGAGAAACTGACCAAAACTGAAAAACTTAAGAAAGTCACTGGACTGTGAAATATACGTCATAAGTGATCTAGTTCCAAACTTCACCAAGAAATCGTTAAGACAAACATTTTGAGCAAGATTCATGATGATCACTTCAAAAATATGACCTCTATAGTGTCAACAAGGTTTTCCTTGATTTGGCCTGGTGACCTAGTTTCTGACTCGAAGTGACCCAGTTTTAAACTAGACCTAGAAATCATGAAGACGAACATTTTGAGCAATATTCATGATGATTATTTAAAAAATGTGACCTTTGGAGTGTTAACAAGGTTTTCCTTTGATTTGGTCTGATGACCTAGTTTTTTTTACCCAAATGACCCAGTTTCAAATCTGATCTAGAAATTCATGATGATTGCTTCAAAAATGTGACCTCTAGAGTGTTAACAAGTTTTCCTTTGATTTGGGCTGGCGACCTAGTTTTTGACCCAAGTAACCCAGTTTGGATCTTGATCTAGAAATCATCAAGACAAACATTTTGAGCAAGATTCATTATTATTACTTGAAAAATGTGACATCTACAGTATTAACAATACTTTCCTTAGATTGGACCTGCTGACCTAGTTTTTGATCCCAAGTGATACAGTTTTGAACTTGACCTAGTAATCATCAAGACAAACACTTTGAGCAAGATTCATGATGATTGATTCAAAAATGTGACCTCTAGAATGTTAACAAGGTCTTCCTTTGATTTTGTCTGGTGACCTAGTCTTTGACCCCGTGACCCAGTTTCAAACTGGACCTAAAAATCAAGACAAACATTTTGAGCAAGGTTCATGATGATCGCTAGAGTGTTAACAAGGTTTTCCTTTCATTTTGCCCCGTGACCTAGTTTTTGACCCAAAGTAGCCCAGTTTCAAACTTGACCTAGAAATCATCAAGACAAACATTTTGAGCAATATTCATGATGATAACTTCAAAAATGTTACCTCTGGAGTGTTTTCCTTTGATTTAGCCTGGTGACCTAGTTTTTGACCCCAAGTGACCCAGTTTTGAACCTGACCTAGAAATCATCAAGACAAACACTTTGAGCAAGATTCATGATGATTGCTTGAAAAATGTGACGTGTAGAGTGTTAACAATATTTTCCTTTGATTTGACCTGGTGTCCTTGTTTTTGACCCCAAGTGACCCACTTTCGAACCTGACCTAGATTTTATACGTGCAAATATTCTGAGCAAGTTTCATCAAGGTTGGGTAAAAATTGTGACCGCTAGAGTGTTAACAAACTAATTGTTGACGACGGATGATGGATGACAGATGATGGACAGAGGGTGATAACAATAGCTTACCCTGAGCTTTGCTCAGGTGTGCTAACAAATGAACAAACAACAGAACACGAACAAGTTGCCAAACAGGAGCTACAAAATAATATCAAGAACAAGCAATATCAGAACCACTGCCTTAGAACCTTCTGTGGTTTAAAAAAGACAGTGGGGTTTAAACTAGTTTTACAGGATCCTAATCTTGTTCTAGGTTCTGACATTATTGAAAATATAAACAAGAGGACCATGATGGTCCTATATCGCTCACCTGAGCAAACAGATTTGCATACTTACTGTTGAAGATTCAGCCAAGTTCACTGCTCTAAGATTTATGTATAAATTTTATAGCCCTGCCCCCCACCCCCAACCACCCCCCCCCCCACCCCTCCCCTCAACACACCAAGCCATGTTTTTTCTTTTTAACACATCATGACTTGACTTAATCTTGAAAGAAGGTCACCAAAGGAACATTTCTGCCAAGTTATTTTGAAATTGGTCCAGTGATTTCTGACAAAAAGATTTTTAAAGTGTTTTATATCACTATAAAGCCCTACGCCCTAACGGCCATTTTTTTTTTTTTTTTTTTTTGACGAATCATGACAGCTTGAACAAACTTGGTAGAGGGTAACCAAAGGAACATTCCTGCCAAGTTAAATTGAAATCAGTTCAGTGGTTTCTGACAAGAAGATTTTTAAAGTTTTCTATTTAGATCTATAGGGAAAATAAGCCCCACCCCCTAGCAGCCATGATTTTTGACAAATCAGGATTGCTTGAACATTCTTGGTAGAGGGTTACTAAAGCATTATTGAAATCAGTCAGGAGGTATTTGACAAGAAGAATTTTAAAGTTTTCTATACAGATATATATGGAAAATAAGCCCCGCCCCCTGGGGGCCATGTTTTCTGACGTATCATGAAGGCTTGAACAATCTTGGTAGAGGGTCACCAAAGCAACATTTCTGCCCAGTTACATTGAACTCGGTCCAACGGTTTCTTAAAAGAAGATTTTTAAATTTTTTTGTATAGATATATAGGGAAAATAAGCCCCGCCCCCTAGCGGCCATGTTTTTTGATGAATCACGATTACTTGAACAATCTTGGTACAGGGTCATCATGGAAACATTTTTGCCAAGTTATAATGAAATTGGTCCAGTGGTTTCTGACAAGAAGATTTTTCAAGTTTTCTATAAAGATATTTTGGGAAAATAAGCCCCACCCCCTGGTGGCCATGTTTTTTGACAAATCCAAATGGCTTGAACAATCTTGGTACAGAATCACCAAAGGAATATTTCTGCAAAATTTTATAGCAATTGGTCCAGTGGTTTCTGACAAGAAGAGTTTTTAAGCTTTCTATATAGTGTTATATAACAGGGTGTTCAATTGTTTTAAACAACATGTTTACTATGTTTCCATAAATAGCTTTATTTACTATGTTTCCAAAAATAACTTTCTAGAACAGCATGTTTACAATAACATGATGTTTACGTCCTTGATTCTGGACTGAGTTCTTTTTGGAATGTCATGGAAGATTTAGAAGTTTCTTGATTGGAACTGGAAAATAAGAGATGCTTGTAGTAAATTCTTTTTCTAGAACCTTCTTTGATATTATATAAGGAGAACAGATTTTCATCTGGGCATCTTTGTATACTTTCACTGGAAATTATTCTATACTGGATTACTTACTATTTTATTCATTCTGGACTTAAATTCTGAATTCAGGAACTTTAAATTGTGGGATCAGAAACTGATATTCAAAGGATTTGTTTTATAAATTCTCATGGATTATTTCAGAGGGACTTTGTGACATAAACTTGAAAGGTACTGTTCACTTACATTCTTTTGTTTTGAATCTTATCTTATTTTTTTGTGAATAAATATTGTTAATAATTTAAAGCTTGTTGCTGGTTTCACTTTCATTTCTTTCTCATTACGCCTGGCTCGTAACAGAAATTGGGGGCTCGTCCGGGATCGAACATTTTCTTGAGCTAAAACAAGTTTGAGCTTTTTAAAGAAAACAAATATTGATTTTTAAAGAAAAAAAATATTTGTTTGCTATAAAACAAGTACTGACTTGTAAAAGATTTCAGTAAAGATAAAAAAAATTTATTTAATAAAACACAAGTATTGACTTACAAAAAATATAATAATAATAAAAAAAAAAAGAAAAAAAAAAAAGCAAGTATTGACTTTTGAAAAATATCAGTAAATAAACTCTGATTGATAAATTTACTTGATAAAACCAGCAAAAAGCAATCATGTCATTTGACCTTCAAGCTTTTATTGCTGCGCCTTCGCAGGAGCTGTTAAATTTGGCCAAAAAGTCAGATTTGTTGGATATTGCTGCTCACTATGAATTGACTAACGTCAACAAGTCCATGTTAAAACAGGAAATAAAAAATGTTTTGGTCCAATTTTTGGTTGATAAGGAATTACTAGATTCTTCTGCTTTGTCTCTTGTTCTCATTACACATACAGGTTTGCAAATGCGAGAACTTGAAATTCAGAAGCAAATTGAGTTAGAAAAATTAAGATTAGAGCAGGAAAAACTTAAAATTGAACAAGAAAGACAAATGCAGAAAGAAAGAATGGAAATGGAAGAAAAAGAAAGAGAGAGACAATTTAATTTAAGAATGAAAGAACTAGAAATGCAAAATATGACAGTAAAACGGCAACCTTTAGAGTCTGGCTCTCATTTTGATGTTACCAAACACATTAGATTAGTTCCTCCATTTCAGGAAAAAGAGGTTGACAAATATTTTCTTCATTTTGAAAAAGTAGCAGAAAATTTAAAGTGGCCAAAGGAGCATTGGACCTTGCTTTTGCAAAGTGTTATAATTGGGAAGGCTCGAGAAATTTATACTCAGCTGACTGTCGAGCAGAGCTCCAGTTATGATACTGTAAAGGAATTAATTCTTAAGGCTTATGAGTTGGTCCCTGAGGCTTACAGGCAAAAATTTAGGAACAGTAAGAAAGAAAATGAGCAGACCCATGTAGAATTTGCTAGAACTAAAGAACAGTTATTTGATAGGTGGTGCTCTTCGAAGAAAATTGACTCTGATCATGAAAAACTTAGGCAGCTCATGCTTGTAGAAGAGTTCAAAAGGTGCATAAATTCAGACATTAAGTCCTTTTTAGATGAGAAACAGGTTGAAACTTTGGAAGCTGCAGCTAGACTTGCAGACGATTATGCTTTAACACATAAAGTTTCCTTTATTAATAAGTCAAATCCCTCTAGAAGACCATTTTTCCCACAGTCAGGATCCAAACATAGTCCCAGTAATCCATCTGGCAATTATAGCCAAACATTTACTCCCAAACCCAAACCTTCTGGTGAAAATAAAGATCAAAATCCCTTATCTCAACCAATTTGCAATTATTGCAAAAGGACAGGTCATATTATATCTGAATGTTTACATTTGAAAAGAAAGAAAGAAAAACAAGAGGGGCTTAAACCTACAGGCCTCACCTCTTTACGGTCAAAACCACAGTCATGTGTTAAGGAGGAAGATCCTATCCAGACCAAAAGGCCTGAGACTGATTCTGTTATGGAGATTTATGAACCATTCTTATCAGATGGTTTTGTGTCACTAAATAGTGACTATGCCCAATCTACCCCAATTAAAATCTTACGAGATACCGGAGCTTCTCAATCCCTTATTTTAGCAGATACTCTGCCTTTTTCTGAGAAGACTTCTTCTGGGACAAGTGTCCTTATTCAGGGTGTAGAGTGTGGATTTGTTAATGTTCCTCTTCATAACATTTATTTATCCTCAGACTTGGTAACTGGTTTAGTGGCTGTCGGTATTCGACCTTCTTTACCTTTTAAAGGTGTTCACTTACTGTTAGGCAATGACTTAGCAGGAGATAAGGTTGTGGTAAATCCACTTTTGACTACTATACCTTGTCTTGATCAGCCACCTGATCCCATTGAACAGGAAATCCCTGATCTGTACCCATCTTGTGCTGTTACAAGGGCCATGGCAAAGAAAGCAAAACAGAATGATGGGGAAATTGATTTAACTGATACCTTTTTGGGTCAGTCTTTTACAGACGAGATTATAAATTCTCTTTCACCCAGCCTGTCTGGCAAGCAGACAGACTTAAGTGACAAGTCAGAGTCCAGTCATTACTCTTCAGTATTAAATGACCAAGGTCAAGGTCATGACTTGGTGTCAAGGTCACAACTTTGTAAGGAACAGCATAATGATCCTGAAATTTTGCCTTTGCTTGAAAGGGCTTTAGATGAGAAAGAAATAGATCAAGTCCCAGTCTGTTTTTATGTCAAAAATGACATTTTAATGAGAAAATGGCGTCCTCCTGATGTCTCAGCAGAAGACGAGTGGACTGTTAACCACCAAATAGTGGTTCCAAGGGTTTATCGCCCTGAAATTTTGAACTTGGCCCATGAGACTCCCATGTCAGGTCATTTAGGTGTAAACAAGACCTATCACAAAATTCTTAACCATTTTTACTGGCCAGGGTTAAAATCTGACGTTTCTCAGTTTTGTAAATCTTGCCATACTTGTCAGATGGTAGGAAAACCCAACCAGACAATACCAAAAGCTCATTTACAGCCCATACCTGCTTTTGATGAACCTTTTAGCAGAATAATTATTGACTGTGTTGGTCCCTTGCCCAAAACAAAGTCAGGTAATGAATATCTTCTCACTATAATGTGTGCTTCTACACGTTTCCCAGAAGCCATTCCACTTAGGAATATTAAAACTAAGAACATTGTTAAGGCTTTGGTAAAGTTTTTTACATTTGTAGGTCTCCCAAAGTCTGTTCAGTCGGATCAGGGCTCAAATTTCATGTCTGGAATTTTTCAGCAGGTCATGCATGAGTTGGGCATTACTCAGTATAAATCGTCACCTTACCATCCTGAAAGTCAAGGTGCCCTTGAAAGATTTCATCAGACACTGAAAAATATGATCAGATCATACTGCTTTGACACTGAAAAAGATTGGGATGAAGGCATTCATTTGTTGTTGTTTGCTGTTAGAGAATCTGTTCAGGAATCTCTTGGTTTCAGTCCATTTGAGCTGGTATTTGGCCACACTGTGCGTGGACCTTTGAAACTTTTGAAAGAAAAATTTCTCTCAGTTGATGACAGTTCTCTGAACTTACTTCAGTATGTATCAGATTTTAAAGACAGACTGTCTAGAGCTTGTGAGGCTGCTCGGACCAATCTTAAGTCAGCACAAAGGAAAATGAAACGTTGGTACGATGAAAATGCAAAAGAAAGAAAATTCATGCCTGGAGACAGGGTACTTGCTCTTTTGCCTATTCCTGGCAAACCATTGCAAGCCAGGTATTATGGCCCTTACACTGTAGATAAACAGATTAGTGATGTAAATTACATTGTTAACACTCCTGGGAGACGCAAACAAAAACAGTTATGTCATGTTAATATGCTTAAACAATACATAGATAGAGATAGCTCTTCTGTTACACCAATTAGTGTTGTTAGTTCAGTCCCTCAGGAACAAAGTGAAATGAACTCTGAAGACATGAACTTCATCAAATCTGATCCTGCTTCATCAAAACTCCAGAATTCTGACATTCTAAAGGATCTCGACCAGAAACTTTCACACCTAGATCCAGTCCAAAGAAAGGAACTGAAACAGTTAATTTATCAGTATGAACACTTATTTCCGGACATTCCTACAAGGACTGACAAAATTTATCATGATGTGAATGTTGAGGACTCACAACCTGTCAAATAACATCCATATAGAATGAATCCAACAAAACAAAAATATCTTAAGGAGGAAATTCAGTATTTGCTGGACAATGATTTCATTGAACCAAGTCAAAGTGAATGGAGTTCACCTTGCATTCTTGTGCCAAAACCTGATGGAACATATCGGATGTGCACCGATTACAGGAAGGTCAATAATTTGAGTAAAACAGATACTTTTCCCATCCCAAGAATGGATGATTGTATTGACAAAATTGGAAATTCAAAATATATAACTAAATTTGATCTTCTGAAAGGATTTTGGCAAATTCCTCTCACAGAAAGAGCTAAAGAGATCTCAGCATTTGTTACTCCTGACGGATTGTATCACTATAAAGTAATGCCTTTCGGAATGAAAAACTCTCCAGCAACATTTCAACGCTTAATCAACACCATAATAGCTGGAATCGAGCATTGCGATGCTTACATCGATGACGCCATCATATACAGTGATGAATGGAATCACCATCTTGGAACTATCAAAGCATTCTTTGATAAACTAAGTGAAGCAAAATTGACAATAAACCTTGCTAAAAGTGAATTCTGTCATGCAACTTTAACATTTCTAGGACATGTTGTGGGTCATGGTCAGGTTAAACCTATAGAGGCTAAAGTTGAAGCTATTTCAAATTTTCCGGTGCCCACATGCAAAAGACAACTGATGAGGTTTCTTGGTATGGCCGGTAATTACAGAAAATTCTGTAATAATTTTTCTGTCATTGCTGAGCCACTGACTAATTTACTTAGTAAAAGAATGAGGTTTAAGTGGACCAGTGATTGTCAGAATGCCTTTGATAAACTGAAAGCCATACTGAGAAGTGAGCCAGTTCTCTTGGCACCAAATTTTAATAAAGAATTCAAGTTAGCAGTAGATGCGAGTGATGTTGGTGCAGGTGGTGTATTACTGCAAGAGGATGACAATGGTGTGGATCATCCAGTTTGTTACTTTTCCAAAAAGTTTAACAAACATCAAAAGAATTATTCTACAGTAGAGAAAGAATGTTTGTCTCTCATTCTTGCTCTTCAACATTTTGAAGTTTATCTGACTTCTTCGTCCTCACCTATTGTTGTTTTCAGTGATCACAATCCACTGACTTTCATCCATAAGATGAAAAACAAGAATCAGAGGTTGCTCAGATGGAGCCTGTTGTTACAGGAATACAATCTTGACATCAGGCATATCAGGGGAAAAGATAATATTATTCCTGATGCCTTGTCCAGAGCATGATGTCTTGATCTGTGGTGTCCTGTAACTTGCTGTATATAAGATAATAATTGCCTTTATCAGTATTTTATTTTATGATAATTTTATGGCAAAAGAAAGCTTTATTACATAAATCTTTCTTTTCCCTGAAGAGGGGAAGTGTTATATAACAGGGTGTTCAATTGCTTTAAACAACATGTTTACTATGTTTCCATAAATAGCTTTATTTACTATGTTTCCAAAAATAACTTTCTAGAACAGCATGTTTACAATAACATGATGTTTACGTCCTTGATTCTGGACTGAGTTCTTTTTGGAATGTCATGGAAGATTTAGAAGTTTCTTGATTGGAACTGGAAATTATGATGCTTGTAGTAAATTCTTTTTCTAGAACCTTCTTTGATATTATATAAGGAGAACAGATTTTCATCTGGGCATCTTTGTATACTTTCACTGGAAATTATTCTATACTGGATTACTTACTATTTTATTCATTCTGGACTTAAATTCTGAATTCAGGAACTTTAAATTGTGGGATCAGAAACTGATATTCAAAGGATTTGTTTTATAAATTCTCATGGATTATTTCAGAGGGACTTTGTGACATAAACTTGAAAGGTACTGTTCACTTACATTCTTTTGTTTTGAATCTTATCTTATTTTTTTGTGAATAAATATTGTTAATAATTTAAAGCTTGTTGCTGGTTTCACTTTCATTTCTTTCTCGTTACGCCTGGCTCGTAACAATAGATATATAGGGAAAATGAGCCCCGCCCCCTGGCGGCCATGTTTTCTGACAAATGGCTTGAACAGTCTTGGTACAGAATCACCAAAGGAATATTTCTGCAAAATTATATAGCAATTGGTCCAGTGGTTTCAGACAAGAAGATTTTTTAAGTTTTCTATATAGATATATAGGGAAAATGAGCCCCGCCCCCTGGCGGCCATGTTTTCTGACAAATCCAAATGGCTTGAACAGTCTTGGTAAAGAGTCACCAAAGGAACATTTCTACAAAATTATATGGAAATCGGTCCAGTGGTTTCTGACAAGAAGATTTTTTAAGTTTTCTATATAGATATATAGGGAAAATAAGCCCCGCCCCCTGGCGGCCATGTTTTTTGACAAATCCAAATGGCTTGAACAATCTTGGTAGAGAATCACCAAAGGAACATTTCTGCAAAATTATACTGAAATCGGTCTGGTGGTTTCTGACAAGAAGATTTTTTAAGTTTTCTATATAGATATATAGGGAAAATAAGCCCCGTCCCCTGGCGGCCATGTTTTTTGACGAATCCAAATGGCTTGAACAACCTTGGTAGAGGATCACCAAAGGAACATTTCTGCAAAAGTATATGGAAATCGGTGCAGTGGTTTCTGACAAGAAGATTTTTAAAGTTTTCTATATAGATATATAGGGAAAATAAGCCCCGCCCCCTGGCGGCCATGTTTTTTGACGAATCCAAATGGCTTGAACAATCTTATTAGAGAATCACCAAAGGAACATTTCTGCAAAATTATATTGAAATCGGTCCAGTGGTTTCTGACAAGAAGATTTTTAAAGTTTTCTATATAGATATATAGGGAAAATAAGCCCTGCCCCCTGGCGGCCATGTTTTTTTACGAATCCAAATGGCTTGAACAATCTTGGTAGAGGATCACCAAAGGAACATTCCTGCAAAATTATATGGAAATAGGTCCAGTGGTTTCTGACAAGAAGATTTTTAAAGTTTTCTATATAGATATATAGGGAAAATAAGCCCTGCCCCCTGGTGGCCATGTTTTTTGACGAATTCAAATGGCTTGAACGACCTTGGTAGAGGATCACCAAAGGAACATTTCTGCAAAAGTATATGGAAATCGGTCCAGTGGTTTCTGACAAGAAGATTTTTTAAGTTTTCTATATAGATATATAGGGAAAATAAGCCCCGCCTCCTGGCGGCCATGTTTTTTGACGAATCCAAATGGCTTGAACAATCTCGGTAGAGGATCACCAAAGGAACATTTCTGCAAAATTATACTGAAATCGGTCCAGTGGTTTCTGACAAGAAGATTTTTAAAGTTTTCTATATAGATTATATAGGGAAAATAAGCCCCACTCCCTGGCGGCTATGTTTTTTGACGAATCCAAATGGCTTGAACAATCTTGGTAGAGGGTCACCAAAGGAACATTTCTGCACAGTTATATGGAAATCGGTCCAGTGGTTTCTGACAAGAAGATTTTTTAAGTTTTTAGTTAAAAAATAAATTTTTAGCTCCTGTGACCTAGATATGCAATGGACCGGAACCATTTGAACAACTTTGAAAGAGGACCAACCAAGGATCATTCCTGTGAAGTTTGGTGAAATTCCAATCAGTGGTTTAGGAGGAGATGTTGTTTAAAGACTGTGGACGGACGGACGACGACGCCGCCGCCGCCGACAACGACGATGACGACGGACGGTGAGTGATCACAATACCTCACCTTGAGCCTTCGGCTCAGGTGAGCTAAAAAAAGCTGTTAGGTTCACACAGAAGCTTCCTAACTCAAACCGCGTTATCACAAAAACAAAAATTAAATCACCTAGTTTTTGACCCCAAGTAGCCCAGTTTCAAACTTGACCTAGAAATCATCAAGACAAATATTTTGAGCAATATTCATGATGATAACTTCAAAAATGTTACCTCTAGAGTGTTAACAAGGTTTTCCTTTGATTGAGCCTGGTGACCTAGTTTTTGACCCCTAGTGACATAGTTTCCAACCTGACCCAGAAATCATCAAGACAAACACTTTGAGCAAGATTCATGATGATTGCTTGAAAAATGTGATTTGTAGAGTGTTAACAATATTTTCCTTTGATTTGACCTGGTAACAGTTTTTGAGATATCTTGCTTACAAGCTTAAAATGCTGAAATTTTCAAAGGGCCATAAGTAAAAAAAAAAATCAATTTTTTTTAGAAGTTAATCGGGTCATCTACCTTTTTAAAGGTTTTTACCATATATGGGCATGGCAGCCATCTTGGTCAATGGATCATGACCATTTAGCAATCTTTCGTTCTCCTGCCCGGAGGCTCCACATGAAATTTGAGCAACATTGGCCCAGAGGCTTCAGAGGAGAAGTCATTTGAAACTATCAACATTTTTTCCATACAAATGTATGGGGCCCATACAAATGCATACGGAAGCAAACTTGACCTCGCCGTAAAAAGGTCAAACGCCAACATACGACCATCATTTTAGCAACTTTGGTAGACCTCCCATCCCTGATGACTTGTGCAAAGAGTCAGCACAAAGGCATCCTCTGTTCTGGAGAAAAAGATTTTTAAAGGTTTTTACCATATATGGGCATGGCGGCCATCTTGGTCAGTGGACCATGACCATTTTAACAATCTTTCGTTCCCCCAACCTAAGGCGGCTCCACATAAAATTTGAGCAACATTGACCCAGAGGCTTCAGAGGAGAAGTCAATCCTCAACATTTTTCCCATACAAATGTATGGTGCCCATATAAATGCAAAGGGAAGCAAACTTGACCTCACCGTAAAAAAGGTCAAATGTCAATGTACAACAATTAGCAACTTTGGTAGACCTCTTGTCCCTGATTATTTGTGCTAAGATTCAGCCCAAAGGCATCCTCAGTTCTGGAGAAGAAGATTTTTAAAGTTTTTTTACCATATATGGACATGGCGGCCATCTTGGTCAATGGACTGCAACCATTTTAACAATTTTTCATTCCCCCAACCTAAGGAGGCTCCACATAAAATTTGAGCAACACTGGCCCAGAGGCTTCAGAGGAGAAGCCCATACAAATGCATAGGGAAGCAAACTTGATCTTGCCGTAAAAAGATCAAACGTCAATGTACAACAATTATTTTAGCAACTTTGGTAAACCTCTCGTCCCCAATGATTTGTGCAAAGATTCAGCCCCAAGGCATCCTCGGTTATGAAGGAGAAGATTTTTAAAGGCTTTTACCATATATGGGCATGGCAGCCATCTTGGTCAACGGACCGTGACCATTTTAGCAATCTTTCGTTCCCCCAATCTAAGGAGGCTCCATATGAAATTTGAGCAAAACTGGCTCAGCCGATTCAGAGAAGTCATTTGAAAATGTTAAAGGATGGATGCATGGACGCACGGACTACGGACGAAAAGTGATCACTACACTATAGCTCATTCTGAGCATAGTTCAGGTGAGCTAAAAATAACTTATCTTGGAACATTTTTTGTTTCTAATTCTCCCACTATAATTTTAATCTCCTGTCAGTCTAAGCAAACTGAAAGGTCTTAAAGGATGTGTTTTATTGTCTGTCACTGTCATGGCTTCTTCCGGCAGGTAAAAACCTGAACCTAATTACTTCTTGTGTGCATCGACCAGCCACTTAAAAGGCAAAATACTATGCTTTGATCATTTCCAAAAGCGAATTTATAAAAATTTTAAACAGAAAATTAATTATAAGAATTGATTTTTTATTTTTTTGTTTCATTGAGCCATGAATGGAAAAAGGAAGGATGCTATTGTGCATGAATGGGCATCATGCATAGCATCCTTCAGTTTTTTTCATTCATCGTTCCATGAAACAAAAAGCATCAAAAATCAATTCATAATTAATGCTATCCTGTTCTTTTATAATGGCTAACATTCTTTTTACTTGTTCCAAAAAGCTAGACTTCTCATCAATCTTCCTATAAATTAGATCACCATAAAACATTGGGTTGATATACCTTGTTGAAAAAAACAAAAAAAAACATTCAAACCAACAGAATATTTAACAATCAATTCAGAATAAAATTTTGAAAACACCTTATGCATTCAGGACTTTATTCCAACTGTTTAAGTCATTAATATGACAAATGAAGAAGTTGAGAGAAAAGGTTGCCTTGTTTTCTCTGAAAAATAATTATAAAACATTAGAATGCTGCCATCAAAGAGCAAGCACTCTAAGCTCAAAGTTTTTGTCTTCCTTTTCAAAGGGTGACCACTCCAGCAGAAAAGTCCTCACTTCTCTGGTATGATTCCTCACCAAAGGAGGTACTATTAAAGAAAAGAATTGCTCCCTGGGGTGAGTGGGGGGGGGGGGGGGGGGGGAGCAAATTATTTTCTTTAGCAGTAGCCTCCTTTGAGACATACATGTGATATTTTCTGGGACAAAAAGTGGGAGATCTGCAATTTTTATGAGGGAGATTTTTTCGTGGCCCGAACTATTCAGTTTTAGTGACAAGATCAGTTTTAGTGTCGTACTGTAGACCACTGTAAAATGTTTTAATTGTCAATGTATGGTGACTAAGGTCACTGACTGATGTTAGTTTCTTTTGTATAACATGTTCACCCTTCAACTGTCCATGTATGACTGAAATTCTGTTGAAAGGCTATGACCATATATGATATTCACCCTTTTATGAACCATGTTCATCCTTTCATTGTCTTGATCAATTGTCCATGTATGACTGAAATGCGGTTGAAAGGCTATAACCATATATGATATTCACCCTTTCATGAACCATGCTCATCCTTCCATTGTCTTGATATGACTGAAATATTGTTGAAAAAGATGTAATATGGTTGAATGGGATATAAAACCATGTTCATCCTTTCACTGTCCTGAACATGTTCACCCTTCAATTGTCCAGGTATGACTTAAATACTGTTGAAAGGCTATAACCATAAATGGTGCATTACATTATGTGTTCTCTGCTCTGGCTTTGTTGCAACTTTGCTATTTGGAGACAACTCTAGGCCTGAGAGGACACCATTTACTTCACCAACAAAAGTACCTTGCCACTTATGCCACTGACCAAAACAGTGACCGACGCACCTGGGGCCGACGCATCCTCACAGTCAATTGAGGATCTATGTAATTTGTAAAACTGATTCCGAAGAACCCAAAAACAAATAGGAATTCCATTTTTTTAAAGCGCAGACAGATCTGGGTCTCTGTATTTCGCACAGGTAATAAGGTACAATTTTCCTTGTTGCTATCCTGGAAAATTGTGCAGGTTGTCATTAAGTACTTAAACCAAAAAAAGGTATTTACCGATTCTAAAAAAAACAACAAGAGGCCCATGGGCCACGGCTCGCTCACCTGAGTGACATAGCCACTGCAGATATGCAGATGTTATGCAACATTTTTCAAATCCTATCATCGCAACTAATGAAAAGATCATCATTTGAGCAGTTCTTAGTTTTGAAGAAGAATATATGGGCCTGACAGTCAATGGAGCGTGATCATTTGAACAAACTATCAATCACATTTCAACAGTAGGATCAATGTGAAATTTGGTGGAAATTGGCTAAGCGGTTTCTGAAGAATCATGATTTTATACATGTAAACAGCACAGTGGCAGGGAAATATATAAACATAAACAAGATGGCGACCATCTTAGATTTCCAATCAGAATGATTTTAGCTACTGCTGATCTACAAGTCACCTCAATACTTCCAATATAAATGTATATGGCCCATACAAATGCATGGGGAAGCAAATCTGACCTTGCCGTAAAAAGGTCAAACATCAACATAGGACCATCATTTTATCATTTTTGGTAGATCTCCTGTCCCCCATAACTTGCGCAAAGATTAGGGCCCAGGGCGCTTATTTGGTTCTGGAGAAGAAGATTTTTAAAGGTTTTTACCATATAAGGGCATAGCAGCCATTCTGATCAATGGACCATGCCCATTTTAGCAATCTTTCGTTCTCCTGCCCCAAGGAGGTGCCACATGAAATTTGAGCAACACTGGCCCAGAGGCTTCAGAGGAGAAGTCATTTGAAATTATTAACATTTTTCCCATACAAATATACGGGGCCCATACAAATGCATACAGAAGCAAACTTGACCTCGCCATAAAAAGGTCAAATGTCAATGTAGGACCATCATTTTAGCAACTTTGGTAGACCTCCCATCCCTGATGATTTGTGCAAAGATTCAGCCAAAAGGCATCCTCGGTTCTGGAGAAGAAGATTTTTAAAGGTTTTCACCATCTTGGTCAATGGACGGCAACTATTTTAGCAATCTTTCATTCCCCTGCCCCAGGTAGGCTCCAAATGAAATTTGGGCAAACATTGGCCCAGAGGCTCCAGAGGAGAAGTCATTTGAAATTCTCAACATTTTTTCCCATACAAATCCATAGCGAAGCAAACTTGACCTTGCCATAAAAAGATCAAATGTCAATGTACGGCCATTATTTTAGTATTTCGGTAGACCTCCCATCCCTGATGACTTGTGCAAAGATTCAGCCACAAGGCATCCTTGGTTTTGGAGAAGAATTTTAAAGGTTTTTACCATATGTGGGCATGGCGGCCATCTTGGTCACTGGACAGCAACCATTTTAGCAATCTTTCATTCCCCTGCCCCAGGGAGGCTCCAAATGAAATTTGAGCAACATTGGCCCAGAGGATCCAGAGAAGAAGATCATACAAATGCACAGGGAAGCAAACTTGACCTCGCCGTAAAAAGGTCAAATGTCAATGTACGACCATTATTTTAGCAACTTTGGTAGACCTCCCGTCCCCGACGATATATGCAAAGATTCAGCCACAAGGCGTCCTCGTTTTTGGAGAAGAAGCTTTTTAATGGTTTTTACCATATATGGGCATGGCAGCCATCTTGGTCAATGGAGGGCAACCATTTTAGCAATGGTTCATTTCCCTGCCCCAGGGAGGCTCCAAATGAAATTTGAGCAACATTGGCCCAGAGGAGAAGACGTTTGAAATTCTGAACATTTTTCCCATACACATGCATAGGGAAGCAAACTTGACCTTGCCGTAAAAAGGTCAAATGTCAATGTACAACTGTTATTTTAGCAATTTTTTGTAGACCTCCCATTCCTGATGATTTATGCAAAGATTCAGCCACAAGGCATCCTCGGTTCTGGAGAAGAAGGTTTTTAAAGATTTTTACCATATATGGGCATGGCGGCCATCTTGGTCAACAGACCGCAACCATTTTAGCAATCTTTCATTCCCCCAACCTAAGGAGGTTCCATATGAAATTTGAGCAAAATTGGCTCAGGGGCTTCAGAGAGGAAATTGTTTGAAAATGTTAACGGACGGATGGATGGACAACGGACAAAAAAAAAAAGTGATCACTATAGCTCATCCTGAGCATAGCTCAGGTGAGCTAAAAAAAATGGCATCCCCTTATTCCGATCAGGACTTACGCAGTTTGCTTGACAGAGTTTGCAGGGCCTAGAAACAGAGCGCCTTTTAAAACATTTTATGCGCAGGCTGGTCTAGGTCATTGTATCTTGCTCTCTATCTTGCCCAAAAAGTAAGTAACTTTTTTGCAGATCACAAGTCTGTTAGCTAATCCCATAGAGAGTCAATGACATGCTTACAATAACTGTTCTGACAAGTAAACAAGAGGGCCATCATGGCCCTGTAACACTCACCTGAGCAACATAGCATTTTGAGAGCCTGATCTAGAAGTGATCAAGGCAAACATTCTGATCAAAGTTCAAAATGATTATATTAACAAGTAAGACAATGTAGCATGTCTAATGGACTGTGAAATAAAGGTCAAGGTCAAATATGGATGACTGCACTCAAGAGGCCATGCTAAGATGTATGCATGTACTAAGTATAACTGGCTGTAGGAGCAATAGTTACTGAAAAACTGACCTAAACACAAACACTTCACAAGTACCAACAAGAGGCCCACGGGCCACAACTCGCTCACCTGAGTGAAACCGCCACTGCAGATATGCAGATGGCATGCAACATTTTTCCAATACTCTTATGACAAGGCAATGGCTTAAACAGTTTTTGAAATATCTTGCTTACAAGGTTAAAATGCTGAAATTTTCTAAACGTTACAAGTAAAATAAGTCACCCCCAATGCCTCCTACCAACTTTTGAGTCAACTGGCATTTCGGTGCAGTAGAAGAAGCAAAAAATAGATTTTCAAGATGGCTGCCATCTTGGATTTCCGATCGGAATGATTATAGCTATTTTCTGATCTACAAGTCACCCTGATGCTTCCTACTAAGTTTCAAGTCAATTGACTTTTAGTTTTAAGAGAAGAAGCGAAAAATAGATTTTCAAGATGGCTGTCATGGAGGCCATCTTGGATTTCTAATTGGCACGATTTGAGCTATTTTTTATGTACAAGTCATCCCGATGCTTCCTAGCAAGTTTGGAGTCAATTGGCCTTTCGGTTCAGGAGAAGAAGCGAAAAATAGCTTTTCAAGATGGCTGCCATGGTGGCCATCTTGGATTTCTAATCAGCACAATTTTAGCTATTTTTGATTTATAAGTCACCCCAATGCTTCCTAACCAGTTTGGAGTCAACTGGCTTTTGGGTTTCGGAGTAGAAGCGAAAAATAGATTTTCAAGATGGCTGCCATGGTGGCCATCTTGGAATTTGGACCGACACGATTTTAGCTATATTTGATCTACAAGTCACCCTGATGCTTCCTAGCAAGTTTGGAGTCAATTGGTCTTTCGGTTCAGGAGAAGAAGCGAAAAAGATTTTCAAGATGGCGGCCATGGCGGCCATCTTGGATTTCCGATCGGAACGATTTTAGCTATTTTTTTTATCTACATTTCACCCTGATGCTTCCTACCAAGTATCGAGTCAATTGGCCCTGGGGTGTAGGAAGAGTAGGCCTTTAAAGCAATTGTTCACGCCGCATGACCCATGATGGACGACGGACATTGACTGACCACAATAGCTCACCATGCGCACTTCATGCTCAGGTGAGCTAAAAATCTGAGCAAATTTGGCTCAGTGGCTTCAGAGAAGTCGTCAAATTCTCAACAATTTTCCCATATAAATGTTATGGGGCTCATACAAATGCATGGGGAAGCAAACTTGACCTTGCCGTAAAAAGGTCAAATGTCAACGTACGATGATCTTTTCAGCAATTTTGGTAGATCTCCTGTCCCTGATGATTTGTGCACAGATTTAGCCCCAAGGCATCCTCAGTTCTGAAGAAGATTTTTAAAGGGTCTTACCATATATGGGCATGGTGGCCATCTTGGTCGACCTACCGCGACCATTTTAGCAATCTTTCGTTCCCCTGACTTAAGAAGGCACAATATGAAATGTGAGCAAATTTGGCTCAGTGGCTTCAGAGAAGAAGAAATTTAAAATTCTCAACAATTTTCCTATTCAAATGTATGGGGCTCATACAAATGCATAGGGAAGCAAACTTGATCCTGCCGTAAAAAGGTCAAATGTCAATGTACGACAATTCTTTTGACAACTTTGGTAGACCTCTCCTTCCCGATGATTTGTGCAAAGATTCAGCCCCAAGGCATTCTCGGTTCTGGAGTAGAAGATTTTTAAAGGTTTTTACCATATATGGGCATGGCGGCCATCTTGGTCAACGGACCATGACAATTTTAGCAATCTTTCGTTCCCCCACCCTAAGGTGGCTCCATATGAAATTTGAACAAAATTAGCTCAGAGGCTTCAGAGGAGAAGTCGTTTGAAACTCTTAACAATTTTCCCATTCAAATGTATAGAGCTCATACAAATGCATAGGGAAGCGAACTTGACCTTGCCGTAAAAAGGTCAAACGTCAACGTACGACAATTCTTTTAGCAACTTTGGTTGACCTCTTGTCCCCGATGATTCGTGCAAAGATTCAGCCCCAAGGCATCCTCCGTTATGGAGAAGAAGATTTTTAAAGGGTTTTACCATATAAGGTGGCTCCATATGAAATTTGAGCAAAATTGGCTCAGCGGCTTCAGAGGAGAAGTCGTTTGAAAATGTTAACGGACGGACGGACGGACGGACGCACGGACGGACGGACGGACGGACGGACGACGGACGAAAAGTGATCACAATAGCTCATCCTGAGCAGAGCTCAGGTGAGCTAAAAATCACTCTGTAGGACCAATAATTACTGAGAAACTGATTTAAATGGAAAAACTTAAGAGAGTCACTGGACAGAAAACTATACATCACCTTGAAATCATCAAGACAAACATTTTGAGCAAGATTCATAATGATCACTTCAAAAATGTGACCTCTAGAGCATCAATAAGGTTTTCCTTTGATTTGGCCAGGTGAACTAGTTTCTGATATCAAGTGACCCAGTTTTAAACTAGACCTAGAAATCATCAAGACAAACATTTTGAGCAATACTTATGATTATTTCAAAACTGTGACCTCTGAAGTGTTAACATTTTTCTGCTGATTTGGCCAGGTCACCTAGTTTTTGACCCCATGTGACCCAGTTTCAAATTTGACCTAGAAATCATCAAGACAAATATTTTGAGCAAGATTCATGATGATTGCTTCAAAAATGTGACCGCTAAAGTGTTAACAAGGTTTTCTGCTGATTTGGCCAGGTGACCTAGTTTTCCACTGATCTGGCCAGGTGACCTAGTTTTTGACCCCAAGTTTCGAACCTGACCTAAAAATCATCAAGACAAACATTTTGAGCAAGATTCATGATGATTGCTTAAAAAATGTGACCGCTAGAGTGTTAACGAAGTTTTCTGCTGATTTGGCCCGGTGACCTAGTTTTTGACTCCAAGTGACCCAGTTTTGAACTTGACCTAAAAATCATCAAGACAAACATTTTAAGCCAGATTTATGATGATTGCTTGAAAAATGTGACCGCTAGAGTGATAAGATTTTCCACTGATTTGGCCAGGTGACCTAGTTTTTGATCCCAGGTGACCAAGTTTCGAACTTGACCTAGAAATCATATGACCGCTAGAGTGTTAACAAGGTTTTCTGCTTTGGCCTGGTGACCTAATTTTTGATCCCAGGTGTTCCAGTTTCGATCTTGACCTAGAAATCATCAAGACAAACATTTTGAGCAAGATTCATGATGATTGCTTCAAAAATGTGACCGCTAGAGTGTTAACAAAGTTTTCTGCTGATCTGGCCCGGTGACCTAGTTTTTGACCCGAAGTGACCCAGTTTTGAACTTGACCTAGATTTAATAGAGGCAAATATTTTGAGCAAGTTTCATCAAGATTGGGTCAAAACTATGACCTCTAGAGTGTTAAGTTTTTCCTTTGATTTGACCTGGTGACCTAGTTTTTGACCCCAAGTAACCCAGTATCGAACTTGACCTAGATTTCATTGAGGCAAACATTCTGACCAAGTTTCATCAAGATTGGGTCAAAACTGTGACCTCTAGAGTGTTAACAAACTAATTGTTGACGAAGAATGACGGACGATGGACTACGGACAGAGGATGATGACAATAGCTCACCCTGAGCTTTTGCTCACGTGAGCTAAAAAAAAAAGTACCTTATTGCAAATGCGAAAAGGGCAGATCAAGATTAGTGTGGCCATCTGCACGGTCCGACAAGGGTCCGTTTTAATTATAATGCAGACTTACAAGGACTGACATTCTTTATATACAATATTAGCAGTTTTATTATTCAGAGTAGCCTGCTCAGCTGATCGGGTCGCGAGTACTTTGTATGAACAAAATAAGATCTGTTGTTTTTTTTTTGTTTTTTTTTTGTTTTTTTTTTTCACAGTTCAAATTTCTAGTAGCACCAGTTAGGTATAACTGTTGTTGATAGCCACCTATCTGTGCTAATTACTACCACTTAAACTGGCCATTTTATCCAGTTAATCGATGTAAAAATACATCAATTATCTAACACAGATGATACCGGTCTATTGTATTTGCACACAACAGCTGTCACTGATTAGAAAAAAATCAACAAGAGGCCCACGGGCCACGGGTCGCTCACCTGAGTGACATAGCCACTGCAGATATGCAGATGTTATGCAACATTTTTCCAATCCTGTCATCGCAACTAATGAAAAGATCATCATTTAAGCAGTTCTTTATTTTGAAGAATATATATGGCATGCCAGTCAATTGAGCATGATCATTTGAACAAACTCTAAATGGCAGCCAGCTTGGATTTACAATCGGCACGATTTTAGCTATTTTTGATCTACGAGTCACCCCAATGCTTCCTACCAAGTTTCGAGTCAACTGGCCTTTCGGTTCAGGAAAAGAAGCGGCCATCTTGGATATCCGATTGGCACGATTTTAGCTACTTTTGATCTACAAGTCACCCCAATGTCTCCTACCAAGTTTGGACTCAATTGGCCTTTCGGTGCAGGAGAAGAAGCTAAATATAGATTTTCAAGATGGCGGCCATGGTGGCCATCTGGGATTTCGGATCAGAACGATTTTAGCTACATTTGATCTACAAGTCACCCTGATGCTTCCTACTAAGTTTCGAGTCAAGTGACTTTTGGATTTAGGAGAAGAAGCGAAAAATAGATTTTTAAGATAGCCCCCATGGCGGCCATCTTGGATTTACGATCGGCATGATTTTAGCTATTTTTGATCTACAAGTCACCCAAATGCTTCCTACCAAGTTTCGAGTCAACTAGCCTTTCGGTTCAGGAGAAGAAGCGAAAAATAGATTTTCAAGATGGCTGCCATGGTGCCCATCCTGGTTTTACGATCGGCATGATTTTAGCTACTTTTGATCTACAAGTCACCCCGATGCTTCCTACCAAGTTTGGAGTCAACTGGCCTTTCGGGTTAGGAGTAGAAGGGAAAAATAGATTTTCAAGATGGCGGCCATGGCGGCCATCTTGGATTTCCGATCGGCACGATTTTAGCTATTTTTGAGCTACAAGTCACCCTGATGCTTCCTAGCAAGTTTGGAGTCAACTGGCCTTTCGGTTCAGGAGAAGAAGCGAAAAATAGATTTTCAAGATGGCTGCCATGGCGACCATCTTGGATTTACGATTGGCACGATTTTAGCTACTTTTGATCTACAAGTCACCCTGATGCTTCCTAGCAAGTTTGGAGTCAATTGGCCTTTCGGTTCAGGAGAAGAAGCTAAAAATAGATTTTCAAGATGGCAGCCATGGCGGCCATCTTGGATTTCCGATCGGCATGATTTTAGCTATTTTTGATCTACAAGTCACCCTGATACTTCCTAGCAAGTTTGGAGTCAATTGGCCTTTTGGTTCAGGAGACGAAGCGAAAAATAGATTTTCAAGATGGCGGCCATGGCGGCCATCTTGGATTTCTGATCGGCACGATTTTAGCTATTTTTGATCTACAAGTCACCCTGATGCTTCCTTGCAAGTTTGGAGTCAATTGGCCTTTCGGTTCAGGAGAAGAAGCGAAAAATAGATTTTCAAGATGGCGGCCATGGCGGCCATCTTGGATTTCCAATCAGAATGATTTTAGCTATTTTTGATCTACAAGTCACCCCGATGCTTCCTACCAAGTATCAAGTCAATTGGCCCAGGGGTGTAGGAGGAGTAGGCTTTTAAAGGAATTGTTGACGACGGACGACGGACATTGACTGACCACAATAGCTCACCATGAGCACTTCGTGCTCAGGTGAGCTAATAAAGGTCACCGCTTAATAATGTAGTAAACATTTACACAGGTGGACTGGCTACAAATACCTCAGTATTGGATTATCATAACGGCAAACCTTGAAATGGTAGGTCAGGGAAAACTCAACATTGGATTTTTTTTCTTAGCGGGAGATTCGGCTTCTTTAGCGAGAAGTCGTAAAAAGAGGCAAAACATTGGGAGTTTTACGCCAGATTGTAAAAGATCACATGTATGCTTTGAAAAGAAAGGCAAACACTTTCTGGTTAGAATGAGCTCCCATTCATCTTAATGCAACAGAAATGTAAAAGCATAAATTACCCTCTCACCAATATGACCCCATCTACAGTTTTAACCAGTTGCACCAGCTTGACAAACTCAGTGCTTGTACCCTGGCTCAATAATAAATCTCACCTGTAAATCTGCTGCTTTCACAGGTTCTTCTGTATTAACAGGTAACTCAGAAACTGCCTGTTCCATCACAGTCTGACTCTGCACATGTAGCTGTTCAGCAGGAATATCTGACAACGATCTCTCATCAACAAACATAGCTGGTGGCATCAACAACTCTTCCGCTTCCTGCAACTTAACATCATTACTTCCAAAACTTGCCGCTGAACCGTAAGATAAGTTCTGAGGTTGGTGATCACCTAGGGAAGTGACCGTGCTATTGCTAGCAAGTAACGACTGTCTTGATAAGTCACTGGCATTTGATCGGTTTGTTTGATAGTCAGAGGACCCTGACCTAGAGCCAGGTCTATTGTTTAAATCCTCCATATGGAAGGAAGGAACATGTTTTAACTGTGGGGTTGGTACAAGGTGGGGTTGGGGAGGGGGCATGGCAGCTGCTGCCTTCAGTTCAGCATTATGCATTTGCAACTGAGCTAAAATCTCCTTGAAACTTTCTTTCCTGCTTGCACTACGACTTGCAGGTCTTGATGTCTTTTCCCGCACCATTTCGGAAGAATTTGCATAAATTGGTGTAATGATACTGTACATTCCATGCTGTTGTTGCTGCTGCTGTTTCATTCTTTTTCTATAACTTCCACTACTACCACTACCCCATGATAGTGACAGCCCTTCTGAATGTCCACCACTCCCACTATGATCTGACTGTATGCTGCCACTACTAGACTGTTTTTGATTGACTATTTGGAAGTGTGACTGATGTTGAGGTGTTTTGTTGGAGGATGGGAAGGTATAAGCTGCATACATGTCTTTATTATCTAAGACTGGACTTCGGTTGGCACCTGGAACTGGTGACGGTTTGTAACCTGAAAAAGCAACAGGGTGTTTTTAATCTATGAGGAGTTACCAATATATTGTCTTGATTGATTGTGTTGGGGTTTAATGACACGTCAACCCTTGAGGGTCATTTTGTGTCGTCTCCCAGAGAAAGGGAGAAAAGAGATAGAAGAGAGAGTAGAGGAGATGAAAGAGAGGGACAGGGAAGAAAGAGGAACAGGAAAGAAAGTGAAGAAACAGAAGAAATAAAAACATTCCCCCTCTACCCTTACCCACTACAAGGATAGCAGGCCTTGCCCAACTGTAAGCCAATATCAGAAGGACGCCCCAGTGATGTAAGATACACAGCACCTTCGCACCACCCGACCACCCCCTAAATATATTGTCTTACCTCTACACAAAAACACCAAGTTTTTATAAGTAAAAACATATTTGTAATACTTAACCTATAGATAATGTGCTATTCTATTCTGTATTCAAACCTTCCATAGAAAAACGACAAGTCTTAAGAGTCTTAATTCAGAAGGTCCCTTAGACAGTTGCCTGTGTGACATCATTCTTCCTACTATTTTGATCATGTGTCAATTTCTTTGTAGAATAAAACAATATAACTGAATGAAGTGGGGAGGAAGGAGGGAATCTCTTATCTATACGTTAAGTATTACTAGTTAAAATATGTTTTACTTATAAAAACTTCATTTTAACTGCATAATACATTAACCTATAGATAATGTGCTAGAATTTAATGATTAGGAGGGAGGAGCTCCCCTAATCCTAACACCAAAATATATATTTCCTTAACTTCATGATTAAGACCCAGGAAACTCTAAGGAATCAGATACTTTTATGATATACAATCTTAAGAATGATCTAGATTCCCAATAACATATATATGTAAGATATTAATTACCTTAACATATGTATAGTAGACTTTGGAGGCTGCCAGTCTTCTTAAGCATCCAAGGCTAGGTTTTCTGCCCCCCCCCCCCCCCCCCCCCCCTTTCTGGGCAACAATTATTGGGCCCAAAGTATAAGAAATGCCGAGACATATCTCTCAAGTAGAATTTTGCAAAAGTAGAAGATTGATTCCAGACTGCTGCTTTGAGGATTTCACTGAGCAGAACCTTATAAAAAAATGCCCAGGAAGAAGATAGTGCCCTAATTTCATGAGCTTTAAATTTAAGGAAAGAGAGGTCTCTTCGGGTGAGTTTCCTATAGGTAAGCTTAATAGTATAAGCTACCCATCTCCAGACAGAAGCCTTCGAGATGTCATGATTGCCTTTTATTGGTAGGAATAATTAGTTCTATTCTGACAAAAAGAACTAGCCATTTTAAGATAAAATTTTAATGCTCTAACTGGGCATAAAAGTCTATCCAAATGTTCCCTTTTACATGTTTGAGCTAAATTAGGGATAACTATAGGATCCAGGCAAATGGACGGAAGCTGATTCTTTGCCAAAAACCCAGATTGTACTATGAATGATACTGAACCATCTGATTGATTGAACCTTAAATGGTTTGCGTTCATTGCCAAAGCATGAATTTCACTACATCTTTTAGCTGTGGCAAGAGCTAGTTGAAAGACTGTTTTAATCGTAATGTGAAGTTTAGATGCCTTATGTAGAGGTTCATATGGGGCTTTCTGTAGACAAACTAAGACCCAAGATAAATCCCATTTTGGAGTAAGAGATCTTTGTACTGGACGTTGCAATTTAAAAGATCTAATTAATTCTGACAAGACTGGGTAAGATCCAATGCTATTACCAGTCTTAAATTTCAGAGTATTTGAAATCATGGATCTATAGCCCTACTTATTTGACATTTTTTCTCAGAAAAGAGGTAAATAAGGAAGTTGGCTATAACTGTAAGAGAGGCCGAGACTGGATTAACCTTCTTTCTATGACACCAATTGGAGTATACTACCCATTTTGCATCATAGACTTTCTGAGTAGATGCTCTTCTTGATTTTGAGACAAAGTCTGCAACGTTGCAGTCTTGCGAAAACTTTTGAGCTCTAATTGATTACTTGATATCTCCCAAGCGGGAGTGCCAGAAATGGGAGATTTCTATGTTGAAATTTTCCTTTTGCTTGTGTTGGTAGTTTTGGAAAGCACAGAAGATGAATCGGGGCTGATACTAGTAGTTGTAACACCTCTGAGAACCAAGGACATTGAGGCCAAAGAGGAGCAATAAGAACTATTCTGCACCGAGATTGATGTATCTTGGCTAGAATAGAAGGTATCAGAGTGTTGGTGGAAATGCATATGCATGTAGAAAGTTCCAGTTCATTGATAATGCATCTATCACTAAGGCATGATTGTCCAGAACTGGAGATACATTCATAGGGAGTTTGTGATTGAATCAAGTCGTGAACAAATCCACACTGGGAAAAATGAGCATTTGAAAAATGGAACTAGAAACGGCTTTTTAAAAAAAAATAAATGCCCCCCCCTAACCCAGCAGAGTTGTCATTCTTGTAGGCCACATATCGCCTTGTCCTATTCTACATTTCTACCAAGTATCATCAAAATATTGTGAAGGGTATTCGAGTTACAAAGCAGACACGAAATCGAATTCAAACACAAGAAGGGGAGATAAATCCAAAAGTAAGAAAGCCAGAGATTCTTATACGCAACACATCATCTCATCCTGTTCTACATTTCTACCAAGTAAAATTAAAATAATCCAAAATGTATTGGGAGTTACAGAACGAACACAAAATCAAATTCAAACACAAGAAGGGGAGATAACTCTGAAAGTAAGAAAGTCAGAGTTATCTTTCTTGTATACAACACCTCATCTCATCCTGTTTTACATTTCTACCAAATATCATCAAAATATTCCAAAGGGTATTTGTGTTACAGAACGGACTAGAAATCAAATTCAAACACAAGAAGGGCATATAACTCCAAAAGTAAGAAAGCCATTCTTGTATATGACATGTCATCTAGTCCTGTTCTACATTTCTACCAAGTATCATAAAAATATTCCAAAGGGTATTCCACTTACAGAGCAGACACAAGATCAATGCATAATCACTGTCAAATATAACAAAGGGAGATAACACCAAAAATAAGAAAGGCAGAGTTGTCATTCTTGTACACAACACATTGTCTCGTCCTGTTCTACATTTCTATCAAATACCATCAAAATATTCCAAAGGGTATTCTAGTTACAGTGGACACAAAATCAATTTCAAAAACAAAGCAAAGAGAAATAACTCCAAAAGTAAGAAAGCCAGAGTTGTCATTCTTGTATGCGACACATCATCTAGTCCTGTTCTATATTTCTACCAAGTATCATTAAAATATTCCAAAGGGTATTTGACTTACAAAGCAGACATGAAATCACTGTCAAATACAACAAGGGAGATAACGTCAAAAGTAAGAAAGGCAGAGTTGTCATTCTTGTATAAGACACATTGTCATGTCCTGTTTTACATTTCCACCAAGTACCATCAAAATATTCCAAAGGGTATTCGAGTTACAGAGCGGACACGAAATCTATTTCAAACAAAACAAAGGGAAATAACTCCAAAAGTAAGAAAGCCAGAGTTGTCATTCTTAAATGCGACATGTCATCTAGTCCTGTTCTACATTTCTACCAAGTATTATCAAAATATTCCAAAGGGTTTTCAAGTTACAGAGCTGACAAGAAGTTTTACGCTGACGCCAATGGGATCCGTCCCAAAATGTGGGGGGGGGGGGGACATAATTTTGATCCAAAGACCATTCTGTATTGAGGTCTGTCCAATCTCGAAAGACGGTCTGCTAATATACTGAAATTGAATTTGCCTGGGATATGATAAATTCTGAGCACAATATCATGTTCCAGGCACCAATGGAGAATTTCCCATACCTCCACGCATAGGTAGGGGGAATGTGTTCCTCCTTGTTGATATACGAGACCACTGTTGTATTGTCGGAGGAAACCATAACATAAGAGGGTGTATGTATTGTATGGCTTTCTTCAATGCAAAACGAATGGCAATTATTTCGAGAATATTGATATGTAGCTGGGATTGGTCTTCCATCCGGCGACCATGATAGGATAGTCTCATCGGTTCAACATGAGCTCCCAATCCATAATGACTGGCATCCGTAAAAAGGAATCGGATGGATGAACATTCCCTGAATGAAGCGATTGGTGCTTATCCACCATTTCAAATGAAACCAAACAAGGCAGTCTGAAGGACAGCTATATCCCCCGCCACAGAACGATAATGGGGCGGCCTCAAAATTCAAGGCTCAAACTGGTGGCCTCCAATTGTGACCTTGATCTTGAGTCTGCATTGTTGAGTTATGGGTTCTGGGTTCTGCACATCGCCTCACTAAGGTAAACATTCGACCAAAGTTTCATGAAAATATTTCAAAGGGTTCAGGAGATATGGAGCGAACAAGAAAGAGATGGATGACCTTCATTTGTGACCTTGACCTTGAGTCTGCAATGTTGAGTTATAGGTTCTACACAATATCTCACTAAGGCGAACAATTGACCCAAATTTAACAAGGCAGTCTGTATGGCAATGGAGTGGCCTCAAAATTCAAGGCTCAAACTGGTGGCCTTCAATTGTGACCTTGACCTTGAGTCAGCATAGCTGAGGTATGGGTTCTGCACATCATCTCACTAAGGCAAACATTTGACCAATGTTTAAAGAAAATCCTTCAAGGGGAAAAGGAGATATGGTGCCGACACAAAATTCAAGGCCCAAACTCATGACCTTCAACTGTGACCTTGATTTTAAGTCTGCAGGGCTGAGTTATGGGTTCTGCACCAGGGCTCTGGAAATTCTGAAATCTGAACTGGTCCAACCGATGACGATGACGTCATCAATGAACCCATTTCCAAAAAAAAAAAAAAAAACAATAATAATAATATCACCTGTCACGAAAACTAATGACAATTGACAGTCCTATAACTCCTTTTAAATAATACACCTCCGTTATATGACGGAAGTCCGGGTAATACTAGCATGATCAAAGCTGGCATCATCAATAAATACAGTCAGGTATACATGTAAAAAGAAAAAAAAAAAAAAAAAGACGATGTTGTTATTTCCACCTCCGCAGGGTTTTCCTAGATAACTACTTATAAACAACTGCTTCCCGTCTTGTGTAAACGCGAAGACGGCGGGTAACAGGAGAGACGTAACAAAACGACTTTTACGGACGAAATTAGGGCTAATAAAAAAAAAGGCCTGCACCACAGGCGGTTTTGCAATTTTCAATGTTTCAAGATTTGACCAGACTGCTTAAATTTTAAGCACTGACCAATCTTGTCTAGCGCAAGTGGTGCATTACTTATTTTTACTGTGAAATCTACCTTGAATTATACTCGCGTGTTACGGTCGTCAACAAAAAAAAAGAAGCAAACAATAAGACCCAGATCAGACGCCGTTGTATGCGACATCTGATCAGGACGTACACGGTTTGGGAATTAATTTATCAAATCTGGGACCGACAAGCCGTGTTGATCAAAACAAAAAAGAAGAGGAAGAAAACGGGTGCGTTCAAGCGATGCATTCTTTTATCACTCTCAGTTAAACCGACGTTTGATCTTTTGGACACGCCGACTGCAGATGGACGGATGTTCCAACAATTCAGGTTTAGGGGCTACCTCTCATTGTAAATTTCCATAGGCTTTTAAGTGCTATAAGCTCCTTAACCGAAAGGTTTATAATGTACCTTAACGGAATAAAGCATAATGTGGTTACAAAATTGAGCCCCTTAACCCAAAATGTTGACCCGAACAGACAGATGAACAGACGAAGGCCATTTCTATAATCCCCCATCTGCTTTGCGGCAGGGGATTAATCAAACTGATAATCAGAACTTGATGATCGAGAGGTAGAATATGAAGTCTCCAGACAGATGAGAGACACATTTGAAGCGGTTGTAAATGAAGTCTGCCTAGGACATCAAAGTCTGCTGCTGCACTGAGTTTGCCCAAAAGAGAAAGAAAAGTTTGTGCCAAAACTTGACTCTTAGTTAGAAATTGTTTGATAGTCAGAAGTAGGGATTCAACGTGATCTGCTGGTACCCTGACTATATTCTGCTGTGTGAAATTCCATCCTTATGAAAGTGAATTGCTGAGCTGGTATCAAATCTGACATTTTTAGATTTGGAATGAACCCTAGACTTTGAACTGTTTGAAGGCAATATATTGAGTGAGATATAAGTCTGTTGCATATTAGATCTCTTATAAGCCAATCGTCTAGGTTGGAAACAGTGAGATGGCACGTTGACGCAAATGAGCCGCTATTACGTCCATCAGTTTTCCAGCCAGGGACATTCCAAAAGGTAAGACCCTGAATTGGAAGACCTGATTTTCAAACATGAAACGAAGGTACTTCCTGCATCAAGGATGAATTGGAACGTGTAGATAAGCATCTGTCAGCCTAGTCGTTGACTAGTATCGTTTATCGTACTGACTTGACGGTCTCCTTTTTGAATGGTTGTTTCTTTATGTACTGATTCAACAAAGAAAGATCTATTAAACAACATAGCTTTCCGTTCTTTTCTGGGACTAGAAATAGCTGGGAATGAAAACCGGGAGTTCCCGGATCTTGTACCCTTTCTACTGCTTGTTTCTGGAGAAGTTCTGTTATCTCTTCTCTTAATAATGGGGAGGAAGATTGACTCAGACTTATCGGAACTGTAGAAAGAGGGGGAGTTGAACTGAATGGTATCCTGAAACCATTTCATACGATAGAGTTGACCCGTTTGTTTTGCGTTAATTCTCCCCATTGTTCCATAAAGTGGGCCAACCTTCCTCCCACTGGAATATCTGGGCATGGCAAGATAGGCAGTGGAAAGGGTTGGCTTTCAGAATTTTGTGGAAGACGAGGCATGTTTAGAGGAGGGGAAATGCTTTGTGTTGCTACTCCTCTTAGAAAAGTCCTTCCTTGTACTGGATGTATAGGACTGTGAATGAGTTTTAGACCTGTAAGGTTGGTTCTGTTTAGGTCTGTAAAATTTCATTGGCTGTCTCGGTTTCTTAAACCAGCCTGTAGCTGAGTATAATGGGGTTTTTTTGCTGTTGAATATTTGCATTACAAGAGGAAGAAGTAAAAAATCTATGCTGTTGCACTTTGTAATTAGACTTTGCCACTTCCTTGATTTTATTGTCAAACAATTGTCCAAAATTGACTGGAGCATTTCTGAGTTCATGACTAGAACTGTCCAACAAGAGGCCCACGGGCCACGGCTAGCTCACCTGAGTGACATAGCCACTGCAGATATTCAGATGTTATGCAACATTTTTCCAATCCTATCTTCGCAACTAATGAAAAGATCATCATTTGAGCAGTTCTTAGGTTTGAAGAAGAATACGAGGGATGTTCGAAATGAATTGCTTATTGTCCTCTAGCTCGATATCCACGTGGGGCACGATAAAAACCAATACATACCTGTATAGGGCTAATCAATATCTACACAATGATGTATAAATGTACATGTTAGAATAAGTGTAAGACATAAAATTTGCCATTTGAATACACGCAGTCACTGACCACTGCAGTAAAAATGGTTGGTAGAAGCGTCGACAAAAAAGATGAAATACGGGCTTACATCAAAGCTCGCTCAAAACTTGGTTGTTCTTTGAAGAAGCTGATGACTGAAATTTCTACTGCTTTTGGACCCTCTTGTGTGTCTTATGACACAGTTTGTCGGTGGAAAAAGAAATCTGAGTCTGGTGTAGAGTCCATCAAAAATGCACCGAAATCAGGTAGGCCAAAATCTGCATCTCGTAAAGAAATCGTTTCCAAAATAAAGGAAAACATTGAAGGAGATGCCAGATTTACAGTTCGTGATATTGCACAAAAGGTAGGCATATCACTATCAACGGTTCACCTTATTTTGAAGAAGCATTTAAAAGTCAGAAAGATTTCTGCTAGATGGGTGCCACATCTGTTGACTGACGAGCAAAAGAGGCAACGGGTTAAAGTGGCCAAAAAGCTGCTTCAAATGTTTCCAAAATATAACAAAAAGCAGTTTGCCAATGTTGTCACCGGTGATAAAACCTGGGTCCATTATTTTGAGCCCGTCAGAAAGGTTATCAATAAGATTTGGGCCACTAAACACAGCAAACGCCCAATAATTGCCAAACGTTCTTTGAGTACAAAGAAGGTTTTGTATGCAATCTTCTTCTCTGGTGAAGGAGTCGCAATAAAAGTGCCAGTGAAAAAGGGCAAAAGCATCACCGGAAAGTACTACAAAGACGTAGTACTGAAGAAACTGAAAAAGTATTATCAGAAACGACGTCCTGCCACTGGTTTTAAACATGTCCGTCTTCTACATGACAATGCCCCAGCTCATACCTCCACAATAGTTACGGCGTTTTTGAAGAAAGAAAAAGTAACTGTTTTGCCTCACCCCCGGTATTCCCCAGACCTTGCCCCATGTGATTTCTTTTTTTTTCCGAAATTGAAAGCATTCCTTGCTGGGCGGAAATACCAGTCCCGACAGGCACTTGGATCTGCCATTCATCAGTACCTTATTACTGTGCCCAAATCAGCGTACCGTGACGCCTTCAAGAAGTGGATACATCGGCTGAAACTTTGCATTTCTAGCCACGGGGAGTACTTCGAGGGCATGAAATGAGGGCATGAAATGAGTACTTTTGGGCTAACTTGAAATTTGAAGTCTCCAGATAGAAATAAGCAATTCATTTCGAACATCCCTCGTATATGGGCCTGACAGTCAATGGAGCATGATCATTTGAATAAACTATCAATCACATTTCAACAGTAGGATTAATGTGAAATTTGGTGGAAACTGGCTAAGTGGTTTCTGAAGAATCATGATTTTATACATGTAAACAGCACAGTGGCAGGGAAATATAATAAACATAAACAAGATGATGGCCATCGTAGATTTCCAATCAGAATGATTTTAGCTACTGTTGATCTACAAGTCACTTCGATACTGCCAATATAAATGCATGGGGAAGCAAATTTGACCTTGGAGGTAAAAAGGTCAAACGTCAACATAGAACCATCATTTTAGCAATTTCGGTAGATCTCCTGACCCCCATAATTTGTGCAAAGATTAGGGCCCAGGGCTTATTTAGTTCTGGAGAAGAAGATTTTTAAAGGTTTTTACCATATATGGGCATGGCACCCATTTTGATCAATGGACCATGCCCATTTTAGCAATCTTTCATTCTCCTGCCAAAGGAGGCTCCGCAAGAAATTTGAGCAACACTGGCCCAGAGGCTTCAGAGGAGAAGTCATTTGAAATTATCAACATTTTTTCATACAAATGTATGGAGCCCATACAAATGCATACAGAAGCAAACTTGACCTCGCCGTAAAAAGGCCAAATGTCAATATATGACCATTATTTTAGCAACTTTGGTAGATCTCCCGTCCCCGATGATATATGCAAAGATTCAGCCAAAAGGCATCCTCGGTTCTGGAGAAGAAGCTTTTTAAAAGTTTTTACCATATATGGGCATGGCAGCCATCTTGGTCAGTGGAACACAACCATTTTAACAATCTTTTATTTCCCTGCTCCAGGGAGGCTCCAAATGAAATTTGAGCAACATTGGCCCAGAAGCTCCAGAGGAGTTGTTTGAAATTCAGAACATTTTTCCCATACACATGCATAAGGAAGCAAACTTGACCTTGCCGTAAAAAGGTCAAATGTCAATGTTGATTCTTATTTTATCAACTTTGGTAGACCTCCTGTTCCGGATGATATATGCAAAGATTCAGCCACAAGGCATCCTCTGTTTTGGAGATGAAGATTTTTAAAGGTTTTTTCCCATACAAATGCATAGAGAAGCAAACTTGACCTTGCCGTAAAAAGGTCAAGTGTCAATGTTCTGGAGAAGATGATTTTTAAAGGTTTTTACCATATATGGGCATGGCAGCCATCTTGGTCAATGGACTGTGACCATTTTAGCAATCTTTCATTCCCCGCAACCTAAGGAGGCTCCATATGAAATTTAAGCAACATTGGCCCAGATGTTCCAGAGGAGAAGTCGTTTGAAATTTAGAACATTTTTCCCATACAAATGCATAAGGAAGCAAACTTGACCTTGCTGTCCAAAAGGTCAAATGTCAATGTACGACCATTATTTTAGCATTTTTGGTAGACCTCCCGTTCCTGATGATATATGCAAAGATTCAGCCACAAGGCATCCTCAGTTTTGGAGAAGAAGATTTTTAAAGGTTTTTTCCCATACAAATGCATAGAGAAGCAAACTTGACCTTGCCGTAAAAAGGTCAAGTGTCAATGTACGACCATTATTTTAACAACTTTGGTAGACCCCCTGTCCCTGATGATTTATTCAAAGATTCAGCCCCAAGGCATCCTTATAATAATAATAATAACTAGAGCTGGGGTGTTTGTAAAACACTATGCCCCCAACTGCCTAACTCTAACACTGCTTGACTCCAACACTGCTTGCCCATGATGGTAACAACAGTACAAATATACGAGATTTCAATGTTATTTTATCAAAAGGGAAATAACTCTAAACCAGAAATTGCGAAGGGCCATAACTCCAACATTTCATTTAATTGGTTCAAAATTTAATCAGGTGATCTCCTCCTCAATCCCAATCAGTATACCAAATATCAAGGCTCTGGTTTAAATACTTTTTGAGATATCTTGCTGACAAGGTCAAAATGCCTAGAACTACAAAGGGCCATAGCTGTCAGTTTTTCACGGAATTTCCTAAAAAACAAATCAGGTAATCTCCACATCATCCCCAATTAGCATATAATATTTCAAGACCCTAGCTTAAGTACTTTTCGAGACATCTTGCTGACAAGGTAAAAGTGCGCAGAACTGCAAAGGCCATAACTTTAACAATTTTTTCACCGTTTTCTCTCAAAATATAATCAGGTAATCTACACATCATTCCCACTCTCTATATCTAATTTCAAGAACCAAGCTTAAATACTTTTTGAGATATCTTGCTCACAAGATTTAATTCTGATTTTTTTCAAAGGGACATAACTCTACATAAACATGCCGGACAAGAAAAAAAATACCAGTCAGCTGTTTTTTCATTGGGAACCCAAATATAAAATTTCAAAACCCTTGCCTGCAGGGTTCTTAAGATATGGCATGCACAAAAAAGCTTGATGAACGGACAAACAGATGGACAGACGGATGGACAAACGAAGGCAAAAAATTACGCCCCATCAATTTCATTCGAAATTGGGGGCACAATCAGGTCATCTACTCATCGCTACCAATCTATTCATCAAGTTTCAAGGCTCCAGCTTCAATAGTTTTTGAGATATTTTGCTGACAAGGGAAACATGCCCAAATTTACAAAGGGCCATTACTTACGAAATATTTTTCAGACTTTACACAAAAGTTAATCAGGTCATCTACTCATCATTACCAATCAATTCACCAAGTTTCAAGTCTCTAGCTCTAACGGTTTTTGAGATATTTTGCTGACAAGATAAAAATGACAAAAATTCCAAAGGGTCATAACTCAATAAGTATTTTTCAAAATTTATTCAAAAGTTAATCAGGTTGTCTACTCATCATTACAAATCCATTCACCAAATTTCATGGCTCTAGCTCTAATAGTTTTTGAGATATTTTGCTGACAAGGTAAAAGTGCCCAAAATTACAAAAGGCCATAACTCATGAACTATTTTTCAGAATTTCTTCAAAAGTTAATCAGGTCATCTACTCATCACTACAAATCCATTTACTAAGTTTCAAGGCTCTAGCTCTAACAGTTTTTGAGATATTTTGCTGACAAGGTAAAAATGCCCAAAATTACAAAGGGCCATAACTCAAGAAGTATATTATAAAATTTCTTCAAAAGTTAATCAGGTTGTCTACTCATCACTACCAGTCTATTCATAAAGTTTCAAGGTTCTAGCACCAACAGTTTTTGGGATATTTGGTTGACAAGGTGGAAATGCCCAAAATTACAAAGGGCCATAACTCATGAAGTATTTTTCAGAATTTCTTCAAAAGTTAATCAGGTCATCTACTCATCACTACAAATCCATTTACTAAGTTTCAAGGCTCTAGCTCTAACAGTTTTTGAGATATTTTGCTGACAAGGTAAAAATGCCCAAAATTACAAAGGGCCATAACTCAAGAAGTGTTTTTCAAAATTTCTTCAAAAGTTAATCAGGTTGTCTACTCATCACTACCAGTCTACTCATCAAGTTTCAAGGCTCTTGCTCCAATAATTTTGGAGATATTTTGCTGACAAGGTAAAAATGCCCAAAATTACAAAGGGCCATAACTCATGAAGTATTTTTCAGAATTTCTTCAAAAGTTAATCAGGTCATCTACTCATCACTACAAATCCATTTACTAAGTTTCAAGGCTCTAGCTCTAACAGTTTTTAAGATATTTTGATGACAAGGTAAAAATGCCCAAAATTACAAAAGGCCATAACTCAAGAAGTATTTTTCAAAATTTCTTCAAAAGTTAATCAGGTTGTCTTCTCATCACTACCTGTCTATTCATGAAGTTTCAAGGCTCTAGCTTCAATAGTTTTTGAGATATTTTGCTGACAAGATTGCATCCATATTTTTTCAAAGGGCCATAACACAGAAAAGGGCATAATCCTGTCAAGAAAAAAAAAAATACTTGTCAGCTATTTTTTCATGAGGAATCCATATAAGAAATTTCAAAACAGTAGCATTCACGGTTCTAAAGTTATGCTATGCATCAAAAAGCGTGATGAACGGACGGACGGACGGATGGACAGACGGATGAACAACCCAGAAGCAATATGCCCCTCCAACTTCTTTTAAGTTGGGGGCATAATAAAGACTTTATTTTCAGTGGGTAACACAATTAGCTATAAGCTACTCTTCCTTGAGGCCCACTACAACTACTTTACAAATACACATGTCAGTAATGTATAGAAAACAGTAAAACAATTTACACAATAAATATTATACACCCACTCTCACACGACTGAATGTATCATTACATGATTAGCATGTACTATATACATATATATTAACCCATTTAAGCCTAGCGTCCCATAAAAGGGACATTGGTAAACAGTGTAGACCCAGATCAGACGCCACAGACCGCGCCATCTGATCAGGGTATACACTGTTTGCATTAAGTACAGACATTTCTACAAAACATGATAATGATAAAAACCAACCAGATGCCTCTGATATAGGAAATGGACCTGTCCAAAGAGTTTAGGTAGAAGAATCCATCCGGCATAAATGGGTTAAAGAAAAGAAAGATTAAGATTTCATCCACTGTATGCATCGTTTATGGAAATTGATATATTCTTTGATAATTTTATATGTTCCGGTAAAACGTTCCAAATAAGTGTTCCTGAATATGACAAACTATCTTTAAATAATTCTTTGTTTGGTTTTGGGGTTACAAAATTATTATTTGAAGAGGACCGTAAAATACGAGATTCGTTATTTAAAATGGTCGGCTCAAACAGATCTCTGATATATAATGGAGCTTTCTGAATAAATACTTTAAACATAAATTTGGCCTTCCTTAGGAAAATACGCTCATTAATTGTAAGGATTTTAATTTTATTCATACTTTTGGCCATATCATAAATATCCTAATTTTAGAATAATTCTGCAAGCTTGTTTTTGAAGTCGGTAAATTTTCATCAGATTTTTTTGCGACGTATTTCCCCAAATAATATTACAAAAGTCTAGATGGCTGAACGTGGGATTTATAGAATTTTACTCTGTTCTCGATGGATAAATATTCTTTAATTCTTGAAAGTAGCCATAGGAATCCTTGGTTCTGGAGAAGAAGGTTTTTAAAGGTTTTTACCATATATGGGCATGGAGGCCATCTTGGTCAAAGGACTGCGACCATTCCCCCAACCTAAGGAGACTCCATATGAAATTTGAGCAACATTAGCCCAGAGGCTCCAGAGGAGAAGTCATTTGAAATTTAGAACATTTTTCCCATACAAATGCATAAGGAAGCAAACTTGACCTTGCTGTAAAAAGGGTCAAATGTCAATGTACGACCATTATTTTAGCAACTTTGGTAGATCCCCCATCCCCAATGATTTATGCAAAGATTCAGGCCCAAGGCATCCTTGGTTCTGGAGAAGAAGATTGTTAAAGGTTTTTACCATATATGGGCTTGGCGGCCATCTTGGGAAATGGACCGCGACCATTTTAGCAATCTTTTGTTCCCCACAACCTAAGGAGGCTCCATATGAAATTTGAGCAACATTGGCCCAGAGGCCCCAGAGGAGAAGTTTTTTGAAATTTAGAACATTTTTCCCATACAAATGCATAAGGAAGCAAACTTGACCTTGCCGTACAAAAGGTCAAATGTCAATGTACAATCATTATTTTAGCAAATTTGGTAGACGTCCCATTCCCGATGATATATGCAAAGATTCAGCCACAAGGCATCCTCGGTTTTGGAGAAGAAATTTTTTAGCAACTCTGGTACACCCCCCCCCCCCCCCCCCCCCCCCCCCGATGATTTTGGCAAAGAGTAAGCCCCAAGGTGTCCTCGGTTCTGGAGAAGAAGGTTTTTAAAGGTTTTACCATATGTGGGCATGGCGGCCATCTTGGTCAATGGACCGCGACCATTTTAGCAATCTTTTGTTCCCCCCAACCTAAGGAGGTTTGAAATTTGAGCAAAATTGGCTCAGGGACTTCTGAGGAGAAGTCGTTTGAAAATGTTAACGGACTGACGGACGCATGGACGGACGGACGACGGACAAAAAGTGATCACTATAGCTCATCCTGAGCATAGCTCAGGTGAGCTAATAATAGTTCAGATGAGGCTTTAGCTGTCTAGCCTGAACAATTCTATGGCCAATATAGTTGACATGGTGGTAGCATGTTTAATTGATTTGGCCACTGCTTCCAAGAGTCTGGACAAGGTAGTGACTGACATGGAGTCTTGTTGAAGAGAGAGATAATCTGCCAAAGAAAATAAGTCAGCATGTGAATTAATCACCACTAATTTGCGTGCTCTTTTCTCCCAGACTTCTAAGTTTCTAACTGGAACAGAATATTTGCCCTTACTAGACATATCTAGTGTCAAAGTGTCTGATTTCTATTTCAGGTTCAGAGTCTGAGTCCTTTGAAAGATGTTGCACCACATTATCGGAATGTATAATTGGTGTTTCCTCTATGATCCTAGCAGGTTGTTCTGTAGACTGCACATCTACAACCTGAGGAGAGGGATGTCTTTGTCTTTTGTATCTACCATAGTCTTTTATAGATTGTAAAGATGAAGACGACGCCAAACGTCTTCTTCTCTTCTTATGTGAGTGTCTGGACCTCTTTGATTTTTTACTTCTCTTGTGAGATGACAAAGAGGAAGATGTTGAAGAGGAAGAAGATGAAGATGATCTATATCTTCTCCTCTTTTTACTCTTATGTTTTGACTTAGGCTGATCTCTTCTACTCTGTCTGTTTAGAGATGTCTGCTTATTAGAAGATTCCCAAGTGTTAGTAGGGGGATCAATAACTATACTGGAATTTGATATGGCACTAAAGTCTGGTTCTAATAATAGTAATATTCTTTGAGTATTTACTGAGTTCTGAGGCTCATTTGCTAATGACTGCTCAGAACTCCTTTGTCTATAATTGGCCATCAGGTGTTCAGTGCCAAGCGTTTGCTGCCTGATGACTGGTGCCAGGTGAATTGACTGGTGCCTGGTGCCTGGTGCCCAGATGCCCGGTTGACCAGTGCCTGGTTGCCCTGTGACTGGTGTCCGGTGACTGACTGGTGCCCGGTGCCTGGTAGTAGAGACTCATTGAACGGAGCCCCGTGACTGGTGCCTGGTAATCACTGCTTGATGACCAGAGCCTGGATGACAGGTGACCGGTGACTTGCGCCTGGTGACTGGTGCCTGGTTGACCAGTGATTGGTTGCCCGGTGCCTAGTTGACCAGTGCATGGTAGCCAGGTGCCTGTTTGACTGGTGCCTGGTGAAGCTGACTGGTGTCTGGTGCTCGGTGACTGGTGACCGGTGCCTGGTGGACTTGCGCTTTGGATGCCAATAGCATCCATGTTGTTGCCACCAATATGGGGCTTACCCCCCAGCAGTAAAGCCTTGCGGGGTGGTGGTCCCATTATTAAAGGAGTTGTCATCAGACAAATCTGACTCAACAAAGTTCTTCTTTGCTTGCTTTCACTTCATGGTAGATCTTCTAGCAGAATAAAGTCTTTGTTTCTCTGCAAGATCCCAAGTGTTCTCAGTCCAGTTATTACAGATCAAATAAGTGGATAACCTGGTACAAGAAGAACAAGACAAGAGGCCCACGGGCCACGGGTCGCTCACCTGAGTGACATAGCTACTGCAGATATGCAGATGTTATGCAACATTTTTCCAATCCTGTCATCCCAACTAATGAAAAGATCATCATTTAAGCAGTTCTTAATTTTGAAGAAGAATATATATGGCATGCCAGTCAATGGAGCGTGATCATTTGAACAAACTCTAAATGGCGGCCAGCTTGGATTTACGATCGGCACGATTTTAGCTATTTTTGATCTACGAGTCACCCCAATGCTTCCTACCAAGTTTCGAGTCAACTGTCCTTCCGGTTCAGAAGAAGAAGCGAAAAATAGATTTTCAAGATGGCTACCATGGATGCCATCTTGGATATCTGATTGGCATGATTTTATCTATTTTTCATCTACAAGTCACCCCAATGTCTCCTAACAAGTTTGGAGTCAATTGGCCTTTCAGTGCAGGAGAAGAAGCTAAATAAAGATTTTCAAGATCGTGGCCATGGTGGCCATCTGGGATTTCGGATCAGAACGATTTTAGCCATTTTTGATCTACAAGTCACCCAAATGCTTCCTACTAAGTTTCGAGTCAACTGACTTTGGGTTTAGGAGAAGAAGTGAAAAATAGATTTTCAAGATAGCTGCCATCGTGGCCATCTTGGATTTACGATCTGCATGATTTTAGCTATTTTTGATCTACAAGTCACCCAAATGCTTCCTACCAAGTTTCGAGTCAACTGGCCTTTCAGTTCAGGAGAAGAAGCGAAAAATAGATTTTCAAGATGGCTGCCATGGCGCCCATCCTGGATTTCCAATTGGCACGATTTTAGCTATTTTTGATCTACAAGTCACCCAAATGCTTCCTAGCAAGTTTCGAGTCAACTGGCCTTTCGGTTCAGGAGAAGAAGCGAAAAATAGATTTTCAAGATGCGGCCATGGCAGCCATCTTGGATTTCAAATTGGCACGATTTTAGCTATTTTTGATCTACAAATCATCCTGATGCTTCCTAGCAAGTTTGGAGTCAATTGGCCTTTCGGTTCAGGAGAAGAAGTGAAAAATAGATTTTCAAGATGGCCGCCATGGCGGCCATCTTGGATTTCCGATCGGCACGATTTTAACTACTTTTGATCTACAAGTCACCCTGATGCTTCCTAGCAAGTTTGGAGTCAATTGGCCTTTCGGTTCAGGAGAAGAAGCGAAAAATAGATTTTCAAGATGGCGGCCATGGCGGCCATCTTGGATTTCCGATCGGCATGATTTTAGCTATTTTTGATCTACAAGTCACCCTGATGCTTCCTAGCAAGTTTGGAGTCAACTGGCCTTTCGCTTCAGGAGAAGAAGTGAAAAATAGATTTTCAAGATGGCGGCCATCTTGGATTTCCGATCAGCACGATTTTAGCTATTTTTGATCCACAAGTCACCCTGATGCTTCCTAGCAAGTTTGGAGTCAATATATGGCCTTTCGGTTCAGGAGAAGAAGCGAAAAATAGATTTTCAAGATGGCAGCCATCTTGGATTTCCGATCGGAACGATTTTAGCTATTTTTGATCTACAAGTCACCCCGATGCTTCCTACCAAGTATCAAGTCAATTGGCCCAGGGGTGTAGGAGGAGTAGGCTTTTAAAGCAATTGTTGACGCTGCATGACAGACGATGCACGATGGACGACGGACATTGACTGACCATAATAGCTCACCATGAGCACTTCGTGCTCAGGTGAGCTAATAAGCATTTTGAATGATTATCCTACAAGGCTTTAATATGACCACAAATGCCGCCAAAGATCGACATGAAAAGTTGCGAAAACGTATGACATAGATCAACAATCAATAATAACGTGAAATCAAAAATAACGATTTAAAGTAAGAAATAGAATTTTCTGTGAAATGAATGATAAAGGAACATATGACAGGAAATAAGAAAATAAATTGAAGAAAAGAAAGAAAATTTAGATTTTTTTCACCCAGTAAAAAATCCTGTTTATTTTCTTTGTTCCACAGAAAAGAAACTGACACCTAATCAAAATAGCGGGAAAAATGAGGTCACACAGGTAACTGCCTAAAGGACCTCTGGATTAAGACTTGTCGTTTTTCTTAGGAAGGTTTGAATACAGACTAGAATAGCACATTATCTATAGGTTAATGTATTATGCAGTTAAAATGATGTACCATCACATTAAGAATTGCCTTAATGACATAATGGTCAATATCTGCTATGCATTTTCTACATGGTCTTTATACTGTTCAACTAAAAACTTGTTTTCAGAGAAAACAGATGTCACCAGCCCCCTACCTCCAACATTCTAAGTCCTGGTCACCAAAATCTAATCAACACTTTACATTGTCCCAAAGATACATTGATGCTTGTTTGACCCAACTAAATCCATCCAGTGGTTCAGGGGACAGAATGCACAAAATCAGATTTTGGTAAATTTTGGAGTACTGTGACTTTGGAAATGAGGTCAAGGTCACCAAAGTCTAATCACCCCTTAAACATTTCTAAATGATATTGCCCTGCAAGTTTGATGAAAATCCACTAACTGGTTATAAAGATATTGTGCACACAAGAAACTGTCACACCGACGCAAATGCAGATGCTAATGGTATCTGGGGAAAACAATATGTCCCCCTCCACATCTGGTAGAGGGATTATAATATCTGCCATATAATGTTGAATAATTCCCTATTCAAAGTTCTTGATGACAAAAGTTACATACCTGGAAGAGTTGACACAATTCTGGATCTAGTCTGACTAGGGGTATTCAGCAACATGTTGGAAATGGGTGGGCTGTCTATCATAATTTCTCGACCTACATCTGAAAAGATTTACCAGATTTGTTCTAAGTGTTCTATTTGTTCAGACAAAAATACCTAAGTGAAAGCCAGCACTGTTTGCCAATCAATCAACACATTTTAGTGCCTTCCTGTTTTGCTTTCCAGCACAGCAATCCCCTTCTGAAACAAGAGGCCCACGGGCCACAGCTCGCTCACCTGAGTGAAATAGCCACTGCAGATATGCAGATGTTATGCAATATTTTTCCAATCCTGTCATTGCAACTAATGAAAGGATCATCATTTGAGTAGGTCTTGGTTTTGAAGAAGGTGTGTTTTTTTTTATTATCATTATTTTACCATATATGGGCAAGACAGTCAATGGAGCATGACCATTTGAACAAACTCTCAATCCTGGTTCAACAGGGATCGACATGAAAGTTGGTGGATTGATTGTTGGAGTTTAACGACACGTCAACCCTTGTGGGTCATATTGTGTCGTCTCCCAGAGAAAGGGAGTAAAGAGATAGAAGAGATAGTAGAAGAGATGAAAGAGAGGGACAGGGAAGAAAGAGGAACAGGAGTGAAAGTGAAGAAACAGATAAAATAAAAACATTCCCCCTCTACCCTTACCTGCTACAAGGATAGCAGGCCTTGCCCAACTGTAAGCCAATATCAGTTGGACGCCCCGGTGATGTGAGATACACAACACCTTTGCACCACCCGACCACCCCCAAAAGTTGGTGGAAGTTGGCCAACTGATTTCTGAAGAGAAAGCATTTAACAATATCATGATTTATATGTGTATACAGCATAGGGGCAAGGGAAGATAAACCTTGCAGAATAAAATGTTGATTGTAACAAAGCTTTTGCTACTTTAATCATATATTGCAAGTTTTAGACACTTCAGCTATTTTTGTCTTTGTGTGTGTGCTCATTGCTCTCAAGGGTCATTCTTTTTATAATATAGCTATTTTCGATGCAGAGGTCATCCTGTTGCTACAGTGTGTTTCAACTCAAATCTCCCAAGGATCTGGGTGAAGTCAAAAATTGGTTTTCAAGATGACAGGTATGGCGGCCATTTTAGCTATTTTTCATTTACACATCAACCTGTTGCTACATTGTAAGTTTCAACTTAATTCGCCTTGTGGTTTGCGAGAAGATGTCCATCTTGGATTTCCGATCAATACGATTTTAGCTCATTTCAATCCAGATGTTGTCCTGTTGCTACAGAGCAAGTTTCGGCTCAAATCGACCAAAGGTTTGGGAAGAGATGTCGAAAATTGATTTTCAAGATGGAGGCTATGGCAGCCATCTTGGATTTTCCATCGGCTCATCATTTTAGCTATTTTGTATCTACTTGGCGCCCCGATGCTCCTCATCAAGTTTCAACTCAACTGGATCATAGTCTTTAGAGGAGCTGTCCAAAATATGAATTCTCAACATTTTTCCATATAAATGTATAGGGTCCATACAAATGCATGGGAAAGCAAATTTGACCTTGCCGTAAAAATGTGAAACATCAACTTAGGACCATCATTTTAGCAATTTTGGTAGACCTCCTGTTCCCAAAGATGCAAAGATTAGGCCCCATCTGGAGAAGAAGACTTTTAAAGGTTTTTACCATATATGGGCATGGCAGCCATCTTGGTAAATGGACCGCCACTATTTTAACAAACTTTCGTTCCCTTGCCCCAAGGAGGCTCCACTTGAAATTTGAGCAACACTGGCCCAGAGGCTTCAGAGGAGAAGTTGTTTGAAATTCTCAACATTTTCCCATACAAATGTATGGGCCCATACAAATGCATACGGAAGCAAACTTGACCTCACTGTAAAAAGGTTAAACATCCATGTTGGACCATCATTTTAGCAACTTTGGTAGACTTCCCATCCCCAATGATTTCAGCAAAGATTAAGCCCCAAGGCATGCTGGGTTCTGGATAAGTAGATTTTTAAAGGTTTTTACCATATATGGGCATGGTGGCCATCTTAGTCAACAGACCATGACCATTTTAGCAATCTTTCGTTCCCCCAACCTAAGGAGGCTCCATATGAAATTTGAGCAAAATTGGCTCAGTGGCTTCAGAGGAGAAGTCGTTTGAAACTGTTAACGGACAGAGGGATGCACGGACAGACGATGGACAAAAAGTGATCACTATAGCTCATCCTGAGCATAGCTCAGGTGAGCTAAAAAGTCTACACTAACAGAAAGAATTTTCTCCCATGGGGAACAAATTCTTTCCTTTTAGAGTAGATCCCTTTTCAGAAGAGTAGACCGCTTTTCAAAATAATTTTGAAAGAGTGTATCAATTCTCCTTAATTGGGTATGCAGTTTTGGTGTCTGAATATTTAGGGTTATTACAGAAGTAAGTTGTTTTCCTAAAGGTGATTGGACACACCTACAAGAGAGATCACTATGACAAGAAAGCAATTACTTCTTTTCTCCTTTCTTTCTTTCTCCCCTTACTGCAGTTGGTCATATCTGACCATTAACCACAGGAAGTCAGTTTTGCAGGATGGATAACTAGGGAATTCTGTCTCAGTAGTGGGATCTTTAACGTGCACATAGAATGGCTTTCTATGCATAGGGAATGCACAGTTAATGTATTGATCGATGAAGACAGTGCATTGTTTTAAGCTCATTCCTGCCAATGATGCTAATGGAGCATAATTTCTCTACTGCCTCCCCAGCCACCCCCAGCCCCCCCCCCCTCCCCACCACCACACCACATCCCCTGCAGTGATTGAACATGGACCTCTAGCACTAGAGGCCCTTGCATTACCAAATGCACAAACACACTCAACAAAGAACTATTATTTACCCTAAATATTAGCACTTTGCTCCTCATCATACTTGCCCTAAAATTTGAACAACATTTGCCCTAAGAATAAGGACACCATAAATCTTCACCATACTTGTCCTAAAATTTGAACAGCATTTACCCTAAGAATTAGGACACCATAAATCTTCACCATGCTTGTCCTAAAATTTGAACAGCATTTACCTGAAGAATGAGGACACCATAAATCTTCACCATACTTGGATTTCCGATCGGCCATTTTGGATTTCCGATCGGAATGATTTTAACTATTTTTGATCTACAAGTCAACCCGATGCTTCCTACCAATTTTCAAGTCAACTGGCCTTTTCTTCAGGAGAAGAAGCAAAAAATAGATTTTCAAAATGGCCGCTATGGTGGCCATCTTGGATTTCAGATCAGAACGATTTTAGCTATTTTTGATCTACAAGTCACCCCGATGCTTCCTACCAAGTTTCAAGTCAATTGGCCTTTTGGTCAGGAGAAGAAACAAAACAAGAGGCCCACGGGCCACGATTTGCTCACCTGAGTGACATAGCCACTGCAAACATGCAGATGTTATGCAACATTTTTCCAATCCTATCATCGCAACTAATGAAAATATCATCATTTGAACAGTTCTTAGTTTTGAAGAAGAATATATGGGCCTGACAGTCAATGGAGCATGATCATTTGAATAAACTATCAATGACATTTCAACAGAAGGATCAATGTGAAATTTGGTGGAAATTGGCTGAGTGGTTTCTGAAGAATCGTGATTTTATACATGTAAACAGCACAGTGGCAGGGAAATATTATAAACATAAACCAGATGATGGCCATCTTAGATTTCCAATCAGAATAATTTTAACTACTGTTGATCTACAAGTCACTCCGATACTTTCAATATAACTGTATATGGCCCACACAAATAGGGAAGCAAATTTGACTTTGGAGGCAAAAAAGTCAAATGTCAACATAGAACCATCATTTGAGCAATTTTGGTAGATCTCCTGTCCCCCGTTGCAAAGATTAGGACCCAGGGCTTATTTGGTTATGGAGAAGAAGATTTTTTAAGGTTTTTACCATATATGGGCATGGCAGCCATTTTGATCATGGACCATACCCATTTTAGCAATCTTTCATTCTCCTGCCCACGGAGGCTCTGCATGAAATTTGAGCAACACTGGCCCGGAGGCTTCAGAAGAAAAGCCATTTGAAATTATCAACATTTTGTCCATACAAATGTATGGGGCCCATACAAATGCATACAGAAGCAAACTTGACCTCGCCGTAAAAAGGTTAAATGTCAATGTATGACAATTATTTTAGCAACTTTGGTAGACCGCCCGTTCCAGATGATATATGCAAAGATTCAGCCACAAGCCATCCTCGGTTTTGGAGAATAAGATTTTTAAATGTTTTTTCCCATGCAAATGCATAAGGAAGCAACTTGACCTTGCGGTAAAAAGGTCAAATGTCAATGTATGACCATTATTTTAGCAACTTTGGTAAACCTCCTGTCCCCGATGATTTATGCAAACATTCAGCCCCAAAGCATCCTTGGTTCCAAAGAAGAAGATTTATAAAGGTTTTTACCATATATGGGCATGGCGCCCATCTTGGTCAACGAACCGTGACCATTTTAGCAATCTTTTGTTCGCCCTACCTAAGGAGGCTCCATATGAAATTTGAGCAAAATTGGCCCAGAGGCTCCAGAAGAGAAGTTGTTTTAAATTCTGAACATTTTTCCCATACAAATGCATAAGGAAGCAAAATTGACCTTAACGTAAAAAGGTCAAATGTCAATGTACGACCATTATTTTAGCAATTTTGGTAGCCCTCCTGTTCCCGAAGATATATGCAAAGATTCAGCCATGAGGCATGCTAGGTTTTGGAGAAGATTTTTAAAGGTTTTTCCCATACAAATGCACAGGGAAGCAAACTTGACCTTGCCGTAAAAAGGTCAAACGTGAACATATGACAATTCTTTTAGCAATGTTGGTAGACCTCCCGTCCCCCATGATTCCTGCAAAGGTTCAGCCCCAAGGCATTCTCGGTTCTGAAGGAGAAGATTTTTAAAGGTTTTTACCATATATGGGCGTGGCGGCCATCTTGGTCAACAGACCGCAACCATTTTAGCCCCCACCCTAAGGAGGCTCCATATGAAATTTGAGCAAAATTGGCCCACAGGCTCCTGAGGAGAAGTTGTTTGAAATTCTGAACATTTTTCCCATACAAATGCATAAGGCAGCAAAATTGACCTTACCGTAAAAAGGTCATGTCAATGTACGACCATTATTATAGCAATTTTGGTAGCTCTATTGTTCCCAAAGATATATGCAAAGATTCAGCCATAAGGTATGCTCGGTTTTGGAGAAGAAGATTTTTGAAGGTTTTTCCCATACAAATGCATAGGGAAGCAAACTTGACCTTGCCGTAAAAAGGTCAAACGTCAACATACGACAATTCTTTTAGCAATTTTGGTAGACCTCCCGTCCCCGATGATTCCTGCAAAGGTTCAGCCCCAAGGCATTCTCTGGAGGAGAAGATTTTTAAAGGTTTTTACCATATATGGGCGTGGCGGCAATCTTGGTCAACGGACCGCGACCATTTTAGCAATTTTTCGTTCCCCCACCCTAAGGAGGCTCCATATGAAATTTGAGCAAAATTGGCTCAGCGGCTTTAGAGGAGAAGTCGTTTGAAAATGTTAACGGACGGACGGACGCACGGACGGACGGACGACGGACGAAAAGTGATCACAATAGCTCATCCTGAGCAGAGCTCAGGTGGCTTAAAAATAGATTTTCAAGACGGACGCCACGGTTGCCATCTTGGACTTCCGATCGGAAAGATTTTAGCTATTTTTGATCTACAAGTCACCCCTATGCTCCCTACCAAGTTTTGAGTCAATTTGCCCAGATGTGTAGGAGGAGTAGGCTTTTAAAGCAAACAGTTGATGCTGCACAACCCATGATGGACATTGACCGATCATAATAGCTCACCATGAGCACTTCATGCTCAGGTGAGCTGACAAGTATGTTTTGAAGCAGGTAGGCTACAAAACTGAACAAAATTGGAGAAATTTAACATCAGACATAAATGTTTTAGATATTACCATTCACAGTCGCATAGAATTTGAGTCTGAGGTCTCAAATCAAGATGGAATACCATTCCAAAAATTTAATGTACATGAGGAACAAATTATTGAAAATGAAATCCAAAAATTTACTTATATGAAGGTAATATCTGAAGTTCCCTATGTTAAAGGACAGTTTATTTCTCCAATTTTCACTCAACCAAAAAAATATGGAAAGTATCACAAGATTTTAAATTTGAAAGAACTAAATAAATATATTAACATTTTAAGTTAGATACACTTGAATCTGCTTTAAAAGTTGATAAAATCAAACTGTTTTATGGCAGTTGTTGATCAAAGACATGCATACTATTCCTTTCCTATAGACATTACTCAAAGAAAAATTTTGTGTTTCATTTGGAAAGATAAGATCTTCAAACTTTCCTGCCTGCCAAATGGTCTTGCCTGTGCTCCAAGATATTTCACAAAACTAACAAAACCAATCTATGCAAAACTGAGACAAATGGGCCACACAAACTCTGGCTACATTGATGATTCTTCACTCGTAGCAGACTCTGAGGTAGAATGTAAATGTAAAATTGAGGACACTGTATCAGTTATGACTGGTGTAGATTTTATTATACATAATGAAAAGTCTGTTCTAAAATTTTGATGCTTTCATGCCTGTTTCTGATGTAATGAAACAAGAATTAATTTTTTTTTAATTTAAAAAAATCAGAAAAGAAAAATTTCCCATGGATATCCACATAAACATATCATTACAAATGCTAGTTTGTTACGCTGGGGTGCTCATTGTGGTCTTCAGAAAATAGGAGGGATATAGACTCCTAAAGAATAAAAAAACAAGAGGCCCACGGGCCACGGGTCACTCACCTGAGTGACACAGTCACTGCAGATATGCAGATGTTATGCAACATTTTTCCAATCCTGTCATCGCAACTAATGAAAAGATCATCATTTCAGCAGTTCTTTATTTTGAAGAAGATATATGGCATGCCAGTCAATTGAGGGTGATCATTTGAACAAACTCTAAATAGCAGCCAGCTTGGAATTACAATCGGCACGATTTTAGCTATTTTTGATCTACGAGTCACCCCAATGCTTCCTACCAAGTTTCAAGTCAACTGGCCTTTCAGTTCAGGAGAAGAGGCGAAAAATAGATTTTCAAGATGGCTGCCATGGCGGCCATCTTGGATATCCGATTGGCACAATTTTAGCTATTTTTGATCTACAAGTCACCCCAATGTCTCCTACGATGTTTGGAGTCAATTGGCCTTTCGGTGCAGGAGAAGAAGCTAAATATAGACTTTCAAGATGGCGGCCATGGTGGCCATCTGGGATTTCTGATCAGAACAATTTTAGCTACATTTGACCTACAAGTCAACCTGATGCTTCCTACTAAGTTTCGAATCAAGTGACTTTTGGGTTTAGGAGAAGAAGCGAAAAATAGATTTTCAAGATAGATGCCATGGCGGCCATCTTGGATTTATGATCGGCATGATTTTAGCTATTTTTGATCTACAAGTCACCCAAATGCTTCCTACCAAGTGTGGAGTCAACTGGCCTTTCGGTTCAGGAGAATCAGCGAAAAATAGATTTTTAAGATGGCTGCCATGGCGCCCATCCTGGTTTTACGATCGGCATGATTTTAGCTATTTTTTATCTACAAGTCACCCCGATGCTTCCTACGAAGTTTGGAGTCAACTGGCCTTTCGGTTCAGGAGAAGAAGCGAAAAATAGATTTTCAAGATGGCTGCCATGGCAGCCATCTTGGAATTCTGATAGGCACAATTTTTGCTATTTTTGATCTATAAGTCACCCCAATGCCTCCTACCAAGTTTGGGGTCAATTGGCTTTTGGGTTTAGGAGTTTAAGCGAAAAATAGATTTTCAAGATGGCGGCCATGGCGGCCATCTTGGATTTCCGATCGGCACGATTTTAGCTATTTTTGATCTACAAGTAATCCTGATGCTTCCTAGCAAGTTTGGAGTCAATTGGCCTTTCGGTTCAGGAGAAGAAGCAAAAAATAGATTTTCAAGATGGCCGCCATGGCGGCCATCTTGGATTTCCATTCGGCACGATTTTAGCTACTTTTGATCTACAAGTCACCCTGATGCTTCCTAGCAAGTTTGGAGTCAATTGGCCTTTCGGTTCAGGAGAAGAAGCGAAAAATAGATTTTCAAGATGGCTGCCATGGCGGCCATCTTGGATTTCCGATCGGCACGATTTTAGCTATTTTTGATCTACAAGTCACCCTGATGCTTCCTAGCAAGTTTGGAGTCAACTGGCCTTTCGGTTCAGGAGAAGAAGCGAAAAATAGATTTTCAAGATGGCGGCCATGGCGGCCATCTTGGATTTCCGATCGGAACGATTTTAGCTATTTTTGATCTACAAGTCACCCCGATGCTTCCTACCAAGTATCAAGTCAATTGGCCCAGGGGTGTAGGAGGAGTAGGCTTTTAAAGCAATTGTTGACGCCGCACGACGGACGACGGACGATGGACGACGGACATTGACTGACCACAATAGCTCACCATGAGCACTTCGTGCTCAGGTGAGCTAACAAGAGGACCATGATGGTCCTATATCGCTCACCTGAGCACCACACCCCGCCCCTACCCCCCCCCACCCCACCCCCCACCCAAGCAGCCATGTTTTTTCTTTTTAACACATAATGACGACTTGATTAAATCTTGAAAGAGGGTCACCAAAGGAACATTTCTGCCAAGTTATATTGAAATTGGTCCAGTGGTTTCTGACAAAAAGATTTTTAAAGTGTTTTATATCGCTATAAAGCCCTACTCCCTAATGGCCATTTTTTTTTTTTCTGACGAATCATAACAGCTTGAACAAACTTGGTAGAGGGTAACCAAAGGAACATTCCTGCCACGTTAATTGAAATCGGCTCAGTGATTTCTGACAAGATTTGTAAAGTTTACTATTTAGATCTATAGGGAAAATAAGCCCCATCCCCTAGCAGCCATGTTTTTTGACAAATCAGGATTGCTTGAACATTCTTGGTAGAGGGTCACCAAAGCATTATTGAAATCAGTCGGGAGGTATTTGACAAGAAGAATTTTAAAGTTTTCTATACAGATATATACGGAAAATAAGCCCCGCCCCCTGGGGGCCATGTTTTTTGACGTATCATGAAGGCTTGAACAATCTTGGTAGAAGGTCACCAAAGCAACATTCCTGCCAAGTTACACTGAACTCGGTCCAATGGTTTCTTACGAGAACATTTTTAAAGTTTTTTATATAGATTTATAGGGAAAATAAGCCCTGCCCCCTAGCGGCCATGTTTTTTGACACATCATGACAGCTTGAACAAACTTGGTAGAGGGTAACCAATGGAACATTCCTGCCAAGTTATATTGAAATCGGTCCATTGGTTTCTGACAAGAAGATTTTTAAAGTTTTCTATTTAGATCTATAGGGAAAATAAGCCCCACCCGCTAGCAGCCATGTTTTTTGACAAATCACGATTACTTGAACAATCAAGGAAACATTTTTGCCAAGTTATAATGAAATCGGTCCTGTGGTTTCTGACAAGAAGATTTTTCAAGTTTTCTATAAAGATATATAAAGATATATAGGGAAAATAAGCCCCGCCCCCTGGCGGGCATGTTTTTTGACAAATTATGACGGCTTGAACAACCTTGATAGAGGGTTACATAAGAAACATTTCTGCAATGTTATATTGAATTCAGTCCAGTGGTTTCTGACAAGAAGATCATTAAAGTTTTCTATATAGATATTTAGGGAAAATAAGTCCCGCCCCTAACAGCTGTGTTTTTTGACAAATCATAACAGCTTGAAGAATCTTGGTAAAGGGTCACCAAGGAAACGTTTCTGCCAAGTTATATTGAAAGCGGTTTCTGACAAGATTTTTTCAAGCTTTCTATATAGATATATAGGGAAAATAAGCCCCGCACCCCTAGCAGCCATGTTTTTTGACAAATCATGACGGCTTGAACAATCTTGTTAAAGGGTCACCAAGGAAACATTTCTGCCAAGTTATATTGAAATCGGTCCAGTGGTTTCTGACAAGAAGATTTTTTCAAGTTTTCTATATAGATATATAGGGAAAATAAGCTCCACCACCTAGCGGCCATGTTTTTTGACGAATCAGGATTACTTGAACAATCTTGATAAAGGGTCACCAAGGAAACATTTTTGCCAAGTTATAATGAAATCTATCCGGTGATTTCTGACAAGACGATTTTTGAAGTTTTCTATATAGATATATAGGGAAAATAAGCCCCGCCCCCTGGAGGCCATGTTGTTTGACGAATCCAAATGGCTTGAATAATCTTGGTAGAGGATCAGCAAAGGAACATTTCTGTAAAATTATATGGAAATCGGTCCAGTGGTTTCTGACAAGAAGATTTTTGAAGTTTTCTATAAAGATATATAGGGAAAATAAGCCCAGCCCCCTGGCGGCCATGTTTTTTGACGAATCCAAATGGCTTGAACAATCTTGGTAGAGGATCACCAAAGGAACATTTCTGCAAAATTATATTGAAATCGGTCCAGTGGTTTCTGACAAGAAGATTTTTTAAGTTTTCTATATAGATATATAGGGAAAATAAGCCCCGCCCCCTGGCGGCCATGTTTTTTGACGAATCCAAATGGCTTGAACAATCTTGGTAGAGGATCACCAAAGGAACATTTCTGCAAAACAATATGGAAATCGGTCCAGTGGTTTCTGACAAGAAGATTTTTAAAGTTTTCTATATAGATAATATACGGAAAATAAGCCACGGCCCCTGGAGGCCATGTTTTTTGACGAATCCAAATGGCTTGAACAATCTTCGTAGAGAATGACCAAAGGAACATTTCTGCAAAATTATATTGAAATCGGTCCAGTGGTTTCTGACAAGAAGATTTTTTAAGTTTTCTAAATAGATATATAGGGAAAATAAGCCCTGCCCCCTGGCGGCCATGTTTTTTGACGAATCCAAATGGCTTGAACAATCTTGGTAGAGGATGACCAAAGAAACATTTCTGCAAAATTATATTGAAATCGGTCCAGTGGTTTCTGACAAGAAGATTTTTTAAGTTTTTAGTTAAAAGATCTATTTTTAGCTCCTGTGACCTAGATATGCAATGGACCGGAACCATTTGAACAACTTTGAAAGAGGACCAACCAAGGATCATTCCTGTGCAGTTTGGTCAAATTCCAATCAGTGGTTTAGGAGGAGATGTTGTTTAAAGATTGTGAACGGACAGACGGACAGACAGACGACGACGACGGTCGGTGGGTGATCATAATAGGTGAGCTAAAAACATAAACTATATAGAGCTTGTGGTCATATTTCAAGGCTTAAAATCCTTCTGCAGAAAAGGTACATGAGCTCTCATGTTCAGGTCAAAACAGATAATTCTATGCCAGAAAGGGGTGGGGGGTGGGGGGGTGATGTATCTGTGTAAAATCATCAGAATGTAACAGATTGACAAACCAAATTTTGCAGTGGTGTATAGATAGAAATATTTGGCTTTCTGCAGCTTTTAATCCTGGCTGTAGTAATTATGCAGATTATGAATCAAGGAATTTTAAGGAAAGTACTGAATGGAAATTAACTGAAGACCTTGTAGCTAAGGTTTCAGTATGTGGGGAAAGCCAGATATTGACATGTTTGCTTCTAGGATGAACTAGAGGCCCAAGTGGGCTAGAAATGGCTCAGCTGGATTAGGCTGATCATGATATGCTACATTGTGCCATCTTGGCATCATATCAGATTGCCTTTAGCAATCAAGAATCTGATATGTTTGAAGCGTTTCAAGACTGCTACCATGGCTGCCATCTTGGATATTGGAACTGAACTATTTAGCAATTCCGAATCTCCATGTCACCCCGATGCCTCCCGTCAAGTTTCAGCTCAATCTGACTTAATGTGTGGGAGGAGATGTAGTTTGAAGAATTTCAAGATGGTGGCCATCTTGGATATTGGAACAGAACGAATTAAGCAATACTGAATTTCCATTAACACCCCAAAGCCTCCCATCAAGTTTAAGCTCAATCAGACTTACCGTTTGGGAGCAGATGTGATTTGAAGATTTTCAAGATGGCCAAGATGGCTGCCATGCTGGCCATCTTGGATATCTGAACGGAACCATTTTAGCAATTCTAAATCTCCTAGCAGCCCTGATGCCTTCCACCAAGTTTCTGCTCCATTCAACTTACGGTTCGGGAGCAGATAACAATTGAAGACTTTCAAGATGGTAGCCGTGCCGGCCATCATGGATACCATTCTGATGGAGATGTCGAAAATGTGAAAAGTTACTGATGGACATACGGATGAGGGAAAGACCATGGTCAACAGACCACAGCATAAGCTGGCCTGGAGCAAAGCTCCAAGTGCGCTAACAATTGAAGACCTTGAAGATGGCTGCTGTGGCGGCCATCGTGGATATCATAACAAAATGGTTTTAGCAATTCTGAATCTCCATGTCGCCCCAATGCCTCCCACCAAGTTTTGGCTCAATCTGACTTACCATTCTGGAGCAGATGAGGTTTGAAGATTTCAAGATGGCCGCCTTGGGGCCATCTGATATATTGGAACAGAACGATTTTAGCAATTCTGAATCTCTATATCACTCCGATGCCTCCCATCAAGTTTGGGCTCAATCCGCATTACAGTTTGGGAGGAGATGTTGTTTGAAGACTTCAAGATGGCCCCCATGGCAGCCATCTTGTGTGTTGAAATGGAACAAATTTAGCAATTCTGAATCTCCATGTCTCCCCAATGCCTCCCACAAAGTTTCAGCTTAATCTGACATCGTTCGGAAGCAGATGGCGTTTCAAGGTTTTCAAGCTGGCCACCATGGCAGCCATCCTGGATATTGGAACAAAACAAATTTAGCAATTCTAAATCTCCATATCACCACAATGCCTCCTACCACGTTTGGGCTCAATCCAACTTACTGTTCGGGAGCAGATGTGGTTTGAAGGTTTTCAAGATGGCCACTGTGGCGGCTATCTTGGATATCGGAACGTAACATTTTTGGCAATTCTGAATCTCTATGTTGCTCCGATGCCTCCCATCAAGTTTCAGCTCAATCAAACTTACGGTTTGGGAGGAGCTATCGTTTGAAGATTTTCAAGGTGGCCGACATGGCGGGCATCTTAGTTATTGGAACAGAATGATTTTAGCAATAACTCTCCAAGTGGCCCCAATGCCTCCCACCAAGTTTGGGCTCAATCTAGAGCAGATGTGGTTTCAAGATTTTCAAGACAGCCAGCCAAGTGGCCATCTTGGATAGCCAAAGGGAATGATTTCAGCAATTCTGATGCCTCCAATCAAGTTTTGGCTCAATCCCACTTAAGGTTTGGGAGATGTCATTTGACATTTGAAGAATTTCAAGATGACCGCCATGGGGGCCATCTTGGATATTGGAACGGAACCATTTTAGCAATTCTGAATCTCTATGTCGCACTGATGCCTCGTTTAAAAAAATTCAAGATGGTCCTCGTTGCCATATATATCTTGGGTATCGGAACAAAACGATTTTAGCAATTCTGAATCTCTATGTCACTGTGATGCTTCTTATCATGTTTCGGCTCAATCATGGTGGCCATCTTGGATATTGGAAGGGAATGATTTTAGTAATTCTGAATCTCCATGTTGCCACAAAGCCTCCAACTAAGTTTCAGCTCAATCCAACTGGAGGAGCTGTCGAAAATGTGAAAAGCTAACAACAGACAACAGGCCATGGCATAAGCTGACCTGAGCTCCAGGTGAGCTAACAAACAGATTGACAGGTATGCTTCCCGGATGCCAGATCCGGATGCTGAAATTGTTGATGCTTTCTCTTTTGACTGGTCAAACCATTATTCTTATGCTTTTTCTTGTTTCAGTCTGATACCGTGATGTCTGGCCAAATTGAGACATGACAAAGCAGAATATATCTTGATAGAACCAGTCTAGACCAAACAGAGCTGGATTCTGTCGCTGATGGAACTGATGATAGATACGCCACATCTTCTTCCCATGGGGAAGAACCTTCTACAATTACCCAGAACACACAAAGTTCATCCTCTTCACAAGAAACTTGTGTTGATGGCTTGTCATCTATAAAAAACATTTCAGAAAGGGCTGCCAACATTGTCTTGGCCTCTTGGCAATCTGGCACAAAGAAGCAATACACGACCCATGTCAGGAAGTGATTTTCTGTGACAGAAGGAAAATTAATCATTTTCAAACAGATCTGAATTCTGTGCTCGATTTTTTAAGTGAATTATATGAGAAAGGTAGCAGCTATAGTACAATTAATACAGCACATTCTACTCTTTCAGCTATACATATAATGGTTCTCACACTTTAGTGGTAAGATTCATGAAGGGTGTATACAATTTATGTCCATCACAATCTCGGTATATATCAGACTTGGGGCATTTCTTGTGTACCATCCTATTTAAGGAGACTGTCTACTGTGTGTGAATTATCATTAAAATGAAGTTTTTATAGTAAAACATATTTTAACAAGTAATATTTAAAAGTAATACTTAACCTATAGATAATGTGCTATTCTCTTCTATACTTAACCCTTCCACAGAAAAACAGCTCAAGTCTTAATCCAGAAGGTCACTTTAATACAGGTGATGTCACCTTTCCCGCTGTTTTGATCATGTGTTCAGTTTCTTTGTAGCATTAAACAATATAACTGAGCAAAGCTGGGAGGGAGGAGGGCAATCTCTTATCCATAGGTTAAGAATTACTTGTTAAAAGATGTTTTACTATAATGAAAATTGTCAATAAGCAGCGTTTATTTGATATCACCTGCATAAAGCATAAAACCTTTTTCTAACAAAATTTAAGTTTCAAAGCGCTGGCGTGACCTTGAAAATAAAGTCAGCGTCACCAAAACATTACGAAAACATGCCTATTCAAATATACTGAAGATTCTACCACTAAAATATGAAAATTTTCAGATAAAAAATTCTGATATTTTTCATATTACTGCTCAAAACATAGATTGTGGGTACTTGTTAGAACTGCCTCAGTGAGGCAGTTCTAATGAGTACCCACAATATATGTTTTGAGCAGAAATAAGAAGAATAATGTATACCCCTGCAAACCCCAGTTTTGCTATATAAAAGTGGGGTTTAAGGGGGTCAAAGTTATATAGGTATGTTTTCCTGATGTCTAATAAAATTATTAAGCAAGATATACAGGAAAAATAAACAAGAGGGCCATGATGGCCCTGTAACGCTCACCTGAGCAACATGGCACTTTGAGAGCCTGATCTAGAACTGATCAAGGCAAACATTCTGATCAAAGTTCAAAATGATTATAACAAAGTTTTCTGCTGATTTGGCCCGGTGACCTAGTTTTTGATACCAAGTGACCCAGTTTAAAACTTGACCTAGAACTCATCAAGACAAACATTTTGTGCAAGATTCATGATGATTGCTTGAAAAATGTGACTGCTAGAGTGATAACAAGATTTTACGCTGATTTGGCCAGGTGACCTAGTTTTTGACCCCAGGTGTTCCGTTTCGAACTTGACCTAGAAATTATCAAGACAAACATTTTGAGCAAGATTCATGATGACTGTTTCAAAAATGTGACCGCTAGAGTGTTAACAAGATTTTACGCTGATTTGGCCCGGTGACCTAGTTTTTAACCCCAAGTGACCCAGTTTCAAACATATCCTAGAACTCATCAAGACAAACATTTTGAGCAAGATTCATGATAATTGCTTCAAAAATGTAACTGCTAGAGTGTTAACAAGGTTTTCTGCTGGTTTGGCCTGGTGACCTAGTTTTTAATACCACGTGACCCAGTTTCGAACCTGACCTAGAAATCATCAAGACAAACATTTTGAGCAAGATTCATGATTATTGCTTCAAAAATGTGACTGCTAGAGTGTTAACAAGTTTTTCTGCTGATTTGGCCCGGTGACCTAGTTTTTGACTCCAAGTGACCCAGTTTCGAACTCGACCTATAAATCATCAAGACAATCATATTGAGCAAGATTCATGATGATTGCTTCAAAAATGTGACTGCTAGAGTGTTAACAAGAGTTTCTGCTGATCTGGCCAGGTGACCTAGTTTTTGATCCTAGGTGACCCAGTTTCGAACTTGACCTAGAATTCATCAAGACAAACATAATGAGCAAGATTCATGATGATTGCTTCAAAAATGTGACCGCTAGAGTGTTAACAAGGTTTTCTGCTGATCTGGCCCGGTGACCTAGTTTTTGACCCCAAGTGACCCAGTATCGAACTTGACCTAGAAATCATCAAGACAAACATATTGAGCAAGATTCATGATGAATGCTTCAAAAATGTGACTGCTAGAGTGTTAACAAGGGTTTCTGCTGATCTGGCCAGGTGACCTAGTTTTTGACCCTAGGTGACCCAGTTTCGAACTTGACCTAGAATTCATCAAGACAAACATAATGAGCAAGATTCATGATGATTGCTTCAAAAATGTGACCGCTAGAGTGTTAACAAGGTTTTCTGCTGATCTGGCCAGGTGACCTAGTTTTTGACCCCAAGTGACCCAGTTTTGAACTTGACCTAGAAATCATCAAGACAAACATATTGAGCAAGATTCATGATGATTGCTTCAAAAATGTGACCGCTAGAGTGTTAACAAGGTTTTCTGCTGATCTGGCCCGGTGACCTAGTTTTTGACCCCAGGTGACCCAGTTTTGAACTTGACCTAGATTTAATAGAGGCAAACATTTTGAGCAAGTTTCATCAAGATTGGGTCAAAACTATGACCTGTAGAGTGTTAACAAGTTTTTCCTTTGATTTGACCTGATGACCTAGTTTTTGACCCCAAGTAACCCAGTATCAAACTTGACCTAGATGTCAAAGAGGCAAACATTCTGACCAAGTTTCATCAAGACTGGGTCAAAACTGTGACCTCTAGAGTGTTAACAAACTAATTGTTGACGACGAACGACGGACGACGACGGACGAAGGACATAGGGTGATGACAATAGCTCATCCTGAGCTTTTGCTCAGGTGAGCTAAAAATTTCAACAGCAACAACAACTTATCAATATCAACATTCATGCAAAGTATTAAAAGATTCCTAAAACTATCAAGCAAGATACACAGGAAAAACAAAAGCATTACAGACATTAAAAAATTACAAAGGGGAATAACTATAACAGTATTGATCTCTTGACCCTTCTTTTTCTGTAGCAGCAACATCTGATGAATATGAACATTTATGCAAAAAAGATTCCTAATAATATTAATCAAGATATGCAGGATAAAAGATAGAGTGCACACAAGGTTCACTTTTTGAATATTTATAATGTAGTGACCTTGAAAATAAGGTCAAGGCCACCAAAATGTAAACACTTCTTTCCCCATCCTGATGATGTCTCTGTGCTAGTTTGGTCAAATTCCAGCCATTGGTTGAAGAGACAGTGTGCACAAAAACTTTTTACTGCATTAAGAAATTTTACAAAGGGCAATAACTCCAAGAGAATTGGCCCCTAGCCCATACTTTCTCTTATGTAGGTACACCTTATTGATATAAATGTGTCACATAAGCTTTTTTCTATCAAAATTTGGGTTTCAAAGTGTCAGTGTGACCTTGAAAAAAAGGTCCAAGTCACCAAAATCTTATCACTTCTTTCCCTCATCCCAACGAAGTATCTGTTCTAGCTTGAACAAATTCCATCTAATGATCAATGAGATAAGGTGCACACAAGGGTAATTTTTAGAGTCTTTATAATGTAGTGACCTTGAAAATGAGGTCAGGGTCACAAAAATCTAATCACTTCTTTCCCATGTCCAAACAATGTAGCTGTGCTAGTTTGTTAAAATTCCAGCCATTGGTTCAAGATATAGTGTGCACACATGCTTTTTTCTATCAAAATTTGAGTTTCAAAGTGCCGGTGTGACCTTGAAAACAAGAAAAAGGTCACCAAAATCTAACCACTTCTTTCCCCAATCCCAAAATATCTGTGCTACTTTGGTCCAATTCCATCTATTGATTCATGAATCACTTCTTTCCCCCATCCTGATGATGTATCTGTGCTAGTTTGGTCAAAATCCAGCCATTGGTTAAAGAGACAGTGTGCACGTAAACTTTCTACAAGGCTCATTTTTTGGAGTCTTTATAACATAGTGATCCTTGAAAATGAGGTCAAGACACAAAATCTAATCACTTATTTCCCATGTCCTAACAATGTATCGGTGCTAGTTTGTTAAAATTCCAGTCATTGGTTCAAGGCATATAGTGTGCACACAAGCTTTTTTCTATCAAAATTTGAGTTTCAAAGTGCTGGTGTGACCTTGAAAATATGATAAAGGCCACCAAAATCTAATCACTTCTTTCCCCATTCCAAATGATGTATCTGTGCTAATTTGGTCAAATTTTATCTATTGATTCATGAGACAGAGTGCACACAAGGCTCACTTTTTGCCTATTTTATAATGTAGTGACCTTGAAAATAAGGTCAAGGTCACCAAAATCTAATCAATTCTTCCCCAGATCCTTAGGATGTATCTGTGCTAGTTTGGTCATATTCCAGCCATTGGTTAAAGAGATAATGTGCACACAAACTTTTTTTTACTGCATTAACAAGGCTCACTTTTTGAGTATTTATAATGTAGTGACCTTGAAAATAAGGTCAAGGTCACCAAAATCTAACCACTTCTTTCCTCCATCCTTATGATGTATCTGTGCTAGTTTGGTCAAATTCCAGCCATTGGTTAAAGAGATAGTGTGCACACAAACTTTTTACTGCATTAACAAGGCTCACTTTTTGAGTATTAATTATGTAGTGACCTTGAAAATAAGGTCACCAAATCTAATCACTTCTTTCTGCCATCCTGATTATGTATCTGTGCTAGTTTGGTCAAATTCCAGCTGTTGGTTAAAGAGATAGTGTACACACAAACTTTTTACTGCATTAAGAAAATTTTTTTTACAAAGGGCAATTAACTCCTAGAGAATTGGCCCCTAGCCCTTACTTTCTCTTTTGTAGGTACACCTTACTGATATCAATGTGTCTGCAGAAATTGATGAATATCCATCACTGCATTTTCAAGATATTAGGAAAAAAACAGCGTCGCGGACAGACACACGGACGGACACACGGACAGATGGATGAACAACGTGAAAACAGTATACCCCCCACAAACAAAGTTTGCGGGGGGGGTATAAAAACTTCATTTTAACTTCATAATACATTAAGCTATGGATAATGTGCTAGAATTTATAGATTAGGAGGGAGGTGCTCCCCTAATTCTAACACTAGCATATATATTAGATTCCCTTAACTTCTGGTTTAAGACTCAGGAAACTCTAAGGAATCAGATACATTCTATAATATATACTCGGTATGATCTACTCAGTATGATCTAGATTCACTAATAACATATCTCTAAGGTGTTAATACCTTATTATATGTATGATGGACTCTGGAGGATGTCAGTTTTCTTAAGCATCAGAGGCCTGAATTCCTTGCCCACCACCTCTTTTTTGGGCAACAACAGCTGGGCCCAAATGAAGAAAATTGATACCTTGCTGAGACATATCCTTCAAGTAAGATTTTGTGCAGTTCAAAGATAGATTCCAGACTACTGTCTTTGAGCAGAACCTTATCAAAGAATGCCCAGGAAAAGGTAGCTCCCTATCTTCATGAGCCCTAATTATTTAACAAGAAAATGTCTCCTTGGTTGAGTTTCCTGTAGGTAACTACACATCTCGAGACATTAAGATAAATCTTAGAGATGTCATGATTACCTTTAATTGGTAAAATAATCTAGTCCTATCTTACAATAAGAACTAGTTATTTTTAGTAAGACTTTGGTGTTCTAACTGATCATAAAAGTTTACAAAATATTCCCTTTTTGCATTTTCAAGCTAAATTAGGAATAATTAAAGATCTGGGCAAATGTACGGATCTGATTCTTTGCCAAAAACCCAGTTTATAAAATTAATGAGATTGAAACATCTGACTGATTAAATCTTATATGATTTGTCTATTGCCAGGCATGACTTTGGCAACGCTCCTTAGTCATGGCAAAGTTTAATAAAAAGGCTGTTTACATCTCAGCATGAAGTTTGACAGTTTCATGTAGTTTGATACAGGACTTTTGCCATGCTTGAATTTGACAAAGTTTCATAGCCATGGCAAAGGTTAATAAACAAAAGGGCCAAGATGGCCCTGTATCGCTCACCTGATTACCAGACAAGTTTCAAATCAGTTGACCTTTCGGTTCAAGAGAAGAACTTCAATATAGATTTTCAAGATGGTGGCCATTTTGGATTTCCAATCAGAATGATTTAGCTACTTTTGATCTACAAGTCACCGCGATATTTCCAATGAAGTTTTGAGTCAATTGTCCTTTTGGTTCAGGATAAAAAAGTTCAAAATAGATTTTCAACACAGCTGCTAGGGCAACCATCTTGGATTTCGATCAGAGTAATTTTAGCTATATATGAGGGATGTTCGAAATGAATTGCTTATTTCTATCTGGAGACTTCAAATTTCAAGTTAGCCCAAAAGTACTCATTTCATGCCCTCGAAGTACTCCCCGTGGCTAGAAATGAAAAGTTTCAGCCGATGTATCCCCTTCTTGAAGGCGTCACGGTACGCTGATTTGGGCACAGTAATAAGGTACTGATGAATGGCAGATCCAAGTGCCTGCCGGGACTGGTATTTCCGCCCAGCAAGGAATGCTTTCAATTTCAGAAACAAAAAGAAATCACATGGGGCAAGGTCTGGGGAATACGGGGGGTGAGGCAAAACAGTTACTTTTTCTTTCTTCAAAAACGCCGTAACTATTGCGGAGGTATGAGCTGGGGCATTGTCATGTAGAAGACGGACATGTTTAAAACCAGTGGCAGGGCGTCGTTTCTGATAATACTTTTTCAGTTTCTTCAGTACTATGTCTTTGTAGTACTTTCATGTGATGCTTTTGCCCTTTTTCACTGGCACTTTTATTGCGACTCCTTCACCAGAGTAGAAGATTGCATACAAAACCTTCTTTGTACTCAAAGAACGTTTGGCAATTATTGGGCGTTTGCTGTGTTTAGTGGCCCAGATCTTATTGCTAACCTTTCTGACGGGCTCAAAATAATGGACCCAGGTTTCATCACCTGTGACGACATTAGCAAACTGCTTTTTGTCATATTTTGGAAACATTTGAAGCAGCTTTTTGGCCACTTTAATCTGTTGCCTCTTTTGCTCGTCAGTCAACAGATGTGGCACCCATCTAGCAGAAATCTTTCTGACTTTCAAATGCTTCTTCAAAATAAGGTGAACCGTTGATAGTGATATGCCTACCTTTCGTGCAATATCAGGAACTGTAAACCTGGCATCTCCTTCAATGATTTCCTTTATTTTGGAAACGATTTTTTTACGAGATGCAGATTTTGGCCTACCTGATTTCGGTGCATTTTTGATGGACTCTACACCAGACTCAAATTTCTTTTTCCACCGCCGAACTGTGTCATTTGACACACAAGAAGGTCCAAAAGCAGTAGAAATTTCAGTCATCAGCTTCTTCAAAGAACAACCAAGTTTTGAGCGAGCTTTGATGTAAGCCCGTATTTCATCTTTTTTGTCGACGCTTCTACCAACCATTTTTACTGCAGTGGTCAATGACTGCGTGTATTCAAATGGCAAATTTTATGTCTTACACTTAGTCTAACATGTACATTTATACACCATTGTGTAGATATTGAATAGCCCTATACAGGTATGTATTGGTTTTTATCGTGCCCCACGTGGATATCAAGCTAGAGGACAATAAGCAATTCATTTCGAACATCCCTCGTATTTTTGATCTACAAGTTACCCTGATACTTCCTATCAATTTTCCTGTCAATTGGCCTTTCTGTTCAAAAGAAGTTCAAAACAGATTTTCAAGATGACGGCCATCTTCAATTTCTGATCAGAACAAATTTAGCTATTTTTGATCTACAAGTCACCCAGATATTTCCTACCAAGTTTCGAGTAATTTGGCCTTTAGTTCAGGAAAAGAAGTGCAAAATAGATTTGTAAGATAGCGGCCATGGCGGCCATCTTGGATGTCCGATCGAAAGGAATTTAGCTTATTTTGATCTACTAGTCACCTTGATGCATTCAACCAAGTTTCGAGTCAACTGGTCTTTCGGTTCAGGTGAAGAAGCGCAAAATAGATTTCCAAGATGGCCGCCATTGTGGTCTTGGATTTCTGATTGGAACGAGCTCTTTTTTATCTACAAGTCACCCTGATGCTTCCTACCAAGTTTTTGGAGTCAATTGGCCTTTCGGTTCAGGAGAAGAAGTGAAAAATAGATTTTCAAGATGGTGGCCATCTTGGATTTCTGATCCAAATGATTTTAGCTATTTTGATCTACTAGTTACCCTGATGCTTCCTGTCAAGTTTCAAGACAATTGGCCTTTGTTTCAGGAAAAGAAGTGAAAATAGATTTTCAAGATGTCGGCCATCTTGGATTTCCCATCGGAACAATTTTAGATATTTTTTACCTACAATTCAAATTTGGTAGACCTTGAGTCCCCCATGCTGTATACTAAGATTCAGCCTCAAAGCTTTCTTAGTACTGGAGAAAAAGATTTTTAAGTGTTTTTACCATATATGGGCATGGTGGCCATCTTGTTCTAATGATGCAGAACCTTTTGAACAAAATGTCAACATCCCTTTGACAGAAGGCTCCATGTGAAATCTGGTGAAAATTGGTCAAGTGGTTTTAGAGAAGAAGACGTTTAAAGATTACCTGTATATAGCAAAGGGGCAAGGGCAGATAACCCCCAGGGGGCAAAATTTTGATCCTAACTAAAACATTTTACTACTTTAATCATACATTGTAAGTTTCAGCCATTAGTCTTAAATACATATTGAACAAAATAGTTTTTCAACTTTTCCCCCCAAACAAATCTATCGAGACCCAAATTTGACCTTGCCATAAAAAGGTCAAAGGTCAACCTTTGATCATCATTTGAACAAACTTGGTAGAGCTTGAGTCCTCGATGCTATTAACCAAGATTCAGCCCCAAAGCTTTCTTGGTTCTGGAGAAGATGATTTTCAAGAGTTTTTACCATATATGGACATGGCAGCCATCTTGTTCAATCTCGCAGAACCATTTGAACAAAATGGCAATACCCTTTCGACAAAAAGCCCATGTGAAATCTGGTGAAAATTGCTCTAGCAGTTTCAGAGAAGAAGACATTTAAAAATTATACAATTTTATACATGTATATAGCCCAGTGGCAAAGACAGATAACCCTCAAGGGACAAAATTTTGATTATAACTAAAATGTTTTACTACTTTATTCACACATTGTAAATTTCAGCCATTAGTCTTTAAAAAATTCTGAGAAAATGACTTTTCAACATTTTCCCCATACAAATGCATGGGGACTCAAATTTGACCTTGCCGTAAAAAGGTCAACGGTCCACTTACAGTCATCATTTGAATAAACTTGGTTGACCTTGAGTCCTCGATGCTACATACCAAGATTCAGCCCCAAAGCTTTCTTGGTTCTGGAGAAGAAGATTTTTAAGTGTTTCTACCATATATAGGCATGGCGGCCACTTTGTTCAATTGCGCAGAACCATTTGAACAAATTTGCAATATCCTTTTGACAGGAGGTCCCATGTGAAATCTTGTAAAAAATTGCACAAATGGTTTCAAAGAAGAAGACATTGGACAAGGGCAGATAACCCTCTGGGGACAAAATTTTGATTATAACTAAAATGTTTTACTACTTTAATCATACATTGTAAGCTTCAGCCATTAGTCTTTAATACATTTTGAGAAAATGACTTTTCAACATTTTCCCCATATAAATGTATAAGGATGCAAATTTGACCTTGTCGTAAAAAGGTCAACCTACAGTCATCACTTGAACAAACTTGGTAGACCTTGAGTCCATGATGCTATATAACAAGATTCAGCCCCAAAGCTTTCTTGGTTCTGGAGAAGAAGATTTTTAAGTGTTTTTACCATAATATATGGGCATGGCGGCCATCTCGTTTTATGGTGCGGAACCATTTGAACAAGAGGGAAAAGATGGCCCTGTATTGTTCACTTGATTACCAGACAAGTTTGAGTCAAATGGCCTTTCTGTTCACGAGAAGAAGTTCAATATTGGTTTTAAAGATGGTGGCCATCTTGGATTTCCAATCAGAACGATTTTAGCTACTTTTGATCTACAAGTCACCTCGATACTTCCAATGAAGTTTGAGTCAATTGTCCTTTTGGTTCAGGAGAAAAAGTTCAAAATAGATTTTCAACATGGCTGCTAGGGTGACCATCTTGGATTTCTGATCAGAATGATTTTAGCTATTTTTGATCTACAAGTCACCCCGATACTTCCTATAAAATTTCAAGTCAATGGGCTTTTCGGTTCAGGAAAAGAAGCGAAAAATAGATTTTCAAGATGGCAACTTTGGCAGCCATCTTTTATTACCAATCGGAACAATTTTAGCTATTTTTTATCTACAAGTCACCATGGCGGCCATCTTGGATTTCTGATCAGAATGATTTTAGCTATTTTGATCTACAAGTCACCCCGATACTTCCTATAAAATTTCGAGTCAATGGGCTTTTCGGTTCAGGAAAAGAAGCGAAAAATAGATTTTCAAGATGGCAACTTTGGCAGCCATCTTTTATTACCAATCGGAACAATTTTAGCTATTTTTTATCTACAAGTCACCATGGTGGCCATCTTGGATTTCTGATCAGAATGATTTTAGCTATTTTTGATCTACCAGTCACCCCTATGCTTCCTAACAAGTTTCGAGTCAATTGGCCTTTCATTTCAGGAGAAGTGAAAAATAGATTTTCAAGATGACCCCATGGCGGCCATGTTGGATTTCTAATCGGAATGATTTTACTCATTTTTTTTAATCTACAAGTCACCCTGATGCTTCCTACCTAGTTTCGGGTCAATTGGCCTTTTGGTTCAGGAGAAGAAATGAAAAATATATTTTCAAGATGGCGGACATGGCGGCCATCTTGGATTTCTGATAGGACCTATTTTAGCTATTTTTGATCTACAAGTCACCCTGATGCTTTCTACCATGTTAAAAGTCCATTAGCCTTTCGGTTCAGTAGAAGAAGCCAAAAAAAAGATTTTTAAGATGGCCCCCATTGCCGCCATCTTGGATTTCTGATCGGAATGATTTTCGCTATTTTTGATCAACAAGTCACCCAGATGCTTCCTACCAAGTTTTGAGTCTATTGGCCTTTCGGTTCAGGAGAAGAAGCAAAAAATTGATTTTCAAGATGGCGGCCATGGCAACCATCTTGGATTTCCCATCGGAGCGATTTTAGCTATTTTTGATCTACAAGTCACCCAGATGCTTCCTACCAAGTTTCGAGTCTATTGGCCTTTTGGTTCAGGAGAAGAAGCGAAAAATTGATTTTCAAGATGGCGGCCATGGCGACCATCTTGAATTTCCAATCGGAACGATTTATGCTATTTTTGATCTACAGGTCACCCCGATGCTTCCTACCAAGTTTCGAGTCAACTGGCCTTTTGCTCTGGAGAAGAAAGGAAAAATAGATTTTCAAGATGGCTGCCATGACGGCCATCTTGGGTTTCTAATTGGAACGATTTCAGTTATTTTTTATCTACAAGTAACCCCAATGCTTCCTACCAAGTTTCAATTGGCCTTTCACTTCAGGAGAAGAAAAGAAAAATAGATTTTCAAGATGGCTGCCATGGCGGCCAACTTTGGATTTCCGAAAAAGTTCAAAATAGATTTTCAACATGGCTGCTAGGGCCACCATCTTGGATTTCCGATCAGAATGATTTCAGCTATTTTTGATCTGCAAGACACCCCGATGGTTCCTACCAAATTTCGAGTTAATTGGCCTTTCGCCATTGCTGCCATCTTGGATTTCCAATCAGAATGATTTTAGCTATTTTTAATCTACAAGTCACCCCGATGCGTCCTACCAAGTTTTCAGTCAATTTACCTTTCGGTTCAGGAGAAGAAGTGAAAAATAGATTTTCAAGATGGCGGCCATGGCGGTCATCCTGGATTTCCAATCGGAACAATTTTAGCTATTTTTTATCTACAAGTCACCCCGATGCTTCCTACCAAGTTTTGAGTCAATTGGCCCAGGGGTGTTGGAGGAGTAGGCTTTTAAAGCAATTGTTGACGCCGCATGCACGACGGACGATGCAAGAGGGACACTGACTGACCACATCAGCTCACCTTGAGCACTTCATGCTCGGTGAGCTAACAAATTGGCAATACCCTTTTCACAGAAGGCCCCATATGAAATCTGGTGAAAATTGCTTAAGCGATTTAAGAGAAGAAGACATTTAAAAATTACACAATTTTATAGATGTATATTGCCCAGGGGCACGGGCAGATAACTCCAGGGGACAAAATTTTGATTATAACTAAAATGTTTCACTACTTTAATCACTCCTTGTATTTAGTATTTAATACATTTTGAGAAAATGACTTTTCAACATTTTCCCCATATAAATGCATGGGGATGCAAATTTGACCTTGCTGTAAAAAGGTCGGTCAACCTAGGGTCATCATTTGAACAAACTTGGTAGACCTTGAGTCCATGATGCTATATACAGAAGTTGTTTAAAAGTTTTTCTATTTTTAGCTCTGGTGACCATTTTGTTCAGCAGAGCAGAATCATTTTGGCAATTTTGGTAAAGGGGGACAAGAGGAACATTTCTGTGAAATCATTTTGAAATCAGGCCACTGGCCAAGGAGGATATGTTTAAAGGTTTTTTTTTTCTATTTTAGCTCTGATGGCCATTTTGTTGAGCCGAGCAGAACTTTTTTAGCACTTCTGGTAAAGGGCCATAAGAGGAACACTTCTGTGAAATTACTTTGAAATCAGGACACTGGCTGCGGAGGAGATGTCTTTTAAAGGTTTTTTCTATTTTTAGCTCTGGCCACCATTTTGTTCAACCAAGTGGAGCCATTTTAATAATTTTGGTTGAGGGCCATTGGTGGAACACTTCAGTGCAATTATTTTGAAATCAGGCCATTGGCCAAGAACGAGATGTCATTTGAAGATCTTCTATTTTTTAGCTCTGGCGGCCATCTTGTTCAATGGAGCAGAACCATTGGATTTTCGATCAACACAATTTTACCTTGTTTCGATCCAGAAGTCATTCTGTTGCTAAAGAGCAAGTTTTAGCTCAAAGCGATCTAAGTTTGAGAAAAGATGTCGAAAATTTATTTTCAAGATGTCGGCTGTGGTAGCCATCTTGGATTTTCTATCCGCTCATTTAGCTATTTTGTGTCTAATAAGCCCCCTAATGCTCATCATCAAGTTTCAATTCAACTGGATTATAGAGAAGATGTCCAAAATATGAATTCTCAATATTTTCCCCTTATAAATCTATAGGGCCCATACAAATGCATGGGGAAGCAAATTTGACCTTGCTGTAAAAAGGTCAAACGTCAACGTAGGACCATCATTTTAGCAGTTTTGGTAGATTTCCTGTCCCCAAGGATTTGTGCAAAGATAAGGCCCCAGGGCTTATTTGGTTCTGGAGAAGAAGCTTTTTAAAGGTTTTTACCATATATGGGCATCGCAGCCATCTTGGCCAATGGACCACGACCTTTTTAGCAATCTTTCGTTCCCCCAACCTAAGAAGGCTCCACATAAAATTTGAGCAACATTGGCCCAGAGGCTTCAGAGGAGGAGTTTGAAATTCTCAACATTTTTTCCATACAAATGTATGGTGCCCATACAAATGCATAGGGAAGCAAACTCGACCTCACCGTAAGAAGGCGAAACGTCAATGTACGACCATCATTTTAGCAACTTTGCTAGACCTCCTGTCCCTGATGATTTGTGCAAAGATTCAGTCCCCAAGGCATCCTCTATTCTGGAGGATTTTTTTAGGTTTTTACCATATATGAGCATGGTGGCCATCTTGGTCAATGGACCGTGACCATTTTAGCAATCTTTAGTTCCCCCAACCTAAGGAGGCTCCACATGAAATTTGAGCAACATTGGCCCAGAGGCTTCAGAGGAGAAGTCTTTTGAAATTCTCAACATTTTTCCCATACAAATGTATGCAGCCCATACAAATGCATAGGGAAGCAAACTTGACCCCACCGTAAAAAAGGTCAAACGTCAATGTAAAAAAAATTATTTTAGCAACTTTGGTAGACCTCTCGTCCCTGATGATTCGTGCAAAGATTAAGCCCAAAGGCATCCTTGGTTCTGTAGAAGAAGATTTTTAAAGGTTTTTACCATATATGGGCATGGCGGCCATCTTGGTCAATGGACTGTGACCATTTTAGCAATCTTTTGTTCCCTCAACCTAAGGAGGCTCCATATGAAATTTGAGCAAAATTGGCTCAGCAGCTTCAGAGGAGAAGTCATTTGAAAATGGATGGACGGATGGACGTATGGACAGATGGACGACAGATGAAAAGTGATCACAATAGCTCATCCTGAGCATAGCTCAGGTTAGCTAAAAATACTAGTTATACATATTCATGTTTTGACAGACTCCAGACTGTCAGGGGAAAAGGGAATGCGAGGGTAGTACGCATATGTTTGAAAGAGGTTTGAAAGATGAAAGAAACTACTGGAAAACCTCTTTTTGATATGACCCTGGTCTGAAAGTGGTATTGTAACAGGGTTTAACAAGAGCTCCGTGAAGCGGGGCATATACGCCCGTGGCAAGTAAAAAGATGTAGCACATAAACTGGCTCCTGTATAATTCAGTGCTCTGGATTTAAACTGTAAGTGGAATTACAAAAAAAAAAAAAAAAAAAAATTTAAAACATTTTCATTGGGGTATAGCTCTGCTGATATTTGGTGAACTGTAACCTAAGGGTCCAAGCTAGCCCAGAAATTAAGGGAGAAGTGACTTCTCCCTCCTGGGAAACAGGGAGAAGTTTGCTGCGTCTAGGGAGAAGTGCTTTCGGACTGAGGACACAAGACAGAAGCATGGCTATATTATAAGTTCATATGAGCCTTTGGCTGATTTGTTTTTCCTATACCATATTAATCCGCCTAAAAGTCAATTTGATTATTAGACGGGGGGTTGTTTTTGGGCCCTTCCCAGGCAGGATTTTGCTTTTACTTAATTATAAGATGGGTTAAAAAAATCTCCGACCTGTCGGAGATATTCCCTGCCGCTCAAAAATTCCTAAAGTACATTAAGACATTGGCGATAATTGGTCAGATTTGTAAGTGAATTTATCACAGATCAGCAATTAAAAAACTTCCAACACCACTTACAAGCATGCATAAACGTCATCCTTTTCTAAGGCCTGAGAGGACACCATTTACTTCACCAACAAAAGTACCTTGCCGCTTATGCAACTGATCAAAATAGTGACCGACGCACTCGGGCTGACGCATTCTCGTAGTCAGTTGAGGATTTATGTAATTTGTAAAACTGATTCCGAAGAGCCTAAAAACAAATCAGAATTCCTTTTTTTTAAGCGCAGACTCATCCGGGTCTCTGTATTTTGCAATGGTTATAAGATACAATTTTCCTTGTTGCTATCCTAGAAAATTCTGCAGGTGGTCATTAAATACTTAAACCCAAAAAAAGGTATCTTACCGATTCTAAGAAAAAAAAAAAAAAAAAAAAAATAGCCAAAAATAGGGCAGGGTGTCGCATCGGCTTGTTCCAATCAGGACCTACTCTGTTAGCTTGACAGAGTTTGCAGAGCCTAGAAACAGTGTCTTTTCAAACATTTTATGCGCAGGCTGGTCCAGGTCATTGTATCTTGCCCAAAAAATAAGTTACTATTTTGTAGATCACGAGTCTACCTGTTATTTAATCCCATGCAGAGTCCCATTAACAGGCGTGAGCTGGGTGGCCTAGTGGTTAGCGCACTCGACTTTCAAGCGGGATATCCTGGGTTCAAATCCCGCTCAGGTCAAGACAATTTTCAGATCATTAGTACGCCCAGCTCATACTCGAGGTGCCCTGGGTTGAGTATAAAGTGGACAGGGCGGCGCTTGGTGACAGACAGCGGCACCAAGTGTGCATGGGTGATCCATGAAAGGAAGGCTGTACAAAATACATGTACATAACAATCGCCGCTGCCTCTACGTGCCTCGGGTGCCTGGTAGCGTTAAAAATCGCACAACAACAACAACATTAACAGGCTTACAATAACTGTTCCTACATGTCAAAAAAAAAAAAAGGTACCTATTGCAAATGTGAAAAGGGAAGCTTCAGATTAATGTGCTCATCTGCGCGGTCCGATAAGAGTCTATTTTATTTATTGTGCAGACTTACAAGGCCTGGCATTCTTTATATACAATTTTAGCAGTTTTATTATTCTGTGTAGCCTGCGCAACTGATCTGATTGCAATTAATTTGTGTGACCAAAATAAGGTCTGTTTTATCACAGTTCAAATTTCTAGTAACATCAAAGGGATTATAAAAGTTGCCGATTGGATTCGTTTGTGCACACGTCAATCATGTGGCCAGTTAGTGAATGTATCCCTGAAATGGACCTGATTAACCTTTACAACTCTGTGGGCTAATTTAGCAGACGACAAATTGTCACATTTATCCACGAAAACTGAATTTGACATTTCATGCAAATTGTCTTCATTGGAAATAATTTACATGAAATGTCAAACCTGTTTTTCGGGACATAATTATATGTGTCAGAAAAAAAATATTTTTAAATGCTGTCTGCTATTATTTTACCCAGAGTGCTAAGGGTTCAGTCCTTTTTTTAGATCTAATTTCCTTACCCGTTTTACCTAATGGACCAGTCTGAAAAGTCTGTGTAATTATTTCCTGTGTCCATTGTAAGGAAAAAATGTCTTATGTTTTAGTGTTTCTCGGGGATGGATAACATTTTGGAACATATTGTGATTTCAATTAGTCTGGATTAGTAAATTTCTGTCAAGGGACGAAGGTAAACATTATAGCTTTCTACCGATTTCAAAGATCAGCATTTTCTGTGACCACGTGGCACCACCAGACTTTGCCGAAAATACCGATATGGCCGAAGACCTTGCCTATAAGACAGGTCTGGATTTTTGGGAGCATTTTTTTTTTGGAAAAATCCCCGTCTTATAGGCGGATAAATACGGTACTTCAATATCAGACCAAACAATAACAAAACAAGAGGACCATGATGGTCCTATATTGCTCACCTGACCAAACAGATTTGCATATTTACTGTTGAAGTTTCAGCCAAGTTCACTGCTCTAGGATTTTTGTATAAACTTTATAGCACTAACCACCCCCACCCCCCCTCCACCACACCCCAGGCCATGTTTTTTTACAAATCTTGACGACTTGAACTGAATCTTAAAAGAGGGTCACCAAAGGAACATTTCTGCCAAGTTATATTGAAATTGGTCCAGTGGTTTAAAATGTTTTATATAGCTATAAAGCCCTACGCCCTAACGGCCATGTTTTTTTACGAATCATGAAAGCTTGAACAAACTTGGTAGAGGGTCACCAAAGGAACATTCCTGCCAAGTTATATTGAAATCTGTTCAGTGGTTTCTGACAAGAAGATTTTTAAAGTTTTCTATTTAGATATATAGGGAAAATAAGCCCCACCCCATGGCAGCCATGTTTTTTGACGAATCATGACTGCTTGTACAATCTTGATAGAGGTTCACCAAAGCAATATTCAAGCCAAGTAATATTGAAATCGGTCATGGAGTATGTGACAATAAGAATTTTAAAAATATCTATGCAGATATAGACGAAAAATAAGCCCCGTCCCCCTGGGGGCCATGGTTTTTGACATATCATGAAGGCTTGAACAATCATGGTAGAAGGTCACTAAAGCAACATTCCTGCCAAGTTACATTGAACTCGGTCCAACTGTTTCTTACGAGAAGATTTTTAAAGTTTTCTATATAGATATATTGGGAAAATAAGCCCCGCCCCCTAGCGGCTATGTTTTTTGATGAATCATGACGGCTTGTAGAGGGTCACCAAAGAAACATTCCAGCCAAGTTGTATTGAAATCGGTCCATTGGTTTCTGAAAAGAAGATTTTTAAAGTTTTATATATAGACATATAGGGAAAATAAGCCCTGCCCCCTGCAGCCATGTTTTTTGACGAATCATGATTACTTGAACAATCTTAGTAGAGGGTCACCAAGGAAACATTTCTGCAAAGTTATAATGAAATCAGTTCAGTGGTTTCTGACAAGAAGAGTTTTAAAGTTTTCTATAGATATATAAGGAAAATAAGCCCCGACTCCTGGCAGCCATGTTTTTTGACGAATCATGACGGCTTGAACAATCTTGACAGAAGGTTACATAAGAAACATTCCTGCAATGTTACATTGAAATCGGTCAAGTGGTTTCTGAAAAGACTATTAAAATTTTCTATATAGATATATAGGAAAATAAGCCCCGCCCCTAGCGGCCATGTTTTTTGACAAAATTAATCATAACGGTTTGAACAATCTTGGTAAAGGGTCACCAAGGAAACATTTCTGTGAAGTTATATTGAAATCAGTCCTGCGGTTTCCGACGACAAGATTTTTTCAAGTTTTCTATATAGATATATATAGAAAATAAGCCCCGCACCCTCTAGAGGCCATGTTTTTTGACAAATCATGACGGCTTGAATAATCTTGATAGAGGGTCACTAAGGAAACATTTTTGCCAAGTTATATTGAAATCGGTCCAGTCGTTTATGACATGAAGATTTTTAAAGTTTTCTATACAGATATATATGAAAAATTAACCCCGCCCCCTAGCGGCCATGTTTTTTAACGAATCATGGCGGCTTGAACAATCTTGGTAGAGGATCATCGAAGAAACATTACTGTAAAATAATATTGAAATCCATCCAGTGCTTTATGACAAGAAGATTTTTAAAGTTTTCTATATAGATATATAAGGAAAATAAGCCCCGACCCCTGGCGGCCATGTTTTTTGACGAATCCAAATGGCTTGAACAATCTTGGTAGAGGATAACCAAAGGAACATTTCTGCAAAATCATATTGAAATCGGTCCAATGGTTTCTGACAAGAAGATTTTTTAAAGTTTTCTATATAGATGTAAAGGGAAAATAAGCCCCGCCCTGGAGGCCATGTTTTTTGACGAATCCAAATGTCTTGAACAATCTTGGTAGAGGATCACCAAAGGAACATTTCGGCAAAATTATATTGAAATCGGTCTAGTGGTATCTGACAATAAGATTTTTAAAGATTTCTATATAGATATATAGGGAAAATAAGCCCCGCCCCCTGGCGGCCATGTTTTTTGATGAATCCAAATGGCTTGAACAATCTTGGTAGAGGATTACCAAAGGAACATTTCTGCAAAATTGTATTGAAATCGGTCTAGTGGTTTCTGACAAGAAGATTTTTAAAGTTTTCTATATAGATATATAGGGAAAATAAGCCCCGCCCCCCCTGGCGGACATGTTTTTTGACCAATCCAAATGTCTTGAACAAACTTGGTAGAGGATCACCAAAGATACATTTCTGCAAAATTATATTGAAATCGGTCCAGTGGTTTCTGACAAGAAGATTTTTAAAGTTTTCTATACAGATATATAGGGAAAATAAGCCCCGCCCCCTGGCGGCCATGTTTTTTGACGAATCCAAAAGGCTTGAACAATCTTGGTAGAGGATAACCAAAGGAACATTTCTGCAAAATTATATTGAAACTGGTCCAGTGGTTTCTGATGAGAAGATTTTTAAAGTTTTCTATATAGATATATACGGAAAATAAGCCCCGCCCCCTGGCGGCCATGTTTTTTTACGGATCCAAATGTCTCGAACAATCTTGGTAGAGGATCACCAAAGAAACATTTCTGCAAAATTATATTGAAATTGGTCCAGTGGTTTCTGACAAGAAGATTTTTGAAGTTTTCTATACAGATATATAGGGAAAATAAGCCCCGCCCCCTGGCGGCCATGTTTTTTGACGAATCCAAAAGGCTTGAACAATCTTGGTAGAGGATCACCAAAGGAACATTTCGGCAAAATTATATTGAAATTGGTCCAGTGGTTTCTGACAAGAAGATTTTTAAAGTTTTCCATATAGATATATAGGGAAAATAAGCCCCGCCCCCTGGCGGCAATGTTTTTTGAAGAATCCAAATGGCTTGAACAATCTTGGTAGAGGATCACCAAAGGAACATTACTGCAAAATTTTATTGAAATCGGTCCAGTGGTTTCTGACGAGAAGATTTTTTGAGTTTTTAGTTAAAAAATCTATTTTTAGCTCCTGTGACCTAGATATGCAATGGACCGGAACCATTTGAACAACTTTGAAAGAGGATCAACCAAGGATCATTCCTGTGAAATTTGGTCAAAATCCAATCAGTGGTTTAGGAGGAGATGTTGTTTAAAGATTGTGAACGGACGGACGGACGGACAGACGGACGACGACGACGACGGACGGTGAGTGATCACAATACCTCACCTTGAGCCTTCGGCTCAGGTGAGCTAAAAAAATAAACAACTTAAACCTTTAACTTGTTTTATACTGACTTTATTTTTTTTCTTCCAGAAACAAAAAATAGAAATTTTCAAAGGGGTATAACTCTGCTAATATTTGGTAGACTGTAACTTTGAAACAATACGCGCTGCTCCATATCATGGTCTAACTACAAATCGTTTCAGCTTGATTGGATGTAAACTGTAGGAGAAGTTAGCCGGAAACGAAAAGTTTACAGAAATTTTCAAAGGGGCATAACTCTGCTAATATTTGGTGGACTGTAACCTCGAAACACTATGCGCTGCTCCACATCATGGTCTAACTATAAATGAAGAGAAGTTAACCGGAAATGAAAAGTTTACAGAAATTTTCAAAGGGGCATAACTCTGCAAACATTTGGTGGACTGTAACCTTGAAACAACATGTGCTGCTCCACATCATGGTCTAACTACAAATCAAGTTTCAGCTTGATCGGATGTAAACTGTAGGAGGAGTTAGCCGGAAATGAAAAGTTTACAGAAATTTTCAAAGGGGCATAACTCTGCTAATATTTGGTGGACTGTAACCTCAAAACAATATGCGCTGCTCCACATCATGGTCTATATATATATATATATATAGCAAGTTTCAGCTTGAGCGGATGTAAACTGTAGGAGGAGTTAGCTGGAAACGAAAAAGTTTGCGGATGGACGGACGCCATATCCAATAACATAATATGTCCCATTTTTCAAACGGGTGTATAAAAAGGTATAAATTTACAGATTTCAAAAAAAACAACAACAAAGAAACATGAACAAGGGGTTTGCATCTTACGTGTTTGTATACAGTGGGTTGTTAAAACAGTCTAAGGCTGGGAAAAATAACCCATTTGCAGAAGTTTTTGCTTCCTGAAAGGAGATTATGTGCCTTATTTTTTCAAAAGAATATTTGAAGAGAACAAAATCTTTAAGGAGAGATAAACCTAATAACAGTGTGACATGAGACACAATAAGCAGATGGTTGAGAACAGTAATGTATAATTCAGGGATTGACTGTTTTAAGTATACGCCATATAGTATCAGATCAGCAACTACATTCAAAGCAAAAACTAATATGGTTCCAGTGCAAGACATATTAAAGGTGACTGGTTGGTCATCAAAAAGGACTTTTGTTCGATTCTATCACAAGGAACTGGAAAAAGGGAATAGTCAGAGATTTAGTCATGCGGTTTTGGAATAATAAGTGAAAATTATCAAAATAAGGCAAAAGTTTGATTTACATATGGATAAATTAATTGGTTTATTCCAGTGTAAGCTTTACAAAAAACCAGGCTTTAAAGTCTCATCCGAGAACAAAAGTGGTATGACATAAAGGAATCCCCCCAACTATACAAGACTTACCTTGGTTAAGTGGATGTTTGGTTGGGATTCTTTGTAGTCATACACACACTGGCAAGATCAGATGCCCTCCCTATTGAACCCACCCTTGGGATTGATAGTAAAAATTAAGGTCACTTCTTTAGTTAATTATGACTGTTGGTAGATGATCTGATTTTTTGAAAACCTAATGCTTAGAAAAACTGAGTTAGAATACTGAGACAATCAGCAGCGCACATCTCATCTGATCTCATCAGTGTATGTATGCCTACAAAGAATCCCAACAAAACATCCACTTAACCAAGGTAAGTCTCATTTAGTTGGGGGGAATTCAAGCAAACTGAAAACAGCAGAAAAGTTCTGTTCACGTCAAAATAAATCCACCATTCCTGAGTCATGTGACCTCCTAATAAAAATGCATGTTACATGAGGAGAAATTTCGCCTGGCACCCATCCCCCAACTGTTAGGACAGTGTCATAGTAAATAGCTACCTGGTAATGTATCCTACAATAATATATATAGATCAACAAAACTGACCTATCACTTTGACCTTTACATTTAATATTCATTAGGTTATGTCCATCGTACAATTTAGGTAAGACAGTCAGAAAATCCGGCCTTCCATATGAGACAGCTATTCGCTCACACTTACAGGTTACACCTGTTTATGCAGTAACTATATAGTACATAAACATTGTTATCAAACGGTCAAAGTGACAGATCAGTTTGGTCAGTAAATACTTTATAACAATGTTTATATGTTCATTTTAACAGTCTGTACTTCTACTATTTATTGCTTTTGTAGCATATAAATATCTAATAAAAGTGTGAAACGATACCCCACTACTATTCTGTGGCAGGTAGATAACTCTGTCAAAAATTTACTAAATTTGCCCAATAGCAATCCCAAACCAGATCTCCACAATATCAATGCATATACCACGTTTGGTGAAAATCCACTGATATTTACCCAAGTTATCGTCTGGAAACGAAAATACCGACGGAGATCCATAATGACAAAAAAAAAAAAAAAAATCACAGAATAAACCTAAATGATCTCTTAATGTATTATTTGTATGTTTCTTTGGACTATTTCAGACAAAACAGAGTCCCCTGTCATCAGACAGGATAGCTTGCCTGAACTCACACTTGTCAATTAAATAAACAAGAGGGCCATGATGGCCCTGTAATGCTCACCTGAGTATCTTAGCACTTTGAGAACCTGACCTAGAACTGATCAAGGCAAACAGTCTGATCAAAATTCAAAATGATTATATTAATAAGTAAGACAATGTAGCATGTCTAATGGACTGTGAAATAGAGGTCAAGGTCAAATATGGATGACTTCACTCAAGGGGCCATGCTAAGATGTATGCATGTACTAAGTATCACTGGCTGTAGGAGCAATAGTTACTGAGAAACTGACCTAAACACAAACACTTCACAAGTACCAAACATCACTCTGTAGGACCAATAATTACTGAGAAAGTGACCTAAATGGAAAAACTTAAGTCACTGGACAGTGAAATATATGTCACCTAGAAATCAGCAAGACAAACATTTTGAGCAAGATTCATGATGATAACTTCAAAAATGTGACCTCTAGAGCATCAACAAGGTTTTCCTTTGATTTGGCCTGGTGACCTAGTTTCTGATATCAAGTGACCCAGTTTTAAACTAGACCTAGAAATCATCAAGACGAACATTTTGAACAATATTTATGATGATTATTTATAAAATGTGACCTCTGGTGTGTTAACAAGGTTTTCCTTTGACTTGGCCTGGTGACCTAGTTTTTGACCCCATGTGACCCAGTTTCAAACTAGACTTAGAAATCATCATGATAAAAATTTTGAGCAAGATTCATGATGATTGCTTCAAAAATGTGACCTCTAGCGTGTTAACAAGGTCTGATTTGGCCTGGTGACCTAGTGTTTGACTCCAAGTGACCCAGTTTCAAACTTGACCTAGAAATCATCAAGACTAACAATTTGAGCAAGATTCAAGATGATTGCTTGAAAAATGTGACCGCTAGAGTGTTAACAAGGTTTTCTGCTGATTTGGCCAGGTTACCTAGTTTTTGAACCCACATGACCCAGTTTCGAACATGACCTAGAAATCATCAAGACAAACATTTTGAGCAAGATTCATGATGATTGCTTCATAAATGTGACCGCTAGAGTGTTAACAAGGTTTTACACTGATGTTGCCAAGTGACCTAGTTTTTGACCCCTCGTGACCCAGTTTTGAACTTGACCTAGAAATCATCAAGACAAACATTTTGAGCAAGATTCATGATGACTGCTTCAAAAATGTGACCGCTAGAGTGTTAACAAGGTTTTCTGCTGATTTGGCTAGGTGACCTAGTTTTTGACCCAAAGTGACCCAGTTTCAAATTTGACCTAGAACTCAACAAGACAAACATTTTGAGCAAGATTCATGATGATTGCTTCAAAAATGTGACCGTTAGAGTGTTAATAAGGTTTTCTGCTGATTTGGCCTGGTGACCTAGTTTTTGACCCCAAGTTACCCAGTTTTAAACATGACCTAGAAATCATCAAGACAAACAATTTGAGCAAGATTCATGATGATTGCTTGAAAAATGTGACTGCTAGAGTGTTAATAAGGTTTTCTGCTGATTTGGCCTGGTGACCTAATTTTTGACTCCACATGACCCAGTTTCGAACTTGACCTAGAAATCATCGACAAACATTTTGAGCATGATTCATGATGATTGCTTCAAAAATGTGACCTCTAGAGTGTTAACAAGGTTATCTGCTGATTTGGCCTGGTGACCTAGTGTTTGACCCCAAGTGACCCAGTTTCGAACTTGAACTAGAACTCATCAAGACAAACATTTTGAGCAAGATTCATGATGATTGTTTCAAAATAGTGACCGCTAGAGTGTTAACAAGGTTTTCCTTTGATTTGGCCTGGTGACCTAGTTTTTGACCCCAAGTGACCCAGTTTTGAACTTGACCTAGAAATCATCAAGGCAAACATTTTGAGCAATATTCATGATGATTGCTTCAAAAATGTGACCTCTAGAGTATTAACAAGTTTTTCCTTTGATTTGACCTGGTGACCGAGTTTTTGACTCCAAGTGACCCAGTATCCTAGATTTCATAGGGGCAAACATTCTGGGCAAGTTTCATCAAGACTGGATCAAAACTGTGACCTCTAGAGTGTTAACAAACTAATTACTGACGACGAACGACGGATGATGGACCACGACTGACAAAGGGTGATCACAATAGCTCACCCTGAGCTTTTGCTCAGGTGAGCTAACAAATAATGATGTCCTAAAAACTTTGACGTAATCTCTTAACCCTTAAAGTGCCAGTCACAACTATTGTCGTCTGCTTTGTCATCTGCTTGTGATTTTAAAAGTCATTTTTGCAAACAGTGTGGACCCAGACCAGACTGCTCCTTTAGTCCTTTAGGAGCAGTCTGATCAGGGTCCGCACTGTTTGCCTGTATGCAAAAATAGGTTTGAAAAGTCTGCAAGAATATTCAGCAGACGACATAAACAGACTACATTTTCAGATGCAGTTTTTCTTGGCGCTATAAGGGTTAATGTCTTTTTTGAATGTTTCTTTGGACTATTTCGGTCAAAACAGAGTCCCTAACAAGACCTGTCACCAGTCAGGATAGCTTGCCAGAACTCGCACTTGTCAATCAAATAAAAAAAACAAGAGGCCCCTGGGCCACAACTCGCTCACCTGAGTGAAACCGCCACTGCAGATATGCAGATGGCATGCAACATTTTTCCAATACTATCAAATATTGAAACTTATAACAAGGCAATGGCTTAAACAGTTTTTGAGATATTTTGCTTACAAGGTTAAAATGCTGAAATTTTCAAAGCGCTATAAGTAAAAAAAAAATTCAGATATTTTTCAGAAGTCATTTGGTTCATCTACTTATCCTGTCCTTTAAGGTTTTTTTTTCTATTTTTAGCTCTGGCAACCATTTTGTTCAGCAGAGCAGAACCATTTTAGCAATTTTGGCAAAGGGGGCATAAGAGGAACATTGATGTGAAATTATTTTCAAAATCCGGCCACTGGCCACAGAGATGTCATTTAAAAGTTTTACTATTTTTAGCTCTGGTGACCATTTTGTTCAGCAGAGCAGAACCATTTTGGCAATTTTGGTAACGGAGGATAAGAGGAACATCTCTGTGAAATCATTTTGAAATCAGCCGAGAAGATGTTTAAAGGTTTTTTTTTTCTATTTTTAGCTCTGGCGGCCATTTTGTTCAGCCGAGCAGAACTTTTTTAGCAATTTTGGTAAAGGGCCTTAAGAGGAACATTTCTGTGAAATTACTTTGAAATCAGGACACTGACTGTGGAGGAGATGTCTTTCAAAGATTTTTCTATTTTTAGCTCTGGCTGCCATTCTGTTCAGCCAAGCAGAACCATTTTAGCAATGTTTGGTAGAGGGCCATTGGAGGAACACTTCTATGCAAATATTTTGAAATCAGGCCATTGGCCAAGGACAAGATGTTGTTTGAAGATTTTCTATTTTTAGCTCTGGTGGCCATCTTGTTCAATGGAGCTGAACCGTTGTGGCCATCTTGGATTTCTGATCGACAAAGTTTTAGCTCATTTTGGTCCAGTAATCATCCTGTTGCTAAACTGCGTTTCGGCTCAAGGCGACCGAAGGTTTGGGAAGAGATGTCGAAAATTGATTTACAAGATGGCAGCTGTGGCAGCCATCTTGGATTTTCTATCGACACATTTAGCTAATTTGTGTCTACTAGGCGCCCTAATGCTCATCATCAAGTTTCGATTCAAATGGATTATAGAGATGTCCAAAATATGAATTCTCAACATTTTTCCCAGATAAATGTATAGGGCCCATACAAATGCATGGAGAAGCAAATTTGATCTTGCCATAAAAAGGTCAAACTTCAAAGTTGGACCATCACTTTAGCAATTTTGGTAGATCTCCTGTCCCCGATGATTTGTGCAAAGATTAGGCCCCAGGGCTTATTTGGTTCTGGAGAAGAAGACTTTTAAAGGTTTTTACCATATATGGGCATGGCAGCCATCTTGGTCAATGGACCATGACCATTTTAGCAATCTTTCATTCCCCTTCCCCAAGGAGGCTCCATATGAAATTTGAGCAACGTTGGCCCAGAGCCATCAGAGGAGAAGTCATTTGAAATTATCACCATTTTTCAATACAAATGTATAGGGCTTATACCAATGCATAGGGAAGCAAACGACCTCCCCGTAGAATAGTCAAATGTCAATGTAGGACAATCATTTTAGCAACTTTGGTAGACCTCCCGTCCCTGATGATTTGTGCAAAGATTCAGCCCCAATGCATCCTCTGTTCTGGAGAAGAAGATTTTTAAAGGTTTTTAACATATATGGGCAGGCAGCCACCTTGGTCAATGGACCGCGGCCATTTTAGCAATCTTTCATTCCCCTACCCCAAGGAGGCTCCACATCAAATTTGAGCAACATTGGCCCAGAGGCTTCAGAGCAGAAGTCATTTGAAATTCTCAACATTTTTCCAATACAAATGTATGGTGCCCGTACAAATGCACAGGAAAGCAAACTTGATCTTGTGGTAAAAAGGTCAAATGTCAATGTACAACAATTATTTTAGCAACTTTGGTAGACCTCCTGTCCCCAATGATTTGTGCAAAGATTCAGCCCCAAGGCATCCTCGGTTCTGCAGAAGAAGATTTTTAAAGGTTTTTACCATATATAGGCATGGCGGCCATCTTGGTCAATGGTCCGCGACCATTTTAGCACTTTGATTCCCCCAACCTAAGGAGGCTCCATATGAAATTTGAGCAAAATTGGCTCAGCGACTTCAGAGGAGAAGACTTTAGAAAATGTTAACAGATGGACGCACGGATGGACAGACGACAGACAAAAAGTGATCACTATAGCTCATCCTGAGCATAGCTCAGGTGAGCTAATAATGAGGTCCTAAAAACTTTGACACAAAATTTTAAGATGAAAATTCTAAGTCTGTGACCCTGACCTTTACATGATCTATGGTGGTGGGGATGGTACCGTGCAAACGTTTGGACCAATATGTATAATCATACCAAAGATGAATCAAATTGGTGATTAGGTTAGGAAATAATGAGGTCTTAAAAAACTTCAACGAAAACTTTAACATTTGTGAACTGACGCCAATGTGGCCGCCAACGCCGATGCCGATGTAGAGGGTAGTACAATAGCTCTCCGTGAACGTTGTTCGGGAGAGCTAAAAAGTGATTTCTTGACTTGGGATGTTACAAGCAGCCGGTGACATGGGCGCCTCCATGATCTGTGACCTCGCAGCTGCTATCATTCTCGATGGCAAAGTACCCTCTGACTGGGAGCAGAGTTTCATTGTCTGCCTCTACAAGGGAAAGGGGTACGCATTGGAAAGGGGCAACTACCGTGGTCTCAAGCTGACAGAGCAGGTCATGAAAGTCCTGGAGAGGATTGTGGACCGCCTCATCAGACAGTTGGTGTCAACTGACGATTCCCAGTTTGGCTTCGTCCCAGGCAGAGGCACAACAGACGCAATCTTTGTTGTCAGGCAGCTGCAAGAGAAGTATCTAGCTGCAAACAAGAGACTCTACATGGCTTTCGTAGACCTGGAGAAGGTGTTTGATCGAGTACCTCGGAAGGTCATCTGGTGGGCGCTGAGAAAACTTGGTGTGGAGGAGTGGATTGTGCGCCTGGTGCAGGGGATGTATGCGAATGCGGGGAGCCGTGTCCGTGTTCGTGAGGGGTACAGTGAAGAGTTTGAAGTGAAGGTCAGTGTTCACTCAACCCGCTGCTCTTCATCATTGTGCTTGAAGCCTTATCACAAGAGTTCAGCTCTGGGGTCCCCTGGGAGGACCTCTATGCCAATGACCTTGTTATCATGGCTGAATCACTCGAGGAATGTGTCAGGAGGCTCTTGACTTGGAAAGAAGCAATGGAAAAGAAAGGACTGACTGTAAATGCAGGAAAGACGAAGATCATGATCTGTGGTACTGGCCTGGACCTCCTGCAGAGTTCAGGCGAGTTTCCATGCGCCGTCTGTCGCACTGGAGTGGGCAACAACAGCATCTTCTGCAATGGCTGCAAGCACTGGGTGCACAAGAAATGCAGTGGGCTCAAGCGCTTGACAAAGGACACTGACTACAGATGTACACGGTGGCAGGGAACTGCTTGCCCCTTGCACGGCAGACCACAGAGGGAAGTCCGACCTGACAAGCTGGAGGTGGCAGCTTCCTTTTGCTACCTAGAAGACATGCTCTCAGCAGCAGGGGGCTGTGAACTTTCAACCACAACACGTGTGAAAACCGCCTGGAAGAAGTTCAAGGAGCTGCTACCAGTTCTCTCTTCACGCCACCTCTCTATTGCAGTCAAGACAGCTTTTCACATACAGGTTGAGGGAAAGCATTGGCCTGGGAGGCACAAGATGACATGGAAGCAGCTGACAGAGAGGGATTGCAGAGAGTGGAAGCTCTCGGCTATCAACCCTCATGACAGAAATATGTGAAAGATCTGGTGTGAGATCTACCATGTGTGCAGCAAGCCAGCTATCTGGAAGGGGGGCCACTGATGTGGATGTTGCCCCTATACCTGCACGTTAATCAAAAATCCGATTATATGATCACCTCTTGTTTGTTGCTAAAAACTAACTCCTCCTGACTTACTCATCAAAAATACCTCACCAAGGCAATTCTAATGAATACCATAAAATATGATTTGGTGCAGATAATATAAAAGAATATCTAGAGTTTGAGCTATTAGAACTGGAGCTACATGTCTACACACACATTCAGTATTTCCCTCAGCTTACCATCACTGTCTTCAAAACTGACAGTCATTTTATCACTGGCTATTCCAGAAGTTGTATTGGAACTGGCATCACTAACTACGGAATATCTGTTCCCCATCGCCACTTTGGAACGAGGAGAAATATTGCTACGGTATGCCCCATTCGTTACCAAGTCTCGTGGATCACTGTAGATATAAGATTCTCTGTATCTTCTTTTATCTAAAAATAAAGAAATGGTATTGTTATGGAAAAGTGAAACAGGAGTAGTTTGACAGCAAAATCAGGAGTTGTTCTTTAAATGGGTTTGAAACTGTAGATATGCAAAGTTGTTTCGCGAAGGCTAGTAATTTTCTCTTTTACTGAAAAATATAATCAACAACATATAGGTAAACTGTAAACGTATACATTGGTGAGATGAAACATTTGTCTCTAAAACTTAATTCTCATAAGAAGGGTATTTTCAGAAAGACCTCCACAGGAAAGATCTCTGTATCCTAGAGCTCAAGCATTCCGGCATTTACCTCATAGCTCTACATAAGGCACTTTTTTTCAGTCAAAAATTATGGATATCTTTCTTGCATGAAATGTCAAAACCTATCTTCTGAGAAAGAAAGAAATAAAAAAAAAACTTCGTTGAAGCTTATGTTGCACCTGCATACTAAAATGTGAAAACAAGCACCAGACGAGTAAGATGCCATCCTTGTTTACCTCAGTGAGATAAAACAATCAGTCGAGTTAAACTAACAGTGAAGTTTTACATTTAGGGTGGATGCTAGGTTGGACGTAAGTTCACTGACGAACGGATGAAGGAACAAACGAACAGAGAGAAACTTGCACGCCTAAGTTGCCCATACTAATGCAGGTGCAACAAAAATACCATCAATTTCACTATACATGTAATACAGTACACTACAATAAAACCTTTCTACCCTTATTCAAGTACATGCACCTTTAATAATAGCAAAAGCACATACCTTCCTCTTCTAAATGTCTGATCTCAATGAGTTTGGGCTGTATTGCCATTTGGAACATGTGTGTATTTCTTGAAAGTGTTAGAAGATACTTTGACTTGATATCGGACTCTGTGTAGTAGGTAAACTTTCTCCCTGCAGGACTCCCAACTGAACGTATTTCAAACTTCTTTTTCTGGAAAAATATTTTATGAGGTCTTTTGTTAGTTAAACATATGCAAGAAACATAAAAAAGTTTACAGTTCCTCTTCTAGAGTAAAATACAGACAAAATTATGAAAATTAAAGTCTGACAACTGAAAAGGTTATTTACTCAAGTTATAACATCATCATCATCATCCTCCTCATCATCAATGTCAGCTCTCTAGATAAGATAATTTTTCATTACAAAAAAAAGATTGATGTTTTTCTTATTTCTCCATAAAAACATGTTGCACTAGTCATCAGATGCAACTTCATGCTTCTAATGAGTTCCCAAAACATATGTTTTTGTGGAGAAATAAGAAAAAAACATTTATCTGGATACCCTTTTAAACCAGACCTTTGCACTATAATGATGCTCAATAATGGCTGACTGTTCAATATTTATGCAAGAATTTTCATTTCATCATTTCATACATATGATGATAGTATACATGTATATTCCACAAATCCCAATTATATGTGGAACAGTAGAACATGCTGACCAGAGCAGATGCCTTAGCTGGTCTGGAATTTGGTGCTTGGGTATTGGTTATTCTGGCAATATTGATTTTATGTTTGTTTACGTTGAGGTTTTACGGCCCAGTCAACCCAATGGGGTCATGTCAAGCGCTGTCAGTTTACCTAATCACATGTTTACTGGGCAGGCTTAGTCCTCTAAGCGGTAAACCAGTATTGTGCACATTCTTTCACCAGAAACTGACAACTGCTCTTCTTGAATCAGTGGAAGGGAGAGAATGACCCTAGAAAATATTTCATGATCAATCTCCACAAAAGAATGTTGCCGACCTCGGTGGGGCTTGAACCCACGACCTCCTGGTCTTCAGTTGGATGCACATCCAACTGAGCCACCAAGGCCGTCTATTGATTTTATGACAATAATTAGCAAGGAATTCCTGAACATAAAGTGGTACTTACATCAAAAGTTAGTTTACCAATATCTGGCCACAGAAAAATAGATATCAAGTCTTTGAATCCATCTTCTAAATCCTGTAATGCAAAAACAAATTGTGATTTATCAATTAATCAATAATCAAGGAATTCTTCATGCATTACTGTATAAACAAAATATTACATGAAAGCCCATTTTCAAACAAAACAAGCATGTATTTATTGTGTTTTGGCGCATAATGCCGTGAACCCATTTTGACGCAACATCTATGTTATTCTTTGATGTTGCTTCCATGTTCATTGTTTACTTCCGTTATGAACAGACATGGTTTCTTAAATTGTAAATAGCAGTGTATTTTGTTGTTATTGAAGAAGGCCAAAATATATAAAATGAGTGAACAAATTTATAATTGTATACTACTTCCCTCTGGAGGATTTTTTTTCTAAAGCCAAGTACACTGCAACACCAATATAACAATAATCATTTAACTGCGGATATCAGTATAACATGGTTGATCCATGGCTCCCAATTGTTTTATTAAAATACAGAAAAATGTCAAGAACAAATGTATTTGTTTTCATTAATTTTAAGCTTTACGGTAATTTGATGATTTATGATGATTTGCATCAATTACTATTATTTTAATGGTCCACTGCACTCAACCTACCTTGTGGCCAATAAAGCGAACAAAGTTAATACTGTAGCTATCAATCATACTAAAATTTTTTTCAAGAAAGCTGCAAAAATGTAATCGCACACGCAATTGTAATTGCATCAGGCTAAGTGTGTCGCCATTTTAAAATTACCGCAAGTGGTTGTCACATGATAGTCATGTGCTTATGAAGCTGATTTCTTTTGCAAAAATTTAAGTGAAGATACCCAGGAACTCAAATCTGACAGTGTCAACAAAACAAGAGGGCCATGATGGCCCTATATCGCTCACCTGAGTATCATAGCACTCAAGGAAAATATGACTTAATCAGAGGAACATTTCTGCGAAATTATTTTGAAATCAGGCAATAGGCCTAGGAATAGATGTTGTTTAAAGGTTTTTCTATTTTTAGCTCTGGTGGCCATTTTGTTCAGCAGAGCAGAACCATTTTAGCAATTTTGGTAAAGGGGTATTAGAGGAACAGTTCTGTGAAATTATTTTGAAATCAGGCCCTTGACCTAGAAGGAGATGTTGTTTAAAGATTTTCTTTTTTTTGCTCTGGATGCCATTTTGTTTAGCTGAATGGCACCATTTTAACAATTTTGGTAGAGGGTCACTCAAGAAACATTCCTGTAAAATTATTTCAAAATCCATTAACCCATTTAGGAGATGTCTTTTAAGTAAATTGTTGACAGACACATGACAGTCTATGCCCTTTTTCTATTTTTAGCTCTGGTGGCCATTTTGTTAAGCCAAAGGGAACCATTTTAGCAATTTTGGTCAAGGGACATAAGAGGAAATGTTGTTTAAAGGTTTTCTATTTTTAGCTCTGGTGGCCATTTTGTTTAGTGGAGCAGAACCATTTTAGCAATTTTGGTAAAAGGGCATTAGAGGAACATTTCTTAGAAATTATTTTGAAATCTGGCCATTAGCCTGGGACGAGATGTCCTTTAAAAGTTTTTTTTCTATTTTTAGCTCTGGTGGCCATTTTGTTCAGCCGAGCGTAACCATTTTAGCAATTTTGGTAGAGGGTCACTCAAGGAACATTCCTGTAAAATTATTTCAAAATCCATTAACCTGTTTAGGAGGAGATGTCTCTTAAGTAGATTGTTGACATGCATGACAGTCTATGCCCTTTTTCTTTTTTTTAGCTCTGGTGGCCATTTTGTTCAGCCAAACGGATCAATTTAACAATTTTGGTAAAGGGTCATAAGAGGAACATATCTGTGAAATTATTTTGAAATCCGATCATAGGCCTAAGAGGAGATCTTGTTTAAAGATTCTTCTATTTTTAGCTCTGAAGGCCATTTTGTTTAGCAGAATGGAACCATTTTAGCAATTTTGGTAAAGGGGCATTAGAGGAACATTTCTGTGAAATTATTTTGAAATTGTCCACTGGCATGGGAGATGTCGTTTAAAGGTTTTTCTATTTTTAGCTCTGGTGGCCATTTTGTTCAGCAGAGTGGAACCATTTTAGCAATTCTGGTAGAGGGTCACTCAAGGAACATTTCTGTAAAATTATTTCAAAATCCATTAACTGGTTTAGGAGAAGATATCTCTTAAGTAAATTGTTGACAGACGCATGACAGTCTACACCCTTTTTCTATTTTTAGCTCTGACGGCCATTTTGTTCAGCGGAGCCAAACCATTTTAGCAATTTTGGTAAAGGGGCATTAGAGGAACATTTCAGTAAAATTATTTTGAAATCGGGCCACTGGCATGGGAGATGTCGTTTAAAGGTTTTTCTATTTTTAGCTCTGGTGGCCATTTTGTTCAGCGGAGCAGAACCATTTTAGCAATTTTGGTAAAGGGTCACTCAAGTAACATTCCTGTAAAATTTTTTCAAAATCCATTAACCGGTTTAGGAGAAGATGTCTCTACACCCTTTTTCTATTTTTAGCTCTGGAGGCCATTTTGTTCAGCGGAGCCAAACCATTTTAGCAATTTTGGTAAAGGGGCATTAGAGGAAAATTTCAGTAAAATTATTTTGAAATCGAGCCCTTGGCCTAGAAGATGTCGTTTAAAAGGGTTTTTCTATTTTTAGCTATGGTGGCCATTTTGTTTGGCGGAGCAGAACCACTCTAGCAATTTTGGTAAAGGGGCATGAGAGGAACATTTTTGTGAAATTATTTTGAAATCGGCCATTGGCCTGGGAGGAGATGTCGTTTAAAGGTTTTTTCTATTTTTAGCTCTGGCGGCCTTTAGCGGAGCAGAACCATTTTAGCAATTTGGGTAAAGGGGCATGAGAGGAACATTTCTGTGAAATTATTTTGAAATTGGGCCATTGGCCTGGGAGGGGATGTCGTTTAAAGGTTTTCTAATTTTAGCTATGGTGGCCATTTTGTTTGGCGGAGCAGAACCATTCTAGCAATTTTGGTAAAGGGGCATGAGAGGAACATTTTTGTGAAATTATTTTGAAAATCGGCCATTGGCCTGGGAGGAGATGTCGTTTAAAGGTTTTTTCTATTTTTAGCTCTGGCGGCCTTTAGCGGAGCAGAACCATTTTAGCAATTTGGGTAAAGAGGCATGAGAGGAACATTTCTGTGAAATTATTTTGAAATTGGGCCATTGGCCTGGGAGGAGATGTCGTTTAAAGGTTTTCTATTTTTAGTTCTGGTGGCCATTTTGTTTAGCAGAGCGGAACCATTCTAGCAATTTTGGTAAAGGGGCATGAGAGGAATATTTCTGTGAAATTATTTTGAAATCGGCCATTGGCCTGGGAGGAGATGTCGTTTAAAGGTTTTTTTCTATTTTTAGCTCTGGAGGCCATTCTGTTTGGCAGAGCCATTTTAGCAATTTTTGTAAAGGGGCATGAGAGGAACATTTCTGTGAAATTATTTTGAAATCAGGCTGTTGGCCTGGGAGGAGATGTCTTTTAAAGGTTTTTCTATTTTGAACTCTGGCGGCCATTTTGTTTAGCGGAGCGGAACCATTTAGGCAACTTTGGTAGAAGGTCATCTAAGGAACATTCCTTTGAAATTATTTCAAAATCCATTCAGTGGTCCAGGAGGAGATGTCATTTTAAGATTTTCCTATTTTTACCTCTGGTGGCCATTTTGTTTAGCGGAGCAGAACCATTTAGGCAATTTTTGTAGAGGGTCACCCAAGGAACATTCCTGTAAAATTATTTCAAAATCCTTCATCGGTTTAGGAGGAGATGTCTTTTAAGTAAATTGTTGACAGACGCACGACGGACTAAGACCGGTCACAAAAGCTCACCTTGAGCCTTTGACTCAGGTGAGATAAAAAAAAACAAAAAAAAAAAACAATAAATAAATAAATAATAATAATAAAACAAAATTCAGCAGTACTGTTTGCAAATAATGCAAAACACCTTTTGAACCCCGAAAGACCATTGAGATAAACTCAAAAAATAATGTCATAATGCACCTCACATTATTTTTAGAATAGGTAGATTGCTACCCGCATTCATAATATGGATTATCGCAAACAAACAAACAACAAAGCAGGAAAGCAGCATGCAATTTTTTTCACCTGGACGCTTTCAACACGTGATGATTATAAATGAAAACAAAACAATAAGTGGTAATCTGTTTATTAGATATTAACAATAGGTTAAATTTATGAGATAATGGTCTGTTTTTGTTTGTGTTGAGGTTTTACGGCCCATTCAACGCAGTGGGGTCATGTCGAGCGCGGTCAGTTTACCTAACCACACGTTTACTGGGCTGGCTTAGTCCTCTAAGCGGTGAACCAGTATTGTGCACATTCTTTCGCCAGAAACTGACAACTGAAAATATGCAAAATGATGAACACAAATATGACATGGTCAGCTACCTTGGACCCCAGCATCTGCATTATATCAGCATTGCAGTGTATGTACAAACTGGTATGCTAATGCTGAACATAGGTTACCAACAGAAAGCTAAATAGACAATAAAATATCTGTAGTACCAGTTCTTTTTATTGCAGTCGTATTTAATTTTATAATTTTAAATACTCCTCAGAGAAAGAAGATCAATATATTCATGGAACATTTTTAACTATCTGCAATTGCAAAAATAGGTCTTTGTAGCAGGTGTAGACAGGGAAGGCCGATACAAGGCTTTGCATCCATGCAGTCTTGATCAGTGTCTTCACTGTCCACTTACAGAATCACTAGATACTGTAGCAAAGCTCCTTATCAGACTGCATGGATGCATAAGCTGAAATGGGCCTTCACTGTTGGTACCTTCCTGAAGACAAACTTCAACAAGATGTTTTACCAATAAACTGACATACCTCATACATTTCTATTCCTCTAGCGCATATACCAAGCCATGCATTGAATATTTTATCAGTTTTCTTCTTCTTTAGTCTGTAGAAGTGTAAGTTGTGGGCTGCTGGTGAGACAGATGTCTCTTTTATAAACCTCCACTCTGCCTCACTACGAGGCAGGTTATGTAGGTCGCGGTGAACTACTGGCGTATTCTCAACCAAGTATGCACTACCATGCTTCTCAACCATCTGAAATAGAAACAAGAGGCCATGGCTCGCTCACCTGAGTGAAATAGCCACTGCAGATATGCAGATGTTATGCAACATTTTTCCAATCCTGTCATTGCAACTAATGAAAGGATCATCATTTGAGCAGTTCTTGGTTTTGAAGAAGAATGTGTTTTTATTATTATTTTTTACCATATTTGCCAAGCTCTCATCTTCATTGAATAAGTAAAGAAATAATGGGAGAAAGAGGTATTCCAGTTGCATGTTGCCACTCCCACCTATGCTACACGTCCTATGTTTCTTTACAAGGCCAGACAAGAGACAATTTCAACAGGTTCTTCTTTCCCTGCTGGTGCTAACATGGTCTTTTTTTTTTCTGCTGCTGCTTAACGGGGTCTTTTCTCCTTGCTGGTGCTTTACAAACTTTCCTACTTTAAAATTTTGCCATGGCAACTAAACAAAACGGTCACTGGTCATAAAACACATAAACTGGGTAGACAATCATAAAATGATCATAACTGCCAAATATGTTTCACATCACTTCACTGGTTAAGGAGAAAATGCAATTTAAACATTTTCCCATTATAAGTCTTTGGGAGTTTTCTATTGCCATGGCAACCAAACTAAGAGGCAGATTGGCAAACTTTTAACTATTTTGAATTGCCTTTACCCTAGACGGGCTCCAGTCTCCTGTGATTAAATATGTATTCTTATATTCCTGTTTGATAATCCACTAAAATAAAAAAAAGGTAAGAGAAAAGTCCAGGGAGTGCCACAATCACAAACTGCAGCCCTTTCCATACACCAAGAGGAAGAGGAAACTGATAAAACCAAACAAGCACAAATTGAACAAATGTATGAAAAGCACTAAGATTAGCTCTCTCTTCCACAAGCGAGGTAATTGCAATACTAAAAGGACTGAAAAGCACAAGAACAAAATAACACAAGGTTAAGACATAAAACAAATCACCTCGTAGAATAAACCACAAAGCAACAATAAGTAAGACCAACACCGGGACCACCACCTTAGAACGGTCAGCAGAGTAAACCACCTGGGGTTTAAAGCACTTTTACAGCTAGCCAACTTCAACACCAAAATAATATCATGACTATAAAGGCTGGCCATTAGAGACTGGTGAGTTCCACTGAGTCCTTATGTAATGCATAAAACTGGCTTAAGTGCTTTAACTGTTTATCACCAGGAAATGTTGATCTGATCCCAGCAGTGAACTCTTGTCTGTGAAAAATAAGATTTATATCTATAAAGCAATCAACCTGTGGTCAGTAGTAGTTAAGGTCAGCTGATGTGTATTCTTTTATTTCAGAAGGAATGTCTGAAATTACTACAGGTCTGTATTTACATGTACATGAAAACTGTGTAGACCTATGCCTGCCTGCATCTTTGGACAGTCTGACATACGAAAGCATTTTACTGGTGACTTTAGATGTTCTAGAAATTACCTAATTAATTAATCAAGTCACTGATCTGGTGATTTTGTCCAAGTTTGGATTATTATTATTATTACTATTATTATCATTGTTGTTGTTGTTGTTATTGTTGCTTATTTGTTCATAGTATATTTAATATATCTGTGGATATTTAAAAATGATATTATTGTCTTATTTTACACAAAAACATATCTGTGGTTACTTATTAGAATAACCATTACAAGACAATTCTAGTGAGATTCACCTTGAGAAAAAGATATTTATGCCACATACAAATAAGAAGGCCAAGATGGCCTTTTATCGCTCACCTGATTACCTTATAAACTGGCCTTTCAGTTCAGGAAAAGAAGGGCAAAACAGATCTCCAAGATAGCAGCCATGGTGGCCATCTTGGATTTCTGATCAAAATGATTTTAGTTCTTTTTTATCTACAAGTCTCCCTGATGCTTCCTACCAAGTTTGGAGTCAACTGATCTTTTGGTTCAAAAGGAGCGAAAAATAGATTTTCAAGATGGCAGCCATGGTTGGCCATCTTGGATTTCCAATCAGAATGATTTTAGCTATTTTAATCTATTAGTCACCCGAGGCTTCCTATCAAGTTTTCAAGACAATTGGCCTTTCATTTCAGGAGAAAAAGTAATAACAAGAGGCCCATGGGCCACAACTCGTTCACCTAAGTGAAACTGCCACTGCAGATATGCAGATAGCATTTAACATTTTTCCAATGCTGTCAAATTTTGAAACTTATGACATGGCAATGGCTTAAACAGTTTTTGAGATATCTTGCTTACAAGGTTAAAATGCTGAAATTTTCAAAGTGCCATAAGTAAAAAAAAAATTCAGATATTTTTCAGAAGTCATTTGGTTCATCTACTTATCCTGTCCTTTAAAGGCTTTTTTTTTTCTATTTTTATCTCTGGCAACCATTTTGTTCAGCAGAGCAGAACCATTTTAGCAATTTTGGCAAAAAAGCATAAGAGGAACATTGATGTGACATTATTTTGAAATCTTGCCACTGGCCACGTAGATGTCGTTTAAAGGTTTTTCTATTTTTAGCTCTGGTGACCATTTTGTTCAGCAGAGCAGAAACATTTTGGCAATTTTGGTAAAGGGAAATAAGAGGAACATTTCTGTGAAATCGTTTTGAAATCAGGCCACTGGCCAAGGAGCAGATGTTTGAAGGTTTTTTTTCTAATTTTAGCTCTGGCGGCCATTTTGTTCAGCCTTGCAGAACTTTTTTTAGCAATTTTGGTAAAGGGCCATAAGAGGAACATTTCTGTGAAATCATTTTGAAATCAGGCCACTGGCCAAGGAGCAGGAGCAGATGTTTAATGTTTTTTTTGTTTGTTTTTTTTCTTCTATTTTTAGCTCTGGTGGCCATTTTGTTCAGAAGAGCAGAACGTTTTTAGCAATTCTGGTAAAGGGCCATAAGAGGAACACTTCTGTAAAATTACTTTGAAATCTGGACACTGGTTGCAGAGGAGATGTCTTTTAAAGATTTTTCTATTTTTAGCTCTGGCTGCCATTCTGTTCAGCCAAGCAGAACCATTTTAGCAATGTTTGGTAGAGGGACACTGAAGGAACACTTCTGTGCAAATATTTTGAAATCAGGCCATTGGCCAAGGACAAGATGTTGTTTGAAGATTTTCTATTTTTAGCTCTGGCGGTCATCTTGTTCAATGGAGCAGAACCATTGCGGCCATCTTGGATTGCTGATCGGCTCATTTAGCTAATATCTGTCTACTTAGCGTAATGCTCATCATCGATTCAAATGGATTATAAAGGAGATGTCCAAAATATGAATTCTCAACATTTTTCTCATATAAATGTATAGGGCCCATACAAATGCATGGAGAAGCAAATTTGACCTTGCCATAAAAAGGTCAAAAGTCAACGTAGGACCATCACTTTAGCAATTTTGGTAGATCTCCTGTCCCCGATGATTTGTGCAAAGATTAGGCCCCAGAGCTTATTTGGTTCTGGAGAAGAAGATTTTTAAAGCTTTTTACCATTATGGGCATGGCAGCCATCTTGGTCAAAGGACCATGACCATTTTAGCAATCTTTCATTCCCCTTTCCCAAGGAGGCTCCATCTGAAATTTGAGCAACATTGGCCCAGAGGCTTCAGAGGAGGTCATTTGAAATTATCATCATTTTTCAATACAAATGTATAGGGCTTATACCAATGCATATGGAAGCAAACTTAACCTCTCCGTAAAAAGGTCAAATGTCAATGTACCACCATCATTTTAGCAACTTTGGTAGACCTCCCATCCCCGATGATTTGTGCAAAGATTCAGCCTCAAGGCATCCTCTGTTCTGGAGAAGATTTTTAAAGGTTTTTACCATATATGGGCATGGCAGCCATCTTGTGAATGGACTGCAACCATTTTAGCAACCTTATATTCCCCTGCCCCAAGGAGGCTCAACACGAAATTTGAGCAACATTGGCCCAGAGGTTTCAGAGGAGAAGTCGTTTGAGATTCTCAACATTTTTCCCTTATAAATGTAAGGTGCTCATACAAATGTATAGGGAAGCAAACTTGACCTCGCCGTAAAAAGATCAAATGTCAATGTACAACCATTATTTTAGCAATTTTGGTAGACCTCCCATCTCCAATGATTTGTGCAAAGATTCAGCCCCAAGGCATCCTCGGTTCTGGAGAAGAAGATTTTTAAAGGTTTTTACCATATATGGGCATGGCGGCCAACTTGGTCAACGGACCATGACCATTTTAGCAATCTTTCATTCCCCCAACCTAAGGAAGCAACATATGAAATTTGAGCAAAATTGGCTCAGCGGCTTCAGAGGAGAAGACGTTTGAAAATGTTAACGGACGGATGGACGCACCGACGGATGGATGATGGACAAAAAGTGATCACTATAGATCATCCTGAGCATAGCTCAGGTGAGCTAAAAAAGATTTTCCAGATGTCAGCCTTGGCCACCATCTTGGATTTCACATCAGAACAATTTCAGCTATTTTTGATCTACAAATCACCCCGATGCTTCCTAATAAGTGTCATGTCAACTGGCCTTTCGTTTCAGGAGAAGAAGAGAAAAATAGATTTTCAAGATGGTGGCCATGGCGGTCATCTTGGATATTACATCGGAACGACTTTAGCTATTATTGCTCTGCAAGACACCCTGATGCTTCCTACCAAGTTTAAAGTCAACTGGCCTTTTGGTTCAGGAGAAGAAGCAAACAAGAGGGCACAAAGGGCCCTAATTCACTCACTGGAGTGTTATTGTCTCTAGTATATTCTAAAAGACTTTAGGACTATGTATGTTTAAAATTTGTTGAAAAGAATGTTTTCAGATTACAGGCTGGGGTGTGCTGGACAGAAGCATGATCACATGGTGTATTATTGTTGAATAGGCGAGTGAACTAGATGATGCTATGTAACCAAATATCAAATGCCAGGGCCTTCTGGTTTCAGACAAAAGATTTTTAAAGGTTTTCCCTATATAAGTATATATAAAACAAGATGGCAGCCATGGCGGCCATCTTGGATTTCCAATAGGGATGATTTTAGCTATTTTTGATCTAAAAGTCACCCCGCTGCTTCCTACCAAGTTTAAAGTCAATAAGCCTTTCGATTCCAGAGAAGAAGTGAAACAAGAGGACCATGATGGTCCTATATCGCTCAACTGAGCAAACAGATTTGCATACTTAATATTGAAGTTTCAGCCAAGTTCACTGCTCTCAGATTTATGTATAAATTTTATAACCATGATGAATCATGACAGCTTGAACAAACTTGGTAGAGGGTAACCAAAGGAACATTCCTGCCAAGTTAAACGGAAATCAGTTCAGTGGTTTCTGACAAGAAGATTTTTAAAGTTTTCTATTTAGATATAGAGGGAAAATAAGCCCCACCCCCTAGCAGGCATGTTTTTTGACAATTCAGGATTGCTTGAACATTCTTGGTAGAGGGTTACCAAAGCATTATTGAAATTGGTCAGGAGGTATTTGACAAGAAGCATTTTAAAGTTTTCTATACAGATATGTACCGAAAATAAGCCCCGCCCCCTGGAGGCCATGTTTTTTGACGTATCATGAAGGCTTGGACCATCCTGGTAGAGGATCACAAAAGCAACATTCTTGCCAAGCTACATTGAACTCAGTCCAACGGTTTCTTACGAGAAGATTTTTAAAGTTTTTTATATAGACATATAGGGAAAAATAAGCCCCGCCCCCTAGCGGCCATGTTTTTTGATGACCATGACAGCTTGAACAACCTTGGTAGAGGGTCACCAAAGAAACATTCCTGCCAAGTTATATTGAAATCAGTCCATTGGTGTCTGACAAGAAGATTTTTTAGTTTTCTATATAGATATATAGGGAAAATAAGCCCCACCCACTAGCAGCCATGTTTTTTGACAATTTGTTTGTGTTGAGGTTTTACAGCCCAGTCAACCCAATGGGGTCATGTCGAGCGTGGTCAGTTTACCTAACCACACGTTTACTGGGCAGGCTTAGTCCTCTAAGCGGTTAACCAGTACTGTGCACATTCTTTCGCCAGAAACTGACAACTGCCCTTCTTGAATCAGCGGAAGGGAGAGAATGACCTTAGAAAATATTTCATGATCAATCTCCACGAAAGAATGTTGCCGACCTCGGCGGGGGTTGAACCCGCGACCTCCTGGTCTCCAGTCGGACGGCGCATCCAACTGAGCCACCGAGGCCGGCTGTTTTTTGACAAATCATGATTACTTGAACAATCTTGGTGGAGGGTCACCAAGGAAACATTTTTGCCAAGTTGTAATGAAATCGGTCCAGTGGTTTCTGAAAAGAAGACTTTAAAGTTTTTCTATATAGATATACAGTCGACTCTCGTTATCTCGAACTCGCTTATCTCGATTATCCGCTCATCTCGAAGTGAAAATCTGGTCCCTGTTATAACACAGAGATCTACCAACAGGCAACAAAATATTGTGGAAAAGAGGAGAAACTGCTCCTTAGGAGCAATTTCTCCTCTTTTCCACAATATTTTCAATATATCTCTAACTTAGGAGTCAAATTAATATTCATTCTGTTAAAGGTGGTTGTTTTCCTCAGTTCCGCAAATCTGATATATCGAAGTACGGATATCTCGAAGTGTTTCATAGAGTCCCTTGGAGTTTGAGATAACGAGAGTCGACTGTATAGGGAAAATAAGCCCCGCCCCCTGGTGGCCCTGTTTTTTGATGAATCATGACGGCTGGCATAACCTTGATAGAGGGTTACATAAGAAACATTTCTGCAATGTTAAATTGAAATCAGTCCAGTGGTTTCTGACAAGAAGATCATTAAAGTTTTCTATGTAGATATACGGGGAAAATAAGCCCCGCCCCCTACCAGCCATGTTTTTTGACAAATCATGACAGCTTGAACAATCTTGGTAAAGGGTCACCAAGGAAACATATCTGCCAAGTTATATTCAAAATCCATTCATTGGTTTCTGACAAGAAGATTTTTTCAAGTTTTCTATATAGATATATATAGGGAAAATAAGCCCCGCCCCTACCAGCCATGTTTTTTGACAAATCATGACGGCTTGAACAATCTTGGTAAAGGGTTACCAAGGAAACATTCCTGCCAAGGTATATTGAAATCGGTCCAGTGTTGTCTGACAAGAAGATTTTTTCAAGTTTTCTATATAGATATATAGGGAAAATAAGCTCCACCCCCTGGTGGCCATGTTTTTTGACAAATCACGATTACTTGTACAATCTTGGTAGAGGGTCACCAAGGAAACATTTTTGCCAAATTATAATGAAATCGGTCCAGTGGTTTCTGACAAGAAGATTTTTCAAGTTTTTCTATATAGATATATAGGGAAAATAAGCACCGCCCCCTGGCGGCCATGTTTTTTGACGAATCCAGATGGCTTGAACAATCTTGGTAGAGGATCACCAAAGGAACATTTCTGCCACATTATATTGCAATCGTTCCAGTGGTTTCTGACAAGAAGATTTTTCAAGTTTTTCTATATAGATATATTGGGAAAATAAGCCCCGACCCCCCCTGGCGGCTATGTTTTTTGACGAATCCAAATGGCCTGAACAATCTTGGTAGAGGATCACCAAAGGAACATTTCTGCAAAATTATATGGAAATCGGTCCAGTGGTTTCTGACAAGAAGATATTTTAAGTTTTCTATGTAGCTATATAGGGAAAATAAGCTCCACCCACTGGCTGCCATGTTTTTTGACGAATCCAAATAGCTTGAACAATCTTGGTAGAGGATCACCAAAGGAACATTTTTGCAAAATTATACTGAAATCGGTCCAGTGGTTTCTAACAAGAAGATTTTTAAAGTTTTCTATACAGATATATTGGGAAAATAAGCCCCGACCCCACCTGGCGGCTATGTTTTTTGACGAATCCAAATGGCCTGAACAATCTTGGTAGATGATCACCAAAGGAACATTTCTGCAAAATTATTATGGAAATCCGTCCAATGGTTTCTGACAAGAAGATTTTTAAAGTTTTCTATACAGATATATAGGGAAAATAAGCCCCACCCCCTGGCGGCCATGTTTTTTGACGAATCCAAATGGCTTGAACAATCTTGGTAGAGGATCACCAAAGGAACATTTTTGCAAAATTATATTGAATTCGGTCCAGTGGTTTCGGACAAGAAGATTTTTAGTTTTCTATATAGATATAGATGGAAAATAAGCCCTGCCCCCTAGCGGCCATGTTTTTTGACAAATCCAGATGGCTTGAACAATCTTGGTAGAGGATCACCAAAGGAACATTTTTGCAAAATTATATCGAAATCGGTCCAGTGGTTTTGGACAAGAAGAGTTTTTAAGTTTTTAATTAAAAAACCTATTTTTAGCTCCTGTGACCTAGATATAGAATGAACTGGAACCATTTGAACAACTTTGAAAGAGGACCAACCAAGGATCATTCCTGTGAAGTTTGGTCAAATTCCCACCAGTGGTTTAGGAGGAGATGTTGTTTAAAGATTGTGGATGGACGGACATCCGGACGATGACGACGAGGACGGACGGTGAGTGATCACAATAGCTCACCATGAGCTCAGGTGAGCTAAAAAAGATTTTCAAGATGGCCGCCATGGCAGACATCTTGGATTTCCTTGGATCAGAAAGAATTTAGCTATTTTTGACCTATAAGTCAACCTGATGATTCCTACCAAGTTTCAAGTCAATTGGCTTTTTCAGTTTAGAAGAAGAAGCGAAAAATAGATTTTCAAGATGGCCGCCAAGGCAGCCATATTGGATTTCTGATCGAGACAATTTTAGCTATTTTTGATCTACAAATCATCACAATGCTTCCTACCAAATTTCGAGTCAATTGGCCTTTCAGTTCAGAAGAAGATGCAAAAAATAGATTTTCAAGATGTCTGCCAAGGTGGCCATCTTGGATTTCCGATAGGGATGATTTTAGCTATTTTCAATCTATATGTCACCCCAATGCTTCCTACCAAGTTTGGAGTCAATTGGCTTTTGGGTTAAGGAGAAGAAGCGAAAAATAGATTTTCAAGATGGCTGTCATGGCGGCCATCGTGGATTATTTCCGATCAGCATGATGTTAGCTATTTTTTATCTAAAAGTCACCTCGATGCTTCCTACCTAATTTGAAGTCAATAAGCCTTTCTGTTCAGCAGAAGAAGCGAAAAATAGATTTTCAAGATGGAGGCCATCTTTGATTTCCAACCGGTACAATTTTAGCTTTTTTTGATCTATCACCCCAATGCTGCCTAGCAAGTTTGGAGTCAGTTGGCTTTTGGGTTTAGGAGAAGAAGCGAAAAATAGATTTTCAAGATGGTGGCCATGGCGGCCATCTTAGATTTCCGATCAGAACGATTTTAGCTATTTTTGATCTACAAGTCACCCCGATGCTTCCTAGCAAGTTTGGAGTCAAATGGCCTTTCGGTTCAGGAGAAGAAGCGAAAAATAGATTTTCAAGACGGCTGCTATGACGGCCATCTTGGATTTCTGATTGGAACAATTTTAGCTATATTTGATCTATAAGTCACCCCAATGCTTCGAACAAGTTTCGAGTCAATTGGCTTTTGGCTTTAGGAGAGGAAGCGAAAAATAGATTTTCAAGATGGCTGCCAAGGCAGCCATCTTGGATTTCCGATCGGCATGATTTTAGCTAATTTTGATCTACAAGTCACCCCGATGCTTTCTAGCGTGGAGTCAATTGGCCTTTCGGTTCAGGAGAAGAAGTGAAAAATAGATTTTCAAGATGGTATGGCGGCCATCTTAGATTTCCGATCAGAATGATTTTAGCTATTTTTGATCTACAAGTTACCCCAATGCTTCCTACCAAGTATCGAGTCACTTGGCCCAGGGGTGTAGGAGGAGTAGGCTTTTAAAGCAATTGTTGACGCCGCACGACGGACAACGGATGACGGACATTGACTGACCACAATAGCTCACCATGAGCACTGGTGAGCTAAAAATAGATTTTCAAGGTGGTGGTCATGGCGGCCATCTTGGATTTCTGATTGGAATGATTTTTTGTAATTTTTTTTTCTACAAGTCATCCCAATGAATTCTACCAAGTTTCAAGTCAGTTGGCCTGTTGGTTCAGGAGAAGAAGCAAAAACTAGATTTTCAAGGTGGCGGCAACGGCGGCCATCTTGAATTTCCGATCAAATGATTTTAGCTATTTTTCATCTAAATGTCATCCTGATGCTTCCTACCAAGTTTCAAGTCAATTGGGCTTTCATTTCAGGAGAAGAAGCTAAAAATAAATTTTAAAGATGGCTGCCATGGCGGCAATCTTGGATTTCCAATCAGAACAACTTAAGCTATTTTTGATGTACAAGTCATTCTGATGCTTCCTACCAAGTTTCAAGTCATTTGGCCTTTCGGTTCAGGAGAAGAAGCAAACAATAGATTTCAAGTCTTGGGTTTAGGATCAGAACGATTTTAGCTATTTTTGATCTACAGGTCACCCTGATGCTTCCTACCAAGTTCCAAGTCAATTGGCCATTTGGTTCAGGAGAAGAAGCAAAAATAGATTTTCAAGATGGCTGCCATGGAGGCCATCCTGGATTTCTAATCAGAACAATTTTAACTATTTTTGCTCTACAAGTCACCCTGATGCTTTCTACCAAGTTTCAAGCCAAATGGCCTTCCTGTTCAGGAGGAGAAGCAAAAAATAGATTTTCAAGGTGGCGGCCCCGGTGGCCATCTTGGATTTCCGATCGGAACGATTTTAGCTAAATTTTGATCTACAAGACACCCTGATGCTTCCTACCAAGTTTTGAGTCAACTGGCCATTTATTTCAGGAGAAGAAGCTAAAAATAGATTTTAAAGATGGCTGCCATGGTGGCCATCTTGGATATCTAATCAGAACAATTTTAGCTATTTTTGATCTGCAAGTTACCCCAATGCTTCCTTCCAAGTTTCAAATTAATAGGCTTTTCAGTTAAGAAGAAGTGAAAAATAGATTTTCAAGATGGCTGCCCTGGTGGCCATCTTCGATTTTGGAACGGAACAATTTTAGCTATTTTTGATGTACAAATCACCCTGATGCTACCTACCAAATTTCAAGTCAATTGGCCTTACATTTCAGGAGAAGAAGCAACAAGCAAATTCCATAGGGAATTTATGTCCCCCGCCTTATTTTTATTTGAGCTGTTAAAAATGGGTAAGTTAACCAGGGGACCATTGGTCCTGTATCACTTACCTAAGTATTGAAGCAGGAAACCAGTGATAAAAAATAATTTCAGGATTCTGAAAAAAAACACATGCATATCTTCAGACCATCATTAAAGCACCTGCAAAGTTTCAAAAGGATGGCTTAAAACTGTGGTAGGAGTTACGGGGACAAGGTACCTACTCCCTATACGCTTCTGTAGTATGAGAACTCAAAAAATGTCTAAAAAAAAAAAGGTAAGAGAAAAGTCCAGGGAGTGCCACAATCACAAACCGCAGCTCTTCCCAGACCCCAAGAGGAAGAGGAAACCGACAAATCCAAACAAGCACAAACCGTACAAAAAGCACTAAGATTAGCTCTCTCTTCCCCAAGCGAGGTAATCGCAATACTAAAAGGACTGAAAAACACAAGAACAAAATGACACACGGAACGACATACAACAAATCGCCTTGTAGAATAAACCACAAAGCAACAAAGAGTAAGACTAACACCGGGACCACCGCCTTAGAACGGTCAGTAGAGCAAACCACCGGGGGGTTTAAAGCACTTTTACAGCTAGCTAACTTCACCCTGGGTCCCGATGCTACTCTTAATACAGAAACACATAAAAATTCGGTTCGCATAAAGGCTCCCAACTCAGTCAATGTATCAAAGCGAAAACATAAAAATCAAATTAATCACTATAATAAACAAAGACTAAGTTAAAAATGCGAAAAAAGTGATAAAATATTATTTCAGGATTCTGAAAAACCACATGCATATCTTCAGGCCATCCTAAAAGCCTATGTAAAGTTTCAAAAGTATCGGCCAAAAACTGTGGGAGGAGTTAAGGGGACAAGGTACCTACTCCCTATATACTTCTGTAATATTAGAACTCAAAAAATGTCTAAGTTAATGGGTTAAATCGGTAATGTCCTTGGTAAAGAGACGTGTCTCAGTACTCAGCAGAACCATGTCTTGCTAACATGAATCAGTGTTTGATGATCAAGATGTTGCTGCTGAGTTAGCTGTTTGTCGTTGTTCCAGCCGACAAGGCATCTAACAACATTGTGTTTGTTTGCAAAACACACTATATAAACTGCTTAATGGAAGAGCTTGGTATGAGTACCATGACCGGAAACCCTATATATAATCTTACTGCTATGTCCAAGGAAGAAATTCTACAAAACCACCATTCGGTGATGCTGACATTTGGAATTTCCCTCCCAGAGGAAGATATTGACCTTCCCAAACTGTACTGGATTCCTACAAGCAGAGATATATTGCGGGTTCAGCTAAGTGCTCAACCAAGCCTCTTTCTCAGATTCAAACACGAATACTAACCGCAGTTAAAGAAGGCCTTCAGAAGTATTGTGACACTGCATATGCCAGAAGTGGTGTTAATCAGATGTGGATCCTGAAAAACTCCAAAGAGCTCTTAGAAAACCTAAAGGCACAATCTCTTCATTAAATCAACAGTATAAAATCTTTCGATTTCTCTACTCTTTACACTACTATTCCTCATGATAAACTGAAATCTAAATTAAAGGCAATTATCAACCAGTTTTTCTTCCACAAGAATGGTAACCGTCGATTTCAGTTTGTTGTCAATGGCTACAAAGACACATACTTCGTTCGGGATCACTCTGATGCGCCATAAAAATACTCAGATGCAGATGTCATAAAGATACTGGAATATCTAATCGACAATATTTTTGCGGAGTTCGGCGGTCGGATATTTCAGCAAACAATCAGCATACCGATGGGCACTAACTGTGCACCGTTACTTGCCGACTTGTTTTTATACTCGTATGAGGCGGAGTTTGTACAAAGTCTCCTCCAAGCAGGCAAGAAACACCTCGCACAATTATTCAATTTCACCTACAGATATATAGATGATGTATTGTCTCTGAAAAACACAAAATTTGCAGAGTATTTAGAATTCATCTATCCACGTGAACTTGAAATAAAGGAAACAACGGAGACTGCAGCCTCCTCCTCATACTTGGATTGTTATCTCTACATTGACAATGGAAAGCTTACTACTAGGCTTTACGACAAACGGGATGACTTCAATTTTCTCATTGTTAACTTTCCATTCCTGAGCAGTAATATCCCTTCTGCACCAACATACGGCATTTACATTTCACAGTTAATCCGTTATGCCAGAACCTGTTCAAATTATCAGGATTTCATGGAGCGTGGGAAAGTGCTCACTACAAAGTTGTTGAGCCAGGGGTATCAAAAAACCAAACTGGTAGCAACACTTAAGAAGTTCTATGGGAGACATCATGATCTAGTCAATCCCTACAATGTGGCAGTTTCCAGAATTGTTTCTGATGTTTTTACCAGTGACGCGCCATAAGTAGACTTCCCAAATCCCGGACATACGCTTCTACCGATATTTCCTTCGTTCAAGCCTATGGGCATGGTGGGCGAAGCTTGCTTACCAAGTAATGCTTACTATCCGCGGACGCCTGATTACACCCTTTGTTCTGGGGTCCATGTCTGTTGGTCTGAACATTCTGATTCATCATTCGTTTATGGATTTATGAGTTTGGATTACGGCTTTGGTACCATGACCACAACTACTTAAAAATGCGGAAAAAGTGATAAAAAATTATTTCAGGATTCTGAAAAATCCACATGCATATCTTCAGGCCATCCTAAAAGCCCATGTAAAGTTTCAAAAGGTGGTTTTTTCAGAATCCTGAAATTATTTTTTATCACTTTTTACACATTTTGAACTTAGACATTTTTTGAGTTCTAATATTACAGAAGTCTATAGGGAGTAGGTACCTCGTCCCCTTAACTCCTCCCACAGTTTTTGGCCAATCCTTTTGAAACTTTACACAGGCTTTTAGGATGGCCTGAAGATATGCATGTGGATTTTTCAGAATCCTGAAATAATTTTTTATCACTTTTTCCACATTTTTAACTTAGACATTTTTTGAGTTCTAATATTACAGAAGTGTATAGGGAGTAGGTACCTTGTCCCTTTAACTCTTCCCACAGTTTTTTGCCGATCCTTTTGAAACTTTACATGGGCTTTTAGGATGGCCTGAAGATATGCATGTGGTTTTTTCAGAATCCTGAAATAATTCTTTATCACTTTTTCCACATTTTTAACTTAGACATTTTTTGAGTTCTAATACTACAGAAGCGTATAGGGAGTAGGTACCTTGTCCCCGTAACTCCTACCACAATTTTAAGCCGATCCTTTTGAAACTTTACAGGTGCTTTAAGGATGGTCTGAAGATATGCATGTGGTTTTTTCAGAATCCTGAAATTATTTTTTATCACTACTTAGGTAAGTGATACATCACCAATGGTCCTCTGGTTAACTTACCCATTTTTAACAGCTCAAATAAAAATAAGGCGGGGGACATAAATTCCCTATGGAATTTGCTTGTTTGATCTACAAGTCACCCTGATGCTTCCTACCAAGTTTCAAGTCAATTGGCCTTACATTTTATTCACATGTGGTTTTAATCAGTTTGGACTGTCCAAATATGTGTTTACTTAAAATTAAATATGATGGCAGCAAAACTTTGTTGGGAAGCTCAGTATTACACGGGTCATTCAATAAGTAATGCAAACATATCTCTAATTCTTTAATGAATGCATATAGTCTTTAAAATCCTAACAGTTTGTACCTTTAGCATGTGTGCAATATCATTAAACTGCAATAAGACAGACTTAAAGTTTTCATTTGCATTTGCATTGTATAACCAAAATTGGCATGGACTCAAATTTTGCAACAGCAAATGACAAAAAAAAAAAATACCATAATCGCAGCTAAGATATTTTCGCCAAATATCTCGCGAAAAAACACGTGCTTAATTTCGGTAAGAACTAATTTTACAATTTAAAACAATAGCTTAAATGATTAATTTGTTTTGGGTTATCCTGTAGGTTAATTGTAAGCCTCTGACTTTCCTTTTGAAATTGTGGACTTAAAGTAGATATAATTGCATCGGTTCTTGATGTTCACATTTTACTTTTAGAAACTAGAAATGTGTCAGTATGACACAGATGCCCCCGCCCAGGGTTATCCTCACCCACACACAGGCATTTTGCAAAAATTGAAGTTGAAAAAAGGGCCATAACTCTTATAATAATTGGCAGATTTTACCCTAAATCGAACTTGACCATATTTTATGATTATAAACCTATGTATAAAATATGAATCCAATACACAAATCAATCTTTTTTAAAAAATATCGGAAGGAAAACATCTTTTGAAGGTGAAAAAGGGCCGTAACTCCAAAAATAATTGGTGCATTTTACCATAAATCAAACTTGACCTATATTTTATAATTATATGCTTGTGTATAAAATATGAATTCAATTCACTAATCTTTTCAAAAGTTATGGAACGAAAACCATTTTCCGAAGTTGAAAAAGGGCCGTAACTCCCAAAATAATTGGTGGATTTTACCCTAAATCGAGCTTGACCTACATTTTATGATAATATACCTGTGTATAAAATTTGAATCCAATACACCAATCCTTTCAAAAGATATTGCACGGAAAGCATTTTTCAAAGGTGAATCCAATACAATAATCTATTCAAAAGATATCGAACTGAAACCATTTTTCAACTATTTTTCAACATTGAAAAAGGGCCGTAACTCCAAAAATAATTGGTGGATTTTACCCTAAATCGAACTTGACCTATATTGTATAATTATGTTAAAATATGAATCCAATACACTAATCTTTTCAAAAGTTACGGAACAGAAACCATTTTTCAAAGTTGAAAAAAGGCCATAACTCCCAAAATAATATGTGGATTCTACTCTAAATCGAACTTGACCTACATTTTATGATTATATACCTGTGTATAAAATTTCAATCCAATACACCAATCCTTTCAAAAGATATTGCACGGAAAGCATTTTTCAAAGTTGAAAATTTTTCAAAGTTAAAAAGGGCCATAATTCCCAAAATAATTAGTGGATTTTACCCTAAATCGAACTTCATCTACATTTTATGATTATATATCTGTGTATAAAATTTCAATCCAATACACCAATCCTTTCAAAAAATATCGCACGGAAACCATTTGTGTTACGTTCGGGACGGACGGGCGTACAGACAGCGGTGATACTATATGCGCCCCCATTGAAAATGGCGGGGACATAAAAAATTCGAGTCAAATTCTATGTGTGCTTGATGTGACATTTTAGTATTTTGAGCAGTATTTGTATTATCGAGCCATATGAAGTAAAAGTACAAGTGGGAACTTGATGCTATCAAACGGCATAGTGAGTTGGCTAATTCTCAGTGCATGTGCACTTTAAATCTGTTCTAAAGATTAATTTTACAGTGTGGCCATGCCGCTGTACCCTTCCATTCTTTTGTTACTAGGCAACCACTTAAGAAGAGAGATTTGACCACAATATTATTTGATTCCAAACAGTAAATAATCTACCATGTTAATTGTACAGACGAGTCTATAAATGAACCAACTATGTAGAAAATAAGGATTAGTTCGCATTACATATTGAATGGACCTCATATTTAAGGGAGACCATGGTTGTTTTGCATTTTGGTACATTACACAGGGTGTTTTGGTACACTGAACTCCAATTTCACTACCTTTTCTGTCTTTTAATAATATCCTTTTACATTTGTGTTTAAAGTACTTAATATGTTCCATCTTTCAATGATTGATTGATTGAGTTGGGGTTTAACGACACGTCAACCCTTGTGGGTCATTTTGTGTCGTCTCCCAGAGAAAGGGAGAAAAGAGATAGAAGAGATAGTAGAAGAGATGAAAGAGAGGAATAGAGAAGAAAGAGGAACAGGAATAAAAGTGAAGAAACAGAAGAAATAAAAACATTCCCCCTCTACCCTTACCTGCTACAAGGATAGCAGGCCTTGCCCAACTGTAAGCCCTGATAACGCAAGATACACGACACCTTCCCACCACCCAACCACCCCCCATCTTTCAATGAACATACTATCAGAAACATGTGATAATTATCAATTTTGCACTTGAAAATTAGATATTTTCCTTCTAAAATGTTTAAAAAAAATGCTTTCAACTGCATGAACGCAGCTAATCATTTATGTAATAATTTAATGACTGTATGCAATTTTTTTTTTGTATTGTCCCAACCAGGTAAATATATCAGATGTTCCCAAACAGGAGGCACTGTTTCCCAATCAGACATCACAAATGTCATGTGTTCCAAAATGGGATACACAGAGGTGCAGAGAAAAATAATTGATTTTAAACCTCAATAATTTTTTTCTAGGCACTTTTAAAAAAATTCTGAACGGTCAAGTTAGATAATTTATTTATCTTTAAGCTCCCAAAATTTGGTGAAGATTGGTGATATATTTTTTTTTCCTTTTCTGAGGGTACTACAAAAATGATCAAATGATGCCTAATCGGATCAAGTTGCTAAGGCCAGAATTTTTTTTATTTTCAGATTCTCGGGAGCGCCGACCCGATTTTTTTGAAAACCAAACTTAAAACAAGAGCTCCACCAAGCGGGGCATTTTACGCCCGTGGCAAGTAAAAAGATGTAGCACAAAAACTTGCTCCTGTACAATTCAGTGCTCCGGATATAAACTGTAAGTGGAATTACAAAAAAAAAAAAAAAAAAAAAATTCATTGAGGCACATCTCTGCTGATATTTGGTGAACTGTAATCTAAGCGACCAAGCTGGCCCAGGAATTAAGGAAGAAGTGACTTCTCCCTCCTGGGAAAACAGGGAGAAGTTTGCTGCTTCTAGGGAGAAGTGCTTTCTGACGGAGGACACACCACAGAAGCATGACTATATTATAAGCTCATATGAGCCTTTGGCTGATTTGTTTTTCCTATACTTCAATATCGGACCAAACAATAACAAAACAAAAATAAACAACAAAAAAAACAAGAGGCCCACGGGCCACAACTCGCTCACCTGAGTGAAACCGCCACTGCAGATATGCAGATGGCATGCAACATTTTTCCAATACTCTTATGACAAGGCAATGGCTTAAACAGTTTTTGAAATATCTTGCTTACAAGGTTAAAATGCTGAAATTTTCAAAACGTTACAAGTAAAATAAGTCACCCCCAATGCCTCCTACCAACTTTTGAGTCAACTGGCATTTCGGTGCAGTAGAAGAAGCAAAAAATAGATTTTCAAGATGGCTGCCATCTTGGATTTCCGATCGGAATGATTATAGCTATTTTCTGATCTACAAGTCACCCTGATGCTTCCTACTAAGTTTCAAGTCAATTGACTTTTAGGTTTAAGAGAAGAAGCGAAAAATAGATTTTCAAGATGGCTGTCATGGAGGCCATCTTGGATTTCCAATTGGCACGATTTGAGCTATTTTTTATGTACAAGTCATCCCGATGCTTCCTAGCAAGTTTGGAGTCAATTGGCCTTTCGGTTCAGGAGAAGAAGCGAAAAATAGCTTTTCAAGATGGCTGCCATGGTGGCCATCTTGGATTTCTAATCAGCACAATTTTAGCTATTTTTGATTTATAAGTCACCCCAATGCTTCCTAACCAGTTTGGAGTCAACTGGCTTTTGGGTTTCGGAGTAGAAGCGAAAAATAGATTTTCAAGATGGCTGCCATGGTGGCCATCTTGGAATTTGGACCGACACGATTTTAGCTATATTTGATCTACAAGTCACCCTGATGCTTCCTAGCAAGTTTGGAGTCAATTGGCCTTTCGGTTCAGGAGAAGAAGCGAAAAAGATTTTCAAGATGGCGGCCATGGCGGCCATCTTGGATTTCCGATCAGAACGATTTTAGCTATTTTTTTTATCTACATTTCACCCTGATGCTTCCTACCAAGTATCGAGTCAATTGGCCCTGGGGTGTAGGAAGAGTAGGCCTTTAAAGCAATTGTTCACGCCGCATGACCCATGATGGACGACGGACATTGACTGACCACAATAGCTCACCATGCGCACTTCATGCTCAGGTGAACTAAAAATCTGAGCAAATTTGGCTTGGTGGCTTCAGAGAAGTCGTCAAATTCTCAACAATTTTCCCATATAAATGTTATGGGGCTCATACAAATGCATAGGGAAGCAAACTTGACCTTGCCGTAAAAAGGTCAAATGTCAACGTACGATAATCTTTTCAGCAATTTTGGTAGATCTCCTGTCCCTGATGATTTGTGCACAGATTTAGCCCCAAGGCATCCTCAGTTCTGAAGAAGAAGATTTTTAAAGGGTCTTACCATATATGGGCATGGTGGCCATCTTGGTCGACCTACCGCGACCATTTTAGCAATCTTTCGTTCCCCTGACTTAAGAAGGCACAATATGAAATTTGAGCAAATTTGGCTCAGTGGCTTCAGAGAAGAAGAAATTTAAAATTCTCAACAATTTTCCTATTCAAATGTATGGGGCTCATACAAATGCATAGGGAAGCAAACTTGATCCTGCTGTAAAAAGGTCAAATGTCAACGTACGACAATTCTTTTGGCAACTTTAGTAGACCTCTCCTTCCCGATGATGTGTGCAAAGATTCAGCCCCAAGGCATTCTCGGTTCTGGAGAAGAAGATTTTTAAAGGTTTTAACCATATATGGGCATGGCGGCCATCTTGGTCAACGGACCATGACAATTTTAGCAATCTTTTGTTTCCCCACCCTAAGGTGGCTCCATATGAAATTTGAACAAAATTAGCTCAGAGGCTTCAGAGGAGAAGTCGTTTGAAACTCTTAACAATTTTCCCATTCAAATGTATAGAGCTCATACAAATGCATAGGGAAGCGAACTTGACCTTGCCGTAAAAAGGTCAAACGTCAATGTACGATAATTCTTTTAGCAACTTTGGTTGACCTCTTGTCCCCGATGATTCGTGCAAAGATTCAGCCCCAAGGCATCCTCGGTTATGGAGAAGAAGATTTTTAAAGGTTTTTACCATATATGGGCATGGCGGCCATCTTGGTCAACGGACCGCGACAATTTTAGCAATCTTTTGTTTCCCCACCCTAAGGTGGCTCCATATGAAATTTGAACAAAATTAGCTCAGAGGCTTCAGAGGAGATGTCGTTTGAAACTCTTAACAATTTTCCCATTCAAATGTATAGAGCTCATATAAATGCATAGGGAAGCGAACTTGACCTTGCCGTAAAAAGGTCAAACGTCAACGTACGACAATTCTTTTAGCAACTTTGGTTGACCTCCCGTCCCCAATGATTCATGCAAAGATTCAGCCCCAAGGCATCCTCGGTTATGGAGAAGAAGATTTTTAAAGGTTTTTACCATATATGGGCATGGCGGCCATCTTAGTCGACGGACCGCGACCATTTTAGCAATCTCTCGTTCCCCCACCCTAAGGAGGCTCCATATGAAATTTGAGCAAAATTGGCTCAGCGGCTTCAGAGAAGAGTTCGTTTGAAAATGTTAACGGACGGACGGACGGACGGACGCACGCACGGACAGACGGACGGACGGACGGACGACGGACGAAAAGTGATCACAATAGCTCATCCTGAGCAGAGCTCAGGTGAGGTAAAAAAAAAAAAAATGCTGCAAGAAATTTTTTTGTAAACCTTTAACTTGTTTAATACTGATTTTATTTTTGTTCTTCAAGGGAGCCAAATCAGAAGAGTATTAAAATAAAATAAAAAAATCCAAAAAGAATTATGTATTCATTGAGGCAATTCTAACAAATATCCTAAACAAGTTCTATGAGGAAATAAGAATAAAGCAAGGTCTTTCTAACATATCGTTCTGTCCATTAAGGATTCTTTACAACAGCAAATTCATTATAATGGCAACAACTTTGGGAACAAATGCTGTCGTTGTAAGGAGGGTTCACTGTATCTGGTTATCCTTACCTAGAGCTACAAGACAAATAGGTCTATCTACACTGGCTTTCCTCACAAACACTAAGATCCACTTTCTCTGCACAGCACATAAAGATCTCATGGTAGCGAACATTTATACCTGGTGGCCATCTCTGAAAATTGTTCTTGACTCAACAAGTACTTAAGGTGAACAGATACACCTCAAGATTTAGTTGCCATTTTTACATGAGAGGAACCTTTTGTGACTTCCTGTTTGCTTTTCCAGTACATCAATCCCTTTCTGAAATGGAGACTGCTCTAAAAGGAAAGAGGAAAAAAAAAATTTGTGACAGAGTTACCTCCTGAAAGTGTATCTATTCCCCTTTATTCTGAAGCTCAGACTTGAACTTGGGGAGTTCTGACCTACCCAGGCTGGGAAGTATTCCCTTGGATCAAAATACTCTCCTGTCATGGAGGCTGTCCTGTAATCACCGTAGTCTGCCTGCAGAGCATACGCTGCTACCAGGAAACATTTCTCCTCCAAACACCCGTGATGGTAGTTTAAAACATTATCTTTCAACTGTAGGTAGTACAAATGACGCGTCGTTTTTTCTCTGCAAACATGCAAAACAGATTAAAAATACTTCAGTGAAACAGCACCTCATCTTTAGACACAAAGAAACAAGACATGGTTGTTACTTCTTGAAAACAATATTGTTTTTTCAATCATCTTGGTGTGTTAAACAATGATACAGTCACATGGATGGAATTGAGAGTTTACATGGCTGTGTACTTATATACAACTTCCTTTTCATAATCATCCATGTTTGCATAGTGCTGCCATCAATCATTTAATGCTTAGCACATTGAGTAAAAATATCAGATGACATTTTGATATAGTCATTCTTTCAACAGAAAACAGGGTTACATAAACTGTCACCATAGCATACAATGTCAAACCATGGAACACAATAATAATCTTCAATATAAAATACAGTTTGATATAGGAAACACTTTGCAAGAAATGTCAAACCCTGTTTTCTGGAAAAAAACAACAAAAATATCAATTTGTCATATACTGAAGAGAAAGGTTAAATTATAAACATGATCACATATGCAAACAGCAAAACCCTACACATCTGTACTAACAGGTCTGGCAGGGTCTATGTCATTCACTGTACAAATTCTCTTACTCTTAGGCTGAACCATGTACATAAATGTTGGTTTTCCCACACACTATCAACATCACACATCTCATTTGTCCTTCAAGTGCTTGGTCCATTTATTTTAAATTCAAGTAAGCCACTATACAGAGATTTGATAACAAAATGAAGTTATCCTAAATAAGTTATCCTAAGTTAGACAAGCAGTGAAATATGAAAACTGTAATAATACTCACTGTTTGTTGGATATTGAAACAAACAATAGCACACAATATGTCTTACCTCAGCAACACAACTTGATCAACATAAAACTGCACTCGGAAGTACAATGTCAAGAGTGGTTTGCCATGACCATCAAATCCCTAGACAAATGGAATACAAGAATACTCTTCAATAAAAAAACACCATAGATCCAGCTCAATATTTTTAGAACGCGTTCTGGATACTCATTAGAAGTACCTTGAGACACTTCTAATGGGTATCCACATTTATTTTTCTGGAGAAGTTAGACAAGAAATCCGCGGAAGGCGTCATCGCACCTGCTGGTGCAAAAGTCACAGGAGCCACAATCAGAACGTGGTTATTAAATAAGTTTATTTCATTCTTAGCAGTGCTTACTTGGAAAACTGGGTTGAAAAAAATGTAGACAAAGTGCCTAGTGGGGCACATACTTTCCAGGCCAGTCCCATTCCCTCTAATGGCTATATCTTCAGCACTGACTTTTCGTATCATACAGCCCAATGATAATCCGTAAAATGTGTAAAAGTCACTGGAGCATGAAATATAGGTCAAGGTCATGGGTCAAGGTACCTGCTAATTCAGTACATCAAGGAAAAGCACAATGCAAGGTATGGTGGTTGTAGGCCTTATAGTTGAGGAGTTATCAAACATCAACGTAAAATGTGTCAAATATAGGTCAAGGTCACTGGGTCAAAGTACCTGCCAAGCCAGTGCAATGAGGTGAAGCACTATGCAAGGTATAGTGGTTGTAGGTCTTATATTTGAGGAGATACCGAACATCAACATAAAATGTGTCAAAGTCACTGGAGTGCACAATATAGGTCAAGGTCACCAGGTCAAGGTACCTGCCAAGTCAGTACATCGAGAAGAAGTGCTATATAAGGTTTGGTGGTTGAAGGCCTTACAGTTGAGGACATATGGTAGGGTGAGGTAAAAGGTGTAAAAGACAATGGAGCGCGAAATATAGGTCAAGGTCACCCAGTGAAGCTACCTGCGGAGTCCGTACATTGAGGAGAAGCACTATGCAAGGTTTGATGGTTGTAGGCCTTACAGTTGAGGAGATATTGAACGTTGACGTAAAATGTGTAAAAGGCACTGAAGCGCAAAATATAGGTCAAGGTCACCGGGTCAAGATACCTGCAGAGTCAGTACATCTAGGAGAAGCACTATGCAAGGTTTGGTGGCTAGAGGTCTTACACTTGAGGAGATCTGGAACATTGACGTAAATTATGTCAAAGTCACTGTAGCCAAAATATAGGTCAAGGTCACCAGGTCAAGGTATCTGCCAAGTCAGTACATTGAGAAGAAGCACTTTTGCAAGGTTTGATGGTTGTAGGCCTTATAGTTGAGGAGATATCGAACATCGACGCAAAATATGTCAAAGTCACTGGAGCGCAAAATATAGGTCAAGGTCACCGGGTCAAGGTACCTGCCAAGTCAGTACATCTAGGAGAAGCACTATGCAAGGTTTGGTAGTTGTACGCCTTATAGTTGAGAAGATCTGGAACGTCAACGTAAATTGTGTCAAAGTCAATGGAGCGCAAAATATAGGTCAAGGTCACTGGGTCAACATACCTGCCAAGTCAGGAGGTCAGGGAGATGTGTCATGCAAGGTATGATGGTTGTTGTAGAATTGTAGTTGATTAGAATACTAACTTCGACGTAAATGTCGAACTTCGACATAACAGAACTGTTAACAGACAGACGGACGGATGAACGGACAGACGAATGGAAAAGCGGGCACCTATGTCTCAAAGTCGGGAGGTCAGGGAGATGTTTCATACAAGGTTTGATGGTTGTTTAGTTTTGTAGTTGATTAGAATACAAACTTTGACATAAATGTCGAACTTCGACATAACAGAACTGTTAACAGACGGACAGACGAACAGACAGACGAATGGAAAAGTGGGCACCTATGTCCCAGTCAGGAGGTCAGGGAGATGTTTCATGCAAGGTTTGATGGTTGTTTAGTCTTGTAGTTGATTAAAATACTAACTTTGACATAAATGTCGAACTTCGACATAAATGTTGACAGACGGACGGACGAATAGACAGACATACGGAAAAGCGGACACCTATGTCGCAAAGTCAGGAGGTCAGGGAGATGTTTCATGCAGGGTTTGATGGTTGTTTAGTCTTGCAGTTGATTAGAATACTAACTTTGACATAAATGTCGAACGTCGACATAAATGTTGACAGACGGACAGACGGACGGAGGGACTGACGGACGGACGGAAAATCGGACGCCTATATCGCACCCTGCTACAAGCAGGTGCGATAAAAAATACCAATTTTGGAAAAAAAAAATTGCATTATCTGGAGCTAATAATACAACCTGACAACAGAAGTTACTATAAGTATAAATCATCTTAAAAACTACAAAAGTGTCCATGGGACACGGATGCCCCAGCATGGTGCCCTTTGTATCATACAATGCTTAAACTACAGGCAAAGAGTGGTGGTCCAGAGAGATAATGCAACCAACATAATAGAGATCTTCTAGGTAAGAAAAAAAGGAATCCATCACTGATGTTCAATGGAGATGGGAAAATCCCAACCTGAGGGTCCAATGTTCCAGTGGGAAATGAGGCTGATTATATTAATAAGTAAGACAATGTAGCATGTCTAATGGACTGTGAAATAGAGGTCAAGGTCAAATATGGATGACTGCACTCAAGAGGCCATGCTAAGATGTATGCATGTACTAAGTATCAATGACTGTAGGAATAGTACTGAGAAACTGACCAAAACACAAACACTTCACAAGTACCAAATATCACTCTGTAGGACCAATAATTACTGAGAAACTGACCTAAACGGAAAACTTAAGAAAGTCACTGAACAGTGAAATATACGTCACCTAAAAATCATCAAGGCAAACATTTTGAGCAAGATTCATGATGATCACTTAAACAATGGGACCTCTAGAGTGTCAACAAGGTTTTCCTTTGATTTGGCCTGGTGACCTAGTTTCTGACATCAGGTGACCCAGTTTTAAACTAGACCTAGAAATCATCAAGGCAAACATTTTGAGCAATACTTATGATGATTATTTAAAAAATGTGACCTCTGGAGTGTTAACAAGGTTTTCCTTTGATTTGGCCTGGTGACTTAGTTTTTGATGCCACGTGACCCAGTTTCAAACTTGACTTAGAAATCATCAAGACAAACATTTTGGGCAAGATTCATGATGATTGCTTCAAAAATGTGACTTCTAGAGTGTTAACAAGGTCTTCCTTTGATTTGGCCTGGTGACCTCGTTTTTGACTCCAAGTGACCCAGTTTCTAACTTGAACTAGAAATCATCAAGACAAACTTTTTGAGCAAGATTCATGACGATTGTTTCATAAATGTGACCGCTAGAGTGTTAACAAGGTTTTACACTGATGTGGCCAGGTGACCTAGTTTTTGACCCTGTGTGACCCAGTTTTGAACTTGACCTAGAAATCATCAAGACAAACATTTTGAGCAAGATTCATGATGACTGCTTCAAAAATGTGACCGCTAGAGTGTTAACAAGGTTTTTGCTGATTTGGCCCTGTGACCTAGTTTTTTACCCCAAGTGACCCAGTTTCTAACTTGACCTAGAACTCCTCAAGACAAACATTTTGAGCAAGATTCATGATGATTGCTTCAAAAATGTGACCACTAGAGTGTTAACAAGGTTTTCCTTTGATTTGGCCTGGTGACCTAGTTTTTGACCCCAAGTGACCCAGTTTCAAACTTGACCTAGAAATCATCAAGACAAACATTTTGGACAAGATTCATGATGATTGCTTCAAAAATGTTACCTCTATAGTGTTAACAAGGTCTTCCTTTGATTTGGCTTGGTGACCTAGTTTTTGACTCCAAATGGCCCAGTTTCAAGCTTGAACTAGAAATCATCAAGACAAACATTTTGAGCAAGATTCATGATGATTGCTTTATAAATGTGACCACTAGAGTGTTAACAAGGTTTTACATTGATGTGGCCAGGTGACCTAGTTTCTGACCCCACATGACCCAGTTTCAAACTAGACCTATAAATCATCAAGACAAACATTTTGAGCAAGATTCATGATGATTGCTTCAAAAATGTGACCGCTAGAGTGTTAACAAGGTTTTCTGCTGATTTGGCCCTGTGACCTAGTTTTTTTACCCCGACCCAGTTTCAAATTTGACCTAGAAATCAAGACAAACATTTTGAGCAAGATTCATGATGATTGCTTCAAAAATGTGACCGCTAGAGTGTTAACAAGGTTTTCTGCTGATTTGGCCTGGTGACCTAGTTTTTGACCCCAATTGACCCAGTTTCAAGCTTGACCTAGAAATCATCAAGACAAACATTTTGGACAAGATTCATGATGACTGCTTCAAAAATTTACCTCTATAGTGTTAACAAGGTCTTCCTTTGATTTGGCTTGGTGACCTAGTTTTTGATTCCAAATGACCCAGTTTCAAACTTGAACTAGAAATCATCAAGACAAACATTTTGAGCAAGATTCATGATGATTGCTTTATAAATGTGACCGCTAGAGTGTTAACAAGGTTTTACACTGATGTGGCCAGGTGACCTAGTTTTTGACCCCAAGTGACCCAGTTTCAAACGACCTATAAATCATCAAGACAAACATTTTGAGCAAGATTCATGATGATTGCTTTATAAATGTGACCGCTAGAGTGTTAACAAGGTTTTCTTTTGATTTGGCCTGGTGACCTAGTTTTTGATCCCAAGTGACCCAGTTTCAAATTTGACCTAGAAATCATCAAGACAAACAATTTGAGCAAGATTCAAGATGATTGCTTGAAATATATGACCTCTAGAATGTTAACAAGGTTTTCTGCTGATTTGGCCAGGTGACCTAGTTTTTGACCCGTGACCTAGTTTCGCACTTGACCTAGAACTCATCAAGACAAACATTTTGAGCAAGATTCATGATGATTGCTTCAAAAATGTGACCGCTAGAGTGTTAACAAGGTTTTCTGCTGATTTTGCCCAGTGACCTAGTTTTTTATCTGAAGTGACCCAGTTTCGAACTTGACCTAGAACTCACGACATTTTGAGCAAGATTCATGATGATTGCTTCAAAAATGTGACCGCTAGAGTGTAAACAAGGTTTTCCTTTGATTTGGCCTGGTGACCTAGTTTTTTACCCTAAGTGACCCAGTTTCGAACTTGACCTAGAAATCATCATTTTGAGCAATATTCATGATGATAGCTTCAAAAATGTGACCTCTAGAATGTTAACAAGTTTTTCCTTTGATTTGGCTTGGTGACCTAGTTTTTGACCCCAAGTGACCCAGTTTGGAACTTGACCTAGAATTCATAAAGGCAAACATTCTGGGCAAGTTTCATCAAGACTGGATCAAAACTGTGACCTCTAGAGTGTTAACAAACTAATTGTTGACGACTGATGACGGACGACAGACGACGGACGAAGGACAGAGGGTGATCACAATAGCTCACCCTGAGCTTTTGCTCAGGGGAGCTAAATACTGATTAGCCAGAGTTGTCTTCCTTGTTCTCGACACATCGTCTCGATATGATTTAGCCATCTGTGAAGTTTCATGAATATATTCCATACAGTTTAAGAGTTATGAGCAGGACATGAATTTTCAGCATAACACTACATGGATTTTAAGCAAAAACGGAATCAGCCAGAGTTGTCTTCTTTATTTGTGACACATTATCTGTGAAGTTTCATGAATACATTCCATACTATATAGGAGTTACGAGTCGGACACTACACTGATTTTAGGCAAGGGAGTTAATTCAAATTCCAAATTAGCCAGAGTTGTCTTAATCGAGACACATCATCTCGATATGATTAAGCCATCAGTTATGAGTCGGACACAAAGAAAGCATTACACTACATGGATTTTTGGCAAGGAAAGTTAATTCAAACAAGAGGCCCATGGGTCACAATTCGCTCACCTGCATATTTGCAAATGCCATGTAACAGTCTTCTAGTATTGCCACAGCAAATGGGACACAAATTTGACCATATCATAAAAAGGTCAAAGGTCATCCTAGTCTCATCATTTTAACAAAGTCGGTAGACTTTGAGTCCCTGATGCTGTATACCAAGATTTAGCCCCAAAGCTTTGTTAGTACTGGAGAAGAAAATTTTGATCCTAACTAAAACATTTTACTATTTTAATCATACACTGTAAGTTTTAGCCATTAGTCATAAATACATATTGAAAAAAAAATGATTTTTCAACTTTTCCCCCAATACAAATCGAAAGAGACGCAAATTTGACCTTGCTGTAAAAAAGTCAAAGGTCAACCTATGATCATCATTTGAACAAATTTGGTAGAGCTTGAGTCCTCGATGCTATATACCAAGATTCAGCCCCAAAGCTTTCTTGGTTCTGGAGAAGAAGATTTTCAAGAGTTTTACCATATATGGCCATGGCGGCCATCTTGTTCAATTGCGCGGAACCATTTGAACAAATTGGCAATACCCTTTCGACAGAAGGCCCATGTGAAATCTGGTGAAAATTGCTCAAGCAGTTTCAGAGAAGAAGATGCTTAAAAATTACACAATTTTATACATGTATATAGCCCAGTGGCAAGGGCAGATAACCCTCAAGGGACAAAATTTTGATTATAACTAAAATGTTTTACTATAATCACACATTGTAAGTTTCAGCTATTAGTCTTTAAAAAATTCTGAGAAAATGACTTTTCAACATTTTCCCCATACAAATGCATGGGGATGCAAATTTGACCTTGCCCTAAAAGGTCCACTTACAGTCATCATTTGAACAAACTTTGTAGACCTTGAGTCCTCACTGCTATATACCAAGATTCAGCTCTAAAGCTTTCTTGATTCTGGAGAAGAAGACTTTTAAGTGTTTCTTCTTTATATGGGCATTGTGACCATCTTGTTCAATTGCATGGAACCATTTGAACAAATTGGCAATACCCTTTTGACTAAAGGTCCCATGTGAAATCTAGTGAAAATTTCTCAAACGGTTTCAAAGAAGACATTTAAAAATTATACAATTTTATACATGTATATAGCCCAGTGGCAAGGGCAGATAACCCTCTGGGGACAAAATTTTGATTATAACTAAAATGTTTTACTACTTTAATCATACATTGTAAGTTTCAGCCATTAGTCTTTAATACATTTTGAGAAAATGACTTTTCAACAATTCCCCCATATAAATGTATAGGGGCTCAAATTTGATCTTGCTGTAAAAAGGTCAAAGGTCAACTTAGGGTTATCATTTGAACAAACTTGGTAGTCCTTGAGTCCTTGATGCTATATACCAAGCTTCAGCCCCAAAGCTTTCTTGGTTCTGGAGAAGATTTTTAAGTGTTTTTACCATATATGGGCATGGTGGCCATCTTGTTCGATGGCACGGAACCATTTGAACAACTTGGCAATATCCTTTTGACAGAAGGCCCCATGTGAAATCCAGCGAAAACTGCTCAAGCCATTTAAAAAAAGAAATTTAAAAACAAGAGGACCATGATGGCCCTATATCGCTCACCTGAGCAAACAGGTTACCAAAGGAACATTTTTGCCAAGTTGTATTGAAATCGGTCCCGTAGTTTCTGACAAGAATATTTTTAAAGTTTTCTATATAGATATATAGGGCAAAATAAGCCCTGCCCCCTTAGCAGCCCCGTTTTTTGATGAATCATAACAGCTTGAACAATTTTGGTACAGGGTCACCAAAGAAACATTCCTGCCAAGTTATATTGAAATCGGTCCATTGGTTTATGACTAGAAGATTTTTAAAGTTTTCTATATACATATAGATATATAAGGAAAATAAGCTCCGCCCCCAAGCGGCCATGTTTTTTGACATATCATGATGGCTTGAACATTCTTGGTAGAGGGTCACAAAGGAAATATTTCTGCCAAGTTATATTGAAATGGGTCTAGTGGTTTCTGACAAGAAGATTTTTAATATTTTCTATATAGATATATAGGGAAAATAAGTCCTGTCCCCTGGTGGCCATGTTTTTTTGACGAATCATAATGGCTTGAACATTCTTGGTAGAGGGTTACCAGAGGAACAGTTCTGCAAAGCTATATTGAAATTGCTTCTTATAAGATTTTTAAAGTTTTCTATATAGATAAAATAAGCCCCGCCCCCTAGCGGCCATGTTTTTTGATGAATCATGATGGCTTGAATATTCTTGGTAGACGGTCACCAAAGAAACATACCTGCCAAGCTTTCTTGAAATTGGTCCAATGGTTATGACAAGAAGATTTTTAAAGTTTTCTATATAGATATATGCGGCCATGTTTTTTGACAAATCACAACTGCTTGAACAATCTTGGTAGAAGGTCACCAAGGAAACATTTCTGCCAAGTTATACTGAAATAGGTCCCATGGTTTCTGACAAGAAGATTTTCAAAGTTTTCGATATAGATATATACGGAAAATAAGCCCTGCCCCTATTGGCCATGTTTTTTGACGAATAATGACTGCTTGAACAATCTTGGTAGAGGGTCACCACGAACATTTCTGCCAAGTTATACTGAAATCGGTCCAGTGTTTTCTGACAAGAAGATTTTTAAAGGCTTCTATATATAGAAAATAAGCCCCGCCCCCTCCCTGGCGGCCATGCTTTTTGACAAATCATGATGGCTTGAACAATCTTGGTAGAGGATCACTAAAGGAACATTTCTGCAAAAGTATATTGAAATCAGTCCAGTGGTTTTTGAAGATTTTTAAAGGTTTTTCTTTTGGTTGCCATGGCAACTTGAATTCTGCATGGATTCCAAATCTTTGAATAATCTTTAGTCAGTATCACCCAAGGATCAATCCTGTGAAATTTGGTTAAAATTAGCTCAGTGGTTTAGGAGGAGATGTTTAAAGATTGTGGACGGACAGACGCACAGTGAGTGATCACAATAGTTCACCTTGAGCCTTCAGCTCAAGTGAGCTAATTACACAATTTTATAGCTGTATATAGCCCAGGGGCAAGGGCAGATAATCCCAGGGGACAAAATTTTGATTATAACTAAAATGTCTTACAACTTTAATCACTCACTGTAAGTTTCTGCCATTAGTCTTTAATACATTTTGAGAAAATGAATTTTCAACGTTTTCCCCATACAAATGCATGGGGACGCAAATTTGACCTTGCCGTAATAAGGTCAAAGGTCAACCTAGGGTCATCATTTGAACAAACATGGTAGACCTTCAGTCCATGATGCTATATACCAAGATTCAGCCCCAAAACTGTCTTGGTTCTGGAGAAGTAGATTTTTTAGTGTGTTTAACATATATGGGCATGGGGGCCATCTTGATTAATGGACCGTGACCATTTGTACAAATTTTCAATCCCCATTTAACAGAAGGATCGACATAGAGTTTAAAGAAAATTGGCCCAAGGCTTTCAGAGAAGTCATTCAAAGGTGTGGACGGACCGATGACAGATGGACGACGGACGGCAAGTGATCACAATAGCTCATCCTGAGCTTTGCTCAGCTGAGCTAGAAAACGAATTAGCCAGGGTTGTCTTCCTTGTTTGCTACACAGCATCTCAATATGATTAAGCCATCTGTGAAGTTTCATGAATATATTCCATATGGTATAAGCCTGCTACCAATTTTCAGCATTACACTAAAGGGGTTTTAGGCAAGGGGTATAATTGAACCAAAGTAGACATAGTTCATTTCATTGTTCGCGACACATCGTCTAGGTATGATTAAGTCATCTGTGAAGTTTCATGAATATATTCCATATGGTTTAGGAGTTATGAGCCACACACTACATGAACTTTAGGCAAGGGGAGTTAATTCAAAAATGGAAATGGCCAGAGTAGTTTTCCTTGTTTGCGACACATCATCTCTATATGATTTATGCATCTGTGGAGTTTCATGAATATGAAGTTTTTTAAAAGTAAAACATATTTTAACGAGTAATACTTAACCTATAGATAATGTGCTATTCTATTCTGTTTTCACACCTTCCACAGAAAAAAAACGACCTTTCAGTCGTTAATTAAAGTCTTAAACCAGAAGGTCCCTTAGGCAGTTACCTGTGTGACGTAACTCTTCCCGCTCAATTGACCACGTGTCAGTTTCTTTTATGTGTAAAACAATAGACACAATTAGGAGAGATAAGCGAGGGTGGGCGGAGGGAGATAATTGATTATCTATAGGTTAAGTATTACTCGTTAAAATATGTTTTACTTTTAAAAAACTTCATTTTAACTTCATAATACATTAACCTATAGATAATGTGCTAGAATTTGCAGAATAGGAGGGAGGTGCTCTCCTAATTCTAACACCAATAATATCTCACCACTTCTGGTTAAGACTCAGGAAACTCAAAGGAATCAGATACATTCTAATTCTATATTTAATAGAAAGAATGGTCTAGATTCACAAAATAGCTTTAAGGTGTTATGATCTAACAACCTTATATATATTAGTAGACTCTAGAGGAAGCCAGTTCTTAAGTCTCAGAGACCTAACATTGGCCCCCCCCCCTCTTTTTTTTCTTTTTGGGAAACAACAATTGGCTTCAAAAAGAAAAGGGAGTCATTGAGACATAACATAAATATTCCATCGCAAAGTAAGCTAGGAATATAGAAAATTTTGAAAACAAAATTTGTAAAACAAAAAGCCAAGACCATACACTGTAAGTAGTCTATGTAGGATCTTGAATAAATGAGAAAAAATCTACTCGGTGGAGTTTCCTATAGATAACTGACATATGTAGATATTTTGGATAAAATTCTAGATATGTGAAGCTATGTAATTGTAATAGTCTAAGCTATTAGAATTATAAACTAATTAAATTCTGTTAATTGGAGCGACAGGACAGTTTCCGATGAACAGACACAGACTTAAAATAACCATAATGTGTAATTATTTCCCTTGATCAAATTAAAGAAGGGGAGATAATAAAAGTAGATGGAGTTAACTTAACTATAACTAAGTTATCCATCAGAAGAAAAAAAAGTATAGACAAACATAATGGTTAAAACTATTGCTAGACTAATTGTATAACGAATTTTTAGTCAAGCAATAAAATAATACAGAGTTGCATATAACTGCTGGGAAGAAAAAACAACCTAAACCATTGATAATTAGTTTTGTCATAGACATATAAAAGCGTTTGATGTCCTGACAAAAAATAAAGAATAAACTGTCAACATCATAACTAAAGAGTTTGACAGAGAATAAGAGAGATAAGAATAAGGTTGATCGCAGCAAACTGTATGACGGTCATAGTTTGGCTAAATCTTACCGTATTGATAAGATTAAACAATAATAAATAAGCTGGATAGAATCTTTCTATACCAGAAGATTGCCATGAAAAGTACTCCTGAGTAAATAATCATGGAAATCAAGAAATGTTAAAAATCCACTTTGATACGAATCAAAATGTTCATAAAAAGAGGACTCAGAGAAAAAGTAATAGTGTGATAATCTCTGAAGAAAGATTATACAATAATACTGATTATTAATCTCAAAAAACACTTAATTTAAAAGTTAAGAGATAGTATTACTATTCTATACGCATATTTAAGAATAGTAAGAAAAATATTAATACTAAATAAAAATTATACTACTGAACAAAATTCCCGCTATAAATCATAGGTTAAGCGTAACTATTATTTAAGCAAGGAATTATTAAACATATAACTCTCTATAAAATTACTGCCCGGAAATTTTATAGATAAATATTCAATCAATTTTTTTTTTTTTTAGAATTGAATATTAATAGAATAAAATCTATGTCTGCATAATTGGTAATTCCTGAAATATCAAATTACGTACTCGCAAATGAGTTCAGGAAGAAAATACATATATATATACTCTCGAGATCTATGTGTAAACCATAGAGAGTAATAATATTATTACCGCGATCCCTGACGGAAGGGTAAAAACATGTATATGAAAGAGATAATAATTAATTTAACGTCATATAGGTTTAAGATAAAATTTGTTTAATCTTTAACCAATATGCAGCAACAGTGACTCGATATTCTGTATTCGTACGTAGAAAAGGAGTACTTAGTCATTAGAATTTTGAATGATTGAAATAGAGATAATGGGATCTAAAAGGATGTATCTCCATGAACTGAATCGAAGGATAATATCCATTCTAAAAAAATAGGGCTTGTTTTAGGCTTAGTTTAACAAGCGTAGAACTGAATTATTTTCAAGTATTCATGAAGTCGTTATGCTCTGAATACTGAGAAAAATGTTAAAATATTGTTTAGGAAATAAAAAAAAGTGACTGTTCCACAATGTTAGCTAGATTTAAACCTGGAACGTAGCGAGAAGGTCAATCTAATTTAAAAGTAAGATGAGAAAGATAAATAATGAAGATAGATATATAAATATCGGAATAATATATTATCTCCAACAATTATCAAATAATCTGAATGTTTAAAGGCATAAATACTACTCGAAAGTTTATTTACCGAATGTATAATCGGAGAAAACTTTCAGTATGTTCAAAAACGTATCACAAAAGTAAGATCTGACCAGGAACGTAGGTGCAGCACTTACTAAGTTGTGAAGTTAATATAAACATATTTTATATTATAAATTGAAGCAGTGCATTTCAAAATCATCGACATCTTGAAATGACTTATTGTGTGGAAAAATAAATAAATATCCAGTTTCGGAAAGATATTTATCTATATATATAGACCATTTTTGATGCGGACTGGAAATCAAGATATTAATCTTTGCATTATTCGCAAACTGAACTTGAACTCTTAGCGAGAATTACTATGATCCCTTTAACGAATGTAAACATAAAGGAGGGGTAAAGAGATAATTAAGAGTGTCTTAATTCTTTACCGGCTCGTATACTAATAATTAAGGATGTTTTCCCTTTTGTTTAAGCCTAGACTATAGATTGATTAATATAATTATAATAATATCTGCTATTATGAGGTAAACTCTCGTTAATTAACCTCTAAGCATATATCAAAATATATATCAACATAATCTAGAGCTTCGGTAAGTTTAGAGGAAGGAAATGATTGACTTTGGCAGTTTCTGAATAGTTACAAAGTCAATAAAACAAAATATCAAAAGGAAAGTATTGTATATAAAATCTAATTTAGGCAATAATAATCTGTCACGTACTGAATAATTAATGCCTTTACTAAATATGTATCCATTGTCAATACCAAAGTTTGATTGACATGGACTCTAGTTATAAATAAAATATTAGAGGTATAGAGCTAGTCGAAGCAAAACTATTCCTCAATAAGATAAAGTAGACATATAATATACGAGGATTAATTGGGTCTAGAATTATAATCATAATAAAATTATTATTCCAATATGAAGAATCTTCAGCGTAATAGATTCTTACTGAGGCAAAAATATCTGGTATATTGCTATCGTAGTCTTAAATGATCCAGAAGAAAAAATAAAACAGGCAAAGTAAAGAACGTATCGAATTATATCTATGCCTAAATATAAGATTTTTTTCTTATTTATTATTTTATAGCAGAGTTTAGACAGAGCACGACTGACCTAGAATCTAATATAATCAATCAAAAGATAGTATAAAATAGAATAATAGCTTATCGGATCAACTATTTTCCATGTAGAAAAAGCAAAAGCAAAATATGTACCTCAACTAGAATTTTAAATCGTAGTAATCTAGAGAGGTAGCGAATAAATAAATAAACTGTTAATTTATTTATCTGGTTGGTGTAAATTTCCGATACCTTAAGAATGAAAAATTAATAGAAAGTAGAAAAGATCGATTGCTACTTTCTTGTCAATTTACTCCTTAGATTACATGCTGATTACATATCGGAGCATGTAGAAGAAAAACAGGGGAGGAAAGAAGAAAAATTTTTATATTTCGTGTATATTTTTCTTCTTATAAATAACGATAGTTTTATAGTTCACCTTTGCCCTAGAGCCGAATAAGGTGAATATGTAAGAAGTTAATCTCTTTGTAGCGAACAAAAGAGATATAATTATAGCTGGAAGTATCTTCTACACTTAGTGAATGAATTGCGAATTTGATCGTAACCGATAATTCTTAATTCATTTTCAATAATAAATATATATATAGAATTTAAGTCAAGTTCAAAAGTAACTGGACAGAATTCAACAATATAAATGGCTACTAGGTATTAGAACCCATCGCTGTAATTCAATAACCTATAATCCAAGACTATACATGTCTATAGTGGTTATATATGAATATATGTTGAGCCTGGAACACACTAGTAATCCGACACAAAGTCTACGAAACTACTGCCCGGTGGAATTTCGTTAGAATGACCTGGCACTACTCTACGAAGTGCCTCCCGATGAAATTTTCGTTAGAGCCGGAATTTAAACGCTGTCTAGCGAATAAAGAGATAAAACATCATTTGAATGACCTGGCACTAGTCTACGAACTGCTGCCCGGTAAGAATTTTGTTATAGTCGGAAGTTTAACTCTTTCTAGCGGATAAAAGAGATAAAACATAAGTTAATTTAAAATATTAATGGAATTACACACCTATAATAAGTCAATGGAATATTAAAAATTCTAGTCTGATTTGGGAAAGACTGTACAGAATTTTTTTTTGTATAAAAAGTTATTATGTATTTCACTTAATAACCTATATCCATTGACTTAAACGTGAATGGAGCTCTATGAACGATAATAGATTGTTCGGGAATTAGTAATCATTATTTTGACACTAGTTACCCGACACAATGACCGGACACTAATATTCGTAACTGTTGCCCGGTAAAGTTACAAGTAATTTGACAAATTGATCGGATAGTAGTATTCGTAACTCTAGTCCGATGAAAAAGGGAAATTATATATGAAAACTGAGCGGGCACAAGTATTCGAAACTTTTTCCCGAAGATAATTAATTATTAGGCAAAAATTGACCAGACACTTTCTGTAAAAGTTTGCCTGGTGAAAAATCAGAAATAATATAATAATATGACCGGGTATAAGTATCAGAAATATTACTGATACTTTGCCCAGTGAAAATTTTTTTTTTTTTTTTTTTTTTTTTTTTAATAATTAGACATAATGACCGGAAGTTAGTATACGAGACTATTTTGTCCGGTGAAATATGTCAGAAACTAAGTCTTTCCAGAAAATAATTAAATTATTGACTGGAGACTAGTTGACTGGTGACTGGTGACTGGGTGACTGGTGACTGGTGACTGGGTGACTGGTGAGTGGTGACTGGTGACTGGGTGACTGGTGACTGGTGACTGGTGCCTGGTTGACTGGCACCTGGATGACTGGTGACTGGTGCCTGGTTGACTGGCACCTGATTGACTGGTGACTGGTGAAGCTGATTGACTGGAGCCTGGTTGACTGGTGACTGGTGACTGGTGACTGGTGACTGGATGACTGGTGACTGGTGACTGGTGACTGGTGGACTTAGACTTTATAGGATACTAAGTACCCAAAGATGCCACCTTGATGGGTCTTACCCCGGCAGTATAGCCATATGGGGTGGGGCTCCCATCAGTAAAGAATTGTCTTATAACCCATCAAGGGTTGACAAGTTCTTTACAATCAGCTTCTCCACCATGAGAATCTTTAGCCAACTGAAGATCTCTGCAAACAAAAGTCCAGGAAAAAAAACATATCGTAATTGCTGAATAACCTGGAACGAAAAGAACAAAAATATTCTTCATATATAAACACGACTATCGAACCGATCGCGCACGAGCGTTGTGCCGAAAAGCGAGAGTCGCCAAAACGCATGTGGAAAAAAAAAACCAGTCAAAAATACATGAAATCGAAAATTGAAAATTTTAAATAATAACACAGAAAGGGAAAGGAGTGATAAATAAAACAAAAGAAACACAAGGATACATAAATTTATCCGTGAGGAAAGAAATAATCCAAATTTCTATCACAGGTAAATAATCCTTGTTGAATTTCTTTGTCCACAGAAAAGAAACTAACACGTGGTCAATTGAGCGGGAAGAGTTACGTCACACAGGTAACTGCCTAAGGGACCTTCTGGTTTAAGACTTTAATTAACGACTGAAAGGTCGTTTTTTTTCTGTGGAAGGTGTGAAAACAGAATAGAATAGCACATTATCTATAGGTTAATGTATTATGAAGTTAAAATATTCCATATGACTTAGGAGTTATGAGTCGGACACAAAGAAAGCATTACACTACATGGAGCCAGAGTTCTCTTCATTGTTTGTGACACATCGTCTAGATACGATTAAGTCATTTGTGAAGTGAATATATTCCATAGGGTTAAGGAGTTATGGGGTAGAGTTATGGCCTGGACACAATAAAAAAACATGAGGACCATGACGGTCCTATATCGCTCACCTGACCAAACAGATTTGCATACTACTGTTGAAGTTTCAGCCAAGTTCACTGCTCTAAGATTTTTGTATACATTTTATAGCCCTGCCACCCCACCCCCCCAGCAGCCATTTTTTTTTTAAAGCATCATGACGGCTTGAACTGAATCTTGAAAGACGGTCACCAATGGAACATTTCTGCCAAGTTATATTGAAATTGGTCCAATGGTTTGTGACAAAATAGATTTTTAAAGTGTTTTATATAGCTATATAGGGAAAATAAGACCCACTCCCTAACGGCCATGTTTTTTGACGAATCATGACAGCTTGAACAAACTTGGTAGAGGGTCACCAAAGAAACATTCCTGCCAAGTTATATTGAAATTGGTTCAGTGCTTTCTGACTAGAAGATTTTTAAAGTTTTCTATTTAGATATATTGGGAAAATAAGCCCCATCCCCTAGCAGCCATGTGTTTTTTGACGAATCATGACAGCTTGAACAAACTTGGTAGAGGGTCACCAAAGCAACATTCCTGCCAAGTAATATTGAAATCGGTCAGGTGGTTTCTGACAAGAAGAATTTTGAAGTTTTCTATACAGATATATACTGAAAATAAGCCCCGCACCCTGGCGGCCATGTTTTTTGACGTATCATGAGGGCTTGAACAATCTTGGTAGAAGGTCACCAAAGTAACATTCCTGCCAAGTTACATTGAACTCGGTCTAAGGATTTCTTACAAGAAGAATTTTAAAGTTTTCTATATAGATATATAAGGAAAATAAGCCCCGCCCCTTAGCGGGCATTTTTTTTTTTTAACAAATCATCACAGCTTGAACAACTTTGGTAGAGGGTCACCAAAGAAACATTCCTCCCAAGTTATATTGAAATCGGTCCATTGGTTTCTGACAAGAAGATTTTTAAAGTTTTCTATATAGATACATAGGGAAAATAAGCCCCGCTTCCTGGTGGCCATGTTTTTTGACGAATCACAATTACTTGAACAATCTTGGTAGAGGGTCACCAAGGAAACATTAATGCCAAGTTATAATGAAATTGGGCCAGTGGTTTCTGACAAGAAGATCATTAAAGTTTTCTATATAGATATATAGGGAAAATAAGCCCCGCCCCCTAGCAGCCATGTTTTTTGACAAATCATGACAGCTTGAATAATCTTGGTAGAGGGTTACAAAAGAAACATTCTTGCTGTGTTATATTGAAATCGGTCCAGTGGTTTCTGACAAGAAGAGTTTTAAAGTTTTCTATATAGATATATAGGGAAAATAAGCCCCACCCCCTGGCGGCCATGTTTTTTGACGAATCCAAATGGCTTGAATAGTCTTGGTAGAGGATCACTAAAGGAACATTTCTGCAAAATTATATTGAATTCGGTCCAGTGGTTTCTGACAAGAAGATTTTTTAAATTTTTAGTTGAAAAATCTATTTTTAGCTCCTGTGACCTAGATATGCAATGGACCAGAACCATTTGAACAACAGTGACACATCTTAATTGTGAGGAAACATTGACAAAATGAATTGTATCAAAATCAGCCTGAAGGTATGGAAGTTACTAAGAAAAAATATATTTCAATAGCAATAATTACAAATGGGAATAATTCTGAAAGACTTGGCCCCACAACCCCTACTTCCTTTACAACAATACAAGTAGGCATACACAACGTATGTACAAAAATTCAAGTTACTAGGTGTAGTAGGTCCTGAAAAATCTTTCACAAAATATATGAAAATCAACGTATGATAAAATTGTTATCCCAGTACCAATTTATCACAATACCAAATTTAATTTGAAGATTTACAAATGCAGTTAACTCTAACTATCCCTGTTTTCTTTCCCACAATACAACAAGTCATACTTAACATTCATACTAAATTATAAGTTTGTAGGCACAGTAGCTCCAGAAAGGGACATGACTCTATTAAACCTGGCCCCATATACTGCACAAAAACCACGCAGGTTTTTTTGAGCATGTTTTTTTCTCTGTTACAGAAACAGATGAAACAGAATGAAACAAATGAAACAGATCAATAGCAGTTCTCACTGATGGTCAGTTTCATTCATTTCATTTGTTATGAAACAGGATGAAAAAGACCAGAAACTTTGGTCAGTGTTCGTTACTAAACAGGGTGAAACAAAATGTAACAATGAACAGATACTATTCTTAGTCTTTCAATTCTTTTTTTATAAACTCAGTTCTGTTTCGTAACAAATGAACTGAACAAGATATATAGGGAAAACTCTGAAACAGGATGAAACAGACCAAAAACCTTGGTCGTTGCTCGTTACGAAACAAGGCAAAACTAAATGAAACGATGAAACAGATACTTTTTCTTATAAACCCATTTCTGTTTCGTAACAAATAAAATATATGAAACAGACCTACACCTTGGTCAAAGCTCGTTACGAAACAGGGTGAAACGAAATGAAACGATGAAATAGATACTTTTTTTTTATCAAGCCATTTCTGTTTCTTAACAAATGAAACAAATAAGATATATAGGAAAAAATCTGAAACAGGATGAAACAGACCAAAAAACTTGTTCAATGCTTGTAACAAAACAAGGTGAAACGAAATGAACCAATGAAACAGAAACAGTTTTTTATAAATCCATTTCTGTTTCGTAACAAATGAAACAAGAGGCCCACGGGCCACAACTCGCTCACCTGAGTGAAACTGCCACTGCAGATATGCAGATGGCATGCAACATTTTTCCAATACTTTTATGACAAGGCAATGGCTTAAACAGTTTTTGAAATATCTTGCTTACAAGGTTAAAATGCTGAAATTTTCAAAAGTCACACGTAAAAGAAGTCACCCCCAATGCCTCCTACCAACTTTCAAGTCAGCTGGCATTTCCGTGCAGTAGAAGAAGTGAAAAATAGATTTTCAAGATGATGGCCATCTTGGATTTCCGATCGGAACGATTATAGCTATTTTTGATCTACAAGTCACCCTGATGCTTCCTACTAAGTTTCGAGTCAATTGACTTTTAGGTTTAGGAGAAGAAGGGAAAAATAGATTTTCAAGATGGCTGTCATGGCAGCCATCTTGGATTTCCGATTGGCACGATATTAGCTATTTTTGATCTACAAGTCATCCCTATGCTTCCTAGCAAGTTTGGAGTCAATTGGCCTTTCGGTTCAGGAGAAGAAGCGAAAAATAGATTTTCAAGATGGCTGCCATGGCGTCCATCTTGGATTTCCAATCGGCATGATTTTAGCTATTTTTGATTTATAAGTCACCCCAATGCTTCCTAACCAGTTTGGAGTCAATTGCTTTTGGGTTAAGGAGTAGAAGCGAAAAATAGATTTTCAAGATGGCTGCCATGGCAGCCATCTTGGATTTCCGACCAACACGATTTTAGCTATATTTGATTGACAAGTCACCCTGATGCTTCCTACCAAGTTTGGAGTCAATTGGCCTTTCGGTTCAGGAGAAGAAGTGAAAAATAGATTTTCAAGATGGCTGCCATCTTGGATTTCCGATCGGAAGGATTTTAGCTATTTTTGATCTACAGTCACCCTGATACTTCCTACCAAGTATAGATTCAACTGGCCCAGGGGAGTAGGAAGAGTAGGCTTTTAAAGCAATTGTTCATGCCGCATGACGCACACCGCATGATGGATGACAGACATTGAATGACCACAATAGCTCACTATGAGCACTTCATGCTCAGATAAGCTAACAAGAGGCCCATGGGCCACGGTTCGCTCACCTGAGTGACATAGCCACTGCAGACATGCAGATGTTATGCAACATTTTTCCAATCCTATCATCGCAACTAATGAAAATATCATCATTTGAGCAGTTCTTAGTTTTGAAGAAGAATATATGGGCCTGACAGTCAATGGAGCATGATCATTTGAATAAACTATCAACCACATTTCAACAGAAGGATCAATGTAAAATTGGTGGAAATTGGCTAAGTGGTTTCTGAAGAATCATGATTTTATACATGTAAACAGCACATTGGCAAGAAAATATTATAAATATAAACCAGATGATGGCCATCTTAGATTTCCAATCAGAACAATTTTAACTACTGTTGATCTACAAGTCACTTCGATACTTTCAATATAAATGTATATGGCCCATACAAATGGTAAAGCAAATTTGACCTTGGAGGTAAAAAGGTCAAATGTCAACATAGAACCATCATTTTAGCAATTTTGGTAGATCTCCTGTCCCCCATAATTTGTGCAAAGATTAGGACCCAGGGCTTATGGAGAAGAAGACTTTTAAAGGTTTTTACCATATATGGGCATGGCAGCCATTTTGATCAATGGACCATACCCATTTTAGCAATCTTTCATTCTCCTGCCCAAGGAGGCTCCGCATGAAATTTGAGCAACACTGGCCCGGAAGCTTCAGAGGAAAAGCCATTTGAAATTATCAACATTTTTTCCATACAAATGTATGGGGCCCATACAAATGCATACAGAAGCAAACTTGACCTCGCTGTAAAAAGGTTAAATGTCAATGTATGACAATTATTTTAGCAACTTTGGTAGACCGCACATTCCAGATGATATATGCAAAGATTCAGCCACAAGCCATCCTCTGATTTGGAGAATAAGATTTTTAAATGTTTTTTCCCATACAAATGCATAAGGAAGCAAATTTGACCTTGCTGTAAAAAGGTCAAATGTCAATGTATGACCATTATTTTAGCAATTTTGGTAGACCCCCTGTCCCCGATGATTTATGCAAACATTCAGCCCCAAAGCATCCTCGATTCTAGAGAAGAAGATTTTTAAAGGTTTTTACCATATATGGGCATGGCGGCCATCTTGGTCAACGAACCGTGACCATTTTAGCAATCTTTTGTTCCCCATACCTAAAGAGGCTCCATATGAAATTTGAGCAAAATTGGCCCAGAGGCTCCAGAGGAGAAGTTGTTTGAAATTCTGAACATTTTTCCCATACAAATGCATAAGGAAGCAAAATTGACCTTACAGTAAAAAGACCATTATTTTAGCAATTTTGGTAGCCCTCCTGTTCCCGAAGATATATGCAAAGATTCAGCCATAAGGCATGCTCGGTTTTGGAGAAGAAGATTTTTAAAGGTTTTTCCCATACAAATGCATAGGGAAGCAAACTTGACCTTGCCGTAAAAAGGTCAAACGTCAACGTACGAAAATTCTTTTAGCAATTTTGGTAGACCTCCCGTCCCCGATGATTCCTGCAAAGGTTCAGCCCCAAGGCATTCTCGATTCTGGAGGAGAAGATTTTTAAAGGTTTTTACCATATATGGGCGTGGCGATATCTTGGTCAACGGACTGCGACCATTTTAGCAATTTTTTGTTCCCCCACCCTAAGGAGGCTCCATATGAAATTTGAGCAAAATTGGCTCAGCGGCTTCAGAGGAAAAGTTGTTTGAAAATGTTAATGGACGGACGCACAGACGGACGGACGCACGGACAGACGACGGATGAAAAGTGATCACAATAGCTCATCCTGAGCAGAGCTCAGGTGAGCTAACAAATGAAACAGGCCTACAACCTTGGACAAAGCTCGTTACGAAACATGGTGTAACGAAATGAAATGATGAAAGGGATACTTTAATTTATGAACCTCTTTCTTTTTTTCGTAACAAATGAAATGAATGAAACAGACCTACAACCTTGATCAAAGGTCATTACGAAACAGGGTGTAACTAAATGAAATAATGAAACAGACACTTTAATTTATAAACCCCTTTCTGTTTCATAATAAATGAAACAGACCTACACTTTTGGTCAAAGCTCATTACGAAACAGGGTGCAACGAAATGAAATGATGAAACAGATACTTTAATTTTTAAACCCCTTCCTGTTTCGTAACTAGAGGCCCAAGTGGGCCAGAAATCACTCACCTGGATTAGGCTGATCATGATATGTTACATTGTGCCATGGTGGCCATCTTGGCTATCAGATCAGATTGCCTTTAGCAATTCAGAATCTGATATTTGAAGAGTTTCAAGATTGCCACCATGGCCACCATCTTGGATATTTACCACCATGGCCACCATCTTGGATATTGGAACTGAATGATTTAGCAATTCTGAATCTCCATGTCACCCCGATGCCTCTCATCAGATTTCGGCTCAATCTGACTTACTGTTTCATCAGCATAGTCTTCCCAGGGGACCCCACAGCGGAACTCTCGTGATAAAGGCTTCAAGCACAATGATGAAGAGCAGCGGGTTGAGTACTGATCCTTGGTGAACACCAATCTCCACTTCACACCATGGCCGCCATCGGATATTGGAACTGAACGATTCAGCAATTCTGAATCTCAATGTCACCCCGATGCCTCCCATCAAGTTTCGGCTCAACCTGACTTACTGTTTGGGAGGAGATGTGGTTTGAAGAATTTCAAGATGGCAGCCATCCTGGACATTAGAACAGAATGATTTTAGCAATTCTGAATTTCCATAACATCCCAATGCCTCCCTTCAAGTTTAAGGTCAATAAGTCTTACTGTTCGGTAGCAGAGGTGATTTGAAGATTTTCAAGATGGCTGCCATGGTGGCCATCTTGGATAACAAAACATGCTGCCCCGATACCTTCCACCAAGTTTCCGCTCCATCTGACTTACTGTTTAGGAGCAGATAATAACAATTGGAGACTTTCAAGATGGCCGGAAGAGATGTTGCTTCAAGATGGCTGACATGGCTGCCATCTTGGATATCGGAACAAAATGATTTTAGCAATTCTAAATCTCCATGTGGCCCCAAAGCCTCCAAACAAGTTTGGGCTCAATCTGACTTAGGGACAGTTTTGGAGGAGATGCTGTTTGAAGAATTTCAAGATGGCCGCTATCTTGGATATCGGAATGGAACAATGTTAGCAATTCTGAATCTCTATGTCGCTCCTATGCCTCCCATTAAGTTTTGGCTCAATCCAACCTACAGTTTGGGAGGAGATGTCTTTTGAAGAATTTCAAGATGGCCGCAATCTTGGATCTCGGAACGGAACGATTTTAGCAATTCTGAATCCCTATACAGCTACAATGACTCTGATCAAGTTTCGGCTCAATCTTACTTATGGTTTGGGAGGAGATGTCATTTAAAGAATTTCAAGATGGCCCCCATGGCAGCCATCTTGGATATCAGAACGGAACGATTTTAGCAATACTGAATCTCTGTGTCACTGTGATGCTTCCCATCAAGGTTTGGCTCAATCCAACTTACTATTTGGGAGGAGATGTCATTTGAATAATTTGAAGATGGCCCACATGGCGTCCATCTTGGATATGGGAACCGAACAATTTTAGCAATTCTGAATCTCTATGTCACACTGATGTCTCCCACCGTTTAGGCTCAGATTTATGGTTTGAGAAGAGATGTCGTTTGAAGAATTTCAAGATGGCGGCCATCTTGGATATCGGAACGGAACAATTTTAGCAATTCTGAATCTCTGTGTCACTGTCCTGCCTCCCATCAAGTTTTAGCTCAATCCGACTTATGGTTTTGGAGGAGTTGTCATTTGAAGAATTTCAAGATGGCCTCCATCCATCTTGGATATTGGAACGGAATAATTTTAGCAATTCTGAATCTCTGTTTCACTGTCCCACCTCCCATCTAGCCCAATCCTACTTAAGGTTTCGGAGGAGATGTTGTTTGAAGAATTTCAAGATGGTCGATATTGGAACAAATCGATTTTAGCAATTCTGAATCTCTATGTCGCTCCAATCAAGTTTCAACTCCATCTGACTTATGGTTTGGGAGGAGATGTCGTTTGAAGAGTTTCAAGATGCCCCTGTGGTGACCATCTTGGATCGGAATGGAACAATTTTAGCAATTCTGGTTCTCTATGTCTCTATGCCTCCCATCAAGTTTCGGCTCAATCCAACTTACGGTTTGGAAGGAGATGTTGTTTGGCGGCCATCTTAGATATCGGAACGGAACAATTTTAGCAATTCTGAATCTCCATGTTGCCACCATGCCTCCAACTAAGTGTCAGCTGAATCCAACTTATGGTTCTGGAGGAGATGTCGAAAATGTGAAAAGCTAAAGACGGACAATTGACAGACGATGGACAACAGGCCATGGCATAAGTTGACCTGGAGCAAAAGCTCCAGGTGAGCTAAAAATTACTGAAAGATTAGGAGTAGTATCTGTTTCATTGTTTCATTTCGTTACGCCCTGTTTCGTAACGAGCACTGACCAAGGTTGTAGGTCTGTTTCATTTGTTACCAAACAGTAATGGGTTATAAAACAAGAGGGCCATGATGGCCCTAAATCGCTCATTGTGTCCTATTGCTTTAGGTTCATGATGATTGTATGAATTTAATTTAAATCAGGCAAGTGGTTTGTAAGATTATCAAAGTTTTCTATACTGATCATATTTTTGTACAAATATATAGGGAAAACAAGTGCTGTCCACAGTGGAGGTGGGGGGGGGGGGGGGGGTGGGGGGGGGGGGGAGTGTGCAAATGTTGTGTAATTGAAAGAATTTAGTAAAGGTCTCTTGAGGAACATTTGAGACAGGTTGGCTCAGTGGTTTACTTTTTGACTGTTTTCTCTTCAATTTTTAAAAAATTGCCTATTAAAATCCATCCACTGGTTAAGGAGGAGAAGTCGTTTGAAGGTTTTTCTATTTTTAGCTCTGGCAGCCACCTTGTTCCGCCGAGCGGAACTGTTTGAGCAATGCTGGTAGAGGGTCACCCAAGGAACATTCCTGTGAAATTATTTGAAAATCCATCCACTGGTTAAGGAGGAGAAGACCTTTAAAGGTTTTTCTATTTTTAGCTCTGGCTGCCACTTTGTTCATCCGAGTGGAACGGCTTAAGCAGTTTTGGTAGATGTCACCCAAGGAACATTCATGTGAAATTATTTCAAAAGCCATCTACTGGTTAAGGAGGAAAAGTCGTTTAAAGGTTTTTCTATTTTTAGCTCTGGCGGCCATCTTGTTCACCTGAGCAGTACGGTTTGAGTAATTTTGGTAATGGGTCACCCAAAGAACATTCATGTGTAATTATTTTAAAATCCATTCGCTGGTTAACGAGAAGAAGTCTTTTAAAGGTTTTTCTATTTTTTATCTCCGGCGGCCATCTTGTTCATCCAAGCGGAACGGTTTGAGCAATTTTAGTAGAGGGTCATCCAAGGCATATTCCTGTGAAATTGGGCCAGTGGCCTTGGAGATGTCATTTTAAGGTTTATCTATTTTTAGCTCTGGTAGCCATTTTGTTCAGCGGAGCGGAACCATTAGGCAATTTTGGTAGAGGGTACCCCAAGGAACATTCCTGTAAAATTATTTCAAAATCTGTTCACTGGTTTAGGAGGAGATGTCTTTTAAGTAAATTGTTGACAGACGAGAAGACGTTTAAAGGTTTTTCTATTTTTAGCTCTGGTGGCCATCTTGTTCAATCAAGCAGAACAGTTTGAGCAATTTTGGTAGAGGGTCACCCAAGGAACATTGAAATTATTTCAAAATCCATTCACTGGCTACAGAGGAGATGTTTAAAGGGTTTCCTTTTTTTAGGTCTGGCGGACATTTTGTTCAGCTGAACGGAACCATTTAGGCAAGTTTGGTAAAGGTCACCCAAGGAACATTCCTGTAAAATTATTTCAAAATCCATTCACCGGTTTAGGAGGAGATGTCTTTTAAAAAAATTGTTGACCGACGGACGACGCACGACGCCATCGAGCAGTCACAAAAACCCACCTTGAGCCTTTGGCTCAGGTGAGCTAAAAATTGTTGACAGACGGACAACGGACTACCCCATCAAGCGGTCACAAAAGTTCACCTTGAGCCTTTGGTTCAGGTGAGCCAAAAAAAAGTATCTGTTTCAACATTTTGTTTCATTTTGTCCCGTTTCGTAATGAGCACTGACCAAGGTTGTAGGTCTGTTTCATATGTTACGAAACAGTAAAGGGTTATAAAAACAAGAGGCCCATGGGCCATGGTTCGCTCACCTGAGTGACATAGCCACTGCAGACATGCAGATGTTCCCAATAATATATGCAAAGATTCAGCTATAAGGCATCCTCGGTTTTGGAGAATAAGATTTTTAAATGTTTTTTCCCATACAAATGCATAGGGAAGCAAACTTGTACGACCATTATTTTAGCAACTTTGGTAGACCCCCAGTCCCCGATGATTTAAGCAAAGATTCAGCCCCAAGGCGTCCCCGGTTCTGGAGGAGAATATTTTTAAAGGTTTTTACCATATATGGGCATGGCGGCCATCTTGGTCAATGAACCGCGACCATTTTAGCAATTTTTCATTCCCCCAACCTAAGGAGGCTCCATATGAAATTTGTGCAAAATTGGCCCAGAGGCTCCAGAGGAGAAGTCACTTGAAATTCTGAATATTTTTCCCATACAAATGCATACGGAAGCAAAATTGACCTCACGGTAAAAGGTCAAATGTCAATGTACGACCATTTTTTTAGCAACTTTGGTAGACCTCCAGTTTCCAATGATATATGTAAAGATTCAGCCACAAGGCATCCTCGGTTTTGGAAAACAAGATTTTTAAAGGTTTTTCCCATACAACTGCATACGGAAGCTAACTTGACCTTGCCGTAAAAAGGTCAAATGTCAATATACAATATTTATTTTAGCAATTTTGGTAGACCTCCCGTTCCCAATGACTTATGCAAAGATTCAGCCCCAAGGCATCCTTGGTTCTGGAGAAGAAGATTTTTAAAGGTTTTTACCATATATGGGCATGGCGGCCATCTTGGTCAACTAACCGTGACCATTTTAGCAATCTTTCATTCCCCCAACCTAAGGAGGCTCCATATGAAATTTGAGCAAAATTGGCCCAGAGGCTCCAGAGAAGAAGTCACTTGAAATTCTGAACGTTTTTACCATGCAAATGCATAAGGGAGAAGAATTGACCTTACCATAAAAAGGTCAAATGTCAATGTACGACCATTATTTTAGCAACTTTGATAGACTTCCAGTTTCCGATGATATATATAAAGGTTCAGCCATAAGGCATCCTCGGTTTTGGAAAACAAGATTTTTAAAGGTTTTTCCCATACAACTGCATACGGAAGCTAACTTGACCTTGCCGTAAAAAGGTCAAATATCAATATACGACATTTATTTTAGCAATTTTGGTAGACCTCCTGTCCCCGATGACTTATGCAAAGATTCAGCTCCAAGGCATCCACAGTTCTGGAGAAGAAGAATTTTAAAGGTTTTTACCATATATGGGCATGGCGGCCATCTTTGTCAATGGACCGCGACCATTTTAGCAATTTTTCGTTCCCCCAATCTAAGGAGGCTCCATATGAAATTTGAGCAAAATTGGCTCAGGGGCTTCAGAGGAGAAGTCGTTTGAAAATGTTAACGGACGGACGGACGATGGATGAAAAGTGATCAGGTGAGCTAAACAAGAGGCCTACGGGCCACAACTCGCTCACCTGAGTGAAACCGCCACTGCAGATATGCAGATGGCATGCAACATTTTTCCAATACTCTTATGACAAGGCAATGGCTTAAACAGTTTTTGAAATATCTTGCTTACAAGGTAAAAATGCTGAAATTTTCAAAATGTCACAAGTAAAACAAGTCACCCCCAATGCCTCCTACCAACTTTTGAGTCAACTGGCATTTTGGTGCAGTAGAAGAAGCAAAAAATAGATTTTCAAGATGGCTGCCATCTTGGATTTCTGATCGGAATGATTCTAACTATTTTTCGATCTACAAGTCACCCTGATGCTTCCTACTAAGTTTCAAGTCAATTGACTTTTAGGTTTAGGAGAAGAAGCGAAAAATAGATTTTCAAGATGGCTGTCATGGAGACCATCTTGGATTTCCAATTGGCACGATTTTAGCTATTTTTGATGTATAAGTCATCCCGATGTTTCCTAGCAAGTTTGGACTCAATTGGCCTTTCGGTTCAGGAGAAGAAGCTAAAAATAGCTTTTCAAGATGGCTGCCATGGTGGCCATCTTGGATTTCTAATCAGCACAATTTTAGCTATTTTTGATTTATAAGTCACCCCAATGCTTCCTAACCAGTTTGGAGTCAATTGGCTTTTAGTAAAAGTGAAAAATAGATTTTCAAGATGGCTGCCATGGTGGCCATCTTGGAATTTGGACCGACACGATTTTAGCTATATTTGATCTACAAGTCACCCTGATGCTTCCTAGCAAGTTTGGAGTCAATTGGCCTTTCGGTTCAGGAGAAGAAGCGAAAAAGATTTTCAAGATGGCGGCCATCTTGGATTTCCGATCGGAACGATTTTAGCTATTTTTTTATCTACATTTCACCCTGATGCTTCCTTCCAAGTATCGAGTCAATTGGCCCTGGGTTGTAGGAAGAGTAGCAATTGTTCACGCCGCATGACCCATGATGGACGACGGACATTGACTGAAGCTCACCATGTGCACTTCATGCTCAGGTGAGCTAAAAATCTGAGCAAATTTGGCTCAGTGGCTTCAGAGAAGTCGTCAAATTCTCAACAATTTTCCCATATAAATGTTATGGGGCTCATACAAATGCATAGGGAAGCAAACTTGACCTAGCCGTAAAAAGGTCAAATGTCAACATACGATAATCTTTTTAGCAATTTTGGTAGATCTCCTGTCCCTGATGATTTGTGCACAGATTTAGCCCCAAGGCATCCTCAGTTCTGAAGAAGAAGATTTTTAAAGGGTCTTACCATATATGGGCATGGTGGCCATCTTGGTCGACCTACCCCGACCATTTTAGCAATCTTTCGTTCCCCTGACTGGCACAATATGAAATTTGAGCAAATTTGACTCAGTGGCTTCTGAGAAGAAGAAATTTAAAATTCTCAACAATTTTCCTATTCAAATGTATGGGGCTCATACAAATGCATAGGGAAGCAAACTTGACCCTGCCGTAAAAAGGTCAAATGTCAACGTATGACAATTCTTTTAGCAACTTTGGTAAACCTCTCCTTCCCGATGATTTGTGCAAAGATTCAGCCCCAAGGCATTCTCGGTTCTAGAGAAGAAGATTTTTAAAGGTTTTTACCATATATGGGCATGGCGGCCATCTTGGTCACAGACCGCGACAATTTTAGCCATCTTTTGTTTCCCCACACTAAGGTGGCTCCATATGAAATTTGAACAAAATTAGCTCAGAGGCTTCAGAGGAGAAGTCATTTGAAACTCTTAACAATTTTCCCATTCAAATGTATAGAGCTCATACAAATGCATAGGGAAGCGAACTTGACCTTGCCGTAAAAAGGTCAAACGTCAACGTACGACAATTGTTTTAGCAACTTTGGTTGACCTCTCGTCCCCAATGATTCCTGCAAAGATTCAGCCCCAAGGCATCCTCGGTTATGGAGAAGAGGATTTTTAAAGGTTTTTACCATATATGGGCATGGCGGCCATCTTGGTCAACGGATCACGACAATTTTAGCAATCTTTTGTTTCCCCACACTAAGGTGGCTCCATATGAAATTTGAACAAAATTAGCTCAGAAACTTCAGAGGAGAAGTCGTTTGAAACTCTTAACAATTTTCCCATTCAAATGTATAGAGCTCATACAAATGCATAGGGAAGCGAACTTGACCTTGCCGTAAAAAGGTCAAACGTCAACGTACGACAATTCTTTTAGCAACTTTGGTTGACCTCTTGTCCCCGATGATTCGTGCAAAGATTCAGCCCCAAGGCATCCTCGGTTATGGAGAAGAAGATTTTTGAAGGTTTTTACCATATATGGGCATGGCGGCCATCTTGGTCAACGGACCGCAACAATTTTAGCAATCTTTTGTTTCCCCACCCTAAGGTGGCTCCATATGAAATTTGAACAAAATTAGCTCAGAGGCTTCAGAGGAGAAGTCGTTTGAAACTCTTAACAATTTTCCCATTCAAATGTATAGAGCTCATACAAATGCATAGGGAAGCGAACTTGACCTTGCCATAAAAAGGTCAAACGTCAATGTACAACACTTCTTTTAGCAACTTTGGTTGACCTCCCGTCCCCGACGATTCGCGCAAAGATTCAGCCCCAAGGCATCCTCGGTTATGGAGAAGAAGATTTTTAAAGGTTTTTACCATATATGGGCATGGCGGCCATCTTGGTCGACGGACCGAGACCATTTTAGCAATCTTTCGTTCCCCCATCCTAAGGAGGCTCCATATGAAATTTGAGCAAAATTGGCTCAGCGGCTTCAGAGGAGAAGTCGTTTGAAAATGTTAACGGACGGACGGACGGACGGACGGACGCACGGACGGATGGACGGACGGACGGACGGACGACGGACGAAAAGTGATCACAATAGCTCATCCTGAGCAGAGCTCAGGTGAGCTAAAAAGAGGCCCACAGGCAATGGCTGGCTCACCTGAGTGAAATAGCCACAGCAGATATGCATTTGTTATCCTTCTGTCATTGCAACTAATGAAAGAATCATCATTTAAGCAGTTCTTAGTCTTGAAGAAGAATGTGTTTTTTACACATTCTTCTTAAAATTATTATTTTTTGGTTTAGGGGCTAGCTAATGCATTTTAAACGGAATAAACCTCAAAATACCTCATAATTATGTCCAAAATAGCCCAAAAATAGCCCCTAAACCTTGGATGTTCACCCAAACAGATGGACAGACACTCAAAAATTTGGGGGATATAACATAATACACTTGCCATTTTTTGGTGGCGGGGCATAAAAATGCAATTTAATCATTTTTCCATTATAAGTCAATGGGAGCTTTCTGTTGCTATGGCAACCAAACCAAGAGGCAGATCACCATAATTATAGTTATTTTGAATTGCCATTACCCAAGCAACTTTTGTACCAAATAAGAGTCATACTGTTTCAGTGGTTTCAAAGTTGTCATTTGAAAAAGTCCTTTATCAAAATTGAATGTTGCCATCAACCAAACAAAATGCTACTGGTCATAAAACATATAAACTGGGTAGACAATCATCAGATCATCATAACAGCCAAATATGGCTCAAATCACTGGTTATGGAGAAAGTTTAATTTAACCATTTTCCCATTATAAGTCTATGGGAGCTTTCCGTTCCCATGGCTACCAAACCAAGAGGCAGACTGCCAAACTTTTGGCTATTTTGAATTGTCCTATGACAAGCAACATTGGTACCAAATTAGAGTCCTACTGCTTCAGTGGTTTTGGAGGAGTTGTCATTAAAAAAAAATCCATTTTTTTTTTAAATTTAATGTTGCCATGGTAACCAAACAAAATGGCCACTGGTCATCAAACATACAAACTGGGTAGAACAATCATCTAATGATCATAACTGTCAAATATGGCTCACATCACTTCACTGGTTATTTAATCATTTTTCCATTATAAGTCTTTGGGAGCTTTCTGTTGCTATGGCAACCAAACCAAGAGGCAGATAAACACAGTGTTAGCTATTTTGAATTTCCCTAACCAAAGCAACATGCGTACCAAATTAGAGTCATACTGCTTCAGTGGTTTTGAAGGCGTTGTCATTTAAAAAATTCCTTTTTAAAATTTAATGTTGCCATGGCAACCCAGCAAAATGGCCGCTGGTCATAAACCAGATAAACTGGGTAGACAATCATCTAATGATCATAAATGCCAAATATGGTTCACATCACTTCACTGGTTTTGGAGAAAATACAATTTAGCCCTTTTCCCATTATGTCTATGGGTGCTTTCTGTTGCCATGGCAACCAAAGCAAGAGGCAGATCACCATAATTTTTACTCTTTTGATTACCCCTTACCCAAACAACATTTGAACCAAATTAGAACCATAATGCTTCAGTGGTTTTGAAGGAGTTGTCATTTAAAAAATTCCTTTTCTGAAATTTAATGTTGCCATGGCAACCAAACAAAATGGCTGCTGGTCATCAAACACATAAACAACAACAAAACAAGAGGCTCACGGGCCAAGGCTCACTCACCTGAGGGAAAAAGCCACTGCAGATATGCATTTTTTATGCAACATTTGTTTCAATTCTGTCATTGCAACTAATGAAAGGATCATAATTTAAGCAGTTCTTGGTTTTGAAGAAGAAGAATGTGTTTTTTACACATTCTTCTTCTTTCAATTATTAGTTTTTGGGTTTAGGGGCTAGCTAATGCATTTTAAACGGAATAAACCTCAAAATACCACATAATTATGTCCAAAATAGCCCAAAAATAGCTCCTAAACCTTGGATGTTCACCCACACAATGGACGGACACAACAAATTCTGACTGTATAACATAATACACTTGCCATTTTTTGTGGCTGGCATAAAAATGCAATTTAACCATTTTCCCATCATAAGTCAAGGGGAGCTTTCTGTTGCCATGGCAACCAAACCAAGAGTCAGACCACCATAATTATAGCTATATTGAATTGCCCTTACCCAAGCAACTTTTGTACCAAATAAGAGTCATACTGCTTCAGTGGTTTCGCAGTTGTCATTTGAAAAAGTCCTTTATCAAAATTGAATGTTGCCATGGCAACCAAACAAAATGGCCACTGGTCATAAAACATACAAACTGGGTAGACAATCATCAGATCATCATAACTGCCAAATATGGCTCAAATCATTTCACTGGTTATGGAATAAGTGCAATTTAACAATTTTCCAATTATAAGTCAATGGGAGCTTTCTGTTGCCATGGCAACCAAACCAAGATGCAGACTGCCAAACTTTTAGCTATTTTGAATTGTCCTATGCTATGCAACATTTGTACCAAATTAGAGTTATACTGCTTCAGTGGTTTTGGAGGAGCTGTCATTAAAAAAATTCCTTTTTTTTTTTAAATTTAATGTTGCCATGGCAACCAAACGAAATGGCCACTGGTCATAAAACACATAAACTGGGTAGACAATCATCAAATGATCATAAATGCCAAATATGGTTCACATCACCACTGGTTATGGAGAAAATACAATTTACCTTTTCCCATTATAAGTCTATGGGAGCTTTCTGTTGCCATGGGAACCAAACCAAGAGCCAGATCACCATAATTTTAGCTATTTTTAAATCACCCTACCAAAGCAACATTCTTACCAAATTAGGGACAAACTGCATTAATAGTTTTGGAGGAGTTGTCGTTTGAAAGTGTTAATGGACGGACGGACAGACAATGGAAAAAAGTGATCACTATAGCTCATCCAGAGCATAGAGGCAGATCACCATAATTTTAGCTATTTTGAATAGCCGTTATCCAAACAACATTTAAACCAAATTAGAGTCATAATGCTTCAGTGGTTTTGAAGGAGATCATTTAAAAAATTCCTTTTTTGAAATTTAATGTTGCCATGGCAACCAAACAGAATGGCCACAGGTCATCAAACACATACACTGGGTAGACAATCATCAGATGATCATTACTGCAAAATATGGTTCACATAACTTCAGTGGTTATGGAGAAAATGCAATTTAACCGCTTCCCCATTATAGGTCTATGGGAGCTTTCTGTTGCCATGACAACCAAACCAAGAGGCAGATCACCATAATTTTAGCTATTTTGGATTGCCCTTACCCAAGCAACATTTGTACCAAATTAGAATCATACTGCTTCAGTGGTTTTGAAGGAGCTGTCATTTAAAAAAAATCTCTTTTTCAAAATTGAATGTTGCCATGTTAACCAAACAAAATGGCCACTGGTCATAAATCATATAAACTGGGTAGACAATCATCAGATGATCATAACTGCCAAATTTGGTATACATCACTTCAGTGGTTATGGAGAAAATGCAATTTAAACATTTTCCCATTATAAGTCTATGGGAGCTTTCTGTTGCCATGGCAACCAAACCAAGAGCCAGATCACCACAATTTTAGCTATTTTTAAATCCCCCTACCAAAGCAACATTCTTACCAAATTAGGGACAAATTGCATCAACGGCTTTGGAGGAGTTGTTGTTTGAAAGTGTTAACGGACGTACAGACAATGGACAAAAAGTGATCACTATAGCTCATCCTGAGCATAGCTCAGGTGAGCTAAAAACAAACAAGAGGCCCATGGGCCACAAAGTTCACCTAAACTGCTGTAAGTTAATCAGGTCATTTACTCATCATTCCCTATCAGCCTGTCAAGTTTCAAGGCAATGGCTTAAACAGTTTTATTAGATATCTTGCTTACAAAGTTAAAATGCCAAAATTTTCAAAGGGACATAAGTAAAAAAAAAAATCAGATTTTTTTCAGAAGTTAATTGGGTCATCTACTTATCCCCTATCAGCAAATTTAGTTTCAATACAATAGCTCAAATAGTTTTTTGAGATATTTTGCTTACAAGATTTCATTGCAGGGCATAACTAAAAAAGATAGCTTGTGGAAGTGATTGTGTCATGGCTTGAGATATATCGATTAAAGGCAACCATTTTGTTTGATTGTTATGGCAAAACTTAAAAGTAGGAAATTTGTGAAATACCAGCAGGGAAAGAAGACCATATGAGGCAGCAGCAGGGAAAGAAGACCATGTGATGCGCCCGCCTGGAGAGAATGAGAAGCATCAGCAGGGAAAGACGACCCTGCAGAGCTTGCTTCTTGTCAATTTTTAGCTTTGGTGGCCATTTTCTTCAGCCTAGTGGAACCATTTTGGCAATTTTGGTAAAAAGACATAAGAGAAACATATCTGTGAAATTATTTTGAAATCGACTACTGGCCTTGGAGGAGATGTCCTTTGAAGGTTTTTTCAATTTTTAGCTCTGGCAACCATTTTGTTCAGCATGGCAGAATCATTTTTGCAATTCTGGTAAAGGGGCATTAGAGGAACATTGATGTGAAATTACTTTGAAATCCGGCCACTGGCCACGGAGATGTAGTTTAAAGGTTTTCCTATTTTCAGCTCTGGTGACCATTTTGTTCAGCAGAGCAGAACCATTTTGGCAATTTTGGTAAAGGGGGATAAAAGGAACATTTCTGTGAAATCATTTTGAAATCAGGCCACTGGCCAAGGAGGATATGTCGTTTAAAGGTGTGTTTTTTTTTTCTATTTTTAGCTCTGGCAGCCACTTTGTTCAGCCGAGCAGAACTATTTTAGCAATTTTGGTAAAGGGCCATAAGAGGAACACTTCTGTGAAATTACTTTGAAATCGGGACACTGGCTGCGGAGGAGATGTCTTTTAAAGGTTTTTCTATTTTCAGCTCTGGCCACCATTTTGTTCAGCTAAGCAGAACTATTTTAGCAATTTTGGTAAAGGGCCATAAGAGCAACACTTCTGTGAAATTACTTTGAAATCGGGACACTGGCTGCGGAGATGTCTTTTAAAGGTTTTTCTATTTTCAGCTCTGGCCACCATTTTGTTCAGCTAAGCGGAACCATTTTAGCAATTTTGGTAGAGGGCCATTGAAGGAACACTTCTCTGCAAATATTTTGAAATCGAGCCATTGACCAAGGACGAGATGTCGTTTGAAGATTTTCTATTTTTAGCTCTGGTGGCCATCTTGTTCAACAGAGCGGAACCATTGCTGCTATCTTGGATTTCTGATCAACACAATTTTAGCTCGTTTCTATCCAGGTCATCCTGTTGCTACAGAGCAAGTTTTGGCTCAAAGCGACCAAAGGTTTGGGAAGAGATGTCGAAAATTGATTTTCAAGATAGCAGCTATGGTGGCCATCTTGGATTTTCTATTGGCTCATTTAGCTATTTTGTGTCTACTAGGCACCCTAATGCCCATCATCAAGTTTCCATTCAAGTGGATTATTGAGCAGATGTCCAAAATATGAATTCTCAACATGATTCCCATATAAATGTATATGGCCCATACAAATACATTGGGAAGCGAATTTGACCTTTTTGTCAACGTAGGCCCATCATTTTAGCAATTTTGGTAGATCTCCTGTCCCCGATGATTTATGCAAAGATAAGGCCCCAGGGCTTATTTGGTTCTGGAGATCTTTAAAGGTTTTTACCATATATAGGCATGGCAGCCATCTTGGTCAATGGACCATGACCATTTTAGCAATCTTTTGTTCCCCTGCCCCAAGGCAGCTCCACATGAAATTTGAGCAACATTGGCCCAGAGGCTTCAGAAGAGAAGTCATTTGAAATTATCAACATTTTTTCCATACAAATACATGGTGCCCATACAAATGCATACAGAAGCAAACTTGACCTCATCATAAAAAAGTCAAACATCAATGTACGACCATCATTTTAGCAATTTTGGTAGATCTCCTGTCCCCGATAATTTGTGCAAAAATTCAGCCCCAAAGCATCCTCTGTTCTGGAGAAGAAGATTTTTTAAGGTTTTTTACCATATATGGGCATTGCGGCCATCTTGGTAAATGGACCGTGACCATTTTAGCAATCTTTCTTTCCCTAGCCCCAAGGAGGCTCCATATGAAATTTGAGCATCATTGGCCCAGAGGCTTCAGAGGAGAAGTCGTTTGAAATTCTCAACATTTTTCCCATACAAATGTATGGCGCCCATACAAATGCATACGGAAGCAAACATGACCTTACCATAAAAAATGTCAAATGTCAATGTACGACCATTATTTTAGCAATTTTGGTAAACCTCCCATCCCTGATGATTTGTGCAAAGATTCAGCCCCAAAGCATCCTCAGTTCTGGAAAAGAAGACTTTTAAAGGTTTTTTACCATATATGGGCTTGGTAGCCACCTTGGTCAATAGACCACGACCATTTTAGCAATCTTCTGTTCCCCAAACCTAAGGAGGCTCCATATGAAATTTGAGCAAATTTGGCTCAGCAGCTTCAGAGGAGAAGTCGTTTGAAAATGTTAACTGACGGACACACGCACAGACAATGGACAAAAAGTGATCACTATACATGTAGTTCATCCTGAGCATAGCTCAGGTGAGCTAACAATAACAATTACAGTTTCTACTCATTTTTCCTGCAACTACTGTATACAAAAGTGATAAAGTAACCAGTTTGCTCAGTATGAGAAAATCTACCTCTCCTGGCCCTGTCTTCCAGATTTTAGGAGCCTGCTTGGATACTTTCTCCTCGTTAGACACAAAATGGTACTCTCCATCTAGGTAAATAGAACAAATATTACTTACTGCATGTACTGTCTAAATTTCATTACAACCTGGACAGCTGTTAAGTTCTGGAAAATGTTTTGCAAACAATTTTCACTCAAATTAGATGCACCACAGATAATTTTGAAGAATAATATTTTAAAGTCATTTTGTTTAAATCCCAATATAGAATGCATATCTTACATTAGATAGCTTACCTTTTCTTGTTTTTGTAATTAAATACCGTGCCTTCTTTTTTCAACCAGAAAGTGATGACAGTTTTCAAGTACAAGGGGTGTTGGAAAAGAATTGCTTATTTTGACCGGGAAGTTCAAAATGTAAGTAATCACATTTTTTTTTTTATTTCATGCCCTCAAAGTAGTTCCCATGACTAGAAATGAAGTTTTTAAATGTAAAACATATTTTAACTAGCAATACTTAACCTATAGATAATGTGCTATTCTATTCTGTTTTCAAACCTTCCATAGAAAAAACGACAGTTCAGTCGTCTTAAAAAGTCTTAATCCAGAAGGTCCCTTAGGCAGTTACCTGTGTGATGTCAATCTTCCCACTCTTTTGATCACGTGTCAGTTTCTTTGAAGGATATACAATATAACTGAGCTATGCAGTGAGGGAGGTGGGATTCTCTTATCTATAGGTTAAGTATTGCTAGTTAAAATATGTTTTACTTTTAGAACTGCACAATAAATTAACCTATAGATAATGTGCTAGAATCTTAAGATTAGGAGGGAGATGCTCTCCTAGTTCTAAGGCCAAAAACAAATAATCATTAGATTCTCAGGCCCCGCCGCATGTACCAAAAAGTCTGCGCATAAGCCTTTTTTCCCGTGTCCGATAAAAAAACACATCCGCATCCAGATACAGCATGCCGGTGCGTCACAGTTTTTAAAATCCTAGTTTTGGTAGATGCAACCGTAGCGTACATGGTCATGTAAACGCTTGAATTATTAATTTTTCATTGGATTGAACCTTGCAAGTAAGCGTTTTAGCACCATCATTGATCAAAATGTCCGCCGAAGTGCAAGTTGTGCAAACAAAACTTGTGTTTCCTCCGTTCTCAAAGCAGATATCTCAGATATCCATCCAGATTTCATCCGGGGCTACGGTACATCTGTCCTGGAACATTATAGGCTTTTACAAAAAAGACTGCACAATTGCCGAGTTCTATAATGGCATAAAATCGGGATCAGAAGTATCGACTTTTGGTCCTTCCCAGATAAATTATCAAACCACGATAAAAGTGCATCAATCGGACGCTCCACATTCGACAGAATTTCTGTCAACACATCCCTCTCTGAAGCTTTATCAACCTTTGGTAGATATATTAAACTGGAGCTGCACAAACTGATTTTTATGGTATCCTTTACATTTAATAATAATAGGGACATATAAAAAAGTTATCCTCAGTACTTCTCCTTATCTGGAACTATGTCTAGGTGTCCAAAAATTAAGTATTTTTATGGTAATATTATTATAAAATGCATTTCATGAAACGAGTCATTTTAAGGGTTCATGTAAAAAACAAAAAAAAAAAGTTCCCTCGCCTGTTTCATGAGTAAAAAAAAAAAAAAACAAGAGGCCCACGGGCCACGGGTCACTCACCTGAGTGACATAGCCACTGCAGATATGCAGATGTGCAGAAAAATAGATTTTCAAGATGGCTGCCATGGCGGACATCTTGGATATCCGATTGGCACGATTTTAGCTATTTTTGATCTACAAGTCACCCCAATGTCTCCTACGAAGTTTGGAGTCAATTGGCCTTTCGGTGCAGGAGAAGAAGCTAAATATAGATTTTCAAGATGGCGGCCATGGTGGCCATCTGGGATTTCTGATCAGAACGATTTTAGCTATTTTTGATCTACAAGTCACCCCGATGCTTCCTACCAAGTTTGGAGTCAACTGGCCTTTTGGTCCAGGAGAAGAAGCGAAAAATTGATTTTCAAGATGTCTGCCATGGCGGCCATCTTGGATTTCCGATAGGCACGATTTTAGCTATTTTTTATCTATAAGTCACCCCAATGCCTCCTACCAAGTTTGGAATCAATTGGCTTTTGGGTTCAGGAGTAGAAGCGAAAAATAGATTTTCAAGATGGCGGCCATCTTGGATTTCCGACTGGCACGATTTTAGCTATTTTTGATCTACAAGTCATCCTGATGCTTCCTAGCAAGTTTGGAGTCAATTGGCCTTTCTGTTCAGGAGAAAAAACAAAAAATAGATTTTCAAGATGGCCGCCATGGCGGCCATCTTGGATTTCCGATCGGCACGATTTTAGCTACTTTTGATCTACAAGTCACCCTGATGCTTCCTAGCAAGTTTGGAGTCAATTGGCCTTTCGGTTCAGGAGAAGAAGCGAAAAATAGATTTTCAAGATGGCGGCCATCTTGGATTTCCGATCGGCACGGTTTTAGCTATTTTTGATCTACAAGTCACCCTGATGCTTCCTAGCAAGTTTGGAGTCAACTGGCCTTTCGGTTCAGGAGAAGAAGCGAAAAATAGATTTTCAAGATGGCGGCCATGGCAGCCATCTTGGATTTCCGATGGGCACGATTTTAGCTATTTTTGATCTACAAGTCACCCTGATGGTTCCAAGCAAGTTTGGAGTCAATTGGCCTTTCGGTTCAGGAGAAGAAGCGAAAAATAGATTTTCAAGATGGTGGCCATGGCAGCCATCTTGGATTTCCGATCAGAACGATTTTAGCTATTTTTGATCTACAAGTCACCCCGTTGCTTCCTACCAAGTATCAAGTTAATTGGCCCAGGGGTGTAGGAGGAGTAGGCTTTTAAAGCAATTGTTGACGCCGCACGACGCACGACGGACGACGGACATTGACTGACCACAATAGCTCACCATGAGCACTTCGTGCTCAGGTGAGCTAAAAAAAAAATTCCTGCCTGCCTCATCTGTTTTTGCCAAAAATGGCCTGAGAATCTAATAATTTATTTTTTTTTGGCCTAATACAAATAATATATAGAATCCCTATATTTCTGGATTAAGGCTCAGGAAACTCTAAGGAATAAGATACATTCATGATATATAATCCTAAGAATGATCTAACTTCCTAACATATATGTAAGATATTAATTACCTTCATAATATGTAACATAGGCTTTGGAGGCAGTCTTCTCTAGGCATCAAAGACTCCGGTCGCATGATTCACCGAAATACCGGAGTACTACAGAAATACCAGAATACCCGTGAAAAATATAGGTATACCTGTGAAAAACACCTATTAAAGACACCAATTTTGGCTTTAATTAAGTAATATTATGTCAACCTAATGAAAAAGGGATAATATTTTAACCTCAAATAATTTGCAAATTGTCTTTGAAGTGTGAAGGTATATCGGAACCAGAATTTTACGGTGACTTAGTGTACAGATTTCGAAAAATTGTAGGAAAATCTAACTTTTCAGAGCAATTCAGAAAACTTATTAACCGTTATAAAAGAACGGGCTATAGCCTGGATTATGTGGCAGACTGCATTCCTAGTTGTCAACCCAATCATTGTTGATGGCTATGCTTCACTCTTTAATTGCACGTCGGCGGTTCTGGCCTTAGACTCAATAACAGCCTCTTTGTAAAACTTTAACCAGTGGGTTGGGGCTTGATGATATGTCTTCGGCTTGGCCTGCCGTGGTTCAACTATTGGCTTTCATTTACTCTGGCATACAGTAGAATTAGCCATGAGTACTCGTCTTTGTTTATTATAGTGATTAATTTGATTTTTATATTTTCGCTTTGATGCATTGACTGAGTTGGGACTGGGAGCCTTTATGCGAACCGAATTTTCATGCATTTCTGTATTAAGAGTAGCATCGGGACTCAGGGTGAAGTTGGCTAGCTATAAAAGTGCTCTAAACCCCCTGGTAGTTTACTCTACTGACTGTTCTAAGGCGGCTGTCCTGGTGTTGTTCTTACTCCTTCAAGCTCTTTGTAGCTTTGTGGTTCCCGCATTGCTTTCTGTTTTTTTCTATATGTGTTGTGATGCTAGCATTGTGGTCACTGTCTTCAATAGCTGCCATCTTTGCTTTCTGTTTTACTAGTTGTGTTGTAATGCTAGCATTTTGGTCACCTTCAATAGCTGCCCATTTGCTTTCTGTTTTATTGTATTAAGAGTGGCATCGGGACCCAGGGTGAAGTTGGCTGGTCGTAAAAGTGCTTTATACCCCAAGTGGTTTACGCTACTGACCGTTCTAAGCCGGTGGTCCCGGTGTTAGTCTTACTCTTTGTTGCTTTGTGGTTTATTCTACAAGGCGATATGTTTTATGTCTTACCTTGTGTCATTTTGTTCTTATGTTTTTCAGTCCTTTTAGCATTGCGATTACCTCGCTTGGGGAAGAGAGAGCTAATCTTAGTGCTTTTTGTACGTTTGTTCGATTTGTGCTTGTTTAGATTTGTTGGTTTCCTCTTCCTCTTGGTGTCTGGGAAGGGCTGCAGTTTGTGATTGTGGCACTCCCTGGACTTTTCTCTTACTTTTTTTTTTTTTATTTGAAAACATTGTTGATTGTCTGCTAAATCAGAGCTGGAATACGACCGGATTTATCATGAAAAACGTGAATTACCTACACTTCAAATGAAAAGTACATATGCCTTTTTGAATAAAACTTTTATTTATATGGCCAGTAGTAAGTCTCAAACACGACACACCGAAAGTTTATCATTCACGCATGTTTGAAACTTACGCAGATTAAACAACCAATGCAATTATGATGAGTAACGTCATCCTTACATCCATGGAGCTTGTATGAATATTATTTTAAATATAATATAAATATATCAATATAAATAATGTGTTCCAGCAGCATGCCTTTATAAATATGAGAATCGTTGCATCAATCTGTGTAAATATTACCGATTACCGGAATACATCGCAAAATTGTATATATAACGCTCTCCCTGCAAAAAAAAAAAACAAAAGTTAAGTCTTATCTATTTCTTTGAACAGTAAATATTATTTAATTAAAAAACAAGAATTCCGCGGAAGGCGTCATCGCACCTGCTGGCGCAAAAGTCAAAGGAGCCACAATCAGAATGAAGTTATTAAATAAGTTTATTTCATTCTTAGCAATGCTTACTTGGAAAACTGGGTTGAAAAAAATGTAGACAAAGTGCCTAGTGGGGCACATATATTCCAGGCCAGTCCCATTCCCTCTAATGGCTATATCTTCAGCACTGACTTTTCGTATCATACAGCCCAATGATAATGGAACATTGACGTAAAATGTGTAAAAGTCACTGGAGCATGAAATATAGGTCAAGGTCACGGGTCAAGGTACCTGCTAATTCAGTACATCAAGGAGAAGCACAATGCAAGGTATGGTGGTTGTAGGCCTTATAGTTGAGGAGTTATCAAACATCAACGTAAAATGTGTCAAATATAGGTCAAGGTCACTGGGTCAAGGTACCTGCCAAGCCAGGGCAATGAGGTGAAGCACTATGCAAGGTTTAGTGCTTGTAGGTCTTATATTTGAGGAGATACCGAACATCAATATAAAATGTGTCAAAATCACTGGAGTACACAATATAGGTCAAGGTCACCAGATCAAGGTACCTGTCGAGTCAGAACATCGAGAAGAAGTGCTATATAAGGTTTGGTGGTTGAAGGCCTTACAGTTGAGGACATATGGAAGGGTGACGTAAAAGGTGTAAAAGTCAATGGAGCGTGAAATATAGGTCAAGGTCACCCAGTCAAGGTACCTGCAGAGTCCGTACATTGAGTAGAAGCACTATGCAAGGTTTGATGGTTGTAGGCCTTATAGTTGAGGAGTTATTGAACGTTGACGTAAAATGTGTAAAAGGCACTGGAGCGCAAAATATAGGTCAAGGTCACCGGGTCAAGATACCTGCCAAGTCAGTACATATAGGAGAAGCACTATGCAAGGTTTGGTGGCTAGAGGTCTTACACTTGAGGAGATCTGGAACGTTGATGTAAATTATGTCAAGTCACTGCAGCCAAAATATAGGTCAAGGTCACCAGGTCAAGGTATCTGCTAAGTCAGTACATTGAGGAGAAGCACTTTGCAAGGTTTGATGGTTGTAGGCCCTATAGTTGAGGAGATATCGAACGTCGACGCAAAATATGTCAAAGTCACTGGAGCGCAAAATATAGGTCAAGGTCACCGGGTCAAGGTACCTGCCAAGTCTGTACACCTAGAAGAAGCATTATGCAAGGTTTGGTAGTTGTACGCCTTATAGTTGAGAAGATCTGGAACGTCAACGTAAATTGTGTCAAAGTCAATGGAGCGCAAAATATAGGTCAAGGTCACTGGGTCAACATATCTGCCAAGTCAGGAGGTCAGGGAGATGTGTCATGCAAGGAATGATGGTTGTTGTAGAATTGTAGTTGATTAGAATACTAACTTTGACAACAAGAATTCCGCGGAAGGCGTCATCGCACCTGCTGGCGCAAAAGTCACAGGAGCCACAATCAGAATGTGGTTATTAAATAAGTTTATTTCATTCTTAGCAGTGCTTACTTGGAAAACTGGGTTAAAAAAAAATGTAGACAAAGTGCTAAGTGGGGCACATATATTCCAGGCCAGTTCCATTCCCTCTAATGGCTATATCTTCAGCACTGACTTTTCGTATCATACAGCCCAATGATAATGGAACATTGACGTAAAGTGTGTAAAAGTCACTGGAGCATGAAATTTAGGTCAAGGTCACGGGTCAAGGTACCTGCTAATTCAGTACATCAAGGAGAAGCACAATGCAAGGTATGGTGGTTGTAGGCCTTATAGTTGAGGAGTTATCAAACATCAACGTAAAATTTGTCAAATATAGGTCAAGGTCACTGGGTCAAGGTACCTGCCAAGCCAGTACAATGAGGTGAAGCACTATGCAAGGTTTAGTGGTTGTAGGTCTTATATTTGAGGAGATACCGAACATCAATATAAAATGTGTCAAAGTCACTGGAGTGCACAATATAGGTCAAAGTCACCAGGTCAAGGTATCTGTCGAGTCAGTACATCGAGAAGAAGTGCTATATAAGGTTTGGTGGTTGAAGGCCTTACAGTTGAGGACATATGGAAGGGTGACGTACACGGTGTAAAAGTCAATGGAGCGTGAAATATAGGTCAAGGTCACCCAGTCAAGGTACCTGCAGAGTCTGTACATTGAGGAGAAGCACTATGCAAGGTTTGATGGTTGTAGGCCTTATAGTTGAGGAGATATTGAACGTTGACGTAAAATGTGTAAAAGGCACTGGAGCGCAAAATATAGGTCAAGGTCACCGGGTCAAGATACTGCCAAGTCAGTACATATTGGAGAAGCACTATGCAAGGTTTGGTAGCTAGAGGTCTTACACTTGAGGAGATCTGGAACGTTGACGTAAATTATGTTAAAGTCACTGCAGCCAAAATATAGGTCAAGGTCACCAGGTCAAGGTATCTGCTAAGTCAGTATATTGAGGAGAAGCACTTTGCAAGGTTTGATGGTTGTAGGCCTTATAGTTGAGGAGATATTGAATGTCGACGCAAAATATGTCAAAGTCACTGGAGCACAAAATATAGGTCAAGGTCACCGGGTCAAGGTACCTGCCAAGTCTGTACCTCTAGGAGAAGCACTATGCAAGGTTTGGTAGTTGTACGCCTTATAGTTGAGAAGATCTGGAACGTCAACGTAAATTGTGTCAAAGTCAATGGAGCGCAAAATATAGGTCAAGGTCACTGGGTCAACATATCTGCCAAGTCAGGAGGTCAGGGAGATGTGTCATGCAAGGTATGATAGTTGTTGTAGAATTGTAGTTGATTAGAATACTAACTTTGACGTAAATGTCGAACTTCGACATAACAGAACTGTTAAGAGACAGACGGACGGACGAACGGACAGATGAATGGAAAAGCGGGCACCTATGTTGCAAAGTCAGGAGGTCAGGGAGATATTTCATACAAGGTTTGATGGCTGTTTAGTCTTGTAGTTGATTAGAATACTAACTTTGACATAAATGTCGAACTTCGACATAACAGAACTGTTAAGAGACAGACGGACAGACAGACAGACAAACAGACAGACGAATGGAAAAGTGGGCACCTATGTCGCAAAGTCAGGAGGTCAGGGAGATGTTTCATGCAAGGTTTGATGGTTGTTTAGTCTTGTAGTTGATTAAAATACTAACTTTGACATAAATGTCGAACGTCGACATAAATGTTGACAGACGGACGGACGAATGGACAGACAAACGGAAAAGAGGACGCCTATGTTGCAAAGTCAGGAGGTCAGGGAGATGTTTCATGCAAGGTTTGATGGTTGTTTAGTCTTGTAGTTGATTAGAATACTAACTTTGACATAAATGTCGAACGTCGACATAAATGTTGACAGACGGACGGACGGACTGACGGACGGACGGACGGACTGACGGACGGACGGACGGAAAATCGGACATCTATATCGCACCCTGCTACAAGCAGGTGCGATAAAAATGTCGAACTTCGACATAAGAGAACTGTTAAGAGACAGACGGACGGACGAACGGACAGACGAACGGAAAAGCGGGCACCTATGTCGCAAAGTCAGGAGGTCAGGGAGATATTTCATACAAGGTTTGATGGTTGTTTAGTCTTGTAGTTGATTAGAATACTAACTTTGACATAAATGTCGAACTTCGACATAACAGAACTGTTAAGAGACGGACAGACAAACAGACAGATGAATGGAAAAGTGGGCACCTGTGTCGCAAAGTCGGGAGGTCAGGGAGATGTTTCATGCAAGGTTTGATGGTTGTTTAGTCTTGTAGTTGATTAAAATACTAACTTTGACATAAATGTCGAACTTCGACATAAATGTTGACAGACGGACGGACGAATGGACAGACATACGGAAAAGCGGACGCCTATGTTGCAAAGTCAGGAGGTCAGGGAGATGTTTCATGCAAGGTTTGATGGTTTTTTAGTCTTGTAGTTGATTAGAATACTAACTTTGACATAAATGTCGAACGTCGACATAAATGTTGACAGACGGACGGACGGACGGAAAATCGGACTCCTATATCGCACCCTGCTACAAGCAGGTGCGATAAAAAAAAATAGAAAAATATAAAATTTAAAAAAAAATTTTTTTTGGTTTTATTTACCTTTTAAAATTTCTGTCAATACTAAAACGCGTAGATAAAAAAACACCAATTACTAATGACACCTTTTTTAATTGAGGTGTTATGCAAACAGCTTATGTTTTGCATCTTATAATAAGGCAGTTTCATATGGACATAATTTTCTCATTTCTAAATTGCATATATAATGTCAGATTTTAACTGGTTACCTCAGTCAATGACTAACCATGGCCAGATTTGCTATATTTGGGGATAGCTATGTCAGACGTCTAAATTTCCACTGTGCAGACAAGGATCGCATGGTCGTTCCTGGTACCGTGAAATGGTGAATTAATGGCTAAAATTTTGAAATTATTTAAAAAATACATAAAAAATCTTAAATTTAACAACAACAAAAAAAAATCATCTTTACTATTTGGACTTAAACTCAATAGCATAAAAATACAGGTAATTTTACAGGTAAAAAATTCACCTATGCAACTGGCCTTTGACACCTAATAGCATGAGCATATAGTCTAAATTGTTAAAACAACAAGTGTCAAGAAAGTGTTTATTCAACGGGGCTCAAGATAGCAAGGGACAAGGACAGATATGATAAAATGTCATAAATGATTTCCTGTTTTATATAAATAAATAAACTATTTATTAAATAAGATGATACTAGTGTTAAACTTGCGTATAAATATTAAGTCAGTTGACCAGTACAATTGAAGCATAGCTCCTTATGTGACTCTGTTGCCCAGCTGCTTTAAAAATCTGATTGATTGATTGATCAGTACAACTGAAATACACCTATGATGCTGACTGTAGGTTACATGAATTGTATATATTCCAGAGTGGTCAATTCAGTTGACTAATATTTGCCAGTATTTTCCAGTATTTGCAGGTATTTACATGTATCTAATTCTTTATTAGATTTAAGCTATTAAATAAGTTGATACTTGTGTTAAACTTTAGATCAAATATTAAGTCAATTGACAAGTATAACTGAAATTACCCCTATGAATGCTGAGTGTAGTTATTGTATAAATTCCAGGGTGGTCAATTCAATCGACCAGTATTTGCCAGTATTTGCCGGTATTTGGTCAGTGTTTGTTACGAAACAGAGTGAAACGAACTGTAACAATGAAACAGATACTTTTCTTGGCCAAGAATTTTTTTTTTATAAGCCTATTTCTGTTTCGTAACAAATGAAACGATTAAGATATATGGAGAAAACTCTGAAACAGGATGAAACAGGCCAAAAACCATGGTCAATGCTTGTTACGAAACAAGGCAAAACGCAATGAAACGATGAAACAGATATATTTTTTTAATAAACCCATTTCTGTTTCTTAACAAATGAAACAAATAAGATATACAGGAAAAACTCTGAAATAGGATGAAACAGACCAAAAAGTTTTAAATATGCTCGTTACGAAACAGAGTGAAAAGAAATGAAACAATGAAACATACAACTTTTTTCTTTTTTTTTTTTATAAACCCATTTCTGTTTCGTAACAAATGAAACGAAGAAGATATATAGGAGAAAACTCTGAAACAGGATGAAACAGGCCAAAAACAATGGTCAATGCTTGTTACGAAACAAGGCAAAACGCAATGAAACGATGAAACAGATATATTTTTTTAATAAACCCATTTCTGTTTCTTAACAAATAAAACAAATAAGATATACAGGAAAAACTCTGAAATAGACCAAAAATGTTTAAATATGCTCGTTACGAAACAGAGTGAAAAGAAATGAAACAATGAAACATACAACTTTTTTCTTTTTTTTTTTTATAAACCCATTTCTGTTTCGTAACAAATGAAATGAAGAAGATATAGGAAAAACTCTGAAACAGGATGAAACAGTTCAAACACCTTGGTCAGTGCTTGTTACGAAACAGGATGAAACAAAATGCAACAATGAAACAGATACTTTCCTTAGCCAAGAAATGGTTTTTTTTAGCCGACACATCGTCTGGTCATGTTCTATATTTCAACCAAGTATCATAAAAATATTCCAAAGGGTTTTTGACTTACAGAGCGGACACGAAATCAATGGATAATCACTGTCAGACATAACAAAGGGAGATAACGCCAAAAGTAAGAAAGGCAGAGTTGTCATTCTTGTACGCGACATGTCGTCTGGTTCTGTTCTATATTTCTGCCAAGTACCATCGAAATATTCCAAAGGGTATTCCAGTTACAGAGCAGACGAGAAATCTATTTCAAACAAAACAAAGGGAGGTAACTCCAAAAGTAAGAAAGCCAGAGTTGTCATTCTTATATACTACACGTCATCTGCTCCTGTCCTACATTTCTACCAAGTATCATACAAGAGGCCCACGGGCCACAGGTCGCTCACCTGAGTGACATAGCCACTGTAGATATGCAGATGTTATGCAACATTTTTCCAATCCTGTCATCGCAACTAATGAAAAGATCATCATTTAAGCAGTTCTTAATTTGAAGAAGAATATATATGACATGACAGTCAATGGTGCGTGATCATTTGAACAAACTCTAAATCACATTTCAACAGTAGGATCAATGTGAAATTTGGTGGCAAATGGCTAAGTGGTTTCTGAAGAATCATGATTTTATACATGTAAACAGCTCAGTGGCAGGGAAATATAATAAACATAAACAAGATGGCAGCCATCTTGGATTTCCAGTCAGAATGGTTTTAGCTACTGTTGATCTACAAGTCACCTTGATACTTCCAATGAACTTTGAGTCAATTGCCCTTTCGGTTCAAGGAAAAAAGTTCAAAACAGATTTTCAAGATGGACGCCATGGCCGCAATTTGGGATTTCCTATCGCAACGATTTGAGCTATTTTTTATCTACAAGTCACCCCGATGCTTCCTACCAAGTTTCGAGTCAATTGGCCTTTCAGTTCAGAAGAAGAAGGGAAAAATAGATTTTCAAGATGGCTGTCATGGTGGCCATCTTGGATTTCTGATAGGGACGATTTTAGCTATTTTTGATCAACTGGCCCTTTGGTTCAGGAAAACAAGTGAAAAAAAGAGTTTCAAATTGTTTGGATTTCCGATCCAAACAATTTAAGGTATTTTAGATCTACAAGTCACCCCAATGTTTCCTACCAAGTTTCGAGACAAATGGCCTTTCAGTTCAGGAGAAGATGCGAAAAATAGATTTTCAAGATGGCTGTCAAGGTGGCCATCTTGGATTTCTGATAGGGACGATTTTAGCTACTTTTGATCTACAGGTCACCCTAATGCTTCCTACCCAGTTTAAAGTCAATAAGCCTTTCAGTTCAGGAGAAGAAGTGAAAAATAGATTTTCAAGATGGCCGCCATGGTGGCCATCTTGGATTTCCAATCGGAACGATTTTAGCCATTTTTGATGTATAAGTCACCCCGTTGCTTCTGTTATATAACAGGGTGTTCAATTGTTTTAAACAACATGTTTACTTTGTTTCCATAAATAGCTTTATTTACTATGTTTCCAAAAATAACTTTCTAGAACAACATGTTTACAATAACATGGTGTTTACAGCCTTGATTCTGGACTGAGTTATTTTTGGCATGTCATGGAAGATTTAGAAGTTTCCTGAAGGAACCTAGAAAATAAGAGATGCTTGTAGTAAATTCTTTTTCTAGAACGTTCTCTGATATTATATAAGGAGAGAAGAATTTCATCTGGGCATCTTTGTATACTTTCATTGGAAATTATTCTATACTGGATTACTTTAATATTTTATTCATTCTGGACTTAAATTCTGAATTCAGGAACTTTAAATTGTGGGATCAGAAACTGATATTCAAAGGATTTGTTTTATAAATTCTTGTGGATTATTTTTGAGGGACTTTGTGACATAAACTTGAAAGGTACTGTTAACTTACATTCTTTTGTTTTGAATCTTATCTTATTTTTTTTGTGTGAATAAATATTGTTAATACTTTAAAGCTTGTTGCTGGTTTCACTTTCATTTCTTTCTCGTTACGCCTGGCTCGTAACACTTTCTACCAAGTTTCAAGTCAACTGGCTTTTGGGTTTAGGAGAAGAAGCGAAAAAAAGATTTTCAAGATCTTGGATTTCAGATCAACAGGATTTTAGCTATTTTGACCTACAAGTCACTCTGATGCTTCTTACCAAGTTTGGAGTCAATTGGCCTTTCAGTTCAGGAGATGTAGTGAAAAACAGATTTTCAAGATGGCAGCCATGGCAGCCATCTTGGATTTCTGATCGGCACAATTTTAGCTATTTTTGATCTACAAGTCATCCCGATGCTTCCTACCAAGTTTGGAGTCAATTGGCATTTGGGTTTAGGAGAAGAAGTGAAAAATATTTTTTCAAGATGGCCGCAATTGCGGCCATCTTGGATTTACGATCAGCACAATTTAAGCTATTTTTGATCTACAAGTCACCCCAATGCCTCCTACCAAGTTTCGAGTCAACTGGCCGTTCGGTGCAGGAGAAGAAGCGAAAAACAGCTTTTCAAGATGGCGGCCATCTTGGATTTCCGATCGGAACGATTTTAGCTATTTTTGATCTACAAGTCACCCTGATGCTTCCTACTAAGTTTCGAGTCAATTGACTTTTGGGTTTAGGAGAAGAAGCAAAAAATAGATTTTCAAGATGGTTGCCATGGCGGCCATCTTGGATTTCCGATCAGCACGATTTTAGCTATTTTTGATCTATACGTCACCCCAATGCTTCTTACCAAGTTTAGAGTCAACTGGCCTTTTGGTTCAGGAGAAGAAGCGAAAAATAGCTTTTCAAGATGGCAGCCATGGGGGCCATCTTGGATTTCTGATCGGCACAAATTTAGCTATTTTTTATCTACAAGTCACCCTGATGCTTCCTACTAAGTTTCAAGTCAACTGACTTTTGGGTTTAGGAGAAGAAGCAAACAAGAGCTCCGCCAAGCGGGGCATTATACGCCCGTGTCAAGTAATAAGATGTAGCACATAAACTGGCTCCTGCATAATTCAGTGCTCCGGATATAAACTGTAAGTGGAATTACAAAAAAAAAAAAATATTAAAAAAATTTCATTGGGGCATATCTCTGCTGATATTTAGTGAACTGTAACCTAAGGGTCCAAGCTGGCCAAGAAATTAAGGGAGAAGTGACTTCTCCCTCCTGGGAAAATAGGGAGAAGTTTGCTGCTTCTAGGGAGAAATGCTTTCTGACGGAGGACACACCACAGAAGCATGGCTATATTCTAAGCTCATATGAGCTGATTTGTTTTTCCTATACTTCAATATGGGACCAAACAATAACAAAACAAAAATAAACAACCAAAAAAAAAAAAAAAAAAAAAATGCTGCAAGAAATTTTTTTGTAAACCTTTAACTTGTTTAATACTGATTTTATTTTTGTTCTTCAAGGGAGCCAAATCAGAAGAAAAAAAAATTCAAAAAGTATTTATAAAGATTTAATAATGACAAGCTTTCCTTGCAAGTCTAATAAAAGTTGTTAAAGAAAAAAAAAATCAATATCTTGCCCATATGACCAAAACTTTAGTTATTTGCAAAAAATATACCTATTATATAATAAAGTTTGCACAATATTACCTCTAAACAACATGCTGCGAAAAGTTTACAAAAACTTTCAAAGGGGCATAAATCTGCAAATATTTGGTGCACTGTAATCTCAAAATAATATGTGCTGCTCCACATCATCGTGTAACTATTTATGGTTTCAGCTTGATCTGATGTAAACTGTAGGAGGATTTAGCCGAAAACAAAACAAATTAATAGAAATTTTCAAAGGGGTTTAACTCTGCTAATATTTGGTGGACTGTAACCTTGAAACAATATGCATGCACTGCTCCACATCATGGTCTAACTACAAATTAAGTTTCAGCTTGATAGGATGAAAACTGTAGGAGGATTTTGCCGGAAACGAAAAGTTTACTGAAATTTTCAAAGGGGCATAACTCTGCTAATATTTGGTGGACTGTAACCTCGAAACAATATGCGCTGCTCCACATCATGGTCTACCTGCACATGAAGTTTCAGCTTGATTGGATGTAAACTGTAGGAGAATTTAGCCAGAAACAAAAAATTAATAGAAATTTTCAAAGGGGTATAACTCTGCTAATATTTGGTGGACTGTAACCTTGAAACAATATGCGCTGCTCCACATGGTCTAACTACAAATCATGTTTCAGCTTGATCAGATGTAAACTGTAGGAGGAGTAAGACGGAAACAAAAAGTCTACTGAAATTTTCAAAGGGGCATAACTCTGCTAATACTTGGTGGACTGTAACCTCGAAACAATATGTGCTGCTTCACATCATGCTCTAACTATATATGAAGTTTCAGCTTGATCGGAGGTAAAATGTAGGAGGAGTTAACCGGAAATGAAAAGTTTACAGAAATTTTCTAAGGGGCATAACTCTGCAAACATTTGGTGGACTGTAACCTCGAAACAATATGCACTGTGCCACATCATGGTCTAACTATATACCAAGTTTCAGCTTGATTGGATGTAAACTGTAGGAGGAGTTAGCCGGAAACGAAAAGTCTACTGAAATTTTCAAAGGGGTGTAACTCTGCTAATATTTGGTGGACTGTAACCTCGAAACAATATGCGCTGTTCCACATCATGGTCTAACTATATATGAAGTTTCAGCTTGATCGGAGGTAAAATGTAGGAGGAGTTAACGGGAAATGAAAAGTTTACAGAAATTTTCAAAGGGGCATAACTCTGCAAACATTTGGTGGACTGTAACCTCGAAACAATATGCGCTGCGCCACATCATGGTCTAACTATATACCAAGTTTCAGCTTGATCGGATGTAAACTGTAGGAGGAGTTAGCTGGAAACGAAAAAGCCCTACCCCCTAACGGCCATGTTTTTTGACAAATCATAACAGCTTGAACAAACTTGGTAGAGGGTCACCAAAGGAACATTCCTGCCAAGTTATATGAAATCTGTTCAGTGGTTTCAGACAAGAAGATTTTTAAAGTTTTCTATTTAGATATATAGGGAAAATAAGCCCCACCCCCTAGCAGCCGTGTTTTTTGACGAATCATGACTGCTTGAACAATCTTGAAAGAGCATCACCAAAGCAACATTACAGCCAAGTAATACTGAAATCAGTCAGGGGATATTTGACAAGAAGAATTTTAAAGTTTTCTATGCAGATATATACGAAAAATAAGCCCCGCCCCCTAGGGGCCATGTTTTTTGACGTATCATGAAGGCTTGAACAATCTTGGTAGGTCACCAAAGCAACATTCCTGCCAAGTTACAATGAACTCGGTCCAACAGTTTCTTTCAAGAAGATTTTTAAAGTTTTCTATAGAGATATATTGGGAAAATAAGCCCCGCCCCCTAGCGGCCATGTCTTTTGACGAATCCAAATGGCTTGAACAATCTTGATAGAGGGTTACATAAGAAACATTCCTGCAGTGTCATATTGAAATCGGTCCAGTGGTTTCTGACAAGAAGTTTTTTAAGTTTTCTATATAGATATATAGGGAAAATAAGCCCCGCCCCCTGGCAGCCATGTTTTTTGACAAATCATAACGGCTTGAACAATCTTGGTAAAGGGTCAGCAAGGAAACATTTTTGCCAATTTATATTGAAATCGGTCCAGTGGTTTCTGACAAGAAGATTTTTTCAAGTTTTCTGTATAGATATAAAGGGAAAATAAGCCCCACCCCCCTAGCAGTCATGTTTTTTGACAAATCATGACGGCTTGAACAATCCTGGTAGTGGGTCACCAAGGAAACATTTCTGCCAAGTTATATTGAAATCAGTCCAGTCATTTCTGACAAGAAGATTTTTTCAGGTTTACTATATAAATATATAGGGTAAAAAAGACCCGTCCCCTGGTGGCCATGTCTTATGATGAATCATGATGGCTTGAACAATCTTGGTAGAGGATCACCAAGTGAACATTTCTGCAAAATTATATTGAAATCGGTCCAGTGGTTTCTGACAAGAAGTTTTAAAGTTTTCTATATAAATATATTGGGAAAATAAGCGCCCCCCCCCCTCCCTCCATCCCCCCCCCCCCCCCCCCCCCAGCCATGTTTTTTGACAAATCATGACGGCTTGAACAATCTTGGTAGAGGGTCACCAAGGAAACATTTCTGCCAAGTTATATTGAAATCAGTCAAGTCATTTCTGACAAGAAGATTTTTTCAAGTTTACTATAAAGATATATAGGGAAAATAAGCCCCGCCCCCTGGCATCCATGTTTTTTTATGAATCATGACAGCTTGAACAATCTTGGTAGAGGATCACCAAAGGAACATTTCTGCAAAATTATATTGAAATCGGTCCAGTGGTTTCTGACAAGAAGATTTTTTAAGTTTTCTATATAGATATATAGGGAAAATAAGTCCCACACCCTGGCAGCCATGTTTTTTGACAAATCCAAATGGCTTGAACAATCTTGGTAGAGGATCACCAAAGGAACATTTCTGCAAAATTATATTGAATTCGGTCCAGTGGTTTCTGACAAGAAGATTTTTAAAGTTTTCTATATAGATATATAGGGAAAATAAGTCCTGGCCATGTTTTTTGACGAATCAAAATGGCTTGATCAATCTTGGCAGAGAATCACCAAAGGAACATTTCTGCAAAATCATATTGAAATTGGTCCAGTGGTTTCTGACAAGAAGACTTTTTAAGGTTTTAGTTAAAAAATCTATTTTTAGCTCCAATGACCTAGATGTGCAATAGACTGGAACCATTTGAACAACTTTGAAAGAGGACCAACCAAGGATCATTCCTGTGAAGTTTGGTCAAAATCCAATTAGTGGTTTAGGAGAAGATGTTGTTTAAAGATTGTGGACGGACGACGACGATGCCACCGCCGTCTCCGCCGACGACGGACGGTGTGTGATCACAATAGCTCACCTTGAGCCTTTGGCTCAGGTGAGCTAATAAAACAAAGGGTGATAATTCCAAAAGAAAGAAAGCTAGGGTTGTCAATATTGTATGCGACATGTAATCTCGTCCTGATCTACATTTCTACCAAGTATCATCAAAATATTCCATTATTCAAGTTACAGAGCGGACAAGAAGTTTTACTCCGACACTGATGCCAACTGGATCCGTCCCAAAAACAATATGTCCCCATCCCCCCCACACCCTCACCGATTAGTAGGGGGGACATAATTCATCTCAGACTTGTACATACTGAGGACCTAAAACATTTGATGTAAAACTTTAATGTAAAAATTCTAGGTCAATGACCTTGACCCTGAGATCATGTAGGGGGTAGGGAAGGAACTGTGTAAAATGTTTGACCAATCGATATCTTCATACATACATGTATACCATCCAAATCCATCAAAGGGTTTGGAAGTATAATGAGGTTCTAAAAACTTTAACGTATAACTTTAACATAAAAATTCTAAATCCATGACCTTGACCTTGAGTTCACATAGGAGGGTGAGAATGGTACTGCGTAAAACTTTAGACCAGCATCTATCATCATACCATACATACACAAAATCCATCTGGTGTTTTGGAAATAATGAGGTTCTAAACACTTTAACACAAAACTTTAACAAAACAAGAGGCCCATGGGCCACGATTCACTCCCCTGCGTAAAACAACCATTGCATATCTGCAAATGCCATGCAACATTATTTCAATATTCCCACAGCAACTAGGACACAAATTTGAACATGTGGTAAAAAGGTCAAAGTCATGTTAGGATCATCATTTGAACAAACTTGGTAGACCTTGAGTCCCACAAGCTACATACCAAGATTCAGCCTCAACGCTTTCTCGGTTCTGAAGAAGATTTTTAAGTGTTTTTTTTTTTTTTTTTACCATATATGGGCATGGCAGTTATCTTCTTCAATGGAAGAAAAAACGTTTGAACACACTGTCATTACCCCTTCGACAGAAGACCCCATGTAAAATTAAACTGTTTGAGAGAAGAGGATGTTTAAAATATTACACGATTTTATACATGTATACTGGCCAGGGGCAAGGGCAGATAACCCCAAGGGGACAAAATTTTGATAGTAACTAAAAAGTTAAACTACTTTAATCATACGTTGTAAGTTTCAGCCATTAGTCTTTAATACATTTTGAGAAAATGATTTTTTCAACATTTTCCCCATACAATATTTTTTCCATACAAATGTATCGGGACGCAAATTTGACCTTGACTAAAAAGGTCAAAGATCATCCTAGGATCATCATTTGAACAAACTTGGTAGATCTTGAGCCCCCATTGCTATATACCAAGCTTTCTCAAAGCTTGCTTGGTTCTGGAGAAGGATTTTTAAGTACTTTTTACCATATATGGGCATGGTGGCCATCTTATTCAATAGGGCAGAACCATTTGAATAAACTGTCAATACAGTGTAGCTCCAATACATCGCGGTCCATTAGTTCGCGAAATCCAGTATATCGCGAATCGGCCATGGCTCCCAAATTTTCCATAAGCAAAAAAATTTAAAAACATAAAATGTTTGTTTTATTAAACTTTAGAAAAAAAAAATGCGTTCCGCCTCCGGTAATTGATTTTTCGCGCCCATCTCGACGCTAAGTCACGTCAGGTATTATGACAAACAATCCACTCCCCCACTTAGTGTCAATCAGCGTACACGTTGATTATAATTGGCAAACAATAAATTATACCTCCGTTATTGTCATAATCATTATCATCATTGAGTACATAGATCTACTCAATGCTCAATCAGTCAATGATGCCCACAAACTAATTTTGCTCAACAGGTGAAAACGGTCCACCTCCTTTTCAACACCAGCAAATTTTACAAGACAGTAGTCTTACGATGTTTCTGTCCCACATACACATATCTTAGTCTGCTTATTTTACACTTCTGTAGCAATAAATATTTCAAAAGAAAACTACTGCGTCAAAAAAAAAAAAAAATAATAACAATAAAACTAAAATAAAAAGAAACGACAGTTGTTTTTTTTTGTTTTTGATTTTTGCACCCGCAACATAATAATAAGCAAAGGGAAGCAACTCAAATTATCTTAACTCAACTGAAGCAATTTTAGTAACTTCTCTTCGCCGTTCCAGGGAACCAGAGTATCCAAAATGGCGTCCTAAATTGTCAACCCGATGATTTCTTGTTTTCAAACGTTGTTTATCAGCTGGTTTCGATTGAAATTACTTGTTAGACATAGCGCACCATTCTAAATTATGCCATTGAGCAATTCTAATCCAATTTTAATAAGAAAATATGGTGAGAGCATGACCGAATGCCATTTATCCGTGATGTCTCAGCAAACTACCACAGCGACAAACCGAGCGAGAGTTATGCATGCCGTTATACATGCATGGTACATGTCTGGACTTATATCGCGCTCCGTTTATATCGCAATAACGGACTCTGGACCCCAAGGACCGCGATATATTGGAGCTTTACTGTATACATTCAACAGAAGGCCCAACATGAAATCTGGTGAAAACTGGTCAAGTGGTTTCAGAGAGGAAGTTCAAAGATTACACAATTTTATATATGTATATAGCCCAGTGCAAGGGCAGATAACCCCCGGGAGGACATAATTTTTATTGTAACTAAAAAGATTTACTACTTTAATCATACATTTAAGTTTCAGCCAGTAATATTTAATACATACTGAGAAAATGATTTTTCAACATTTTCCCCATACAAATATATGGGGACGCACATTTGACCTTGTTGTAAAGAGGTCAAAGGTTTACCTGCAATCATCATTTGAATAAACTTGATAGACATTGTCCCAATGCTATAAACCAAGATTCAGCTTCAAAGCTTTTTTAGTTCTGGAGAAGAAAATTTTCAAGTATTTTTAGCATATATGGGCATGGACCATGACCATTTGTACAAATATTCAATCCCTCTTTAACAGGTGGCTCCACATGAAATATGAAGAGAATTGGCCCAGGGGTTTCAGAGAAGTTGTTCAAAGGTGTGGACGGATGGACAACAGACGGCAAGTGATCAGAACAGCTCATCCCGAGCCTTTGGCTCAGGTGAGCTAAAAATTCTGTCCGTGACCTTGACCTTGATGTCACATAGCAGGGATGGTACTGCATAAATTTTGGACTAATATCTATCATCAACCAAATATGAACTTAATCCATCATAAGATGTGAAAGTTATGAGCTTTTAAAAACTTCAACACAGATTTCTTCAAACGCAACAGAAGAACAGACGGACTAACGGATGTTCTAACGAAATGGGTATTATGTGACCTTTTGTGTGGACAACAAATGGTTATGTGACTCTTTTTTTTTTTGCTTTGTGACCATCAGATAAAATGAAAATGAAGTTTTTTAAAAGTAAAACGTATTTTAACGAGTAATACTTAACCTATAGATAATGTGCTATTCTCTTCTGTTTTCACACCGTCCACAGAAAAACGACCTTTCAGTCGTTAATTAAAGTCTTAAACCAGAAGGTCCCTTAGGTAGTTACCTGTGTGACGTAACTCTTCCCGCTCAATTGATCACGTGTCAGTTTCTTTTATGTGTAAAACAATAGACACAATTAGGAGAGATAAGCGAGGGTGGACGGAGGAAGATAATTGATTATCTATAGGTTAAGTATTACTCGTTAAAATACGTTTTACTTTTAAAAAACTTCATTTTAACTTTGTAATACATTAACCTATAGATAATGTGCTAGAATTTGAAGAATAGGAGGGAGGTGCTCTCCTAATTCTAACACCAAATAAATAATATCTCACCCATTCTGGTTAAAGACTCAGGAAACCCTAAGGAATCAGATACATTCTAATTCTATATTTAATAGAAAGAATGATCTAGATTCACAATATAGCATATATTTAAGGGGTTATGATCTAACAACCTTATATATAATAGTAGACTCTAGAGGAAGCCAGTTCTTAAGTCTCAGAGACCTAACATTGCCCCCCCACCCACCCTCCCCTTTTTTTCTTTTTGGGAAACAACAATTGGCTCCAAAAAGAAAAAGGAGTCATTAAGACATAACCTAAATATTCCATTGCAATGTAAGCTAGGAATATAGAGATAATATTTTCGAAACAAAATTTGTAAAACAAAAGTCAAGACCATAAGTAGTCTATCTTGGGTCTTGATTTAAATAAGGAAATGTCTACTCGGTGGAGTTTCCTATAGATAACTGACATATGTAGATATTTTGGATAAAATTCTAGATATGTGAAGCTATCTAATTGTAACAGTCTAAGCTATTAGAATTATAAACTAATTAGAGTCTGTTAATTGGAGTGACAGAACCGTTTCCGATAAACAGACATAGACTTGAAATGACCATAATGTTGTATAATTATTCCCCTTTGATCAATTAAAGAAGGGGAGATAATAAAAGTAGATGGAGTTAACTTAACTGTAACTCAGTTATCCATCAGAAGAAAAAAGGTATACATAAAAATAATGGTTAAAACTATTGCCAGACTAATTGTATTACGAATTTTTAGTCAAGCAATAAGAAAAGTACAGAGGTTGCGTAAGACTGCTGGGAGGAAAAGCAACCTAAATCATGATAAATACTTTTGTCATGGACATATAAAAGTGTTTGATGTCCTGGACAAATTAATAAAGAAGAGACTGCCAACATCATAACGTAGAGTTTGACAGACAATAAGAGAGATAAGAATAAGGCTGATCGCAGCTAACTGTAAGACGGTCATATTTTGGCTAAATCTTATCATATTGCTAAGATTAAGCAATAAGAAATAAACTGGACAGAATCTTTCTATGCCAGAAGATTGCCATGGAAAGTACTCCTGAGTAAATAATCATGGAAATCAAGAAAAGTTAAAAAAAGTCCACTTTGTAATGACGAAACAAAATGTTCAGAAAAAGAGAAAGACTAAGGGAAAAAACAATAGTGTGATAATCTCTAAAGAAAGATTATACATTAGTACTGATTAATAATCTCTAAAACACTTAATTTATAAGTTAAGAGATAGTATTACTATTCTATACGCATATTTAAGAATAGTAAGAAATATATGAATACTAAATTAAAATTATACTACTGGACAAATTCCTGCTATAAATAAAAGTTTAAGCGTAACTATTTATTAAGCAAGGAATTATTAAACATATAACTTGTTATAAAATTACTCCCCGGAATTTTATAGATAAATATTCAATTATTTTTTTATAATTGAATATTAATAGTATAAATCTATTTCTGCATAATTAGTAATTCCTGAAATATCAAATTACGTACTCATAAATGAATTCAGTAAGAAAATATATATATATATACTCTCGAGATCTATGCGGAAACCATATAGAGTAAGAAAATAATATTATTACCGCGATCCCTGGCGCAAGGGTAAAAACATGTATAAATATGAAATAATATAGGTAATTATTAATTTAACTTCATATAGGTTTAAGATAAAATTCGTTTAATCTTTAACCAATATGCTGCAACGGAGACTCATTATTCTGTATTCGTACGTAGAAAAAGAGTACTAAGTCATTAGAATTTTGTATGATTGAAATAGAGATAATGGGATCTAAATGGATATATCTCCATGAATTGAATCGAAGGATAATATCCATTCCAAAAACTAGAGCTTGTTTTAGGCTTAGTTAAACAAGCGTAGAATTGAATTATTTTCAAGTATTCATGAAGTCGTTACGCTCTGGATACTGAGAAAAAGTGTTAAAATATTTAGAAAATATTTTATCTGTAACAAAAAAGTGACTGGTCCATAATGTTAGCTAGATTTAGACCTGGAACGTAGCGAGAAGGTCAATCTAACTTAAAAAATAAGTTGAGAAAGATAAATTAAATAATGAAGATAGATATATAAATATCCGTATTATATATAATTCAAATATTATCAAATAATCTGAATGTTTAAAAGTGTAAATGCTACTCGAAAGTTTATTTACCAAATGTATAGTCGGAAAAACTTTCAGTATGTTCGAAAACGTATCACAAAAAGTAAGATCTGACCAGTTACATAGGTGTGGCACTTACTATGTTGTGAAGTTTATATAAACAAATTCTATATTATGAATCAAGGCAGTGCATTTCAAAATCATCGAAACGTCTTGAAATGACTTATTATATGGAAAGAATAAATATCCAGTTTCGGAAAAGATATTTATCTATATATATAGACCATTTTTGATGCGAAATGGAAATCAAGATAATAATCTTTGCATTACTCGCAAACTGAACTTGAACTCTTAGCGAGAAAACTATGATCCCTTTAACGAATGTAAAGATAAAAAAGGGGTAAAGAGATAATGAAATGTATCTTAATTCTTTATCGACTCATAATTAGGGATGTTTTCCCTCTTGTCTAAGCCTAGAACGTACAGAATAGAACAAAAGGATGATTAATATGAATATGAAAATATCTGCTATTATGAGGTAAACTATAGTTAATTAACCTCTAAACATTTTTTTTTTTTTTTTTGATTATATATATAAATATAATCTAAGGCTTCGGAAAGTTTAGAGGAAGGAAATGATTGACTTTGGCAGTTTCTGAATAGTTACAAAGCCAATAAAAAATGAAATGGAAAGTATTGTTTATAATATTTAATTTAGGCAATAATAATCAGTCACGTACTGAATAAATTAATGTCTTTACTAAATATGTATCCATTGTCTATACCAGTGCGAGAAAATTTTGATTGACATGGACTCTAGTTATAAGTGAAATATTAGAGGTATAGAGCTAGTCGAAGCAAACTATTCCTCAAGAAGATAATGTAAACCTAAAAAATATATGTAGATTAGGTCTAGTTGATTATAAGTTTTAAACCTTCCTAAATAATTTCCAATCATAATCATAGTAAAATTATTATTCCCAGATGAAGAATCTTCAGCGTAAAGTTTCTAACTGAGACAAAATTATCTGGTATATTACTATCCTAGTCTTAAGTGATCCAGAAGAAAAATAAAATGGGCAAGGTAAAGAACGTATCGAATTATATATATGCCTAAATATAAGATTTTCTTCTTATTTATTATTTTATAGCAGAGTTTAGACAGAGCACGACTGACCTAGACTCTTATATAATTAATCAATAGATAGTATAATATAGAATCATAGCTTAACGGATCAGCTATTATCCATGTACAAAGGCAAAAGGAAATATGTACCTCAACTAGAGTTTTTAATCGTTGTAATCTAGAGAAGTAGCAGATAAATAAATAAACTCTTAATTCAGTATCTAATTTGTGTAGATTTCCGATACCTTATGAATGTAATATTAACAGAAAGTAGAGAGGAATGATTGCTACTTTCTTGTCAATTATTCCTTAGATTACATGCTGATACAAATCGGAAGCATGTAGAAAAACAGAGGAGGAAAGAAGAAAAATTTTTTTAGATTTCGTGTACATTTTTCTTCTTAGAAAATAACGATAGTTTTATAGAATTCACCTTTGACTTGGAGCCAAATAAGGTGAATATCTAAGAAGTTGATCTCTCTGTAGCGAATAGAGAGAGATATAAATTATTTAATTATAGATGGAAGTATCTTCTACACTTATTAAATGAATTGCGAATTTGATCGTAACCGATGATTCTTAATTCATTTTCAAAAATAAATATATATATATAGAATTTTAAGTCTAATTCAAAAATGACTGGACAGAATTCAAGAATATTAGGGGCTACTAGGTATTAGAACCCATTGCTGTCATTCTATAACCTATAACCCAAGACTAGACATGTCTATGATGCTGAATGAATAAAAATAGATTGTTCGAGGACTAGTGACTACTACTCGGTCACTAGTAATCCGACATAATGACCTGGCACTAGTCTACGAAACTACTGCCCGGTGGAATTTCGTTAGAATGACCTGGCATTAGTCTACGAAACTACTGCCCGGTGAAATTTCGTTAGAATCGGAAGTTAACCTCTTTCTAGCGAATGAAAGAGATAAAGCATAAGTTAATTTTAAATATTAATAGAATTACACTCCTATAATAAGTCAATGGAATATTTAGAATTCTAGTCTGATTCGTGAAAGACTGTAAGAAATTTATATATATATAAGGTTACTATGTATTTCATTTTATAACCTATATCCATTGACTTGACTTGTCTATAATGCTCTATGAACAATAATAGATTGTTCGGGGATTAGTGACTGTTACCCAATCACTAGTAATCCGACACAATGACTGGACACTAGAACTCGTAACTATTGCCCAGCAGACATCACTAGTAATCCGATACAATGACTGGATACTAGTACTCATAACTATTTGCCAGTGGTATACACTAGTAACTGGACATATGACCGGACACTAGTACTCGTTACTGTTTGCCCGGTGAAGTCACTAATAATTCGACACCATGACCGGACACTAGTACTCGTAACTGTTGCCCAGTGAAGTCACTAATAATTCGACACAATGACCGGACACTAGTACTCGTAACTGTGGCCCCGTAGGAGTCACTAATAATGCGACACAATGACCGGACACTAGTACTCGTAACTATTGCCCGGTGAAGTCACAAATAATTCGACCTAATGACCGGACACTAGTACTCGTAGCTGTTGCCCCTTAGGAGTCACTAATAATGTGACACAATGACCGGACACTAGTACTTGTAACTGTTGCCCGGTAGGAGTAACTAGTAATCCGTCACAATGACCGGACACTAGTACCCGTGAATAATTGACTGGATGATAAATGCCCTGTGATTTTATCCCTGCCTGGATGCCCGGTGACTGGATGACCAGTGACTGGTGACTGGTAAAGAATGCCCGGTGATTTTATCCATGCCTGGATGCCCGGTGACTGGCGAAGCTGATAATGAATGCCCGGTGACTGGTGACTGGTGGACTTAGACTTATTTTGGATACTTAAGCATCCATAAGATGCCACCTTGATGGGTCTTACCCCGGCAGTATAGCCATATGGGGTGCGGGCTCCCATCAATAAAGAATTGTGGTGTAACCCATAAGAAGTTCTTTACTAATCAGCTTCTCCACCATAGAAATCTTCGCCAACTCGCAAGATATCCAGTAATAGTCCAGGTATAGCATGTCGCATCGCTGAAAAACCAGGAACAAAAAAAAAACAAGTTAAAATTTTTGATATAAGAACACGACTTCCGTACCAACCGCACACGAGCGTTGTGCCGATTATAGCGAGAGTCGTGAAAACGCATGTCAAAATAGCCAGTCAATAAATGCAAGAAATCGACAATCGAAAATTTTAAATAATAACATGGTTAGTGAAAGGAGTGATAAAGAAACAAAAGAAACACAAGGATACAGAACTTTATCCATGAGGAAAAGAAATAATCCAAATTTCTTTCACAGGTAAAAATCCTTGTTGAATTTCTTTGTCCACAGAAAAGAAACTGACAAGTGATCAGTTGAGCGGGAAGAGTTACGTCACACAGGTAACTGCCTAAGGGACCTTCTGGTTTAAGACTTTAATTAACGACTGAAAGGTCGTTTTTCTGTGGAAGGTGTGAAAACAAGAGAATAGCACATTATCTATAGGTTAATGTATTACCAAGTTAAAATTGTGTCACATAACACTGACTTAGGTGGAATAAATCTGTCCAGTTGAGAGTTATGTGACTGTGTCACATAAATGTATGGACAACAGTCAAATAACACACATTTCATTAGCCCGAACTAACATACGAACTAACATACAATGTATATAACAGATGGACAGAAAGATGAAAATTATATACCCCTCGGCATAAATGCCAAGGGTATAACAAGAAAAAAGTACTATTTATCTGTCAACTGCTTTTTTTATTCTCTGCAGAAAATTATACTTGTATAAGAATGCTATTTGTGCAAAAGAAAATATGCAATATACGAGGGTCCTGCAAAAAGTTTTGTCACTGGGTTCGGATTACTTCAGTGCTACGTTTTATAAAACATATTTTTATTACAAACCTTCAGAGTATTCCCCCTTAACTGAAACAATTTTGTAACCTTTTTACCCAGTCGCGAAAAGCAGATAAATAGTCTTCTTTTGGTATCTGTTGGAGACACTGATAAATAGCACTGCCATGAGAACTTCTAGACATATATTTATTTCCAGAAAGCATTTTCTAAAGCCTTGGAAATAAAAAGAAGTCACAGGGACTCAGGTCAGGTGAATAAGGTGAATGGTTTAAAACTTTCACCTTTTCAGAAGCCAAAAAAGACTTAACAACCTCACACTTATGAGAGGAGGCATTGTCATGTAAAAGGTGGACTCCTGACCATCCTTTGCTTGGTCCAACAAGTAAACTGGTCAGTGTATATGAAGGCATCTATTTCAATTTGAAATAACTCGGTCAGTTGGAAAGCAATTTGCACGAAATAAACGGGTATCGTTAGCTATTCAACACACCATTCAAGTGCAGTGAAGCATTTTAAAATATACCTGGGACAAAAAACTAAGGAAGCCTATTAGTGACAGAACTTTTTGCACGACCCTCGTACTCAGAGAAAAAGATAACTTAAACACAAACCTTTCATAAATGCTAATCCAAAGTATTCAGTTTCCCTTAAGGTAAGGTATGTGGCTACTTGATTGAAAACCTCTTGGAATTTAGACTTGGCCTAAAACAAGAAAAACACAGAAAATCATAAAAGCAATTTAATGCTGGCATGTCAGCCTACAAAATGTACCAGTCATGTGGAGATGAATTCAAATATCAGCAGATGGTATTTTGAAATATCTTATTAGAGAATTTAATGGAAATGTCAGAGAAAATAAGAATTAGATCTGCCAGTTGTTGTTTGCTAAAATTGTCTTCATGGATTAAACACAGTGCTTGCATTAAGGGAAGTCTGGGAGTCAGAGACTCCCAAAAATTGCCCTGGGACTTCCAAAAATGAATGCCAGGAAGTCTGGGACTCCCACTTTTAAAGATATTTAATCACTTATAACAAAAATTTAGAATGAATTTATGTGTTATTTAGCTTAAGAATGGTGGTTTTACTCCATAAATGAGAGTTTAAGGTTGAATTTCTGAAAGTGAGTGAAACAAATTGATCACCAGGACTTCCAGATATTGGAGCTAGGAAGTCCTGGGGCTTCCTGACTTTGACAGTTAGTGCAAGCACTGTAAACAAGAAGGCCATGATGGCCCCGTAACGCTCACCGGAGAATCATAGCACTTTGAGAACCTGACCTAGAACTGATCAAGGCAAATATTCTGATCAAAATTCAAAATGATTATATTAACAAGTAAGACAATGTAGCATGTTTAATGGACTAAGGAATAGAGGTCAAGGTCAAATATGGATGACTGCACTCAAGAGGCCATGCTAAGATGTATGCATGTACTACGTATCACTGGCTGCAGGAGCAATAGTTACTGAGAAACTGACCTAAACACAAACACTTCACAAGTACCAAATATCACTCTGTAGGACCAATAATTACTGAGAAACTGATTTAAATGGAAAAACTTAAGAGAGTCACTGGACAGTGAAATATACGTCACCTAGAAATCATCAAGACAAACATTTTGAGCAAGATTCATGATGATCACTTCAAAAATGTGACCTCTAGAGTGTCAACAAGGTTTTCCTTTGATTTGGCCTGGTAACCTAGTTTCTGATATGAAGTGACCCAGTTTTAAACTAGACCTAGAAATCATCAAGACAAACATTTTGAGCAATATTGATGATGATTATTTAAAAGATATGGCCACTGATGTGTTAACAAGGTTTTCCTTTGATTTGGACTGGTGACCTAGTTTTTGACCCCATGTGACCCAGTTTCAAACTTGACTTAGAAATCATCAAGACAAACATTTTGGGCAAGATTCATGATGACTGCTTCAAAACTGGACCTCTAGAGTGTTAACAAGGTCTTCCTTTGATTTGGCCTGGTGACTTAGTTTTTGATTCCAAGTGACCCAGTTTCAGATTTGACCTAGAATACATCAAGACAAACATTCTGAGCAAGATTCATGAATATTGCTTCATAAATGTGACCGCTAGAGTGTTAACAAGGTTTTACACTGATATGGACATGTGACCTAGTTTCTGACCCCATGTGACCCAGTTTCGACAAGGTTTTCTGCTGATTTGGCCTGGTGACCTAGTTTTTGACCCCAAGTGACCCAGTTTCGAAACTGACCTAGAACTCATCAAGACAAACATTTTGAGCAAGATTCATGATGATTGCTTCAAAAATGTGACTGCTAGTGTTAACAAGGTTTTCCTTTGATTTAACCTGGTGACCTAGATTTTGACCTCAAGTGACCCAGCTTCAAATTTGACCCAGAAATCATCAAGACAAACAATTTGAGCAAGATTCATGATGATTGCTTCAAAAATGTGACGGCTAGACTGTTAACAAGGTTTTCCGCCGATTAGGCCAGGTGACCAAGTTTTTAACCCCACATGACCCAGTTTCGAACTTGACCTAGAAATCATCAAGACAAATATTTTGAGCAAGTTTCATGATCATTGCTTCAAAAATGTGAACGCTAGAGTGTTAACAAGGTTTTCTGCTGATTTGGCCCAGTAACCTAGTTTTTGACCCCAAGTGAACCAGTTTCGAACTTGACCGAGAACTCATCAAGACAAACATTTTGGACAAGATTCATGATGATTGCTTCAGAAATGTGACCACTAGAGTGTTAACAAGGTTTTCTGCTGATTTGGCCTGGTGACCTAGTTTTTGAACCCAAGTGACCCAGTTTCGAACCTGTCCTAGAAATCATCAAGGCAAACATTTTGAGCAATACACATGATGATTGCTTCAAAAATATGACCGCTAGAGTGTTAACAAGGTTTTCTGCTGATTTGGCACAGTAACCTAGTTTTTGACCCCAAGTGACCCAGTTTCCAACCTGACCTAGATTTCATCAAGACAAACATTTTGAGCAAGATTCATGATGACTGCTTCAAAAATGTGACCACTAGAGTGTTAACAAGGTTTTCCTTTGATTTGGCCTGGTGACCTAGTTTTTGACCCCAAGTGACCCAGTTTCGAACCTGATCTAGAAATCATCAAGGCAAACATTTTGAGCAATACTCATGATGTTTGCTTCAAAAGGTGACCTCTAGAGTGTTAACGAGTTTTTCCTTTGATTTGACCTGGTGACCTAGTTTTTGACCCCAAGTGACCCAGTATCAAACTTGACCTAGAAATCAATTCCTAGAATTTATAGGGGCAAACATTCTGGGCAAGTTTCATCAAGATTGGGTCAAAACTGTGACCTCTAGAGTGTTAACAAACTAATTGTTGACGACGAACGACGGATAGAGGGTGATCACAATAGCTCACCCTGAGCTTTTGCTCAGGTGTGCAAATAATAAAAGCACTGCAAGCATAATACCCCGCCATAGCAATTATTTGTTTATGCATTAAAGTTATCGTTGCGAAAATGTCTGGAAAGAAAATGACGGAGGGAAATCCAAACGGCTTGAATAATCTTGGTAGAGGATCACTAAAGGAACATTTCTGCAAAATTATATTGAAATCGGTCCAGTGGTTTCAGACAAGAAGATTTTTTAAGTTTTCAGTTAAAAAATCTATTTTTAGCTCCTGTGACCTAGATATGCAGTGGACCGGAACCATTTGAACAACTTTGAAAGAGGACTAACCAAGGATCATTCCTGTGAAGTTTGGTCAAAATCCAATCAGTGGTTTAGGAGGAGATATTGTTTAAAGATTATGGATGGACGGATGGACAGATGGACGATGATGACGACGACGACGGACGGTGAGTGATCACAATAGCTCACCTTGAGCCTTTGGCTCAAGGTGAGCTAAACAAGAGGCCCACGGGCCACTGCAGACATGCAGATGTTATGCAACATTTTTCCAATCCTATCATCGCAACTAATGAAAATATCCTCATTTGAGCAGTTCTTAGTTTTGATAAAGAATATATGGGCCTGACAGTCAATGGAGCATGATCATTTGAATAAACTATCAATCACATTTCAACAGAAGGATCAATGTGAAATTTGGTGGAAATTGGCTATGTGGTTTCTGAAGAATCATGATTTTATACATGTAAACAGCACAGTGGCAGGGAAATATTATAAATATAAACCAGATGATGGCCATCTTAGATTTCCAATCAGAACAATTTTAACTACTGTTGATCTACAAGTCACTTCGATACTTTCAATATAAATGTATATGGCCCATACAAATGGGGAAGCAAATTTGACCTTGGAGGTAAAAAGGTCAAATGTCAACATAGAACCATCGTTTTAGCAATTTTGGTAGATCTCCTGTCCCCCATTATTTCTGCAAAGATTAGGACTTATTTGGTTATGGAGAAGAAGATTTTTAAAGGTTTTTACCATATATAGGCATGGCAGCCATTTTGATCAATGGACCATACCCATTTTAGCAATCTTTCATTCTCCTGCCCATGGAGGCTCTGCATGAAATTTGAGCAACACTGGCCCGGAGGCTTCAGAGGAAAAGCCATTTGAAATTATCAACATTTTTTCCATACAAATGTATGGGGCCCATACAAATGCATACAGAAGCAAACTTGACCTCGCCGTAAAAAGGTTAAATGTCAATGTATGACAATTATTTTAGCAACTTTGGTAGACCACCTGTTCAATATGATATATGCAAAGATTCAGCCAAAAGCCATGCTCGGTTTTGGAGAATAAGATTTTTAAATGTTTTTTCCCATACAAATGCATAAGGAAGCAAACTTGACCTTGCCATAAAAAGGTCAAATGTCAATGTATGACCATTATTTTAGCAACTTTGGTAGATCCCCTGTCCCTGATGATTTATGCAAAGATTCAGCCCCAAAGCATCCTTGGTTCTAGAGATGAAGATTTTTAAAGGTTTTTACCATATATGGGCATGGCGGCCATCTTGGTCAACTGGCCCAGAGGCTCCAGAGGAGAAGTTGTTTGAAATTCTGAACATTTTTCCCATACAAATGCATAAGGAAGCAAAATTGACCTTACCGTAAAAAGATTAAATGTCAATGTACGACCATTATTTTAGCAATTTTGGTAGCCCTCCAATGTCAATGTACGACCATTATTTTAGCAATTTTGGTAGCCCTCCTGTTCCCGATGATATATGCAAAGATTCAGCCATAAGGCTTGCTCGTTTTTGGAGAAGAAGATTTTTAAAGGTTTTTCCCATACAAATGCATAGGGAAGCAAACTTGACCTTGCCGTAAAAAGGTCAAACATCAACGTAAGACAATTTTTTTAGCAATTTTGGTAGATCTCCCGTCCCCGATGATTCCTGCAAAGGTTCAGCCCCAAGGCATTCTTGGTTCTGGAGAAGAAGATTTTTAAAGGTTTTTACCATATATGGGCGTGGCGGCCATCTTGGTCAACGGGCCGCGACCATTTTAGCAATTTTTCGTTCCCCCACCCTAAGGAAGCTCCATATGAAATTTGAGCAAAATTGGCTCAGCGGCTTCAGAGGAGAAGTCGTTTGAAAATGTTAACGGACGGACGCACGGACGGACGGACTAAGTGATCACAATAGCTCATCCTGAGCAGAGCTCAGGTGAGCTAAAAATGCATCATCCCTCAGGCTTTCTTGTAGATTTGAGATGAACTCGGTTTTTCAAATATATTAATGCATAAGCCCAATAATCCCAAAAGAACAGACTATTCAATAATATCAGCAGTAAATTGAAGTATGAGATGACAAGTCGTATGTTGGAAATAACAATGAACAGCTACTTACATCAACATAAACAATATGATGTTCTCCACTCAATAATACCACATTTACTGCTTTACGTTTCTTTCCAGATGAATTGGCTCCAGACAGCGTTGACATGATATTTATGGGCAGTTCTGGGCCCTACTCTCCTCCCCTGTCCATCCAAAACTCCTTAACTTTCACTTCAAACAATCTGGAAAATACACATACATGTAGTTATTAACACTGCACTTGTTTTAATACATCCTAGGATCATCATTTGAACGAATTTGGTAGACCTTGCTTCCCAGATGCTACAGTATATACATATACCAAGATTTAGCCCCAAAGCTTTCCTGGTTCTGGAGAAGAACTTTCAGAAGATTCTTAAGTGTTTTTGCCATACATGGGCATAGCGGCCATCTTGTTCAATAGTGCAACACCATTTGAACAAATTGTTTGTATCCCTTTGACAGAGGGCCCCATGTGAAATCTGGTGAAAACTGGCAAGCAGTTTCAGAGAAGAAGACATTTAAAGATTATGCGATTTTGTACATAGCAAAGGGGTAAGGGCAGATAACTCCTAGGGGATAACATTTTGATTGTAACTGGGCAGATAACTCCTAGGGGATACAATTTTGATTGTTACTAACAAGTTTTACTGCTTAAATCATACATTGTAAGTTTCAGCCATTAGTATTTCATAGAAGACATTTAAAGATTACATGATTTTAAACATGTACACAGCCAAGGGGCAACCTATAACTCTCATGAGACAAAATTTTGATTGTAACTAAATATTTTACTACTTTAATCATACATTGCAAATTTCAACCATTAGTCTTTAGTACATTTTGAGAAAATGATTTTTCAACATTTTCCCCAAACAAGAGTACACGTATGGGGATAAAAATCTGACCTTGCCATAGAAAGGTCAAAAGTCATCCTAGGATCATCATTTGAACAAACTTGGTAGATCTTGAGTCCCTGATGCTATGTACCAAGAATCAGCCTAAAAGCTTTCTTGGTTCTGGAGATGGAGATTTTTTTGTTTTTTACCACATATGGGCATGGTGGCCATCTTGGTCAATGGTGCAGAACTTTTTTTTTGAACAAATTGACAATACATGTACCCCTTTGACAAAAAGCACTATGTGAAATCTGGTTGAAATTGGTCAAGCTGTTTCAGAGAAGAAGAGGTTTAATGATTACAAGATTTTAGACATGTATATAGCCAAGGGGCAAGGGCAGATAACCCCAGGGAAAAAAGTTTGATGTAACTAAACGGGTTTGCTTCTTTGATCATACATTGTAAGTTTCAGCCATTAATCTTTAATACATTTTGAGAAAAAAGACTTTTCAATATTTTCCCCATACAAATGCATAGGGACGCTAATTTGACCTTGCCATAAAAAGGTCAAATGTCAACTTAGGGTCATCATTTGAACAAACCTAGGGGCATCACTTCAACAAACTTGGTAGACCTTGAATCCCCGATGCTATACACCAAGATTCAGTCTCAAAGCTTTCTTGGTTCTGGAGAAGAAGATTTTTAAGTGTTTTTACCTTAAATAGGCACAGGGGCCAACTTTTTCAATGATGCAGAACCATTTGAACAAATTGACAATATCCCTTTGACAAAAGGCACAATGGGAAATCTGGAGGAAAATGGTCAAGCTGCTTCAGAGAAGAAGAGGTTTAAATATTATGAGATTTTTAAATATTATGAGATTTCATACATGTATATAGCCAAGGGCAGCTAACCCAAGGGGACAAAATTTTGATGGTAACTAAAAGGGATTGCTTCTTTGATTATACATTGTAAATTTCAGCTATTAGTCTTTAATACATATTGAGAAAATGACTTTTCAATATTTTCACCATACAAATACACAGGGACGCAAATTTGACCTTGCTGTAAAAAGGTCAAATGTTAACCTAGGGTCATCATTTGAACAAACTTGGTAGCTCTTGAGTCCTGATGCTATATACCAAGATTAAGACTAAAAGCTTTCTTGGTTCTGGAGAAGAAGATTTTTAAGTGTTTTTACCATATATGGGCATGGTGGCCATTTTGTTCAATGATGCAGAGCCATTTCAACAAACTGACAATACCCCTTCGACAAAAGGCCATGTGAAATCTGGTGAAAATTGGTTGTTGTTTCAGAGTAGAGGTTTAAAGATTAGGCACTTTATACATGTATAAAGCCCAAGGGCAAAGGCAGATAACCTCGGCAGACAAAATTTCAATCACTTAAAAATGCAAAACTACCTGTCACAGCCAAATAGTTTTGGCCAAAATTATGAAAGTCGCTGCCTTTCTTGATATCTAAAATTTCCCTGACCATATTGCAAAAAATCCATGACTTACTGACCTTGAAGAAAAAATTAAATTCTAAATTCAACACTACCGGTATTTTGAAAAACTATTAAGAAATTCAGGTGGTTTTGAGATTTTTCTCATACTGATCTCTATCTAAAACAGAAAAATTGTACCTGGCTGGCAGCAGACTTTTAGTTCTGCTGCCAGCTGGCTGTCACTAGACCTAAAGTCTGCTACCAGCCGGCTGGCACCAGACCTAAAAGGCTCCTGCCAGCCGGGTGGCAATAGACACCTGCAAAAAAAAAAACAAGCAAATTCCATGGGGAATTTATGTCCCCCGCCTAATTTTTATTTGAGGTGTTAAAAATGGTAAAGTTAACCAGAGGACCACTGGTCCTGTATCAAATACCTAAGTATTGAAGCAGGAAACCAGTGATACAAAATAATTTCAAGATTCTGAAAAAAACCACATGCATATCTTCAGACCATCCTTAAAGCACCTGTACAGTTTCAAAAGGATCGGCCAAAAACTGTGGGAGGAGTTAAGGGGACAAGGTACCTGCTCCCTATATACTCCTGTAGTATTAGAACTCAAAAAATGTCTAAGTTAAAAATGCAGAAAAAGTGGTAAAAAATTATTTCAGGATTCTGAAAAAACCACATGCATATCTTCAGGCCATCCTAAAAGCCCTTGTAAAGTTTCAAAAGGATCGGACAAAAACTGTGGGAGGAGTTAAGGGGACAAGGTGCCTGCACCCTATATACTTCTGCAATATTAGAACTCAAAAAATGTCTAAGTTAAAAATGCAGAAAAAGTAATAAAAAAATATTTCAGGATTCTGAAAAATCCACCTGCATATTTTCAGGCCATCCTAAAAGCCCACGTAAAGTTTCAAAAGGATCGGCCAAAAACTGTGGGGGGAGTTAAGGGGACAAGGTACCTACTCCCTATAGACTTCTGTAAAATTAGAACTCAAAAAATGTCTAAGTTCAAAACGTGTAAAAAGTGATAAAAAATAATTTCAGGATTCTGAAAAAACCACATGCATATCTTCAGACCATCCTTAAAGCACCTGTACAGTTTCAAAAGGATCGGCCAAAAACTGTGGGAGGAGTTAAGGGGACAAGGTACCTGCTCCCTATATACTCCTGTAGTATTAGAACTCAAAAAATGTCTAAGTTAAAAATGCGGAAAAAGTGATAAAAAATTATTTCAGGATTCTGAAAAAACCACATGCATATCTTCAGGCCATCCTGAAAGCCCATGTAAAGTTTCAAAAGGATCGGCCAAAAACTGTGGGAGGAGTTAAGGGGACAAGGTACCTACTCCCTATACACTTCTGTAGTACTAGAAATCGAAAAATGACTAAGTTAAAAATGCGGAAAAAGTGATAAAAAATTATTTCAGGATTCTGAAAAAACCACATGCATATCTTCAGGCCATCCTTAAAACACCTGTAAAGTTTCAAAAGAATCGGCCAAAAACTGTGGGAGGAGTTAAGGGGACAAGGTACCTGCTTCCTATACACTTCTGTAGTATTAGAACTCAAAAAAAGTCTAAGTTAAAAATGCGGAAAAAGTAATAAAAAATTATTTCAGGATTCTGAAAAAACCACATGCATATCTTCAGGCCATTCTAAAAGCCTATGTAAAGTTTCAAAAGGGTCGGCCAAAAACTGTGGGAGGAGTTAAGGGGACAAGGTACCTACTCCCTATACACTTCTGTAGTATTAGAACTCAAAAAATGTCTAAGTTAAAAATGCGGAAAAAGTGATAAAAAATTATTTTAGGATTCTGAAAAAACCACATGCATATCTTCAGGCCATCCTAAAAGCCCATGTAAAGTTTCAAAATGATCGGCCAAAAACTGTGGGAGGAGTTAAGGGGACAAGGTACCTACTCCCTGTAGACTTCTGTAATATTAGAACTCAAAAAATGTCTAAGTTAAAAATGCAGAAAAAGTGATAAAAAATTATTTCAGGATTCTGAAAAAACCACATGCATATCTTCAGACCATCCTTAAAACACCTGTAAAGTTTCAAAAGGATCGGACAGAAACTGTGGGAGGATTTAAGGGGACAAAGTACCCACTAAAAACTCGGAACCACGCACCACGCGCCACGCACCACGCGCCACGCACCACGCCCCACGGAAAACCAAAAACAGTGTCCCTCCACTTTTCTTCGAAAAGGCGGGGGACAATAAAAAAATATGCATGTTTAGGGTAACATATCAGAAAAAAAAAACAAAAAAAAAAACTTTGCACTTGGCACCATGCTTTCATTATCATTCTGACAAGTCCCTTGGCTACGAAGTCTAAAAAGTACTGACAGAATGGCAAACAGTGCAGGTCCTGATCAAATGGCTCTTTTTGCTCCGGATCTACATTTGCTCACACCTATCTGTCCAAATGTTTAGATTAAATATGATAGCCTAACTATTTTATTCAAAAAAGGCTAAATTACATGTATGATTTTTTTTTATTGAAGAAGCATGAAAATTAAAAACAAGAGGACCATGATGGTCCTATATCGCTCACCTGATCAAACAGATTTGCATACTTACTGTTGAAGATTCAGCCAAGTTCACTGCTCTAAGATTTATGTATAAATTTTACAGCCCTGCCCCCACTCCCTCCCCCCCCCCCCCACCCCCCACTCCCACAACACACAAGGCCATGTTTTTTCTTTTTAACACATCATGACTTGACTTAATCTTGAAAGGGAACATTTCTGCCAAGTTATTTTGAAATTGGTCCAGTGGTTTCTGACAAAAAGATTTTTAAAGTGTTTTATATCGCTATAAAGCCCAACCCTCTATGGGACATTTTTTTTTTTTTTTCTTGACGAATCATGACAGTTTGAAGAAACTTGGCAGAGGGTAACCAAAGGAACATTCCTGCCAAGTTAAATTAAAATCAGTTCAGTGGTTTCTGACCAGAAGATTTTTAAAGTTTTCTATTTAGATCTATAGGGAAAATAAGCCCCACCCCCTAGCAGCCATGTTTTTTTGACAAATCAGGATTGCTTGAACATTCTTGGTAGAGGGTTACTAAAGCATTATTGAAATCAGTCAGGAGGTATTTGACAAAAAGAATTTTAAATTTTTGTATACAGATATATATGGAAAATAATCCCCACCCTCCGGGGGCCATGTTTTTTGATGTATCGTGAAGGCTTGAACAATCTTGGTAGAGGGTCACCAAAGCAACATTCCTGCCAAGTTACATTGAACTCGGTCCAACGGTTTCTTAAAAGAAAATTTTTAAAGTTTTTTTATATAGATACATAGGGAAAATAAGCCCCGCCCCCTAGCGGCCATGTTTTTTCACTAATCACAATTATTTGAACAATCTTGGTACAGGGTCACCATGGAAACATTTTTGCCAAGGTATAATGAAATTGGTCCAGTGGTTTCTGACAAGAAGATTTTTCAAGTTTTCTATAAAGATATATAGGGAAAATAAGCCCCACCCCCTGGCAGCCATGTTTTTTGACAATCCAAATGGCTTGAACAATCTTGGTAAAGAGTCACCAAAGGAACATTTCTGCAAAATTATATGGAAATCGGTCCAGTGGTTTCAGACAAGAAGATTTTTTAAGTTTTCTATATAGATATATAGGGAAAATAAGCCCCACCCTCTGGCGGCCATGTTTATTGACGAAACCAAATGGCTTGAACAATCTTAGTAGAAAATCACCAAAGGAACAGTTCTGCAAAATTATATTGAAATCGGTCCAATGGTTTCTGACAAGAAGATTTTTAAAGTTTTCTATACAGATATATAGGTAAAATAAGCCCCGCCCCCTGGCGGCCATGTTTATTGACAAATCCAAATGGCTTGAACAATCTTGGTAGAGGATCACCAAAGGAACATTCCTGCAAAATTATATGGAAATCGGTCCAGTGGTTTCTGACAAGAAGACTTTTAAAGTTTTCTACATAGATATATAGGGAAAATAAGCCCCGCCCCCTGGCGGCCATGTTTTTTTGACAAATTCAACTGGCTTGAACAATCTTGGTAGAGGATCACCAAAGGAACATTTCTGCAAAAGTATATGGAAATCAGTCCAGTGGTTTCTGACAAGAAGATTTTTTAAGTTTTCTATATAGATATGTATATAGGGAAAATAAGCCCCGCCCCCTGGCGGCCATTTTTTTTACCGAATCCAAATGGCTTGAACAACCTTGGTAGAGGATCACCAAAGGAACATTTCTGCAAAATTATATTGAAATCGGTCCAGTGGTTTCTGACAAGAAGATTTTTAAAGTTTTCTATATAGATAATATAGGGAAAATAAGCCCCGCCCCCTGGCGGCCATGTTTTTTGACGAATCCAAATGGCTTGAACAATCTTTGTAGAGAGTCACCAAAGGAACATTTCTGCAAAATTATATGGAAATCGGTCCAGTGGTTTCAGACAAGAAGATTTTTTAAGTTTTCTATATAGATATATAGGAAAAATAAGCCCCGCCCCCTGGCGGCCATGTTTATTGACGAAACCAAATGGCTTGAACAATCTTAGTAGAAAATCACCAAAGGAACAGTTCTGCAAAATTATATTGAAATCGGTCCAGTGGTTTCTGACAAGAAGATTTTTAAGTTTTCTATACAGATATATAGGGAAAATAAGCCCCGGGCCCTGGCGGCCAGGTTTTTTGACGAATCCAAATGGCTTGAACAATCTTGGTAGAGGATCACCAAAGGAACATTCCTGCAAAATTATATGGAAATCGGTCCAGTGGTTTCAGACAAGAAGATTTTTTAAGTTTTCTATATAGATATATAGGAAAAATAAGCCCGGCCCCCTGGCGGCCATGTTTTTTGACAAATCCAAATGGCTTGAACAATCTTAGCAGAAAATCACCAAAGGAACATTTCTGCAAAATTATATTGAAATCGGTCCAGTGGTTTCTGACAAGAAGATTTTTAAGTTTTCTATACAGATATATAGGGAAAATAAGCCCCGCCCCCTGGCGGCCATGTGTTTTGACGAATCCAAATGGCTTGAACAATCTTAGTAGAGGATCACCAAAGGAACATTTCTGCAAAATTATATTGAAATCGGTCCAGTGGTTTCTGACAAGAAGATTTTTAAAGTTTTCTATATAGATAATATAGGGAAAATAAGCCCCGCCCCCTGGCGGCCATGTTTTTTGACGAATCCAAATGGCTTGAACAATCTTGGTAGAGGGTCACCAAAGGAACATTTCTACAAAATTATATGGAAATCGGTCCAGTGGTTTCTGACAAGAAGATTTTTTAAGTTTTTAGTTAAAAAATCTATTTTTAGCTCCTGTGACCTAGATATGCAATGGACCGGAACCATTTGAACAACTTTGAAAGAGGACCAACCAAGGATCATTCCTGTGAAGTTTGGTCAAATTCCCACCAGTGGTTTAGGAGGAGATGTTGTTTAAAGATTGTGGACAGACGGACATCCGGACGACGACGACGACAACGACGACGACGGACGGTGAGTGATCACAATAGCTCACCATGAGCCTTCGGCTCAGGTGAGCTAAAAAGAAAAATCTGGGTTTCATTGTGAAAATTAAGTGGGGTTGGGTTATCCTAAACATACTTATTTTTGTTTGGCCTAAGACATCACACCAGGGTATAAATAGATATTCCAGAAAATGCAAGTCAGTCACAAAGCATCGCATGAAGAAACCATGTGCTCGTAGCAGTAGCCTCACATGAAATTGTGGCGGGAAACCGCTTCCGGAGAAAAACAAACTTAATTTATAGAGCCTTTTCTCGTCAGAAAGGCATATGAAACTGGCACATATAAAAAATTTAAAGAACCCAAATATTGGGAGAGATAGGCCTATGCAAACAGTGCAGACCCAGATCAGATGCTGCAGAGAACAAGGAAATGTAACTAATTTGGGGGAATAGGGATCATGAAAATTTGGAAAACACTTTTAGGACAATAAGACCTGTGCCACCAGTGAATACTCAGATCAGCCTGCAAATCAGTATTCGCTGCATGCATGAGCTTCTTTGGCTTCTGGGCTTTTCAAGATCGTCCTTCAAGTATATGCGTTTCTTAATTAAAGCCAGTATTGGTTTCTTCAGTATGTGTCTTTCACAGGTATTCCTGTATTTTTGATGGGTATTCCGTATTTCGGTAGTATTCTGGTAAGTCGTGTGACCGAATATTTAGGTCACGTGACTATGACGTAGGTTACGTCTTGGGTTTACTGTTCTTAATGGTGTCCAAAAAGACCATGGGCTACGATTCGCTCACCTGAGCCTTTGCATATCTTGCAACATTCTTCCAGTATTGCCACAGCAACAAGGACACAAATTTGACCATGCCCTCAAAAAGTCAAAGGTCATCCTAGGATCATAATTTGATTAAAGTTGGTAGACTGTGCATCCCTGATGCTATATACCAAGATTCAGCCTCAAAACTTTCTTGGTTCTGGAGAAGAAGATTTTTAAGTGTTTTTACCATATATGGGGCCGGCCTCGGTGGCTCAGTTGGATGCGCCGTCCGACTGGAGACCAGGAAGTAGCGGGTTCAACCCCCACCGAGGTCGGCAACATTCTTTCGTAGGGATTGATCATGAAATATTTTCTACGGTCATTCTCTCCCTTCCGTTGATTCAAGAAGGGCAGTTGTCAGTTTCTGGCGAAAGAATGTGCACAATACTGGTTAACCGCTTAGAGGACTAAGCCTGCCCAGTAAACGTGTGGCTAGGTAAACTGACCGCGCTCGACATGACCCCACTGGGTTGACTGGGCCGTAAAACCTCAACACAAAAAAAACCCATATATGGGCATGGTGGCCACCTTGTTCAATGGTGCAGAACCACTGAACAAATTCTCAATTACCCTTTGATGGCCCATGTGAAATCTGGTGAAAAGTAGTCAAGCAGTTTCAGAGAAGCTGTTTAAAGATTACAAGAGTTTATGCATATGTATAGCCCAGGGTCAAGGGCAGATAAGCCCTTGGGGATAAAACTTTTACTACTTAAATCATACATTTAAGTTTCAGCCATTAATTTAGTCTTAACTACATTTTGAGAAAATGATTTTTCAACATTTTCCCTATCACATGTATGGGGCCACAAATTTGACCTTGCCCTAAAAAGAAGGTCATTCTAGGCTGTGACATACCAAGATTCAGCCTCAAAGCTTTCTTGTTTCTGGAGTAGAAGATTTTAATCCCCCCGATATACCCTACCTTTGCAAATAGTGTAGATCAAGATCAGTTGGCTTCTGAAGAAGCTCACTGATCTGGATCTGCACTGTTTGTCATTCAGTATGTGACTTTGTATCAACAACCTGGATCAAGTAATCTGATTGGCTGACAATAAGAAGTGGGTATGGCATCTTAATTTATTCAGCATGACAAGTGCTGATTTTTTTTTACCATGCATGGATATGGTGTATACCTTGTTCAATTATGCAGAACCATTTTAACAAATTGTCAATATCCTGTCGACAGAAGGCCCCATGTGGAATCTGGTGAAAACTGGTCAAGCGGTTTCAGGGAAAAAGATGTTTAATAAGAGCTGTCGCAGGACAGCATAGCTCGCCTGCTGGGCACATTTTGTATTGTATCGTTTTTATCATTCAGAAATTAAAGACTAAGGTTTCATTCTAACAATCACTGTGAAATATAGGTCACACTGATCTAGATATATTTTAGGTCAATCATCGGAGCACATGAAACTTATAATCCAGGTAAAACATTTCTCAATCCAATAATCTTCTGGTTATCAGGCAAAATCACCAAACCATGAAATATAGTACACATTGGCATAGCATTATTTTGAGGTCACTCTTCGTGTCAAATGAAATATCCAGGGTATGACATTTCTCCATCAATTAGTCTTTGAGATACAAGACAAAATCACTGGACCATGAAAGATAGGTCACGTTGGCATACATATATTTTGAGGTCACTATTTGTGGCACATGAAACTACTGTCCAAGGTATGACATTTCTCAATCAAATAGTGTTCAAGATATAAGGTAAAATCACTGGACAGTGAAATGTAGGTCACAATGACCTCCATATACATGTATTTTTAGGTTACACTTAGTGTCACATGGAACTAATATTCATGGTATGATATTTCTCCATTAAAATAGTCTTCGAAATCACTGGACCATGAAATATAGGTCACACTGACATGCATATACTTTGAGGTCAGCCTTCGTGTCACATGGAACTAATATCCAAGGTATGACATTTCTCTTCTTAAATAGTCATCAAGATATAAGGCATAATCACTGGACCATGAAATATAGGTCAAACTGACCTACATAAATATTTTGAGGTCACTCTTCGTGTTACATGAAACTAATATCCAAGATATGACATTTCTCTATCAAATAGTCTTCGCGTTATAAGGCATAATCACTAGTCCATGAAATATAGGTCACATTGACCTACATATACAGTACGGCTCAGGTAAAAGAACCATTTTTTTTCTCAATCCGTGGACCAATTGTTGAATCTGCGATTTTCCGCTGAGTGGTTTGGAGTAAACCACTCCGAGTGAAAAAGTTTTACTCAAAGATATGCGCTTGATATTCCGAGGATATTCCGCGGACCTCAGTGTATCCATGATATTCGGAGTGTATTTGCAAGTGGCGATACATTATTCTATACAGGTAAGTTTGACCACTTGGATCATTCTCTTTCTCTCTCATGACGATAACCAAAGCAAAATTGTTACAACTGCGAATACAATAAATACCCTCTAAACTAATGCTGGCAACAGCAGGATCAGACTGCAAAGATGTACAAACTTACAATGTACATAAATAGTTCTGCTTCCGACGACCAACTCTGCGACTGATTTTTTTTGTATGTTTCAGCCGCAAGTACCAATTGGTATATCCGAACAAGAGCTGGTAGCCCCAATGCGCAAGGCCGGCAACGTATTTGGACCAAAGCCTTGGATGATTTCTAATCGCCCAGTTTTAGTTTTGGATTAGGGGTGGTGGTCGCCTGAGTCTTCCTATATTCGTTTTCATGTGACAAGCACTTTTATCCAGGCTGTGGCTCATTTTTCGCCATGTCACTTTGCACGTGCTGCTGCTGCCAAGAAAATAGTTTGAACCCCTGAAGCACTGCTGAAAATTTTAGAGGAGATGCCGATCTAACTGTTTTAGTATTTTACAGTGAAAATAAGGCTGAACATTTCATGTGAATTGTCTGCCCAGCAGAGAATTCACATGTAATGTCGCACTTAATTTACAGGAAAATAAGCAACAACAAAAAAAAAATAAAAAAATAAAAGCACAGCAAGCATAATACCCCGCCATAGCAATTATTTGTTTATGTATTGAAGTTATCGTTGCGAAAATGTCCGGAAAGAAAATGACGGAAGGACAGATAACAATCCTAAACCAGACCTTAATAATATCAATGGACAGATAACAATCCTAAACCAGATCTTGACAAGAAAACATTGATGCAAAGCATCAATACGCCTGGAAACTAATCTGTCATGCATTACTTAGCTCCCTATAGATCGTAGTATAGTGAAAAAATGTTATAATTTATGAAAGGTTGTAATTACATGTATATAAATTATCGCAATACTCAATGATAAAAACATTATAGACATTATCAGAGGTATGTAAAAAAAAAAATCAACTATGATCGTCTGTTTTCTAGCCCGCATACATAATTACATGTCGCCATCCATAGCCTAAGCCGAACATACTATATCCAAAATCATCTATGTAGCAGTGTTTCGGTTTTTTTTCTCCACTCATAACATTTTCTTTCACCCCAAATCTTTCCATGCTTGAATATCAAATTAAACTGTATTATTAAACCAGCTTATAATCCGTTCGATTGAGAATGCATATTTCCAATCGTAAACAAAGAAAAATATCTTTTGTTTCTTCTTTGTAGTACGACGAAAAAAACCAAATGAAAAAATTCAAACGTGTACGAATATTGACAGCAACAAGCTCATTTCAGGTCGAATGGTCAAATTGGGGCCCCTACGGGAAAACTGCTTATTTCTCTTTTAAATGAGCAAAACCCACATTGCTACATTCACTCTTTACAGTACTTCCCATTTTTTATTTCACTATGTTACCAATAGCACAGTTCTCTGCTGCAAAAGTGTGACTTTGAATATTAATAATAATAAAAAAAAAAAGTGGGGGGTGAATAGCTATATATAACCCCTCTAAGAACCCCATAAATCTGGAAGAAAACCAATGTTCTCCAAATGCATACACATTTTACAAAAACAACCTCAAATAGATACGCCGGGCTCCAGCCTGGCGTAAATAATATCAATGCATATAGCAAGTTTGGTTAAAAGGCCTTGTTATTTACTCAAGTTATCGTCCGGAAACGAAAAATATGGGCGTGTCTCAAGCAGATAACTCCGTAAAAATTTGACGAAATTTGCCCATTAGCAATTCCAAAACAGATCTCCTTAAAGTCAATGCATATAGCAAGTTTGGTTAAAATCCCTTTGTTATTTACTCAAATTATCGTCCGGAAACGAAAATATGGGCGTGTCTCAAGCAGATAACTCCGTAAAAATTTGACGAATTTTCCCCATTAGCAATTCCAAAACAGATCCCCTTAAGGTCAATGCATATAGCAAGTTTGGTTAAAATCCCTTTGTTATTTACTCAAATTATCGTCTGGAAACGAAAATATGGGCGTGTCTCGGGCAGATAACTCTGTAAAAATTTGACGAAATTTGCCCATTAGCAATTCCAAAACAGATCTCCTTAATGTCAATGCATATAGCAGGTTTGGTTAAAATCCCTTGTTATTTAATCAAAATATCGTCTGGAAACGAAAATATGGGTTTGTCTCGGGCAGATAACTCTGTAAAAATTTGACGAAATTTGACCATTAGCAATTCCAAAACAGATCTCCTTAATGTCAATGCATATAGCAGGTTTGGTTAAAATCCCTGTTATTTAATCAAAATATCGTCTGGAAACGAAAATATGGGTTTGTCTCGGGCAGATAATTCTGTAAAAATTTGATGAAATTTGACCATTAGCAATTCCAAACCAGATCTCCTTAATGTCAATATATATAGCAAGTTTGGTTAAAATCCCTTGTTATTTTCTCAAGTTATTGTCCGGAAACAAAAATATGGACGTGTCTCGTGCAGATAACTCCTTAAAAATGAAGTTTTTTAAAAGTAAAACATATTTTAACGAGTAATACTTAACCTATAGATAATGTGCTATTCTCTTCTGTTTTCACACCTTCCACAGAAAAAAACGACCTTTCAGTCGTTAATTAAAGTCTTAAACCAGAAGGTCCCTTAGGCAGTTACCTGTGTGACGTAACTCTTCCCGCTCAATGGACCACGTGTCAGTTTCTTTTATGTGTAAAACAATAGACACAATTAGGAGAGATAAGCGAGGGTGGGCGGAGGGAGATAATTGATTATCTATAGGTTAAGTATTACTCGTTAAATTATGTTTTACTTTTAAAAAACTTCATTTTAACTTCATAATACATTAACCTATAGATAATGTGCTAGAATTTGCAGAATAGGAGGGAGGTGCTCTCCTAATTCTAACACCAATAATATCTCACCACTTCTGGTTAAGACTCAGGAAACTCAAAGGAATCAGATACATTCTAATTCTATATTTAATAGAAAGAATGATCTAGATTCACAAAATAGCATATCTTTAAGGTGTTATGATCTAACAACCTTATATATATTAGTAGACTCTAGAGGAAGCCAGTTCTTAAGTCTCAGAGACCTAACATTGCCCCCCCCCACCCCCCCCCCCCCCTCTTTTTTTCTTTTTGGGAAACAACAATTGGCTTCAAAAAGAAAAGGGAGTCATTGAGACATAACATAAATATTCCATCGCAAAGTAAGCTAGGAATATAGAAATATTTTCAAAACAAAATTTGTAAAACAAAAGGCCAAGACCATACACTGTAAGTAGTCTATGTAGGGTCTTGAATAAATAAGGAAAAGTCTACTCGGTGGGGTTTCCTATAGATAACTGACATATGTAGATATTTTGGATAAAATTCTAGATATGTGAAGCTATGTAATTGTAGTAGTCTAAGCTATTAGAATTATAAACTAATTAGATTCTGTTAATTGGAGCGACAGGACAGTTTCCGATGAACAGACACAGACTTAAAATAACCATAATATGTAATTATTTCCCTTTGATCAAATTAAAGAAGGGGAGATAATAAAAGTAGATGGAGTTAACTTAACTATAACTAAGTTATCCATCAGAAGAAAAAAGGTATAGACAAAAATAATGGTTAAAACTATTGCTAGACTAATTGTATTACGAATTTTTAGTCAAGCAATAAAATAATACAGAGTTTGCATATAACTGCTGGGAAGAAAAAACAACCTAAACCATTGATAATTAGTTTTGTCATAGACATATAAAAGCGTTTGATGTCCTGACAAAAAAATAAAGAATAAACTGTCAACATCATAACTTAAGAGTTTGACAGAGAATAAGAGAGATAAGAATAAGGTTGATCGCAGCAAACTGTATGACTGTCATAGTTTGGCTAAATCTTACCATATTGATAAGATTAAGCAATAATAAATAAGCTGGATAGAATCTTTCTATACCAGAAGATTGCCATGAAAAGTACTCCTGAGTAAATAATCATGGAAATCAAGAAATGTTAAAAAATCCACTTTGATACGAATCAAAAGGTTCATAAAAAGAGAAGGACTCAGAGAAAAAGTAATAGTGTGATAATCTCTGAAAAAAGATTATACAATAATACTGATTAATAATCTCAAAAAACACTTAATTTATAAGTTAAGAGATAGTATTACTATTCTATACGCATATTTAAGAATAGTAAGAAATATATTAATACTAAATAAAAATTATACTACTGAACAAAATTCCCGCTATAAATAATAGGTTAAGCATAACTATTTATTAAGCAAGGAATTATTAAACATATAACTCTCTATAAAATTACTGCCCTGAAATTTTATAGATAAACATTCAATCAAATTTTTAGAATTGAATATTAATAGAATAAAATCTATGTCTGCATAATTGGTAATTCCTGAAATATCAAATTACGTACTCGCAAATGAGTTCAGGAAGAAAATACATATATATACTCTCGAGATCTATGTGTAAACCATAGAGAGTAATAATATTATTACCGCGATCCCTGACGGAAGGGTAAAAACATGTATATGAAAGAGATAATAATTAATTTAACGTCATATAGGTTTAAGATAAAATTTGTTTAATCTTTAACCAATATGCAGCAACAGTGACTCGATAATCTGTATTCGTACGTAGAAAAGGAGTACTTAGTCATTAGAATTTTGTATGATTGAAATAGAGATAATGGGATCTAAAAGGATGTATCTCCATGAACTGAATCGAAGGATAATGTCCATTCTAAAAAACTAGGGCTTGTTTTAGGCTTAGTTTAACAAGCGCAGAATTGAATTATTTCCAAGTATTCATGAAGTCGTTATGCTCTGAATACTGAGAAAAATGTTAAAATATTGTTTAGGAAATAAAAAAGTGACTGTTCCACAATGTTAGCTAGATTTAAACCTGGAACGTAGCGAGAAGGTCAATCTAATTTAAAAGTAAGATGAGAAAGATAAATAATGAAGATAGATATATAAATATCGGAATAATATATTATCTCCAACAATTATCAAATAATCTGAATGTTTAAAAGCATAAATACTACTCGAAAGTTTATTTACCGAATGTATAATCGGAGAAAACTTTCAGTATGTTCAAAAACGTATCACAAAAGTAAGATCTGACCAGGAACGTAGGTGCAGCACTTACTAAGTTGTGAAGTTAATATAAACATATTTTATATTATAAATTGAAGCAGTGCATTTCAAAATCATCGACATCTTGAAATGACTTATTGTGTGGAAAAATAAAATAAATATCCAGTTTCGGAAAAGATATTTATCTATATATATAGACCATTTTTGATGCGGACTGGAAATCAAGATATTAATCTTTGCATTATTCGCAAACTGAACTTGAACTCTTAGCGAGAATTACTATGATCCCTTTAACGAATGTAAACATAAAGGAGGGGTAAAGAGATAATTAAGAGTGTCTTAATTCTTTACCGGCTCGTAATTAAGGATGTTTTCCCTTTTGTCTAAGCCTAGACTATAGATTGATTAATATAAATATAATAATATCTGCTATTATGAGGTAAACTCTCGTTAATTAACCTCTAAGCATATATCAAAAATATATATCAACATAATCTAGAGCTTCGGTAAGTTTAGAGGAAGGAAATGATTGACTTTGGCAGTTTCTGAATAGTTACAAAGTCAATAAAACAAAATATCAAAAGGAAAGTATTGTATATAATATCTAATTTAGGCAATAATAATCTGTCACGTACTGAATAATTAATGCCTTTACTAAATATGTATCCATTGTCAATACCAAAGTGCAAGAAAATTTTGATTGACATGGACTCTAGTTATAAATAAAATAGAGCTAGTCCAAGCAAAACTATTCCTCAATAAGATAAAGTAGACCTATAATATACGAGGATTAATTGGGTCTAGAAATTATAATCATAATAAAATTATTATTCCAATATGAAGAATCTTCGGCGTAATAGATTCTTACTGAGGCAAAAATATCTGGTATATTGCTATCGTAGTCTTAAATGATCCAGAAGAAAAAATAAAACAGGCAAAGTAAAGAACGTATCGAATTATATCTATGCCTAAATATAAGATTTTTTTTTTTTTTTTTTTTTTTTTTTTTGATTTTTTTTGATTTATTATTTTATAGCAGAGTTTTGACAGAGCACGACTGACCTAGACTCTTATATAATCAATCAAAAGATAGTATAAAATAGAATAATAGCTTATCGGATCAACTATTTTCCATGTAGAAAAGGCAAAAGGAAAATATGTACCTCAACTAGAATTTTAAATCGTAGTAATCTAGAGAGGTAGCGAATAAATAAATAAACTGTTAATTTATTTATCTGGTTGGTGTAAATTTCCGATACCTAAAGAATGAAAAATTAATAGAAAGTAGAAAAGATCGATTGCTACTTTCTTGTCAATTTACTCCTTAGATTACATGCTGATTACATATCGGAGCATGTAGAAGAAAAACAGGGGAGGAAAGAAGAAAATTTTTAGATTTCGTGTATTTTTTTCTTCTTATAAATAACGATAGTTTTATAGTTCACCTTTGCCCTAGAGCCAAATAAGGTGAATATGTAATAAGTTAATCTCTTTGTAGCGAATAAAAGAGATATAATTATAGCTGGAAGTATCTTCTACACTTAGTGAATGAATTGCGAATTTGATCGTAACCGATAATTCTTAATTCATTTTCAATAATAAATATATATATAGAATTTAAGTCAAGTTCAAAAGTGACTGGACAGAATTCAACAATATAAATGGCTACTAGGTATTAGAACCCATCGCTGTCATTCAATAACCTATAATCCAAGACTATATAACCTATAATCCAAGACTATACATGTCTATAGTGGTTATTAAATAAATATATGTTGATCGAATACTAGTGACTCAGACACTAGTAATCCGACACAAAGTCTACGAAACTACTGCCCGGTGGAATTTCGTTAGAAGGACCTGGCACTACTCTACGAAGTGCCTCCCGATGAAATTTTCGTTAGAGCCGGAATTTAACCGCTTTCTAGCGAATTAAAGAGATAAAACATCATTTGAATGACCTGGCACTAGTCTACGAACTGCTGCCCGGTAAGAATTTTGTTATAGTCGGAAGTTTAACTCTTTCTAGCGGATAAAAGAGATAAAACATAAGTTAATTTAAAATATTAATGGAATTACACACCTATAATAAGTCAATGGAATATTAAAGATTCTAGTCTGATTTGGGAAAGACTGTACAGAATTTTTTGTATAAAAAGTTATTATGTATTTCACTTAATAACCTATATCCATTGACTTAAACGTTAATGGAGCTCTATGAACGATAATAGATTGTTCGGGAATTAGTGATCATTATTTTGACACTAGTTACCCGACACAATGACCGGACACTAGTATTTGTAACTGTTGCCCGGTAAAGTTACAAGTAATTTGACAAATTTATCGGATAGTAGTATTCGTAACTCTAGTCCGATGAAAAAGGGAGATTATATATGAAAACTGAGCGGGCACAAGTATTCGAAACTTTTTCCCGAAGATAATTAATTATTAGGCAAAAATTGACCAGACACTTTCTGTAAAAGTTTGCCTGGTGAAAAATCAGAAATAATATAATAATATGACCGGGTATAAGTATCAGAAATATTACTGATACTTTGCCCAGTGAAAAATTTTTTTTAATAATTAGACATAATGACCGGAAGTTAGTATACGTGACTATTTTGTCCGGTGAAATATGTCAAAAACTAAGCCTTTCCAGAAAATAATTAAATTATTGACTGGAGACTAGTTGACTGGTGCCTGGTTGATCGGTGACTGGTGACTGGGTGACTGGTGCCTGGTTGACTGGCACCTGGATGACTGGTGACTGGTTGACTGGCACCTGATGACTGGTGAAGCTGATTGACTGGTGCCTGGTTGACTGGTGACTGGTGACTGGATGACTGGTGACTGGTGGACTTAGACTTTATCGGATACTAAGTACCCAAAGATGCCACCTTGATGGGTCTTACCCCGGCAGTATAGCCATATGGGGTGGGGCTCCCATCAGTAAAGAATTGTCTTATAACCCATCAAGGGTTGACAAGCCCTTTACAATCAGCTTCTCCACCATGAGAATCTTTAGCCAACTGAAGATCTCTGCAAACAAAAGTCCAGGAAAAACATATCGTAATTGCTGAATAACCTGGAACGAAAAGAACAAAAATATTCTGCATATATAAACACGACTATCGAACCGATCGCGCACGAGCGTTGTGCCGAATAGCGAGAGTCGCGAAAACGCATGTGGAAAAAGACAGTCAAAAAAACATGAAATCGAAAATAGAAAATTTTAAATAATAACACAGAAAGTGAAAGGAGTGATAAATAAACAAAAGAAACACAAGGATACATAAATTTATCCGTGAGGAAAGAAATAATCCAAATTTCTATCACAGGTAAATAATCCTTGTTGAATTTCTTTGTCCACAGAAAAGAAACTGGCACGTGGTCAATTGAGCGGGAAGAGTTACGTCACACAGGTAACTGCCTAAGGGACCTTCTGGTTTAAGACTTTAATTAACAACTGAAAGGTCGTTTTTTTCTGTGGAAGGTGTGAAAACAGAAGAGAATAGCACATTATCTATAGGTTAATGTATTATGAAGTTAAAATTTGACGAAATTTGCCCATTAGCAATCCCAAACCAGATCTCCACAATATCAATGCACATACCAAGTTTGGTGAAAATCCATTGATGTTTCCGGAAACGAAAAATGGATGGACGGACGGACAGACACACGGACGTCAAACGTGAAACCATAATACCCCGCCACTATTGTGTGGCGGGGTATAAAAAATGAAAATGCCGTCTGCTGAATATGCTAAGCGCTTCAAGGGTTAAAGTATGGATACATTTCATTTGACAAGGGAGACAGAAACGGACACGCTGGAATGTATCTACACTGCTCAGATCGAGGCCTGGACGGCTGATGACTGGACCAGGGTTAGGACTGTCCATTTAAATCACCACTTAATGATGATAGTGACTTGGTGTCATGTCTCTGTCAACAAAAAAAAAAAAAAAATAAAAAAAAAATGTCATATCGAGATGATAGAATGCAGCATCTGATCAGAGTATTCACGGTTTGCAGGAACAGTTCAGCCATTTTTCTCTCGGAATATCTAAATCTCGGCTGGATGTACCTAAAATGGATGAGCCAAAATCTTACAAGTTTTGCAAACTCTCTCTCTCTCTCTCTATCTCTCTCTCATGCTCTTTCTTTTTACCCTCATGCAAATATGACATATCTCCTTTTGAGCTACAATGTAGAAGTTGTTTGCACTGACTTTACTGGAAGAAATGATATCGCACCGGCGGGAATCGAACGCGAGACCTGATTGCGGATTCGATCCGCACAGATTGCAGCGATTTATCATGAAACACATGTATTTGCTATGGTCATTCGCCCCTCCCACTGCTTCAAGATTGGCAGTTACAAGTTTCTGGCAGAAGGGTGTTCAGTGTACTGGTTAACTGCTTATTGTATAAGCATGCCCCCTCTTATTGGCACGATTCATATAAAATGCTGTTGCCCATTCCATTTTGCATGGACCTGACTCGTAAAGCAATTGCAGTTAACTCCCTTTTAATAGTCAGTTGCAGTTAGCTCCATTAAAAGAGTAAAAACCTGCAGAGTGAGGATGTTACCCCGCATTTATCAGGGTATAAATGAATATTATGTTATGTTATTCTCTTACAGTATATACATTAATAACATTATCTTTACTGGCTTACACAGCAATCTTCAAAACTTTCGTTTCCATGTAAAGTGTACTGTTTTTGTGTCTTCAACATTCGATATGCAAAAGAAGACTGTATTTTATTTAACGAGTAAAAGAGACGCATGTATAAACATCACTGGTGGTAAACCTAGGAACTACCATGAAATTGTGTTAATGTAATTTCGTTCCCACGCCACATCCGGGACATAGCGGGGTAGTGCCAACGTCAAAAAATAGACAAAGGTTGGTGTCATTTTTATTTTATTTTACCACGATGAACAAATTATGGGGAAATTGGGCAATGTGGTTCCATGTAAATATGCTTCAGCTGCCTCTATGGACACAAATTTTATCGGAAAAGTCATTTGCTTTCTTCAAATCTTTCTACCCGCACTGAGCATCGGATCACTTGTCCCCCGAGTATTTTGTCAGTGCGAAGAATTTAGCCTGTCTCCGTCGATTTGATCTGACATTTGAAAGCATTCGCCGATGAAAATGATAAAAAGGCCCTTCCTAAATGTTCCTACATCGAAAAAAAAAAATCAAGTGTTAACTTGTAAAAGAGTCAGGCCCCGTTTTTCTGGCATGGTAGTTCCAAGATCATCGAAGTAGTTACCATGCTATCGGTGTAGTTCCAACTATTTTGATTTTTTTGATTTGGGTTTTACGGCCCTTTCAAGAATATTTCACTTATATCGAGCCGATCGTTCATCGAAGGTGGGCGAAAACCGGAGAACCTGGAGAAAAACCACCTGACCATCCATAAGCAGAACTTGGCTTTCCCACATATGACCCAGGCTCGAACCACAGCGGTGAGAAACCTAACGGATCAAGAGTCAACTCTCTTATCCACTAGGTTACGGGGGCCCGTTCCAACGATTTAGCAGTAGATCCCACAACGTAATATTTTTTTTTCAGATACACCAATACTCTGGGACAGACATTTCTTCAATTTTAATTGATATGCGTTTAATACGGGGAAGTATTCCAAGTATGGCTTCAATTTAAATATAGGACATAATTGTTATCTGATACAACACGCATTTACATAATCAATGCCAGGTAAGTCCGACAAAGTAATGTTGTACACTGTGAATTTAGTGATCTTTAGCATTGTGGTTTTGAAAAAGGCGGACAAGATTTGTCCTAAAATACTTTAAAAATATAGCAGTAAATTCAGGAAAAACAATCAAAGATTGCAGCCCATCAATGCCGCCAAGAGGAAAAGAAAAGAAAAAAAAAAACAAAAAAAAACAAACAACCACTACAACTAATTACAAAAATACCAGCTCTTTCTGCTTAACATCACAAACCATTGGGGTTTTACTGTGCGAAAGATCTTCCGCTTTTGTTTGATCGTACATTGCTCTAAACAGCAGCAGGCTGCAAAGGTAAATGGAAAGCAATGTGAACAAAACAAATCACAGCACGAAAGAGTGCCAGTATGCCTGAAAACAGTAACACCAGAGCAATTATAATATTAAATGAGTAGCCAGAATAATATCAAAGTAAAAATTGAAAAGAGCAAGGATCAGGAACTGATACAATCAGATTCCAAACCCTGCAAATAATATCACAAGGAAAAGAAGTCACAGCACGAAGAGACGTCAGCGAACAAATAAGATATGACAAACGGGTCAGCAGCTCTTTCTCAAACAGGTGGTGACTCAGAATTTGAGCGTATCTGAATACTAATGACATAGACCCAATGACGGCCTCTTCCAAAAACTTTAACCAGTGGGTTGGGGCTTGACGATATGTCTTTGGCTTGGCCCGCAGTGGTTCAACTATTGGTTTTCATTTACTCTGGCATACAGTAGAATTAGCCATGAGTACTCGTCTTTGTTTATTGTAGTGATTAATTTGATTTTTGTGTTTTCGCTTTGATGCATTGACTGAGTTGGGAGCCTTTATGCGAACCGAATTATTGAGTAGCATCGGGACCCAGGGTGAAGTTAGCTAGCTGTAAAAGTGCTTTAAACCCCCCCGGTGGTTTGCTCTACTGACCGTTCTAAGGCGGTGGTCCTGGTGTTGGTCTTACTCTTTGTTGCTTTGTGGTTTATTCTACGAGGCGATTTGTTGTATGTCTTTCCATGTGTCATTTTGTTCTTGTGTTTTTTAGTCCTTTTAGTATTGCGATTACCTCGCTTGGGGAAGAGAGAGCTAATCTTAGTGCTTTTCGTACGTTTGTTCGATTTGTGCTTGTTTGGATTTGTCGGTTTCCTCTTCCTCTTGGGGTCTGGGAAGGGCTGCGGTTTGTGATTGTGGCACTCCCTGGACTTTTCTCTTACCTTTTTTTTTTTATACATAATAGTAAAATGAATAAGTAAAATCGACGAAACAAACACAGATTTGGAACTGTCAGTAATACATCACTGGTGGGTTTAAGTATACTTTACGGGATCCCAACCCTCACTATCGCTTTCATTGTGGTTCAAAACATGTATTTGTTAGGTCCGCATGGGGGGTTTCTAAAGTAAGCCATTGCCTTGAATTGATACAATCAGAACCAAAGTCCTGGTCTCGAAACTAAAATGGGAAATAACTAAAATTACAACTACTTATTCATTTTACTATTATGTACATGTATGTCATTAGTATTCAGTTACACTCAAATTCTGAGTCACCACCTGTTTGAAAAAGAGCTGCTGACACCGTTTGTCATATGTTATTTGTTTGCTGGCGTCACTTCGTGCTGTGACTCTTTTCCTTGTGATATTATTGGCAGGGTTTGGAATCTGATTGTATCAGTTCCTGATCCTTGCTCTTTTCAATTTTTACTTTGATATTATTCTGGCTACTCATTTAATATTATAATTGCTCTGGTGTTACTGTTTTCAGGCATACTGGCACTCTTTCGTGCTGTGATTTGCATTGTTCACATTGCTTTCCATTTACCTTTGCAGCCTGCTGCTGTTTAGAGCAATGTAAGATCAAACAAAAGCGGAAGATCTTTCGCACAGTAAAACCCTAGTGGTTTGTGTTGTTGAGTAGCAAGAGCTAGTATTTTTTTTTTTTGTGATTAGTTGTGGTGGTTGTTTTGTCTTTTTGTTTTTCTTTTCCTCTTGGCAGCATTGATGGGCTGCAATCTTTGATTGTTTTTCCCTAAATTTACTGCTATAGTTTTTAAGGTATTTTAGGACAAATCTTGTCCGCCTTTTTCAAAACCACAATGCTAAAGATCACTAAATTCACTGCGTACAATTACTTTGTCGAACTTACCTGGCATTGATTATGTAAATGCGTGTTGTATCAGATAACAATTATGTCCTATATTTAAATTGAAGCCATACTTGGAATACTTCCCCGTATTAAACGCATATCAATTAAAATTGAAGAAATGTCTGTCCCAGAGTATTGGTGTATCTGAAAAAGAATATTACGTTGTGGGACTACTTCTAAATCGTTGGAACTATCCTGATAGCACGGTAACTACCTCGATGATCTTGGAACTACCATGCCAGAAAAACGGGGCCTGACTCTTTTACGAGTCAACACTTAATTTGTTTTTTGATGTAGGAATGTTTAGGAAGGGCCTTTTTATCATTTTCATTGGCGAATACTTTCAAATGTCAGCTCAAATCGACTGAGACAGGCTAAATTCTTCGCACTGACAAAATACTTGGGGGACAAGTGATCCGATGCTCAGTGCGGGTAGAAAGATTTGAAGAAAGCAAATGACTTTTTCGATAAAATTTGGGTCCATTGAGGAAGCTGAGACATATTTACATGGAACCACATTGCCCGATTTCCCCATAATTCGTTCGTCGTGGTAAAATAAAATAAAAATAACAAGAGGCCCACGGGCCACAACTCGCTCACCTGAGTGAAACCGTCACTGCAGATATGCAGATGGCATGCATCATTTTTCCAATACTCTTATGACAAGGCAATGGCTTAAACAGTTTTTGAAATATCTTGCTTACAAGGTTAAAATGCTGAAATTTTCAAAACGTTACAAGTAAAATAAGTCACCCCCAATGCCTCCTACCAACTTTTGAGTCAACTGGCATTTCGGTGCAGTAGAAGAAGCAAAAAATAGATTTTCAAGATGGCTGCCATCTTGGATTTCCGATCTGAATGATTATAGCTATTTTCTGATCTACAAGTCACCCTGATGCTTCCTACTAAGTTTCAAGTCAATTGACTTTTAGGTTTCAGAGAAGAAGCGAAAAATAGATTTTCAAGATGGCTGTCATGGAGGCCATCTTGGATTTCCAATTGGCACGATTTGAGCTATTTTTTATGTACAAGTCATCCCGATGCTTCCTAGCAAGTTTGGAGTCAATTGGCCTTTCGGTTCAGGAGAAGAAGCTTCTCAAGATGGCTGCCATGGTGGCCATCTTGGATTTCTAATCAGCACAATTTTAGCTATTTTTGATTTATAAGTCACCCCAATGCTTCCTAACCAGTTTGGAGTCAACTGGCTTTTGGGTTTCGGAGTAGAAGCGAAAAATAGATTTTCAAGATGGCTGCCATGGTGGCCATCTTGGAATTTGGACCGACATAATTTTATCTATATTTGATCTGCAAGTCACCCTGATGCTTCCTAGCAAGTTTGGAGTCAATTGGCCTTTCGGTTCAGGAGAAAAAGAAAAAAGATTTTCAAGATGGCGGCCATCTTGGATATCGGAACGATTTAAGCTATTTTTTTATCTACATTTCACCCTGATGCTTCCTACCAAGTATCGAGTCAATTGGCCCTGGGGTGTAGGAAGAGTAGGCCTTTAAAGCAATTGTTCACGCTGCATGACCCATGATGGACGACGGACATTGACTGACCACAATAGCTCACCATGCACACTTCATGCTCAGGTGAGCTAAAAATCTGAGCAAATTTGGCTCAGTGGCTTCAGAGAAGTCGTCAAATTCTCAACAATTTTCCCATATAAATGTTATGGGGCTCATACAAATGCATAGGGAAGCAAACTTGACCTTGCTGTAAAAAGGTCAAATGTCAACGTACGATAATCTTTTCAGCAATTTTGGTAGATCTCCTGTCCCTGATGATTTGTGCACAGATTTAGCCCCAAGGCATCCTCAGTTCTGAAGAAGAAGATTTTTAAAGGGTCTTACCATATATGGGCATGGTGGCCATCTTGGTCGACCTACCGCGACCATTTTAGCAATCTTTCGTTCCCCTGACTTAAGAAGGCACAATATGAAATTTGAGCAAATTTGGCTCAGTGGCTTTAGAGAAGAAGAAATTTAAAATTCTCAACAATTTTCCTATTCAAATGTATGGGGCTCATACAAATGCATAGGGAAGCAAACTTGATCCTGCCGTAAAAAGGTCAAATGTCAACGTACGACAATTCTTTTGGCAACTTTGGTAGACCTCTCCTTCCCGATGATTTGTGCAAAGATTCAGCCCCAAGGCATTCTCGGTTCTGGAGAAGAAGATTTTTAAAGGTTTTTACCATATATGGGCATGGCGGCCATCTTGGTCAACGGACCGCGACAATTTTAGCAATCTTTTGTTTCCCCACACTAAGGTGGCTCCATATGAAATTTGAACAAAATTAGCTCAGAGGCTTCAGAGGATAAGTCCTTTGAAACTCTTAACAATTTTCCCATTCAAATGTATAGAGCTCATACAAATGCATAGGGAAGCGAACTTGACCTTGCCGTAAAAAGGTCAAACGTCAACGTACGACAATTCTTTTAGCACCTTTGGTTGACCTCTCATCCCCGATGATTCGTGCAAAGATTCAGCCCCAAGGCATTCTCGGTTATGGAGAAGAAGATTTTTAAAGGTTTTTACCATATATGGGCATGGCGGCCATCTTGGTCAACGGACCGCGACAATTTTAGCAATCTTTTGTTTCCCCACCCTAAGGTGGCTCCATATGAAATTTGAACAAAATTAGCTCAGAGGCTTCAGAGGAGAAGTCGTTTGAAACTCTTAACAATTTTCCCATTCAAATGTATAGAGCTCATATAAATGCATAGGGAAGCGAACTTGACCTTGCCGTAAAAAGGTCAAACGTCAACGTACGACAATTCTTTTAGCAACTTTGGTTGACCTCCCGTCCCCGATGATTCATGCAAAGATTCAGCCCCAAGGCATCCTCGGTTATGGAGAAGAAGATTTTTAAAGGTTTTTACCATATATGGGCATGGCGGCCATCTTAGTCGACGGACCGCGACCATTTTAGCAAACTTTCGTTCCCCCACCCTAAGGAGGCTCCATATGAAATTTGAGCAAAATTGGCTCAGCGGCTTCAGAGGAGAAGTCGTTTGAAAATGTTAACGGACGGACGGACGGACGCACGGACGGACGGACGGACGGACGGACGGACGACGGACAAAAAGTGATCACAATAGCTCATCCTGAGCAGAGCTCAGGTGAGCTAAAAATGACACCAACCTTTGTTTGTCTATTTTATGATGTTGGCACTACTCTGCTATGTCCCGGATGTGGCGCGGGAACGAAATTACGTTAACACAATTTTGTGGTAGTTCCTAGGTTTACCACCCGTGAACATAGCATCAGCCGGAAAGCGTCTTCAAAATGGTTTTTGTCCATAATATTGTCACAGCCCTCGCAGACATTCTAGGCAGAGTCTTCCTGGGTAGAAACCAATACTAAGTTACGAGGATAAAGTTTCTTGCTCAAGGACACAACACTTGGTGCTCGTGAGTTTATGGATTACCACTATCTTGGCTAATTCAGCAGACGACAAATTCGTTATTTTTTTTTTTAATACTAAGAGAACAGGATTTGACATTTCATGCAATGGACACAATTAGCATGAAATGCAAATCCTGTTTTCTTGGAAGAAAGAGAAAAATATTTCAAAATGTTGTCTGTTGAAAATTTTACCCACAATGCTAAGCATTATGGTTTGCACAAACGAACCGCGCATGAGTCTGTGCATGGCAAAACCTACAATAAAACTTGTACGAAGAGACGGATCAGCCTGCACACTCTGACCCTGCATATCAGTAGTCTGATCAGAGCCTTCGCTAATCGTATATACTTCCTACAATCTCTGGGTTTAACAAAACGTCTTGTGCGACGGACGAAGACTCAGGTCAGTCTGCGCAACTGCACATTCTGATAAAAGCATTCGCTGATCGTATTTACCTTCGACAGCCAGGCTGTCCAAAGCGGGACAAACAGTGCGGCTGCAACAGCACATTCTAATCAGACCCTTTGCACCTTCTTTGGACTCCAGGCTATCCAAGAAGCTTGCTTTATATAGTGGGTCGATGCACAGACTGACCGGAGTCTTTGCTGGTCGCACTACATTGTAGAATTGTACGTTTTGTCCGGTTCAGTGTACATACATTATAAATCATACTTCAGACATGAGAACTTTGTACCGACGTAATTTTGGTTTGAACTGGAGTTAAACGGCCCAGTCAACACTATTTCGGTCCTGTCGAGCCTGCACACTTTTCCGGGTGGGCTCATTCATTTCAGCAGAAACTGATGTCTGCCCTTCTTTTCTTTCATATACATGTACTTTGACGATACAGCCTACTTTTGGAGTTACGGCCCTTTGAACACCGAAACTAATTTAGTGATTTCTGTAATATATTTTTGTCCACTCTGTAACTTGAAAACTACAGTCGACTCTCGTTATCTCGAACTTCACTGGACCTGATAAAAATGTTCGAGTTATCAGTAGTTCGAGACAACCAAATTGTGACGTCATAGATATGACGACTGTTCGCCTCTGTTCGCCAAAACGTGCATGGAAGGCACATGTATATGGCAATTTAAATAATTTACGCGTACTTCAGTTTGCATTGTTACTGTTTGTTTCAGGAGATGCAATGGTTCTCTTGGAATAATATCATCAATAAATGTTAATAATAATAAATTTCAAACGTCTCTTGTTGTCTTTTAATACTCCTGCAAATTTGGATTTCCATATGAGCTATAAATAAACTACTGGTTTCCGGGTTTTGTTAGCTATGCGTTATGAACTGGTTTGGATTAGCTCCCTTCGCATAGACAACTCGATAAAGAGTTGACTGGTTTCCGCTTTTGCATAAAACGCTTACAATGTCAAGTGGCAGCTGTAAGCTAGTTTGGATTATCTCCCCTGGCATAAACGAACCATCTCAGCGCGGCAAACTGTAGATCCTGCAGAGAAAGCTCGTTATGAACCGTCTCATCTGGACCTACACTATTTGTACGGGTTTCCGTACCAGTCTACAGGGTCGGAAGGGTTAACAACTGTACCCACGTATGATTCGTCTATTTGAGGCCGTGCACAACATTATTGGAAGACTGTGCGACTGTCAAAGACTGGGATCAGCCTGCACGCACCAAATTTTCCATTATACGCAAAAGCCTTATATGGGCTTACCAAAGAGCACCGCCTGACCAAAGAGTGACAAGCGAAGATTCAGACTTAGCTAGCCTGATCCATACAGGCTGATCTGAGTCGGAACCTGTCGCGCACTGACTTTTCTTGAAGACGCTATATCATTCAGACGGACAGTACTCAATAATGAAGAGCATATCTAAACAATAAATTAAAGAAACTTCGTTGATTAATCTTCCATAACGCTTTTCAGGGCCGCTTTTTATCTTACAAATCAATGACTCGAGACGGTGTTGAGCCCACGTGTCAAACCCGACTAGACACGCCTGTGATTTCATAATTACGGATTTTAGACATTGTTTGTGTTGTTTGTAATTACCTGGACAAAGGGGGAAATTAAAATATTGATTGATTTATCAATGGCCTATTATGATTTTCATTAACTGAGAGACCGGCGGCGCCGCATCTTACATTTTTTTTCCCTTCGTCATGGTCCGAGTTCGAGATACGCGGTAGTAAAAACTGTGAAAAATATATTTAGGGACTGAAAATGATGGACGAGATAGCCGAAGTGTCGACATAAAAGAAGTTCAACATAGGCGAAGCTGAAATACAATAAATACATAGGGAAAATAATCGGGACTTAGAAATCAGTTCGACATAAGTGATAGGATCGAGATAAGAGGGGTCGAGATAACGAGAGTCAACTGTATTTGAAATATATTTTCTTGAAACTTTATAAACTTATTAACAGAGTTATGGCACTTGCTTGATGTAAGTGCAGTGTCTGCATCCCTTTTATTAGACATTTAACCACAGTATATAATCACGTGATCAGTGGACAGTGACCGAAACCGGAAGTTGCGACGATGTCCGACGGACAATCGCGAAGTTCCATCGGATGGCCCCAAGCATGGGAAACTCCAGTCAGTTTATGCAGCCAACGCAGTTTAGTCCTATTCATGGCACGGCGTACCCAACGCAGTATCCTTCTATATTTTCAACATATCACTCTCACATTCCGTATAACATACAGCAGCCACAGTGGGTGGGACCCCATTCGCAACCATATGTTATATCTCAGTTCATCCCATCACAACCACTGACCACAGCTCGGTTTGTACACCCTCATTCTGCTAACGGGACTACTGAACCACATCTGACATACCTTCAGGGACAACCGCTGATTTCCCACCAGAGGCAGGCAGGTAGGCATGGAGTCATCCCCCAACCCACCAATAATAATCCGCATACCACTTTCTCTACTACAATGGCAGCTAACCCACGTTCAGGGGCACCTAGATCGTCAACTGAGACGTACACTAGATCCAGTGAAGTTGGCCATCAAATCTGGAAACATGGTCCACCTGAACCAGACAGCACACCAGCACCTAACTTGAGTAACCTAGACCCCCAAGGCTCGGGTCCCGGTAGAAAAGGAACACCTAAACAGGATATCGGTCTGTTAGAGGACTTGCAGACTCCTGAGGCTACACCTGTAGAGCCTGCTCAGGGATACAGAACTCCTCGAAGAGTCGAAAATGGCAGAAACACTGAGATACCCCATAACAGTACACCAAGCTTGGGCATAATTCAAGAGGACCCCCCCCCCTGTAGCGACAGATAATGAAAAAAACCTGAAACCCAAGGATTCTTTTTTATGCACAGGCCGAGCCTCCCATCAGACCTGAAGAAAGAGGAGAAGTTTTTAAAACTTGCAACTTTTAACGTAAAGAATGCTGAAACAAATAAACAGTATCTTCATCAACTTATTCGAACCTCTGATGTCATAGGTCTCCAAGAAACCTGGCTTTTTAACTTCCAACTTAAACAACAACACATTACATAAAGCTTTCGAGGGATATGGGAATGCAGTGGATGATGATGACCCTCTCCCCCCTACGCAGAAGCCAAGAGGCTATGGTGGTGTAGCAACCCTCTATCGAAATAACATAGACCTGAAGATACGGAAATGCTTAGATGGAGGAAATAGAATTGTCGTCTCCGAGGTCTTATCAGATCCCCCCTTATGCATCATTAATGTATATATGCCCAGCAGAAACACTGGCAATAGTGATTCGTATGACCAAATCCTGCTCGAGATCGAGGAAATCATCTGCAAGTTTACAGCAACACATACATGTATTACTACTCCTTGGTGACATGAATGCTTCTTTGAGAGCCCGACCACATAACCCCCAAGATGTTAAGTTAAAAGGAGTTCTGTGATAGGAACAAGCTCCAGTCCCGACAGAACGGCACTCCAACATTCTCACATGTGAACGGGAAGGATACAGCTGAAATTGATTATATTCTATTCAGTGCCAATGCACAGGAATATGTAAGGGTTGTGAAGGTGGAGAGCCGCACAGATACAAATACATCGGACCATGTTCCCGTCACGGTGACACTGAAGCTTAAAACATCAGTCAACACTCAGAAAACTGTAGAAGTGAAAATAAAACCAAAGTGGGAAAAGTGAGATATTCACCTATACAGCAATTATGTGCGACCATTCAACATACATGTACCCCAGACAGACTATGAATTTATATCATCTCTGGGCCATTTCACGGCCACCCTGAAGAGAGCTGTAAGAGTCAGCATTCCTGGTCATAGGGACTCCAAGAAGATGCACCCGGTGAAAGACTGGGTCTGGAATGAGGACATTTCCAGTGCAGTTAAACTGTGTAAAATAGCTTGGTGGCAGTTGAGAGCTGCTGGGGCTCCCGAAAACCATGACCATCCACTCTCACGACAGATGAAGCAGTGTAAGCGGAACCTCAGAAAGACTCAGCGGCTAGCGGAAGCTAGGAGGAGAAACGAGAATGTGGAGCGAATTATGGCCTCTTCAGGCAATGACAAAGAATTTTATTGTCTTATCAAACAACAAAGGAAAACTCAAGACTCATCCTTACCTTTCCTTACTGTTGAAAATAAGGTACTTGACTCACCTGAGGACATTTGTGAAGGCTGGGCAACATATTTCCAGGATCTCTTAACTCCTAGTGTAAATGAAAACTTTGATGATGACTTAAACGAACTTTATTCTGGTGATACTGAACATATCTTGAATATCTGCAACAAAATGAATCAGCATATATCTCCGGCGACACTGGAAGAAGTACAGTATGCAATCAAACAGCTCAAGACAAACAACCCTGCAGACTATATGGACCTGACCTGTGAACATCTTAAATATGGTGGACAATATGTTGAGATATATTTACTAAACCTGGTGAACTTTATCTTCGCTTCAAAGAAGGTCCCCCCAGTCCTAAAAAGTGGACTGATAACCCCAATTTTCAAGAAGGGCGAGAAGACTAACCCTGCCAATTACCGGGGAATTACAGTAACCTCAATATTGTTAAAAATTGTGGAACACATTCTCAACAGGAGGCATAACGCTCAACTTGAAAAGACACAGTCACAAAAAAAAAAAGACACAGTCACATTTACAGAAGGGCTTCACGGCTGGTTCGTCATCGATTGATGCTGCACTGATCCTCTCCGAATGTATATCTGAGGCCAAGAACATGCGCAAACCCCTGATTTTAGCCACACTTGATGCCCAGAAGGCGTTTGATGTCGCAGACCATTGCATCCTTCTACGTAAACTGTACTTTGATGGAATCACTGGTGATGATTGGCTCCTCCTAAACGACATGTATGTTGATCTGACCTCGATAGTCAAGTGGGAGGCAAACTTGTCCCCATCAACATCCGTCAAGGTGTTAGGCAAGGAGGAGTGCTCTCTACCTCACACTACAAGCGGTATAACAACCCCCTCCTCCTGGAAGTAGAGAACCGGTTTACAGGAGCCTTAATTGGTTATATCAAGATTCCTCATGTTACAGTAGCAGGCGATCTTGCATTTCTGACACATTCACAGCCCGAGATGCAGTTTATGCTGGATCGTGGTCACAGCTATGCAGGGAGGAATAGATACGGCATTCATCCAACGAAGAGTTGTGTACTGACATATCCGTACGGGCCACAGAAACCAAAAGACGTTGTGTACACCATGGGTAATGACCAGGTTCAACAGGAAATCAAACAAAACATCTTGGCATACTAAGCGATATCAGTCAAAAACCCAATATTCAGGATAAAATCAACCTAGGTAGGAGAACTGCATATTCACTGATGGGGGCCGGTTTTCACAGTATTAATGGATTGAAACAGAGCGTTAATGGGAAGTTGTGGTCAACATATGTTATCCCTAGACTTCTGTATGGGCTGGAAGTCCAAGAGCTAAAGCAATCAGATATCAACCAAGTGGAGCAGTATCAAAAGAAGTCGTTGAAACAGATGCAGCATTTACCAGATAGAACACAATCATCTGCATCTTTGGCCTTGCTTAGTATTCCACCGGTTGAGTGTGTTCTGCATAAGAATATGCTGGGTCTCTTCTGAAGATGGATAAGAAGTAAAGGAGTAGAAAAAGAGATCAGTCTACGGCAGCTTGCTATGAAGACGCCAACGGAAAGTTCCTGGTTTAACAGGATTCGTGTGATTCTTAACCGGTATGGCCTTCCGTCTCCCTCTGAACTCATGGATGACCCCCGATCTAGGCTGAAATGGAAGTCAGTTGTAGATAATGCAATCAGTAGAAAAGTTGAGGAAAATTGGAGGGAGGACATTCAGGGAAGACCAACACTGAAGTACATTAATTCTGTTAGGATTCCGATGGGACAGGTGCATCCTGTGTGGGCGACCGTTAGAGATAATGTGTTTGACAGCAGGAGAGCCCAACTTAAATGTTGTCTGCTTACCGGCACATACACATTACAGAGTAACAAGGCAGTATTCAATCAACATCTGGTTGATCCTACATGTAAACTCTGCAAGGGGGCTCCAGAAAACCGCCAACACTTTCTTGCGGTATCCTGCATATGGTGAAGCCAGGGAAAAGTATATCATCCAGGTTAATGAAGTTTCCGAAAGACTATCTATCAATGTGTCATCCCCAGAGGTGCTCATGCGGCTTATCTTCGATCTTTCATTGTATACCAGCAGTGAACAAGACATTTACAAACTTGAACTACACAGTAGGGAACTGATCTATAATTTACATTATAAAAGGTTAAAACTTTTAACGTATTGCGAAGGACAACGGGGTCTCGCGGTTTCCGACTTGAACTTACCAATTCGAAGTCAATTCCAGCGGCCTGCACGGTCTAAGTTTAAAGCAAAACTCCTGTGACGTCATTAAGGATGGTTCGCCGACAAGTCAAAGGCGGGAATCTACAACAACAACAACGTTGGCATAGCATTTCAAGGTGTATGACTTGTGTTTATTTTTATTTCCATCTCTTTTGGCATGCAATTTGCTTGTTACAAGTACAGTGGACTATTCGTAAAATGTCAATTTGTATTCAGCAACAACATAATACGGGAAAGATGGTCTTTTAACAAAGAGAGAGAAGAAAACATTCTGACTGATCAGAACAATTTGGCATGTTAGTCTACCCCGAGCTGTGTTTCGCATCGTGTAAAGTCAATAATTCAAATACATGAGGGGTACTTTTAACAATTGTTTGCATAATAATCATTTCCCAAACCATCTGTAGCCAAGCTTTATCCTAGCCAATCAGGTATTAGAATTTTGAGAAATAAATAGATACACACCCTCTTCGCCATGACTGTCCACAAAATTGAAACTGTACGAGTCGAAAAGTTGCCAAAGTAAATATTTTGACTGTCCGCAAAGTTGCCGATAGCAATGATTAAAAATCAGGACTGTCTGGCAGGTGTCTGTGAAAATGGTCCAAAAGCAAAGCAGCCACAGAGCATACATGTATATATGGGAGCCACACTGGCAGAATAGTAGTCCTTTATGAGCCCCATATAGGACTTATTTTGCCCTTACAAGATCTATATGGGTCCCAAATAGGTATAATTTGATATCTATAAAAATAAATGCTTATATCTGGGCAAACAGCTCCCACGTGATACAGATATTGGACCCCTATAATTCCCTTGTTGACCCCCTAATACTATTCGGGACCATTATGGGTTCGGAGTTTATATTAAAGGTAACATATAATATATATATATATATATATATATATATATATATATATATGTATGTATGTATGTATGTATGTATGTATGTATGTATGTATGTATGAAATACGGTAACCGTCCTAACTGCAACTTTGTATTTCCATTTTCTTCTGATGTCATGTTATGCTTGACTATGTGGGAGTAAAGTGCTTTGACTTGAAAACAAAAAAAATAATTAAGCATAATATCAAAACAGGTTACTGTATATGTAAAATTCCTGACAAAAATGCCAATAATAATGATATTAATAAGATATAAAAAAGATGTTTTCTTTAATTCAAAATTCAAAATGAAAAAAAAGTACACTATGATTTTCTGAAACTACATTATATAATAAATAAAATAACATGTTAGCTCTTTGGCGATAGAGGCGTTTACGTGTAACTGTAATGTTACTAACGTTACCCTCAAAACAATAAAATAATTTGGTGTAAATATTAAAGTATCCCTATTCAAGCTTACTAGCATGCTTTTTGCTACCATAGCATGCTTTTGGTACAATGTATTTAACTATTATTATTGGTTTAATATAGTATATACTTTGAATAAATTCTTTATACACTTCTTAATGTTATATACGTTACTTTTTAAGTGATACCTAATTTGCATTGTATAAATGGCTGTTGATACTTTGTATATAAAGGTGAACTGAAATCAGCCCTTTAACTCTATTAATAACAAACATAGTTAAATATTTCTCAGATACCTTTATAGTTTGGTGAGTAACATTAAAGAAAACCCTAGCCATTCGTTTGCTGGTGTATGCAATTGTTAATTTTACCTTTAAAATAGTAAAATGTACTCTATAATAAATACAGGAATATTCCAGTTACATTATACTTATCTAATATGATCTCTTCATTGCTTATGCTCTATGCATAAAGCTAACTTTCTAAACCTTTAATCCATCTAGATTTCCAGAAATATTGCACACTTAATACTGTTACACACATATGTCAGTTTAAGTGCTGTGATATCAGAACACCGTTTCCTATAGACAGTGTTTGCATGAAAAATCTTTTCAGCAGAGATCCACGAATGAAAATACTCCATACTTTCCTAATATCAACCCAAAAATATGAATAAAATGAAAACAATTTTTCTGAGGACACAAATTATTCAAGGAGAACTATGTCATTATTTGAGTTTACATAAAAATGCAGTGTTTATCACACTGATAATAAATCACACATATATCTATACTGCACTGCAATCAGATGCAGCCAAATATGCAGCATGCACACTCTGGCACTTCTTTGTTACCAGAGTGCATAGAATAAAATGTTTTATGCTGACTAGAAGACAGTTTGCTTCAATAAAATCTGCTTATTATGAAATACCATGTAAAAGACAACACATACAAATATGTCATACAAGAAATAATTTGATGACAAACACATTAAATAAATGATTGCTATGGTTTATCATCAATATAGTGATAAGAAAACCATTGTAGATATAAGATTAAACAAAAGCCTTGTTATGATTTTTATTAGTGATATAAGTGATAGGAGAAACACATAACAACATTAAACTTAACAATTTCCGTTCTCTTTGTTACTTAATAATGGACCTCCAAAACGTGTACTTGATTGTCAGACTAGTGAAAGTATAAAATAACTTATAGGAATGGTTGTGTCGCTGAGCCTTATATGGCTTACGATAGAGTCTAATGTCGATTCAGCTGCCAAGAAACTATAATTAGATAAAAAAAACAAACAAAAAAAACAAAAAACTATGTCTTTGGTCCCTACCCCTGATATACTATTTATTACTAGATTATTTGGTGCAAAGATACGATAAGGTATTCTATTGTCACCTTTTCTTTCCATTGCAATTTCAGAAATGACAAGAACCTAGTACCTGCTGATAGTGAATGATTCTGTTAAATAGTGAATAGTTTAGGAATTTTGTATTATGTATATTTAAGAGATAAAGCAACACTGTTTGTTTTGGGGGAAATCACATTACCTTGATTATGATTAACCTAATGTTACGTTAATGTATTTAGGCCGCAGCATGGCAAAACAAACAAGCAAATTCCATGGGGAATTTATGTCCCCCACCTAATTTTTATTTGAGGTGTTAAAAATGGTAAAGTTAACCAGAGGACCACTGGTCCTGTATCAAATACCTAAGTATTGAAGCAGGAAACCAGTGATAAAAAATAATTTCAAGATTCTGAAAAAAACCACATGCATATCTTCAGACCATCCTTAAAGCACCTGTAAAGTTTCAAAGGATCGGCTTAAAACTGTGGTAGGAGTTATGGGGTCAAGGTACCTACTCCCTATACGCTTCTGTAGTATTAGAACTCAAAAAATGTCTAAGTTAAAAATGCAGAAAACGTGGTAAAAAATTATTTCAGGATTCTGAAAAAAAACCACATGCATATCTTCAGGCCATCCTAAAAGCCCTTGTAAAGTTTCAAAAGGATCGGACAAAAACTGTGGGAGGAGTAAAGGGGACAAGGTGCCTGCACCCTATATACTTCTGCAATATTAGAACTCAAAAAATGTCTAAGTTAAAAATGCAGAAAAAGTAATAAAAAAATATTTCAGGATTCTGAAAAATCCACCTGCATATTTTCAGGCCATCCTAAAAGCCCACGTAAAGTTTCAAAAGGATCGGCCAAAAACTGTGGGAGGAGTTAAGGGGACAAGGTACCTACTCCCTATAGACTTCTGTAAAATTAGAACTCAAAAAATGTCTAAGTTCAAAACGTGTAAAAAGTAATAAAAAATAATTTCAGGATTCTGAATAAACCACATGCATATCTTCAGACCATCCTTAAAGCACCTGTACAGTTTCAAAAGGATCGGCCAAAAACTGTGGGAGGAGTTAAGGGGACAAGGTACCTGCTCCCTATATACTCCTGTAGTATTAGAACTCAAAAAATGTCTAAGTAAAAAATGCGGAAAAAGTAATAAAAAATTATTTCAGGATTCTGAAAAAACCACATGCATATCTTCAGGCCATCCTGAAAGCCCATGTAAAGTTTCAAAAGGATCGGCCAAAAACTGTGGGAGGAGTTAAGGGGACAAGGTACCTACTCCCTATACACTTCTGTAGTATTAGAAATTGAAAAATGACTAAGTTAAAAATGCGGAAAAAGTAATAAAAAATTATTTCAGGATTCTGAAAAATCCACCTGCATATTTTCAGCCATCCTAAAAGCCCACGTAAAGTTTCAAAAGGATCGGCCAAAAACTGTGGGAGGAGTTAAGGGGACAAGGTACCTGCTCCCTATAGACTTCTGTAAAATTAGAACTCAAAAAAATGTCTAAGTTCAAAACGTGTAAAAAGTGATAAAAAATAATTTCAGGATTCTGAATAAACCACATGCATATCTTCAGCCATCCTAAAAGCACCTGTACAGTTTCAAAAGGATCGGCCAAAAACTGTGGGAGGAGTTAAGGGGACAAGGTACCTGCTCCCTATATACTCCTGTAGTATTAGAACTCAAAAAATGTCTAAGTTAAAAATGCGGAAAAAGTGATAAAAAATTATTTCAGGATTCTGAAAAAACCACATGCATATCTTCAGGCCATCCTAAAAGCCCATGTAAAGTTTCAAAAGGATCGGCCAAAAACTGTGGGAGGAGTTAAGGGGACAAGGTACCTACTCCCTATACACTTCTGTAGTATTAGAAATCGAAAAATGACTAAGTTAAAAATGCGGAAAAAGTAATAAAAAATTATTTCAGGATTCTGAAAAAACCACATGCATATCTTCAGGCTATCCTTAAAACACCTGTAAAGTTTCAAAAGAATCAGCCAAAAACTGTGGGAGGAGTTAAGGGGACAAGGTACCTACTCCCTATAGACTTCTGTAGTATTAGAACTAAAAAAAAGTCTAAGTTAAAAATGCGGAAAAAGTAATAAAAAATTATTTCAGCATTCTGAAAAAACCACATGCATATCTTCAGGCCATCCTAAAAGCCCATGTAAAGTTTCAAAAGGATCGGCCAAAAACTGTGGGAGGAGTTAAGGGGACAAGGTACCTACTCCCTATACACTTCTGTAGTATTAGAACTCAAAAAATGTCTAAGTTAAAAATGCGGAAAAAGTGATAAAAAATTATTTCAGGATTCTGAAAAAACCACATGCATATCTTCAGCCATCCTAAAAGCCCATGTAAAGTTTCAAAACGATCAGCCAAAAACTGTGGGAGGAGTTAAGGGGACAAGGTACCTACTCCCTATAGACTTCTGTAATATTAGAACTCAAAAAATGTCTAAGTTAAAAATGCAGAAAAAGTGATAAAAAATTATTTCAGGATTCTGAAAAAAACCACATGCATATCTTCATACCATCCTTAAAACACCTGTAAAGTTTCAAAAGGATTGGACAGAAACTGTGGGAGGAGTTAAGGGGAAAAAGTACCCACTAAAAACTCGGAACCACGCACCACGCACCACGCGCCACGCACCACGCACCACGGAAAACCAAAAACAGTGTCCCTCCACTTTTCTTCGAAAAGGCGGGGGACAATAAATGACTTGTGCATCTGGGAAATACTCAGATCTGTATAGTTGACCTTGTCCGCTCAGTCTGATCAGTCTTTGCAGTCTGCACAAAAAAAAGTTGAGGTCCTTTGCAATTCATTGAGCACAATGGAAGACATCACTGTACTCACAGGCCCTACATGTCCTGCGGCAGCTTATGATGGTGATAAACATTTTATTTTAATCAGGATTACATGTGAACACTATTCTAGTTTTAAATACATGCATAAAAATGAGTGTAGCAAGCTATAATTTGGATCTTTTTTTTTTTTTTATACCAATAAAATTGATAAATTATTAAGCAAAATCATGTAGATATTTTGTTCAGACATAAAGAAATTATAAGCATTTGCCATAAATCAAAAACTTCAGGACAGTATCCAGTATAAAAAGTAGCTTGATGCATATTGCAACTTTACTGTTAACAGTATGAAATGTATATAACTGACAAAGAATATCGGCATTAAATTTGCTGTTTTGGAAATGCTTATAAAAAACTTCCAAATGATACAAAAAAGACACTAAATACTGATGCAGATAACCACAGAGAAAATCACTATATGCTATGGCAGAGACATGTTGAAATGCGCCTTTCTATCCAATATTACTAAGCAATAATGCTAAATTAAGAATTCACTTTATTGGTACAACGTCTAGGCTGCATTTGATATTATGTGAACATGATTTTTTCGATGTTACATTTCACTTTAGGGTGTTAGGGTGCATAACTGACAAAGTATAGAAGTATAACTGCTAGAGAAATAATGTTTGCTGCTTTGGAAAGGGTATTAAAATACCTTATCAGAAATTACAATATTAAGGTCACAGAAGCAAAGTACAATCTATGAAAATGAACTATGTATATGAGTTAAAATACTCATTTCTAAAGAATACATTAGAAAATGTAACATGCGTAACGCCATGTTAAGCCAAAAAGAAGTTTCAAACATTTTGAAGCTGGTGGACTGTTCTTCAACTTCATATATTTAATTGGAGCATCTAATTATTTTTGTTCCAATTCTCATGGGTTTAATGATTTCCTTTGATATTATATGTTTTGTAGGGGTAACGAATGTAACAGGCTGTTACTCAGTAACTCCTCCCATCGCCAGATTGCTAACATGCCGCAAAATACTTGCAAGATAATAGGCTTTAAGAAAAACACGGTCAACAAAATTCCCCCTGGGGTGGGGGGAGGTAAACAAGAGCTGAACAGCGGCCTAGTTTGTGTGTTCTGAGATGGCTGATGAGACAAGTATTGGCTCTTAACTACCTTTTGCAGATAGAACAAGAGAGATCTGAGGAAGAAAGCTCTGTCGGTGATGCCCATGTGTATGTATAGTTTATTTGCCAATGTGTATATATGGAAACCCAAATATGTAGAAATTAAAAGAAAAAAGACAACAAAACACTTGAGAATTCTATCATTTTCAATTAATTTTGACTTTCACTTCCACGATCACCATTATTCATCCTAAAGCAAATAACACTGCAACTAGTAGTACATGTAAATGCGGTTACTACGAATAACCATGCCCTCCAAGCACATTTGGGCAAACAGTAGGCCTCATCATATCTGTGACGTCAGGATTTGGTTGTCTCGAACTTCTGATAACTCGAACTTTTTCATCAAGTTCCGTGAAATTTGGGATAACGAGGTTTCCGCAACGTGGAGGTGTGTGTGGGGGACACAGTGTAAGCAATGTAAAAATATTGGTCAACAGGCTGCTTTGATGCAGCATCCACAAGTAGATCTAAGAGTTATTATTATTATTATTATTATTTGTTTCTTTCTAAATTCATGATCATGATTGAGCAAATGTGTTTTCTTTTTTTTTTTCAGATCATTTTCTTTTTTTCTTTTGCATTTTTATAATTGTAGAGAAAGTCTTTGTATGCAAATATTGAATCACAATTTTCCGGACAGTATAAACTAGCAACCGAACAATTTTGCGGACTGTCATGGCGAAGAGGGTGTGTATCTGTTTATGCCTCAAAATTCTAATACCTGGTAGACTAGGCTAAAGCATGGCTACAGATGGCTTGGGAAATGGCTATTGCGCAAACAATTGTTAAAAAATACCCCTCATGGATTTGAATTATTGACTTTAAACGATGCGAAACGCAGCTCGGCGTAGACTGACATGCCAAATTGTTCTGATCGATCAGAATGTTTTCTTCTCTCTCTTTGCTAAAAGACCATCATTCCCGTATTATGTTGTTGCGGAATACAAACTGACACTTAACCAATAGTCCACTGTACTTGTAACAAGCAAATTGCATGCCAAAGGAGATAAAAATAAAAATGAAGTTTTTTTTAAAGTAAAACATATTTTAACGAGTAATACTTAACCTATAGATAATGTGCTATTCTCTTCTGTTTTCACACCTTCCACAGAAAAAACGACCTTTCAGTCGTTAATTAAAGTCTTAAACCAGAAGGTCCCTTAGGCAGTTACCTGTGTGACGTAACTCTTCCCGCTCAATTGACCACGTGTCAGTTTCTTTTATGTGTAAAACAATAGACACAATTAGGAGAGATAAGCGAGGGTGGGCGGAGGGAGATAATTGATTATCTATAGGTTAAGTATTACTCGTTAAAATATGTTTTACTTTTAAAAAACTTCATTTTAACTTCATAATACATTAACCTATAGATAATGTGCTAGAATTTGCAGAATAGGAGGGAGGTGCTCTCCTAATTCTAACGCCAATAATATCTCACCACTTCTGGTTAAGACTCAGGAAACTCAAAGGAATCAGATACATTCTAATTCTATATTTAATAGAAAGAATGATCTAGATTCACAAAATAGCATATCTTTAAGGTGTTATGATCTAACAACCTTATATATTATTAGTAGACTCTAGAGGAAGCCAGTTCTTAAGTCTCAGAGACCTAATATTGGCGCCCCCCCCCGCCCCCGCCCCCCCCCCCCCTCTTTTTTTTCTTTTTGGGAAACAACAATTGGCTTCAAAAAGAAAAGGGAGTCATTGAGACATAACATAAATATTCCATCGCAAAGTAAGCTAGGAATATAGAAATATTTTCAAAACAAAATTTGTAAAACAAAAAGCCAAGACCATACACTGTAAGTAGTCTATGTAGGGTCTTGAATAAATAAGGAAAAGTCTACTCGGTGGAGTTTCCTATAGATAACTGACATATGTAGATATTTTGGATAAAATTCTAGATATGTGAAGCTATGTAATTGTAATAGTCTAAGCTATTAGAATTATAAACTAATTAGATTCTGTTAATTGGAGCGACAGGACAGTTTCTAATGAACAGACACAGACTTAAAATAACCATAATATGTAATTATTTCCCTTTGATCAAATTAAAGAAGGGGAGATAATAAAAGTAGATGGAGTTAACTTAACTATAACTAAGTTATCCATCAGAAGAAAAAAGGTATAGACAAACATAATGGTTAAAACTATTGCTAGACTAATTGTATTACGAATTTTTAGTCAAGCAATAAAATAATACAGAGTTTGCTTATAACTGCTGGGAAGAAAAAACAACCTAAACCATTGATAATTAGTTTTGTCATAGACATATAAAAGCGTTTGATGTCCTGACAAAAAAATAAAGAATAAACTGTCAACATCATAACTTAAGAGTTTGACAGAGAATAAGAGAGATAAGAATAAGGTTGATCGCAGCAAACTGTATGACGGTCATAGTTTGGCTAAATCTTACCGTATTGATAAGATTAAGCAATAATAAATAAGCTGGATAGAATCTTTCTATACCAGAAGATTGCCATGAAAAGTACTCCTGAGTAAATAATCATGGAAATCAAGAAATGTTAAAAAATCCACTTTGATACAAATCAAAATGTTCATAAAAAGAGAAGGAATCAGAGAAAAAGTAATAGTGTGATAATCTCTGAAGAAAGATTATATAATAATACTGATTAATAATCTCAAAAAACACTTAATTTATAAGTTAAGAGATAGTATTACTATTCTATACGCATATTTAAGAATAGTAAGAAATATATTAATACTAAATAAAAATTATACTACTGAACAAAATTCCCGCTATAAATAATAGGTTAAGCATAACTATTTATTAAGCAAGGAATTATTAAACATATAACTCTCTATAAAATTACTGCCCAGAAATTTTATAGATAAACATTCAATCAAATTTTTAGAATTGAATATTAATAGAATAAAATCTATGTCTGCATAATTGGTAATTCCTGAAATATCAAATTACGTACTCGCAAATGAGTTCAGGAAGAAAATACATATATATACTCTCGAGATCTATGTGTAAACCATAGAGAGTAATAATATTATTACCGCGATCCCTGAGGGAAGGGTAAAAACATGTATATGAAAGAGATAATAATTAATTTAACGTCATATAGGTTTAAGATAAAATTTGTTTAATCTTTAACCAATATGCAGCAACAGTGACTCGATATTCTGTATTCGTACGTAGAAAAGGAGTACTTAGTCATTAGAATTTTGTATGATTGAAATAGAGATAATGGGATCTAAAAGGATGTATCTCCATGAACTGAATCGAAGGATAATATCCATTCTAAAAAACTAGGGCTTGTTTTAGGCTTAGTTTAACAAGCGTAGAATTGAATTATTTCCAAGTATTCATGAAGTCGTTATGCTCTGAATACTGAGAAAAATGTTAAAATATTGTTTAGGAAATAAAAAAGTGACTGTTCCACAATGTTAGCTAGATTTAAACCTGGAACATAGCGAGAAGGTCAATCTAATTTAAAAGTAAGATGAGAAAGATAAATAATGAAGATAGATATATAAATATCGGAATAATATATTATCTCCAACAATTATCAAATAATCTGAATGTTTAAGAGCATAAATACTACTCGAAAGTTTATTTACCGAATGTATAATCGGAGAAAACTTTCAGTATGTTCAAAAACGTATCACAAAAGTAAGATCTGACCAGGAACGTAGGTGCAGCACTTACTAAGTTGTGAAGTTAATATAAACATATTTTATATTATAAATTGAAGCAGTGCATTTCAAAATCATCGACATCTTGAAATGACTTATTGTGTGGAAAAATAAATAAATATCCAGTTTCGGAAAAGATATTTATCTATATATATATAGACCATTTTTGATGCGGACTGGAATTCAAGATATTAATCTTTGGATTATTCGCAAACTGAACTTGAACTCTTAGCGAGAATTACTATGATCCCTTTAACGAATGTAAACATAAAGGAGGGGTAAAGAGATAATTAAGAGTGTCTTAATTCTTTACCGGCTCGTAATTAAGGATGTTTTCCCTTTTGTCTAAGCCTAGACTATAGATTGATTAATATAAATATAATAATATCTGCTATTATGAGGTAAACTCTCGTTAATTAACCTCTAAGCATATATCAAAAATATATATCAACATAATCTAGAGCTTAGGTAAGTTTAGAGGAAGGAAATAATTGACTTTGGCAGTTTCTGAATAGTTACAAAGTCAATAAAACAAAATATCAAAAAGAAAGTATTGTATATAATATCTAATTTAGGCAATAATAATCTGTCACGTACTGAATAATTAATGCCTTTACTAAATATGTATCCATTGTCAATACCAAAGTGCAAGAAAATTTTGATTGACATGGACTCTAGTTATAAATAAAATATTAGAGGTATAGAGCTAGTCGAAGCAAAACTATTCCTCAATAAGATAAAGTAGACCTATAATATACGAGGATTAATTGGGTCTAGAAATTATAATCATAATAAAATTATTATTCCAATATGAAGAATCTTCGGCGTAATAGATTCTTACTGAGGCAAAAATATCTGGTATATTGCTGTCGTTGTCTTAAATGATCCAGAAGAAAAAATAAAACAGGCAAAGTAAAGAACGTATCGAATTATATCTATGCCTAAATATAAGATTTTTTTTTTATTTATTATTTTATAGCAGAGTTAAGACAGAGCACGACTGACCTAGACTCTTATATAATCAATCAAAAGATAGTATAAAATAGAATAATAGCTTATCGGATCAACTATTTTCCATGTAGAAAAGGCAAAAGGAAAATATGTACCTCAACTAGAATTTTAAATCGTAGTAATCTAGAGAGGTAGCGAATAAATAAATAAACTGTTAATTTATTTATCTGGTTGGTGTAAATTTCCGATACCTTAAGAATGAAAAATTAATAGAAAGTAGAAAATATCGATTGCTACTTTCTTGTCAATTTACTCCTTAGATTACATGCTGATTACATATCGGAGCATGTAGAAGAAAAACAGGGGAGGAAAGAAGAAAATTTTTTTTTTAGATTTCGTGTATATTTTTCTTCTTATAAATAACGATAGTTTTATAGTTCACCTTTGCCCTAGAGCCGAATAAGGTGAATATGTAAGAAGTTAATCTCTTTGTAGCGAATAAAAGAGATATAATTATAGCTGGAAGTATCTTCTACACTTAGTGAATGAATTGCGAATTTGATCGTAACCGATAATTCTTAATTCATTTTCAATAATAAATATATATATAGAATTTAAGTCAAGTTCAAAAGTGACCGGACAGAATTCAACAATATAAATGGCTACTAGGTATTAGAACCCATCGCTGTCATTCAATAACCTATAATCCAAGACTATACATGTCTATAGTGGTTATTAAATAAATATATGTTGAGCGAGTACTAGTGACTACTACTCGGACACTAGTAATCCAACACAAAGTCTACGAAACTACTGCCCGGTGGAATTTCGTTAGAATGACCTGGCACTACTCTACGAAGTGCCTCCCGATGAAATTTTCGTTAGAGCCGGAATTTAACCGCTTTCTAGCGAATTAAAGAGATAAAACATCATTTGAATGACCTGGCACTAGTCTACGAACTGCTGCCCGGTAAGAATTTTGTTATAGTCAGAAGTTTAACTCTTTCTAGTGGATAAAAGAGATAAAACATAAGTTAATTTAAAATATTAATGGAATTACACATCTATAATAAGTCAATGGAATATTAAAGATTCTAGTCTGATTTGGGAAAGACTGTACAGAATTTTTTGTATAAAAAGTTATTATGTATTTCACTTAATAACCTATATCCATTGACTTAAACGTGAATGGAGCTCTATGAACGATAATAGATTGTTCGGGAATTAGTGATCATTATTTTGACACTAGTTACCCGACACAATGACCGGACACTAGTATTCGTAACTGTTGCCCGGTAAAGTTACAAGTAATTTGACAAATTGATCGGATAGTAGTATTCGTAACTCTAGTCCGATGAAAAAGGGAGATTATATATGAAAACTGAGCGGGCACAAGTATTCGAAACTTTTTCCCGAAGATAATTAATTATTAGGCAAAAATTGACCAGACACTTTCTGTAAAAGTTTGCCTGGTGAAAAATCAGAAATAATATAATAATATGACCGGGTATAAGTATCAGAAATATTACTGATACTTTGCCCAGTGAAAAATTTTTTTAATAATTAGACATAATGACCGGAAGTTAGTATACGTGACTATTTTGTCCGGTGAAATATGTCAAAAACTAAGCCTTTCCAGAAAATAATTAAATTATTGACTGGAGACTAGTTGACTGGTGCCTGGTTGATCGATGACTGGTGACTGGGTGACTGGTGACTGGTGCCTGGTTGACTGGCACCTGGATGACTGGTGACTGGTGCCTGGTTGACTGGCACCTGATTGACTGGTGACTGGTGAAGCTGATTGACTGGTGCCTAGTTGACTGGTGACTGGTGACTGGATGACTGGTGACTGGTGGACAGACTTTATCGGATACTAAGTACCCAAAGATGCCACCTTGATGGGTCTTACCCCGGCAGTATAGCCATATGGGGTGGGGCTCCCATCAGTAAAGAATTGTCTTATAACCCATCAAGGGTTGACAAGTTCTTTACAATCAGCTTCTCCACCATGAGAATCTTTAGCCAACTGAAGATCTCTGCAAACAAAAGTCCAGGAAAAACATATCATAATTGCTGAATAACCTGGAACGAAAAGAACAAAAATATTCTGCATATATAAACACGACTATCGAACCGATCGCGCACGAGCGTTGTGCCGAATAACGAGAGTCGCGAAAACGCATGTGGAAAAAGACCAGTCAAAAATACATGAAATCGAAAATTGAAAATTTTAAATAATAACACAGAAAGTGAAAGGAGTGATAAATAAACAAAAGAAACACAAGGATACATAAATTTATCCGTGAGGAAAGAAATAATCCAAATTTCTATCACAGGTAAATAATCCTTGTTGAATTTCTTTGTCCACAGAAAAGAAACTGACACGTGGTCAATTGAGCGGGAAGAGTTACGTCACACAGGTAACTGCCTAAGGGACCTTCTGGTTTAAGACTTTAATTAACGACTGAAAGGTCGTTTTTTCTGTGGAAGGTGTGAAAACAGAAGAGAATAGCACATTATCTATAGGTTAATGTATTATGAAGTTAAAATAAACACGTCATACACCTTGAAATGCTAGGCCAACATTGCGATTGACCGTCGGACAGCATCGCAACTTCCGGTTTCGGTCACTGTCCACTGGTCACGTGATTATACACTGTGTTAACAGTATGAAATATTGGGAAATGGTGCCTCGGTTGTGTAGTGGTAAAGCTGCTTGTCTTATCACCCAGGGGTCATGAGTTTGATCCCAGACTTCTCAAGTTCCACATCTCCGTATGACCTAGCTGTTAGTGGGACGTAAATAACTCACTCATTTGAATTGTTGTTAGCCTCTATTGCCTCTTGTGTGTGTAAAGTGTGTTTTTGTGTGACAGACACCCTTTTCACATGGGCTGTCTTATTGATACAATGCCTCTTTGATAGCAGAAGCACCCCTTTAAGAAAATTTATATTGACACATGCGGTTGCTGCACGGGAGTGAGAATTTCCCGGTCTTTTACCACAGTACGTCATTTATATTGAGCGTGTGCGGTTGTTGCATGGGAAAAGGCAGTTACAGGAATACTAAATATAAATACATGTACGTAATTCGTCAATTGGGGACAGGTGTTGGATTCTCTTTGTGATTTTTGTGTGTCTGTTTTGTTTTCTATGGCACATTAAGTAAAAATGACCATGCCGCACCCACTTGCGTGACCGGACTAGACTTAGCCACAGAATACACAGAATATATTTGTTGAGGCCCATGTTACGTGCTCATACAGTGAATGGGGCTACCGGGGTTTTCTGTGGACCAAGGAAGCACCCAAATATATTCAGGGAACAAGGCAGCATTGGTAAATATTTTAAGAAAACAAGGGACTGGACCTAATTTGTGGGGGATCGGAATGTGGAAATTTGGAAAACACTTCTGGAACAATAAGACCTTTGCGACCACTGCAGACTCAGATCAACCTGCGCATCCGCATGAGCATGGATATAACCTTCATGCTGACTATACTATATGATGGAAAAATAAATATATAAATAAATAAATATATTTATTAAATAAATAACTAAATTATGTATTTATTAAATAAATAAATAAAAATCGGACAGGTATTTCGTCAAATTACTCCGCATTTCTTTGCGAGAAATATTGCCTCCGGGTACAATATTACGATTCCGAGTAACTTTGCGAAACTTTGCGTAACGCATAGTGCAGCATACTTTGCATGGACTTGCGAATGTTGTCCGCCGATTATTACGTTTACTCCGTTTGATTCTGAGTGTTTTTGAGAAGTCTGCGAAGCCCCGATATTCAGAGTAAAGAGTTTTTTGGTTCTTTTACCTGAGCCGTACAGTATTTTGAGGTCACTCTTCGTGTCACATGAAACTAATATCCAAGGTATGACATTTCTCTATCAAATAGTGTTCAAGTTATAAGGCATAATCACTGGACAATGAAATATAGGTCTCATTGACTTACATATATTTTGAGGTCACTTTTCGTGTCACATGGTACATGTACTAATATCCAAGGTATGAAATTTGTTATCAAATAGTCTTCGAGATATAAGGCATAAGCACTGGACCATGAAATATAGGTGAAACTGACCTACATATATTTTGAGGTCACTCTTAGTGTCACATGAAACTAATAACCAAGGTATGACATTTCTCTATCGAATAGTCTTTGAGTTACATGTATAAGGGATAATCACTGCACCATGAAATATGGGCCACATTGACCTACATATATATTGAGATCACTCTTTGTGTCATATAAAACTAATATACAAGTTATGACATTTCTCTTATCAAATAGTCTTTGAGTTATAAGGCATAATCATTGCACCATGAAATATGGGTCACATTGACCTACATATATATTAAGGTCACTCTTTGTGTCACATGGAACTAACACCCAAGGTATGACATTTCTCTATCGAATAGTCTTCGAGTTATAAGGCATAATCACTGGACCATGAAATATAGGTCACACTGACCTACATATGTATATTTTGAGGTCACACTTTCTGTCACATGGAACTAATATCCAAGGTATGACATTTCTCTATTCAATAGTCTTCCAGATATAAGGCATAATCACCAGACCATGAAATATAGGTCACATTTACCTACATATATTTTGAGGTCACTCTTCGTGTCACATGGAACTAATAACCAAAGTATGACATTTCTCTATTCAATAGTCTTCCAGATATAAGGCATAATCACCAGACCATGAAATATAGATCACATTGACCTACATATAGTTTGAGGTCACTCTTTGTGTCACATGGAACTAATAACCAAGATATGACATTTGATTATCAAAAAGTCTTCGAGGTATAAGGCGTTATCACTGGACCATGAAATATAGGTCACACTGACATATATAAAATTGATATATTTTGAGGTCACTCTTTGTGTCACACGAAACTAATATCTAAGCTATGCCATTTCTCTATCAGTCTTAGAGATATAAGGCATAATCACTTGACCATGAAATATAGGTCAAATTGACCTACATATATTTTGAGGTAGGAAGTGTCTGGTGACAACCGGCTCTCAGCAGACTTTTAGGTCTGGTGACAACCGGTTGTCACCAGACCAAAAAGTCTGCTGACAACCAGCTGTACTTTTTTCCAATTATACTATGTAATGATTATTGTTTTTAATTTAATTCTGCAATTTCAGACATTTATTTTCCTTTTTTTTTCTTATATATTTATTCTCATGAACAAAATAAATTAATTTTCAGACAGGATAAATTACAAAGTCATCTATAGTTTCTTGTGTAGAATCTGGACAATTCACTATGTTCCCTTTTTATGTGAATGTTCGACAGAAAATAAAAGAAAAAAAAAACAAACAAACAAAAAACAGAAAATAAGGGTGTACTATATATGCAGACAGGAACATCATGGGTCTTGAACGATGATAACTGTAATGAGTGGTTTCATAGAAAGTAAGTTAATGTATAAAAGATGCTGATACTGTTGAAACAGACTCTGTGGTGTTTTTTTTGTTTTTATTTTTGTTCAGAGGACTAGAGGATTACAATACTAGAAGGGATCAGCAGGTGTGATCTTGTATTAGAAGAGGTTACTCATGCTTTATGCTTCAGTAGCTAGCAAGTAATGTAACAAGAGTTGTCAGAAGACAATGCAGCTCGCCAGAAAGGGCTGATCCGATAAGAAAACAATTTTTAAATATTAAAGATTAAATGACAGAGTATGACCTGACTTTGATGTCGGAAGAATGTCAAACTGAGGGATGGGGTATATGCCACTGAAACATCTTCCCTTAGGCTGGTGTGGATGAAACATGAAAGCTATATCTTACATACTTCAGCAGCCATGTACACTTTTCAAAACTTAAACACAGGTATAAATGACAAAGTATGACCTGATCTTGACCTAGGCAGAAGGTCAAACTGAGGAAGGGGTGTGTGCTATTGAAAGGTCTTTACCCTAAGATAGGTGTAGGTCAAACATTAAAGCAGCATCTTGAATACTTTAGCAGTTACGAACACTTTTCAAAACTTAAACACAAAACTCAAACATGGGTTTAAATGACAAAGGATAACCTGACCTTGACCTTGGCAGAAGGTCAAACCGAGGAAAAGTCTATGCTATTGAAAGGCCTTACCCTAATGTTGGTGTGGGCCAAATATTAAAGCAGTATCTTGAATACTTCAGCAGTTACAAACACTATTAAAACTTAAACGCAAAACTCGAACATGGGTTCAATTGACAAAGTATGACCTGACCTTGACCTAGGCAGAAGGTCAAACTGAGGAGGAGGTGTGTGTTATTGAAAGGTCTAACCCTAAGACTGGTGTGGGCCAAATTTTAGAGCTCTACCTTGAATACTTCAGCAATTATGTACACTTTTCAAAACTTAAACCCAAAACTTAAACATGGGTGTAAAAGACAAAGTAAGAACTGACCTTGACCTACATAAAGAGTCTATTTTGGGGATGGGGATGTACATGTATGCTATTGAAAGGTCTTACCCTAAAGTAGGTGTAGGCCAAATATGAAAGCAGTACCATAAACAGTTAAAAAACTATGCACACATCTGAAAACTTAAACACTGTGCGGACGCCGACGCCGACGCCAACGCTTGGTGACAACATAAGCTCTCCAGGGATATAGTCCTGGCGAGCTAAAAAATGGTCTAATGAATTTTGAGATACATTTTTGTTTTTAAGGAGTTATATACAAATGTATGTTCTGTATTGGAATACATGTAGCCCAGCTTTGAAAAAGTGGGGCCAGGGTTTTCCCTTAGGATTTGAAAGTGAGGGTCCCTGAGACTCCCCAATATGAAGTTATGGGGTCCATTAATAAGATTTAGGGGTATATTGTTTTAAAGAGGTTCTTTTTGTCTAAATAATGATAATTATTGTACTTCTTTTGTGAAATGGATTAAAATTCCAAGCCAAAGTTATATGAAGTTCTGTTTAGATTGATATTAGATGCATCAATTGAAACAGGACCCTTAGCACTAACTTTCAAGGGTCCTGGATATGGTTTTGGGGGTAAAAACTGCCAAAATACAAATTAAATCCCTTGATACATGTAGGTTTTTCAATTTGCCATGAATGAAGTTTTCACTACAAATTTCTTAGGAATTACAGTATATGATAGCTATAAAGTTGAAACTTGGTACACACATGGACAGTGGACTGCTGTATCATGTAGAGCAGAAACAGGGCCAAGGGCCTATAACTCTTGGAGTTAATCCCTTGATAGTTTTTACAATTTGCCATAAATGAAGTTTTTGTCCCACTTTTCTCAAGGGCTGAAAGTGTAACAAAGTTGAAACCTGGTACAAACATGGACAGTGAGTTGACGTATAGTGTATACCAGAATAAGAGCCAAGGGTCCGTAACTTTCGGATTTAAATCCCTTCAAAGGTTATACATTGCCATGTTACCATGTCCTACAATTATGTCATCTGGTAAGAATGACTTCTAAATATTTAAACACTATGATGGCCTGCAGTGGGAAAAGAAACCAGTATAGATTTAAAGATGGCTTCATTGTTTCTGAACTTTTATCAATTGGTTATTTAACTGAAATTTGCTTCAACCAAAACAACTTCAAATTTGCATGAATTATAAAAACATGTTATTTAGAATTACATGTACATGTTTGTTTCTTGTTACATATGTACATGTATCTGTATGTTTCTGTTTCTTGTTTTATATATAGAAATACATGTACTACAGCTGTTCCATAAAAGGTATGCTAGTACTAAATAATTTGATAGAAAATATACTCAGAGGCAATAAAATATAGGCGAGGTCTGGTGACAACCGGCTGTCAGCAGACTTTTACAGAACAGGCAGCGCGACCTTACTACGTGTCGCGATATCAAGCGTGGAAACACGCAAGTCACGTGACTTTTTATGGTGGAAGTTGCGCGGGATTAGCGAGGAAGTAACGCGAGTTCAACGTGTAGCGTGGAAGACAAGCGTGGAAATTCTCGCTACAAGCGTGTGATCGAGCGTGTAACGGATTATAGGCGTGGAAACCCGGGCGTGGAAAAGATTAGTGCACGCTCAACTTTACCGTTACCTGTAAAAACAAAATCTACTGTCCATGCACTACTCTGATTGCAGTACATGTACGTCTTTTAAAGTGTGAGAAGATAAAAATTCTCTAATGCGTTCTGATTGTTTTCATTTCTTTCCAGAGTCATGAACCGTGACACAGGCCACACATTAATTATTGATTATTATTGAATAGAACGTGCGAATATCAAAGCTTGCTCTTTGAATTTCGATTAGAAAAATCATGCAAAAGTTATCAAGGTAGCATGGGCCTCGACAAAGCTCCATACGAAAAAGTTCCGGATTCTTTGGCTTAGTCTAGTCCGGCCACAAAAGTGGGTCAGGCATGGTCGTTTTTACAAACACACAAAAGTCACAAAGAGAATCAAACATCTGCCCCCAGTCGACGAATTACGAATTACGTATTTTATATTTGGTATTCCTGTAACTGCTTTTTCCCATGCAACAACCGCACGCGCTCAGTATAAATGACGTACTGTGGTAAAAGACCGGGAAATTCTCATTTACGTGCAGCAACCGCACATGTCAATATGAATTTACTTAAAGGGGTGCTTCTGCTATCAAAGAGACATTGAATCAACAAGACAGGATTTGTGAAAAGGGTGTCTGTCACACAAAAACACACTTTACGCGCACAAGGGGCAATAGAGGCTAATGACAATTAAAACGAGTGAGTTTTTTACGTCCTACTAACAGCTAGGACATACAGAGATATGGACCTTGGTTTAAAGTCCAATATGAAAGGCTTGAGAAGCCTGGGATCGAACTCATGACCCCGGTTGACAAGACGAGAAGCTTTACCACTGCACCACCGAGGCACCATTTCCCAATATTTCATACTGTTAAATATCTAATAAAAGGGCTGCAGACATTTCCCCATGTCCCGCCACTGCACTTACATCAAGCAAGTACCATGACTCTGTTAATAAACTAATAAGTTTCAAGAAAATATCTCAAATAGTTTTCAAGTTACAGAGCGGACAGAAAAAAAAAAAAAAAAAAAAAAAAAAAAATCAGAAATCACTAAAATATTTTCAGTGTTCAAAGGGCCGTAACTCCAAAAGTAAGGTATATGAAAGAAAAGAAGGGCAGTTATCAGTTTCTGCTGAAATGATTAATAGCTTATGAATAAGCCCAACCCGGAAAAGTGTGCGTGCTCGACAAGACCGAAATAGTGTAGACTGGGCCGTTTAACTCCAGTTCAAATCAAAATTACGTCGGTATAAAGTTCTCATGTCTGAAGTATGATTTACAACGTACGTACAATGAACAGGACAACAAAACGTACAATAGTACAATGTACGTGCGACCAGCAAAGACTCAGGTCAGTCTGTGCATCGACCCACTATATAAAGCAAGCTTCTTGAATAGCCCGGATTCCGAAGAAGGTGCATATTGTACAATCAGCGAAGAGTCTGATCGGAATGTGCTGTTGCAGTCGCACTGTTTATCCCGCTTTGGACAGCCCAGCTATCGAAGGTAAATACGATCAGCGAATGCTTTTATCAGAATGTGCAGCTGCGCAGATTGACCCGAGTCTTCGCTCGTCGCACAAGACATTTTGTTAAACCCAGAGATTGCAGGAGGTACGATTAGCGAAGGCTCTGATCAGAGTACTGATGTGCAGGCTCAGAGTGTGCGGGCTGATCCGTCTCTTCGTACATGGCATCGTAGGTTTCGCCATGCACAGACCCATGCGCGATTTGTTTGTGCAAACCATAACGCCTAACACTCTGGCTAAAATTTTAAACAGACGACATTTTGAAATATTTTTCTCATTCTTCCAAGAAAACAAGATTTGCATTTCATTCAAATTGTCTCCATTGCATGAATGTCAAATCCTGTTTTCTTGGTAATAAAAAAAAAATAACGATTTTTTTTTTTTTTTTTTTTGTCGTCTGCTGAATTAGCCCAGATAGTGGTAATTCGATACCCGCGAGCACCAAGTGTTGTGTCTTTGAGCAAGACACTTTGTCCTCGTAACTTAGTATTGGTTTCTAACCAGGAAGACTCTGCTTAGAATGTCCGCGAGGGCATATGATAATATTATGGACAAATGTCATTTAGAAGATTCTTTCCCGCCGATGCTAGGTTTATTCATGCGTCTCTTTTACTGGTTTAATAAATTACGGTCTTGGTTTTGCATAAATTTTGAAGACACAAAAACAGAACACTTTACATGGAAACGAAAGTTTTGAAGATTGCTCTATTAACCAGTAAAGATAATGCTATTAATGTATATACTGTAAGAGAATAACATTACATAATATTCATTTGTACCCTGATAAATGCGGGGTAACGTCCTCACACTGCAGGTGTTTACTCTTTTAAGGGAGCTAACTGCAACTGACTATCAAAAGGGAGTTAACTGCAATTGCTTTAACGAGTCGGGCCCATGCGAAATGGGATTGGGAACAACATTTTTTATGAATCGCGCCTGTAAATTGTATATATGCTTATACAATAAGCGGTTAACCAGTACACCGAACCCCCTTCCGCCAGAAACTTGTAACTGCCAATCTTGAAGCAGTGGAAGGAGCGAATGACCGTAGCAAATACGTGTGTTTCATGATAAGTCGGGATCGAATCGCGTTCGATTCCCGCCGGTGCGATACCATTTTTCCAATAAAGTCAGTGCAAACAACTTCTAGCTCGAAAGGAGACCCGTCATATTTGCATGAGGGTAAAAAGAAAGAGCTTTCCAGAGAGAGAGAGAGAGAGAGAGAGAGAGAGAGAGAGAGAGAGAGAGTTTGCAAAACTTGTAAGCTTCTGGCTCGTCCATTTTAGATACATCCGGCTATGAGATTTAGATATTCCTAGAGAAAAACGGCAAACAGTAAATACCCTGACCAGACGCCGCGTTCTATCATCTCAATATGACTTAAATATTTTTTTTTTGTTGAAAGAGACCCAAGACACCAAGTCACCGTCATCATTAAGTGGTGATTTGAATGGGCAGTCCTAACCCATGTCCAATCATCAACCGTCCAGGCCTCGATCCGAGCAGTGTAGATACATTCCAGCGTGTCCGTTTCTGTCTCCCTTGTCAATTGAAATGTATCGCTACTTTTACCCTCGAAGCGCTTAGCATATTAGTAGACGCCATTTTTTTTTTTTTTTTTTTTTTTTTGTAAATTAAGCGTGACGTTACATGTGACTAGTTACTAGTTTGCTTAGGATTTACACCCCACTGAATGTTTGCAACGTCGTCGGTCACTAGCCTGCCCTCTCTGAATATTCTGCTTCTATTTACCACTAAATACTCATTGTCCTAAAAAAACTGAACAAGGTAACTAGTCCCTGACTCTCTGGTTAGCGCTCTGCTTGATATTTTATTTGCTATTTACTTAGACGTTAGACACTGACGAAAAAAAAATAATCCTCGTTTCTTTCTGAATAGTGTGATCACAGTATAAAGCACAAGAACTTAATAACAATTAAGGCAAACAATGATACAAGAATATTATCGTTATTACAAATAGAAATCATGTACTACCGTACACGTGTAAACACATTGGGATCAGAAGAACGGATGCGGTACTGATCTAAAATAAAATGCAGACAGGTTGCAATGGGTTGTAGAGTGTAGCGTGAAGCGATCTTACCTGTAGCGCGTGGCGATCGTGGAACTATCGAGTGACACGCAAATTTCACGTTCCGCGTTGCGGTAGGGTTTGTTGCGTGTGATAAGCGCGAAATTATCGTGGAGAGAGCGTGGAAAGAACGTGGAAAGAGCGCGGAACTTGCGAGGAAATTAATCCTTTCCTCGTTCGCTAGTGAAAACGACACGTAGTAAGGTTGCGCTGACTGTACTGTAGGTCTAGTGACAACCGGTTGTCACTAGACCAAAAGTCTGGTGACAACCGGCTGTCACTAGACCTAAAAGTCTGCTGACAACCAGCTATATTTACTAATAAAATTAGGGAAAATTTGTCCTTATCATGGAATAGTAATGAATAAAAAAGTATAATAAGTTTCCATTGACAGTGTTTTCAAAGAAAAATACCGAATAATTTCTAAATGCTTATACAATGTAGCTTGCATTTTAACATTCAATTATTTTCTATCAGCTTATTTAATACCAGTATACTTTTTATGGTACAGATAAATGAATTTATATATAAGACAAGGAATAGAAACATGCACATGCACACAGGGCCCCTAGTGGAACCTTTAAAACCATTAAAAACCTTTAATTTTGTTGAAATCCTTTAAAACCTTTAAAGTTGGCTGAAAAACCTGTATTTTGATGAGAAAAACCTTATATTTGGCAAAATGCAAAAGAAGGGGAGAGTAAATATGTAGCATTTCATAACAGCAAATTATGGTTCTTAATATGTTCCTAAACAAAAATGCAAGTTAGTATTGTCATTTCTATTTAAAGATAAAAATATCAGATTTTCTCTGCAATTTTCTCCCTATTTTGCTTGAAAGGTGATGGCGCAAGGATTCTTTTGCTTGGGATCTGGCAAGAAATTTAACCATTAAATGCTATTTATTTTGTACAAAATTCATCCTGAAAAACTTTTATTTGGCCAAAAAAAGCCTTAAAAAAGCCTTTATTTTTAAGAGACTCTCCTAGGGGGCCTGTATACATGTAACAGAAAACAAACTACAATGTACTTCCAAATAACATGTTTTTGTAGTCATGCAAATTTGAAGGTTTTGGTTGAAGTATATTTCAGTTAAATAACCAATTCATAAAAGTTCATAAATAATGAAACCATCTTTACTGGTATCTAAATCTATACATGTACTGGTTTCTTTTCTTAAAATTAGAGCTGTCAGAGGATCTCACTACATCCCCACTGCAGCGCTATTAGAGGAGAAAAACTTATAGTGTTGAAATATTTTAAATTCATGCTTACCAGATAACATCACTGTAGGATATGGTTACATGGCAACATAAATCTATGAAATGATTTAAATCCATGAGTTATGGGCCCTTGGCCCTGATTCCGGTACACACAATACATCAACCCACCATTCATGAGTGTACCAGGTTTCAACTTTTGTTACCCTTACAGTTCTTGAGAAAACTGGGACAAAAAATTTTCATTAATGACAAATTGTAAAACCTATCAAGGGATGTAACTTTAACATATTTCAAGACCATTTTTATAACAAATTACAAAGATCTAAAATGTTATTGAAATACACTGACCACTTATATGACATACAGGGGCTTCTACAAAGGCATTGTTACACAAGAGGGAAGCTCTGGGGATAATTTTGAACCTGTTTTCCAAGAGTATTAAAACTTCCAAGCCGTGGCTTATGCATTAAAATGGTATTATGTCAGATACATATCATACTGAGAGGCAAGTATAGCGATATATATCATATCATGAGGTGACTATATTGTTACAGCCCTAAATGCTAGTTAAGAGTTTACATCTATGTACTAAATGAAGATACCCTCTCTAGATACAGTCATTACTTAAAGGAAAATGTACATAAACTATTAAGCATGATTGGCTGGGTGATTTGATGAAAAAATTATGAAAATTGGTTGGTAAGTAAGAAAGTTGTTGGATTTATAACATTCTATAAAATGCTGTCATGGAAGCTGCCTTTTTTTGTGAGTGAGTGATGTCGTAACCATCCAATTAAATATGCAAAAATAGTAACATTTTGTTGCTGTCTAACCGTAAATGTATTCATTTGCATAAAAACTAAGAACTATTTCACATAAGCGGAATATTCCTGTCCACAAACGACTTTTATTCGTGTTTTAAAAAGCTAAGCATCTGATTAAATATTCAAAATATTTAATATTCAAAATGGCGGCACCCATGCTCAGGGTTATATGAAATATAAAATATATCTTTCTTATTTCCTAACCAATTTTGATCAAATTTGCTCCAAATTTCTTGTTTTTTCCTAGAGCTTAATACTTTCAGACATACATTCAGGCATTTAGTGGGTGTTTCCCTTTCATTATTGTATTGGAAAGGAAATAAGTTCAAAGTAAAACTGAATAAAATAGCAGTGCAGATGCTATTAAAACAATGCAGTCTTCTCAAAACTGACTAGAGTACAGTTTATATGCAAAAGCTCCATAGCTCTGATCAATGAAACCAAATATGGTAAAACATTACATTTAGCATTAAAAGTCTTCCATAACAGTCAAAGAAAAGTAATCATACATGTACAGTCCTTACTTCAAATGCTGGGGCAATCTCTTATAACTTGGACCACAGCTGATCTACTTCCAAACCTGGATAGGAGAGAGTGACGATGCGGGGGTCTTAAATGTATTCATGTAAATATTTAACCTGGTTATGTCCTGTGATTAACACCATTTTTGCCCCCACCCCAAAAATAATAATATTTAAAGATCTTGACTCTATGAGATACTATTTAACTGATAAGTACAATGAGTTAAATATTGTTTGGATGCCTCACTTAAATGATTATTATACCACCAACTGTCTTAAAAAGCTTATATAGAAGAAAAAAAAAAAAGCAAAATAAATGCCTGAAAATGTAGAATTAACTGTGAAACCAATAATTATTACACAGGATTATTGGAAAAATACAGCTGGTTGTCAGCAGACTTTTTGGTCTAGTGACAACCGGTTGTCACCAGACCTAAAAGTCTGCTGACAGCCGGTTGTCACCAGACACTTCCTAAAATATATACAGTTTCGAGCTTTGAGTACCGGCTCATGTTGTACTTTTTTAGTTTAAAAGTTTTCATGTTCATTTTTGTCATGCGTTTGTCTTTAAAATCACAAAGGTAATTCTTTCCCAGTCGTAAATCATGGAGTTATGTTAAAATTATGGAGTTTAATTAAAAACAGCATTTCCAATCATAACTCGCTTTGCCATAAACAAATGTCATTTTACTTCTCATAAAATGTCTTGCACAAAATTTAATGTCTGTGAGCAAAACCTCAACATTAATTCAAAATTACCATCAGGCTGGGTAAGGATTTCTTTCCGTCTGAAATTATCTCCCTTTTAATGAAAAATATAGGGAATTTAAAGAGTATATACATGTATCTGAAGTTGATTTGGTCGTTTGTTACTTGACTGTTTCAAAAAAGTGTTGCTTGGCTTTGCCTCCTTATACCACATACAGATGAAATCTCCTAAAACTATTTATTTAACAGAACAATGTCCCAAAGAAATTCAGTGCGTTCCGTCAGAATGTCATGTTTTTTTTATAGAAATTTGACTGTGTCCTCTACTATGCATTTAAAGTTGAACTATGTCCTTACAGCATTTTTATCCTTCTGTCGACTGAGTGCGATACAAATGCATAGATGTAAGTTTCTTTAGTCCAAAATGCACTTTTAAAGGGAAGCTACTCATATGCAAATGTTGATTTAGATCCCTTATTCGTTTCGGTAAATGCCATTTCCTTGCTCTTCAATAGAATTTCCTGAAAAATGTTGCATATTATGCATAAATGACATGTTCTTAACTATGATATCAATAATTTATGCGCATACATGTATGTAAAAATTCTGTGATATTGAAAAAAATAGTTACCTGTATACTTATTTTTGCCTCTCCGTATATATGAATGTTAAAATGGAACTATAGGCATTAATTAGTTATTCAGTCTAAACTTATTATTTTTTTTTTAAATCATTATTATTCCAGTTTAAGGACAATTTTTCCATAACTTTATTGAAAAATATAGCTGGTTGTCAGCAGACTTTTAGGTCTAGTGACAGCCGGTTGTCACCAGACTTTTGATCCAAGGTATGACATTTCTCTATCAAATAGTCTTCGAGTTATAACGCATAATTACTGGACCATGAAATATAGGTCACATTAACCTACATATATTTTGATGTCACTCTTGGTGTCACATGGAACTAATACCTAAGATATGACATTTCTCTATCAAATAGTCTTGGCGTTATAAGGCATAATTACTGGACCATGAAATATAGGTCACATAGACCTACATTGTACATATATTTTGTATCACATGAAACTTATATCCAAGGTATGACATGTCTCTCATCAAATAGTCATCGAGATATAAGGCATTATCACTGCACCATGAAATATAAGTCACATGACATTTCTATATCGAATAGTCTTCGAGTTATAAGGCATAATCACTGGACCATGAAATATAGGTCACATTGACCTACATATATTTTGAGGTCACTCTTCGTGTTACATGGAACTAATATCCAAGGTATGACATTTCTCTATCGAATAGTCTTCTAGATACAAGGCATAATCACTGGACCATGAAATATAGGTCACATTGACCTATATCTTAGTGTCTCATGAAACTAATGTCCAAGGTATAACATTTCTCTATCAAATAGTCTAGATATGAGGCATAATCACTGAACCATGAAATAAAGCTCACACTGGCCATGAAATAAAGGTCAATGGACTGTGAAATGTAGGTCACCATGACCTTCACCCAATGACACTTAAAGCAATGTAACAAAATTGACTGATGTATTACCTAGGATGTGTTTACAATGCTAGCATAACAGAAATGCACTTTAAAACTTTACAAGAGGTGTCCTGGATTTTGAAACCTAGCCCCACCCCAGGGCATGAACCCAGGGGCTGTCGGGCTGATACCTATGGACACTTAGACGACTCTTCCAGGCACCCATGTTCCAAATATGAATGCTTGTTGACACCTGCCTACTAAGATATAAGCATACGAAAAACTTGAACAAAGCAATAGAGCATTTTACAAAGGTGTCCTAGGTTTTGATCCCTAGCCCCATCCTGGGGCATGAACCCAGGGATCTGTTCCCATGGAATTGCAGAAGACCCTCCCAGGTACCAATGTTCCAAATATGAATGCTTTGTGTTGAGTGACTGCAGAGATATAAGCATTTGAAAACTTTTACTGCAGTGTGACGGGAACTGGACCGGGGTGACTACAATACGAGGGTTGAGCGCAAGACTATGGTAACTCAAACATATTTTTGAAACCCTCGTTTAGGGGCAACTTGGACCCCTTTGTAAACAATGCAAATTTAGGTGCCATTGCTCATACCAGCAATGGCACCTAAATTTTCATTGTTTACAGAAAGAAATGTTGTAATCTTCATAATGCCTTCATGGTGAGGAGATTAGGTTTGGGGAAAAACAACCATCTGACATACGCCAGTCTTGCGCTCAACCCTCGAATAGCTCTCCTTATACTTGGTACAGATATATAGCCTTGCCGCCCTAGAGGCAAGGACAGATAGTCCTTGTGTGGGGGAGGGGTGGGGGGAGACAAAATTTTGATTGTAACTAAAAGGAATTACAGCTGAACCTCAATGGCTGGAACATCTTTGGGACCATAGAAATTCGTTGAGACATGGGCAGTTCGTGCCACTGAGGGTTAATCATGGCACCAGTTCAGGAGGCAAATAGTGATAATTTAGGGAAATCTTTTCGATTTTCTACACAATGATTGTATGTTGAGTGTAGTCATTAGAATCACCTTGATGAGGTGATTCTAATGAGTACACACAACATACAATTCCATGATAAAATAAGAAAAAAATCCCTAAATATTTGTTTTCTTGAGCTACTGGAAGAATTTTGTAGGGACTGAAAAAAGAGTTCGAATCATCCACGGTAAATGAGCCATCCGTGTTCGAGCCATTGAGGTTATACTGTACTTCTTTTATCACACATAAGCTGCAGCCATTAGTCTTTAACAAGGTTGGGCGGTAAATTCCACCCCCGGTATTTACCAGTGGTAATTACCGGTATTTACTGGTCTGGAAAATACTCCTATAGTGGCAAATACTGGTCAATTGAACTTTTTTAACTTGAAATAACTACAGAAATCTTAACCAAGTTGACTTAAAATACATGTAATATATAATCAAAATAACTGAGTTAAAGATGTTTTAGCTAATTTTTATATAAGGTTATCACCATAAAGAATAAACTATTTCACAATTAAAGCATGTTGAAATAGCCAAAAAGTGAATTAATGGCTAAAATTTTGAAATTATTTCAAAAATACATATAGTATCTTGAATTAAAAAAATCATCTTTATTTTTTGAATAGCATAAAAATACAGGTAAACAATTACAGGTAAAAATTCACCTGTGCAACTGGCCTTTGACACCTACATGTACATGTAATAGCAAGACCATATACATGTAGTCTAACTTGTTAAAACAAGAAGTGTCAAGAAAGTGTTTATTCAAGGAGGCAGAAGATAGCAAGAGGCAAGGACAAAAATGATAAAATGTCATCAATGATTTCCTGTTTTATATAAATATAAATAAACTTATATTTTGGTATAATATTAAGTCAATTGACCAGTACAATTGAAATTACCCTTATGATTGTTGACTGTAGGTTACATGATGAATTGTATAAATTCCAGGGTGGTCACGTCAATTGGAACTGACTAATAGTTACCAGCATTTTCCAGTATTGGCTACTTTATTAAATTTAAGCTATTAAATAAGTTGATACATGTGTTAAGCTTAAGTATAATTATTAAGTCAATTGACAAGTATAATTGAAATTACCCCTATGAATGTTGAATGTAGGTTATTGTATAAATTCCAGGGTGGTAAATTCAATCGACCAGTATTTTCCAGTATTTGCCGGCATTTGCCAGTAAATACCGCTGGTATGGAAAATACTCATATTTGCCGGCATTTTGCCAACCTTGGTCTTTAATACGTTTTGAGAAAATGACTTTTCAACATGTTCTCCATACAAATGTACAAATGTATGGGGACCCAAATTTAACCTTGCCATAAAAAGGTCAAACGGCAACCTATGATCATCCTTTGAACAAATTTGGTAGATCTTGAGTCCATGATGCTATATCATACCAGGATTGAGCCTTAAAGCTTTCTTGATTCTGGAGAATATTTGTAAGTGTTTTACCATACATGTATATGGGTATGGTGACCATCTTAATTGACGGACCATGACCATTTGAACAAATTTTCAATCCCCCATTGACAGAAGGCTAACGTGAAATTTGAAGAAAATTGGTCCAGGGGTTTCAGAGAAGTCGTTAAAAGGTGTGGACAGACCAACAGATGGCAATTGATCAGCTCATCCTGAGCCTATGGTGAGCTAAAATCTGGGACCTACATGTGTGTTGTCATGCTGGATACATTATACAACAAAATACATGTACCTTCTGTATCTGGACTCACTAGTGATCACCACATTTTAGGGAGGCTATATGGGAAATAACAATAAATAGATACCGTATTTACCCCAAGAGAGTGAGTTGGAGTTTAATGGCACAGTCAACACTGTAAAGGTCATGTTGAGTTGGCCAGATAAAACTACTCACACTTTTTCTGGGCAGTTTTAGGCCTCTAAATGGTTAACCAGTACTTGTACACATACTTTCACCAGTACATGTAGCTGACAACTGCCCTTCTTGAATCCGTGGAAGAGGGAAAAATCATTTCATGATGATCAATCTCCCTTTGGAAGCACTGTGACTGACAGTCCTGACCAATCAATGTAGACCCAGACCTGATGCAGCAGAACACATTATCTAACCAGAGCATTTGAGATGGTTTTACAGCCCAGTCAACAGTTAAGGTCATGTTGAGTAGATTAGTTATCCTTTTCCTGTGTAGGCTTAGTCCTCTAAGCAGTCAACAAGCGCATACTTTCGCCAGTAACCGACAACTGTCCTTTCTGATTCAGTGGAGGGGAAATATAAACATAGAAATGAAAGTTATGTGACCAGCTGGGATTTGAACTTCCGACCCCTTGATCTAGTCAGATGGGCTACCAACTGCTACATGTATATGGAGCTTGTCCTGATCAGGGTTTAAGCAATTTGTCACGCATCCAACACAGTTTTTAAACAAATCACCAAGCACTTGAAGCAGTGTAATAGAGGAATTCATATGATGTGGTTTCCTTATTTATATGGACAGCATGATATCTGTTTGTGGTAAAATGCACCATAATTCTGTCTATGCTTGGTATATTACTTGCAATGAACTTCACATAAAAGATATTAAATTTCTTAGGAATTTGGCCTGTTCAAATGGGACACGTTTGAAAATTTCCCTTTCTTGGGCCTCAAAAAAGAAAATTTTGTTAAAAACAAACAAATAACACGCAACTTTTACATTCCATTACTTACTGCAAAATATACATGTAACAAACTATCTGGCTGTATATAGACAAGCTCTTATTTTACCAGCAAATACATGGCAGACATGCATATATCGGAAACTTTCCATAGTGCAAACGGGCCCCCTTTGAAGTCGGCAAACCTTCAATTTTCACACAACTGAGTAACAGTAACACTTGTGGAATTTACACCAGAATTAATTCATCAGAACATGCCCAACCTCACCTTCGAATGACCACTTTGGTAAACATCAGTATTTGTCGCGACGCTTCCCAGTAGTGTCAATAACTTTTAATTAGTCTTAATTTAATCGAAATACCACACATTCCATTCGTCTTTGTAGTAAATTTAGACATCGGCTTCATTGATACCTCGTTTTGGTATTATTTTTTAATCTCAAAAATACCTCAAAAATAAATTATGTGATAATTTCATAAATTGTATATATCTATGCCACTCTTTTTTTTTTTTTAATTTTAGTTAGCATGAAAGTTTTATAGAATTAAACATCTACATTAATTACTTTTAGTTAAAGATTAACGTCTTGTAAGTTTACCATTGCACCGTCAAGATTTGGTGTGCTGTTTGGTTTGTGAATTATATTGTTAGTTCTACTTATTTAGATGTTGAATGTCTATACAAGCATCGGACACATAAAAATAACTAAACCCAGATTGACACAATTTCGCTTTTTTCAATTTTTTTTTTTTAAAGGCGTTCTTTACTGACTTTAGCCGGTGTCACACTCAGACACCTAGATTTACCGAAACGAAACCGAAATACCGAAACGAAACCGAAATACCGAAACGGACTATTAAAAATATGGGGAAAATGCTGTTAGTAAATGCTGGGGAATAAATGGATAACAAAGTATTTTCCTAAATAAATATAATATATAAACATACATACAGTATTAAACCTGCACTCATGAGGAAATTAATGACAAATGATTAAAACTCAATAATGTGACGCCTCCGAAATACTGGAATGGGCCGTTAAAAATATAGGGAAATGCTGTTTGTCAATAATTTTGGGGTGATATGAATAACAAAACATTTTCTCAAATAAATATTATATATAAACATACATACAATATAATAACCAAACTAAAGAGGAAATTAATAGCAAATGAATAAGCCTCATTAATGGGGCGCCCCCGAAATACTGGAACAGACTATTAAAAATATAGGGAAAATACTGTTAGTCAATAATTTTGCGGTGATATGAATAACAAAATATTTTCTCAAATAAATATAATATATAAACATATTTACAGTATAAAATCTGCACTGAGGAGGAAAATAATACCAAATGATTATGCCTCATTTACTCTCGTGCATTTACTGTGACGCCTCCGAAATACCAGAACGGACCATTAAAAATATAGGAAAATGCTGTTAGTCATTGATTTAGCAGAATATATTCTTATACCATTTAAAAGAGTCAAAATACATATGCATGTAGGACAGTTTTTTAGTTGTTGTTTTTTTTTTTTTTGTTTTTGTTTTTTGTCTTTCAATCTTGACGTTTGTATAGAATAAATAAGTAAATAAATGAACAAAAAAATAGTTTCTTTGCCAAAAAAAAAAAAAGAAGAGATTAAAGCAGTTTAAGCACTTAACACTCCCTTGATTGCGACTTAATTATAATCCAATTAACCGATTATCGAGAGGACGACAAATTACATAGAGTAATTATTACTGATTAATACCACATTCTGCGGCTTAGATAAACTGTCTTGATCAGAACTTTAAAGGACTGCAAATAGATAGAAGAACTTTTTTGAAGGAAGGCAGACGGACTGACTGACGGACGGACGGTCAGACAGGCGGATAGATAGATAGATAGATACAGATACCCAGTATAAATGTTTTACATTATAGTTACATGCTATTAAAACTCTTATTGTCTTTGCGCTTGTTAACGTAATTCTCTGCTTCATTCTATCAAAATTAGTCCCATTGTGTCTCTTTTATGCACATATGCATTCCAGTTACTAAGAATACCAAAATGAAACCAGAAACCAGTGCCATCAATGTAAATTGGATTCTTTCCCTTTATTTTTAATAGTCCGTTTCGGTATTTCGGTTTCGTTTCGGTAAGCCTAGTTACCCCTCAGACACTGGTAAATCAAAAAGCACCAGTGGTGGCTGCAACGCTCCAGAGTCGGCTTTTTAACGCACTGGAGTGGGTGAAAAATGGTGGAAAAGGTAAACAAAAGATATCCCTTTCTATCTCTGTATCTCTTCACACGACAACACCCTCAACTGAGTATTACATGTCAAGTTCCCCGCAACATGCGATAAAAGTAAAGAGTTAAAAACAAAGCTGACAGTGAGAACAGAATAAAAGTGTATAGTGTTAGTGTATTATACAGTAGAAACAAGAAAAAATGAGGATAAAAACAGTGGTGTTTAGATTTATGGTCTATGGTGGTACTCCTGACTGACAGCCAGTTTGAAGCTGTCAAGATTTGTCAGGGTCGCAGTGCTGGCCGAAAGATTGTTCCACTGTACCACTGCCAATGGGAAGAATGAGTATTTGTAATAATCAGTTCTAGCATATAGTTGCCGGAATGCTAATGAGTGGGTTGTCCGAGAGTAACGATTGAAGGGGATGACGTATGTAGGGAGTGGGATAGCAACAAGCCCATGGACTATCTTGTAGAAAAGGACCAGTCGTGAGTCAGCACGCCGTTGTTCGAGAGTGCGCCAGTCCAGTCTTCCCAGCATGTCTGAAACACTAGAGTAGGGAGAGTAATCACTCAAGACCCATCGAGCCGCCCGTCTCTGGATCATCTTGATCCTCTGGATATCTTCCTGGATATGAGGGACTGGTGCAGCATATTCCAGCTGGGGGCGAACAATAGCTTTATAAGCTATCTCCCTAAGTTCTGGGCTTTTGGCCTTAAGGTTCCTTCATAAGAACCCAAGGGATTTGTTGGCACTGTTTGTAATTCTTGCTATATGGGGCTTCCAGGACAGGTCACTAGCAATGTCCAAACCCAGGTACCTGGCAGAGGGCATAACCTCAAGTGTTTGGCCATGTAGGGTATACAGGGTTGGGATAGGCGTTCTTGCTCTTGTTACTCGAATGACCTGGCACTTACCTGGATTAAACTCCATATTCCAGTCGAGTTCCCATTCTTGGAGGGTGTTGAGGTCATCCTGTAGTTGTTTTGATTCAGCAGGCTTTTTAATGGCAAGGTAAGCAGCCATGTCGTCGGCGAAGTCTTACCTGGGACTTAACCTTTTCAGGCAGGTCATTTATGTAGACCAGGAAGAGGATTGGCCTGAGGACAGATCCCTGTGGGACACCTGATGTTACTGGTACTTCCTCAGAACAATCCCCCTCAAGGACCACAGTCTGTGACCTGCCATTAAGGAAAGCCTTGATCCAAGACAAGGTTCTACCACGGACACTGTAGCCAAGTGTTTCACCACATTTGAGGTCACTATGTGCTCAAGTAGCTTACACAGAATGCATGTAAGCGAGATAGGCCTATAGTTGGCCGGGCATGTTTTGTCTCCCTTTTTAAAAATGTGCGAAACATTAGCCTTTAACCAGTCAGAAGGCAGAGAACCTTCCATTAGGGACTTCGAGAAGATGACTTGCAAGATGGGAGCGACCTCACGGCAGAGTTTCAGGAGAAGTAGGGGACTGATATGGTCAGGCCCCGGTGTTTTGTCGGGTTTTAGGCCTTGCAGCAATTTCATGATGCAGTTTACTGAAATGTCAGTGTCTGTTATGCTTGTGTACTTATTTCTGGCTTCAGGAGGGACATTTTCTGGGATGTAGTGACCTGATTCTTGAAGGTCTTGGACTTTCTGCTGACAGAGCTGTTTAAGGGTTAGTGGGGACTTTGGGGTGAACACCGATTGGAATTGGCAATTAAGTATATTGGCCTTCTGAGCATTATCGGTGTGCAACTGTTCGTCCTTCTTGAGGGGTGAGCTGCCTTGGGAATCTTGCCTGCAGTTCTTAAGGAAGGAGAAGAGCTTTTTAGTATTTGGGTGGGGATCATTTGAGTTCCATCAGTAATGCCAACCAGGCTATTAAGATATGAGTTGTATGATGTTTTGGTCATACAGTCCACTTCATATTTTGCTTGTTTGAAGAGCTGGTTGTCAGAGGCCTTACCTGATGATTTTTGGACCTGGTAAAGATGATCTTGCCGATTCATCTTCCTCCTTATCTCCTGGGTAACACAGGGTAGATTCTTTCTGCCCCTTAATGTTTTGGTGGGTACGTACCTATCAATAAGAGTTTCAGTCTCATATCATCATCATATCATAATCGGATTTTTTATTAACGTGCAGGTACAGGGGCAACATTCACATCAGTGGGCCCCCTTTCAGATAGCTGGCTTGCTGCACGCATGGCAGATCTCACACCAGATCTCCAGGTACGTCTGTCATGAGGGTTGATAGCTGAGAGCTTCCACTCTCTGCAATCCCTCTCTGTCAGCTGCTTCCATGTCATTTTGGCCTCCCAGGCCCACGCTTTCCATCAACCTGTATGTCAAAGGCTGTCTTGACTGCACCATTGGAGCGTTCCACATGTCCATACCATCGGAGTCTTCATTCCTTCAGAATGAGGTCCAGATCCTCAATGCCAAGCCGCACAAGTAGCTCATTGGACCTGGTGGTGACAGTGTCTTGTGGCCTGACATTGCAGATCTGTCTGATCATTGCCTTGTCATTTTGCTGCAGACGCTGGAGGTTTGGCTTTGTCAATGGCCAAGTCTCGCTGGCATGGAGCATTGCGCTCCGCACACAAGAGCTGTACACACGGCCACGTGTTTTGAAAGAGAGTCTCTCCCTGAAATTCCTGCCAGAGTTGTTCGGTGGACTTTCCCTCACAGGAGGCCAGAAAAGTTTCCTGGAAATCTTGCATGCCCCGCCTCAGACTATCCCAGTCTGCTATAGAGTACAAATGTACCTTTCTGGGTTTCACCTTTTGTATTGTCGGCCGAAGTCTGACAACCCCCATCACAGCCGGATGATCGGCAATACCAGGAACCACATTGACAGAGTCTACCAGTGTGGGGCTATTTGTCAAGAATAGATCCAGGATGTTACCTTCCCGAGTTGGTTCACATACCATCTGGGTGAGACAGTTATCATCTATGGTGGACACAAAGTCAAGGTAAGTTTGCTGGTTTGGACAATTTTGTTTGAGGATCGGCTGATTATCCTCCCAGTCCGACTTGGGGTAGTTAAAGTCGCCCATAACCCAGACATGGTGCTTTGATGGGTGGACAAGCGCTAGGGACTTTTTTAATTCCTCAGTACTCACCTGGTCTTGTTCTGAAGGCCAATAGAATGTGGCTATAAGAAGTGGCTTAGCACCAACCACTTGTACATGTACCTTAGCCCATACAATCTCACAATTTGTGGAAAGCTGCGGTTGTTCTGATACCACAAGCTTCTGACTTACCAGGATGAAGATACCACCGCCTTTAGTGTCACCGGGTCTGTCTTTTCTGATTGGTGGGTTAAATCCAAGGGATGCTGGGAAGACTTCAGAGTCTGGGATCTCTTTGTGCAACCATGACTCTGTGCTCATCACGATGTCAGGCTTATGAAAGTCTAAAAAGGCATAAAACCTTGCACGTTTCTCTGAACGCTGGATTGACTGGCAGTTTATACAAATGACTTTCAGTTTACTAAACCGATTAACACTGGAGTTTACTCCCTGCTCAGTTACCTTTTTGGGTGTGGACGTGAGGGGCGGGGTATGAGATACATGGCTGTCATTAGCTGCCAGGCTAAACCTGTTGAGTTCTGGTCTAGGGGAAGAAGTCCCATCTTCAATTGTGGTTTTGGAGAAAATGGAAGCATCAGATATGTCTGAAAGTTCCAATACACTGAAAGGATTTGAGATGGGCAGGGACGAGAGTGACTCGACGTGCCCACTGCTGTAATTGGGAGAACCGCAGCTCATACACAGCCAGGAGAAACTTTCGAGACTGGCATATACGGCGTACTGTGGGGAGGAAATATTCTGACAATGGGCATGAAACCACTGCATGCATGAGTCACATTGGACAGCTGCCTGGCTGTCTGAAACTTCTTCCTTACAGGAGCCACATCGAAATTCTATAATACTAGCCATGTTTATACCTGTCTGTCTGCTACTCCCAAGTTATTTCTCCACCTTGTGGTGGGTTGTGGTTCACAAGAACACATGAAAAACACAGAAATAATGTTAAAATAATCAAAAACTTAGCACACATGGTGATTCAAGTTTTACATGATGATGCAATATCGGAAATTTCCATCAGCTGGCAGGCGAGTAAACAGCACCGTCCATTACCGAAGTTAGAAAAAGCCTTTGTTAGGACGATGGAAAATGGTGTTTTTGCAAAGATCTGGAGGATTTTCCACGTTTTTAGGCTAAATTTGTAGGAGAATGCCTTTGGAACACACCAATCATAGATCGGTGATTTATAAATAAATTCCGACAGCTGGTAGTGAAGACTTGTTAGTAGGTTAGCGCATGCACAGATTTCTTGTTATAACGTTTGTCTGAGCTTATTTCAGTTTTATTTTTAAGGACACTGGGCGCATGGAACACCGAAAAGGCTGCAGTTTATGATTATGAAAGGCATTCAGAGATTTATTGTATCATTCAGTCGGCAAAATGGCTGCAAGTTTCGCACGTGTCCTTGCGATGTCATGATTTCACAGGCTGTAATCTCTTAAAATGCTATTGAAATAAGCATTTTTGACACTGTTATTGTTCCATTCCTATGGTATTACAATGGAAAACACAATTTCTGCACGCTAAATTTTTCGCAATGATTTTCTTATACTTTTATTGTCCATTTTCTATTACAACGCACTGTGCGCATTTTTTGAAGCATCATTACAGTGCACCGGCTGTGGCGCACACTTTTTGTGGCTGTTTGTTTATCCCATGTAGGACATGTAGAAATCCCGGTATACATATAATATTTTTATCATTCAGTAGTATTTAATATAAAACGTCTGAACACTTTCATTAAAAAAAATTATCTAATTTGTTAAACTTCTCCAAATGACCTCGGACAGCGAGAACTTACCAGAGAAAATACGCCCTAGACCATTACTAAGCTTCTAAATAAAAACTACACAGTGAAACAGTAAATGGCTTCTTGCAAACATTTGTCCTTTTTTTAAGAAAGGGCATAGGGCTCTTGCTTGTAATTATCACCCTGTGCCCTTGACATACGTGCCATGTAAGTTGCTTGAACATATAGTATGCTCAAATATCATGGCTCACTTGGATGAATATCAGCTCTTGTCTGACAGGCAACATGCACTCAGGAAAAGGCACAGTTGTGAAACTCAGTTGACCACTGTCTGCTTTGTTTTTAACTCTTTACTTTTATCACATGTTGCGGGGAACCCGACACTTAATACTCAATTGAGGGTGTTCTTGTATGAAGAGATAGATAAATGATTTGGTAAAAATCTTGGACAAAGGAGGACAGGTTGACACATTTATTCTGGACTTCGAGAAGTCTGTGGGGAGACTGCCTCATGAACTTCTTAAAAGCAAATTATTTGGTTATGGCATTGGCGGAAAGACAATCAGGTGGATAGATTCCTTTCTTTGCTATAGAACACAACGAGCTGTTGTAAACGGCGAAACTTCGGAGTGGGCTCCAGTTTTGCCTGGTGTCCCACAAGGGACCGTTCTTGGTCCATTATTGTTCTCTGTACACAAATGATATTGCCACAGACAAAGACTCAGAAATAAGACTTTTCGCAGATGACTATGTTTGCTATCGTGAAATCAGAGACACAGATGACTCATTGAAACTTCAGAAGGATATAGATAGATAAGGAATTGGGCCAGAAAATGGGGTATGTGATTTCAGCCAGTCAAATGCAATATAATGCAGAGAATTAGGAAAGGAACAAATAAAATTGAGGCTTCTTACACTTTAGAGGGCACGGTCCTCAAAAATGTGGATTCCATTAAATACCTAGGAGTAACAATCACACATGACTTGAGATGGAATACACATATCAGCAACATGTGTACTAAGGCAAATAGAACTCTTGGTTTCCTGAGACAAAATCTTTATCAATGTCCTCTGGATGATAAAGAGGCAGCATATAGGGGACTTGTTTGCCCCATTTTGGAATATGGCAGCTGTGTTTAGGATCCCCAAGGTGTGGTTCTTCAACAAGAAATCAAAAAAGTTCTGAATAGGGCTGCTAGGTTTGTTACCAGCAATTATTGCTTTGAAACTGGGAGTATGACTGGAATACTGGAAAAACTAAAATGGGAGTCTCTCAAGAAAAGGAGGAGAGACAGTAGACTGATTCTTTTGTACATAGGTCTAAAGGGTGCTGCCAGCATTCCAACAGATGATCTTATCCTCCCAATTAGGCACAGTAGAAATCATCACTCATTGACTTTTCAGACCCCTGCTGCAAGAACAGACATTTACAAGGGCCCATTCTTACCTCAAACAATCAGAGATTGGAATGCCCTTCCAGATTCAATCATTACCTCTGTTGAAGGTGCAGAGGATGGTGTGGCTAGGTTTACCTCTCTGGTGAGAGCTAGGGACTAACTTCCCATATCACAGGTCCTGGTGAATGAATGTCATTAGACGTATCACCAGTAATAGTTCTGATTCTGACACAGTCAAAATACACTTGGCACTTTAAGGACTCTTGATATTTCATGTGAATCTTCTGCAGCAGACAATTCACATGAAATATCGAGATAATATTAAAAAAAAAAATTCTACCAACTGATAAGACGGCAGTTCTAGTGAGTTATTGACGAGCCAAAGATAATAAATTACCGGGTATGCCAGTCTAATCTGCTTCATTCCTGAAACTTATATAGCTATTGTTACCATCAACCAGAAGATATATATGTGTACTGATAATAAAAATGTTAACACTGTGCCTAGATTTCAACCGCTTGCAGTACGTTATAAAAGTCCTACATGGGATAAACAAACAGCCACAAAATGTGTGTGCCACAGCCGGTGCGTTGTAGCGATGCTTCAAAAAATGCACACAGTGCGTTGTAATAGAAAATGGACAATAAAAGTACAAGAAAATCATCGTGAAAAATTTGGTGTGTACAAATCGTGTTTTCCATTGTAATACCATAGGAATGGAACAATAACAGTATGGAAAATGCTTATTATACCCCCGACATACGAAGTATGTGGGGGTATATAGTTTTCGCTTTTCCATTCGTCCGTTTGTTCTTCGTACGTACGTACGTTCATTCGTACGTTCATTCGTTCGTCTTTCCGTCACAGGGTCAAAGTTTTTGCGTTAAAGTTTATAAGACCTCATATTTTGAAGAACCTTTGATGGATTTCGTTCATATTTGGCATGATGGTAGATATAGGTCTAAGGTTTTTATCAGCACCATCCCCACCCAGGGGGTGACCTTGGGGTCAAGGTCACGGACTTAGAATTTTCATAAAAAAGTCAAAGTTTTTTGTGTTTAAGTTTATATAGACATATCATCAAAACCCTTGAGGAATTTCATTTATATTTGACATGTTGGTAGATATCGGCCTAGCGTTTTACTCCGCATGATCCCCACACTGGTGTGACCAAGGTCAAGGTCACGAATGTAGAATTTTCATTTAAAAGTAAAAATTTTTGCGTTTAAGTTTAGATAGCCATATCATCAAGACCTTTTATTATACCCCCGACATACGAAGTATGTGGGGGTATATAGTTTTCGCTTTTCCGTTCGTCCGTTCGTTCGTTCGTTCGTTTGTTCGTCTTTCCGTCACAGGGTCAAAGTTTTTGCGTTAAAGTTTATAAGACCTCATATTTTGAAGACCCTTTGATGGATTTAGTTCATATTTGGCATGATGGTAGATATAGGTCTAAAATTTTTATTAGCACCATCCCCACCCCGGGGGTGGCCTTGGGGTCAAGGTCACAGACTTAGAAGTTTTGTAAAAAAGTCACAGGGTCAAAGTTTTTGTGTTAAAGTTTATGACCTCATATTTTGAAGACCCTTTGATGGATTTAGTTCATATTTGGCATGATGGTAGATATATGTCTAAAATTTTTATTAGCACCATCCCCACCCCGGGGGTGACCTTGGGGTCAAGGTCACGGACTTCGAAGTTTTGTAAAAAAGTCACAGGGTCAAAGTTTTTATGTTAAAGTTTATAAGACCTCATATTTTGAAGACCCTTTGATGGATTTCATTCATATTTGGCATGATGGTAGATATAGGTCTTAAGTTCTTATCAGCACCATCCCCACCCCGGGCGTGACCTTGGGTCAAGGTCACGGACCTAGAATTTTCATTAAAAAAGTCAAAGTTTTTTGTGTTTAAGTTTAAATAGCTATATCATCAAGACCCTTGAGAAATTTCATTTATATTTGACATGTTGGTAGATATCGGCCTAGCATCTTACTCCGCATGATCTCCACCCTGGATGTGACCGAGGTCAAGGTCACGAACTTAGAATTTTCATATAAAAGTAAAAAATTTTGCATTTAAGTTTATATTGCCATATCATCAAGACCTTTTATTAAATTTCATTATCCCCTAACTGAAAGGTTGAGCTGATATAGCTATCAGCAAGGAATCTGTTCGTCTGTCCGTCAGTCCGTTGAAGTATTATTCGTTCATACTTTATTTTTGTCTTAGGGTCAAAGTTTTTGCGTTAAATGTTGTAAGAACTCATATTTTGAAGACCCTTTGATGGTTTTCATTCATATTTGGCATAATGGTACATGTATATATAGGTCTTAGGTTTTTATCAGCACCATCCCCTCCCCGGGGGTGCCTTGGGGTCAAGGTCACGGACTTAGAATTTTCATAAAAAAGTCAAAGTTTTTTGTGTTTAAGTTTATATAGCTATATCATCAAGACCTTGAGGAATTTCATTTATATTTTACATGTTGGTAGATATTGGCCTAGCGTCTTACTCCGCATGATCCCCACCCCGGGTGTGACCGAGGTCAAGGTCACGAACTTAGAATTTTCATATAAAAGTAAAAATTTTTGCGTTTAAGTTTATATAGCCATATCATCAAGACCTTTTATTTAATTTCATTATCCCATAACTGAAAGGTTGAGCGGATATAGCTATCAGCAAGAAATCTTTTTGTCTGTCCATCCGTCCTTTGAAGCATTATTTGTTCATACTTTGTTCATATTTTGAAGACCTTTTGATGGATTTCATTCATATTTGGCATGATGGTAGATATAGGTCTAAAGTTTTTATTAGTACCATCCCCACCCCAGGGGTGACCTTGGGGTCAAGGTCATAGACTTAGAATTTTCATAAAAAAGTCTTTTTGTGTTTAAGTTTATATAGCTATACCATCAAGAACCTTTGAGGAATTTCATTTATATTTGACATGTTGGTAGATATAGGGTATGACCTTCAGGTCAAGGTCACAGACTTAGAAATATCATATAAAAGTAAAAAAAAATTGCATCTAAGTTTATATAGCTATACCATCAAGACCTTTTGTTGAATTTCATTATCCTCCTACCGAGAGGTTTAGAATTCATCCATCCTGCCATCTCCAGAGTCAAAGCTACATATTTTGTGCTCGTTAAAAACTGGCGGTAGCGCTGGTCAGGGGTATACGTGCCCCACTGGGCACTTTGTCTAGTTAAATTTCATTATCCCCTAACTGAACGGTTGAGCAGATATAGCTATCAGCAAGGAATCTGTTTGTCTGTCCGTCAGTCTGTTGAAGTATTATTCGTTTATACTTTATTTTTGTCTTAGGGTCAAAGTTTTTGCGTTAAAGTTTATAAAACCTCATATTTTGAAGACCCTTTGATGGATTTCATTCATATTTGGCATGATGGTAGATATAGGTCTTAAGTTTTTATCAGCACCATCCCCACCCCGGGGGTGACCTTGGGGTCAAGGTCACGGACTTAGAATTTTCATAAAAAAGTCAAAGTTTTTTGTGTTTAAGTTTATATAGCCATATCATCAAAACCCTTGAGGAATTTCATTTATATTTGACATGTTGGTAGATATTGGCCTAGCGTCTTACTCCGCATGATCCCCACACGGGTGTGACCGAGGTCAAGGTCACGAACTTAGAATTTTCATTTAAAAGTAAAAATGTTTGTGTTTAAGTTTAGATAGCCATATCATCAAGACCTTTTATTAAATTTCATTATCCCCTAACTGAACGGTTGAGCAGATATAGCTATCAGCAAGAAATCTGTTCATCTGTCCGTCCGTCCTTTGAAGCATTATTTGTTCATACTTTATTTTTGTCTTTGGGTCAAAGTTTTTGCGTTAAAGTTTATAAGACCTCATATTTTGAAGACCCTTTGATGGATTTCATTCATATTGGGCATGATGGTAGATATAGGTCTAAAGTTTTTATCAGCACCATCCCTATCCCGGGGGTGACCTTGGGGTCAAGGTCCATCAAGACCCTTTGAGGAATTTCATCTATATTTGACATGTTGGTAAATATAGGTCTAGAGTTTTACTCAGCATCATCCCCATCCCGGGGTATGACCTTGAGGTCAAGGTCACAGACTTAGAAATTTCATATAAAAGTAAAACAATTTGCATCTAAGTTTATATAGCTATACCATCAAGACCTTTCGTTGAATTTCGTTATCCTCCTACCGAGAGGTTTAGGGGATATAGCTATCAGCATGGAATTCATCCATTCATCCATCCATCCATCTGTCTGTCCATAAATGCATTATTGTGCACCCCATGACTCCTAACTACCCTTTGAGCTATTTTCAGGAAACTGTCAGGTTGTAGAGGGCATTTGGTAGGGTGTCAGGTACAAGAAAGACAACTCTAACTGACTTGGTCCATGAGTTATCTTCCCTTGTCTCCAGAATTGTAAAAATTTTGTGCAAACCATAACTTTAAAACATGTTAAGATATTTTCATGATACTTCACCAGTATGTATAGGACATTGAGTAGGCATATCACATTCAAGAATGACTTTCTGACTCCATTCTGCAGTTTTCTCCCTTGGTTATTTAAATCTTGTGCGGGCAATAACTCTAAAAATTCTTTAAGATATTTTTGTGATACTTTACCGATATGTAGAGGGCATTGAGTAGGCAGGTGACCTTAAAATTTTCATTAAAATTTATATAGCTATAATATGAAGACCCTTTTGTTGGTTTCATTAATATTAAGCATGATGGTATATATAGGTCTAAAGTTTTTCTTGGCGCCATCCCCAAGCTGGGGCATCGCTTTTAAGTCAAGGTCACAGACTTTTCATACAAATGTCATTTTTGCTTATATTATAAAGACTGATTGATTTCACTAGTATATGGTGATAGTTATAGGGCTAAAGTTTTATTAAGCTCAATCCCTGCACCTGTGCCTGATCTTTGAGGTCAAGGGCTTCATATTATGTGTGATTGAAGTTTTTCAATGTTATAACATAAAGCATATAACTGCCATCTCCAGAGTAAAAGCTACATACTTTGTGCTCTTCAAAAACTGGCAGTAGTGCTGGTCGGGGGTATACGTGCCCCACTGGGCACTTTGTCTAGTTTTAGTAGCGTTTTAAGAAAATACAGGTGAAATCATGACATCACAAGGACACATGCAAAACTTTCAGCCAATTTGCCGACTAAACAATAAAATAAATCTCCAAATGCCTTACATAATCATAAACTGCAGTTTTTTCGGTGTTCTGTGTGCCCACTGTCCTTAAAAATAAAACTGTATAAGCTCAGATAAAAGTTATAATAAGAACAGGTATATCTTTTGTTTAACTTTTCCGCTATTTTTCGCCCACTCCAGTGCATGAAAAAGCTGACTCCGGAACGTTGCAGCCACCACCAGTGCTTTTTGATTTACCAATGTGGTGTTCAGATAAAGTTCATCACTTGGCGAAACTGACTTCAAAAGTCCTTCACAGCATCATTTAAGAATAAATATCAGCGAATAAAAATGTATGTAAATCAATAATAAATAATAAAAATAACTAGCAAAATATGTTCGTGACACATTTTGACACTCGTTTCTTGTAACTTCATGACCCTTATTAGTGAGACCCAAATTTTGTGCCTAGTGGTATAATCAAGTCCCCCCCCCACACCACCCCCCCCCCCCCCCCCACTCCCCCCAGTCAGTTCTGCCAACTTCTGGTGACAACTTCCGGGAAGAAAAAGGAAGACAATTGGTCAGAGCGATTTCTGCTGAAAGTATATATCGGTGTATGTTACTTTTCCTTGATCATACATGTACTCTCTACTGTAGAGCTCACTTCGTTCCCGACACACTTCGCGCGTCGCTAGCTGTGCTCGCTATAAAAATATATATGTAAATCAAAAATAAATAATTAAAATAATCAGCATAATATGTTTGTGACACTTATTGACACGCGTTTCTTGTCACTTCAGGACGCTTATTAGTAAGACCCAAATTTTGTGAATAGTGGTATAATCAAGTCCGCCCCAGTCAGTTCTGCCAACTTCCGGGAAGAAAATTGGTCAGAGCGATTTCTGTTGAAAGTATATATCATTTTATGTTACTTTTCCTTGATCATATTCTCTACCGTAGAGCTCACTTCGTTTGCGACGGGGTTTGTGAACTGTGCTCGCTATAAGCAAAATGTCAAATTTTTGCCGTCTGTATATCGCGAAATCAATTTCTTTGGAGAAATCAGCCTATAAAAATAAAGTTCCTGGACACGCGCATAATTTCTTTTTACTATATTACTCAGTATGTATTTGTATTACTGAGCAAAATTTCAGGAAAAAATATTGTATTTAGGGATTGATTTTAAGCAAAATATCGACTTTCTGCCAAGTCTGTAAGCTGCGAAATCATTTTCTTTGCACAAAAAGTCAGCCTATAAAAATAAATTTTCGGGGCACATGCATAATTTCATCTTACTAAAATTATGTATGGCTTAATATATATCTATATACTACTGAGCAAAATTTTGTGAAAAAAATATTGTGTGTTGGGGTTGATTTTAAGCAAAATGTCGACCTTTTGCCAAGTCCGTATACCGCGAATCAATGGCTGTGAAGAAATCAGCCCCCAAAAAATAAATCCGCTAAGCACATGCAAAATTTCTTTTCAATAATTCAACATCCCCAAAACACATTTTTTTTTAACTTTGCATTGTAAAGAGAAATGATGCATTCATGATTTGGAATGTATTTTTATAGGCTGGTTTCAAAGACATTGATTTCGCAGTGGAGGACTTGGCAGAAAATTGACATTTGGCCTAAAATCAACCCCAAAACACAATTTTTTTTTTTTCTTGAAATTTTGCAAATTAGTGTATAAATACGTACTGAGTAATTTAGTAAAAGGAAATTATGCGTGTATCTTTATTTTTTATTTTTATAGGCTGATTTTTTGGCAAAGAAATTGATTTCTCAGATACAGACTTGGCAGAAAGTTGACATTTTGCTTAAAGTCAACCCCTAAATACAATATTTTTTTCATGAAATTTTGCACAATAGTATATAAATACATACTGAGTAATATAGTAAAAAGAAATTAAGCATGTTCCCCGAAAATTTATTTTGATAAGTTGATTTCTCCTTTTAGCTATACCGGTGCATATGTACATGCAGGGCTCTGGAAAACCGGAAAATAGCCGGTCTGGACCGAAAATAAGGATTCTGGACCAGTTTCAAACACCCCAAAATGCTAATAATTCGATCAAAAGTCTCTTTAACTGAGAGTGAAAAAAGAATGCACCGCTTGAACGCACCTGTTTTCATCCTCTTCTTTTTTGTTTTTATCAGTATTGTTTGTCGGTCCCAGATTTGATTTATTAATTCCCAAACCATGTACGTCCTGATCAGATGTCGCATACAACATCGTCTGATCTGGGTCTTATTGTTTGCTTCTTTTTTTTTTTTTTTTTGTTGACGGCCGTAACACGTGAGTATAATTCTAGAGTCTACAAAATGTTTACTAGATAAATTATGTCAGACTTGGTTTGGTGAAAATCCATTTATGTTTACTCAAGTTATCATTTGGAAACAAAAAATGGACGGATGGAGGGACAGACACATGGATGTCCAGTGTGAAACAATAATACCCCGTCACTATCGTGTGGCGGGGTATATATAAAAAAAAAAGTCTGACCTACCTACCCTATTTTATATTTTTATGCAATAGTAAACAAACCTATTTTTTCGTTTAATTTCAATCTATCGGCGGTGGGGGCAGGCACCTTAATGTATGGGCTGTTCTCGTGGTGGTACCTTTTTTTTCTTAGTACCCCGTGTATATTCTTTTATTTGCCTCACTTGCTGTTGATTCTTGTCACCCAATGTAAGAAAATTAATTGGTATGCTGTTTGTTTTTGTTGTTGCTTTATCCCAACCGATTTGCAATCTGTCATATGATCTTTTTTTTCCGTTAGGGGAGACAATCACCATGTTAAAAAAGTAAGGCATATGCAGTTAGCTCCCTTAAAACAGTAACCCTACAGTGAGGGCCTTACCCTACATTAATCAAGATACAAATAAATATTAATGTGATTATTTTACATCATATACATTTAGATCATTATAATTATTGACATACAGAGAAATCTTCAGAAAAATTTGTGGGGTGGTTGGATGGTGCGAAGGTGTTGTGTATCTCACGTCACCGAGGCTTCCAACTGATATTGGCTTACAGTTTGGCAAGGCCTGCTATCCTTGTAGCAGGTAAGGGTAGAGGGGGAATATTTTTATTTCTTCTGTTTCTTGACTTTCACTCCTGTTCCTCTCTTTCATCTCTTCTACTATCGCTTCTATCTCTTTTCTCCCTTTCTCTGGGAGACGACACAAAATGACCCACAAGGGTTGACGTGTCGTTAAACCCCAACACAATCAATCAATCAGAAATTTCGTCAATCATGTTAAGTTGTCTGTTTTTGTGTCTTCAGCATTTGATAGGCAAAACCAAAACCGTAATTTATTTAACAATATAAACCAAAGCTTTTTATATTGTCATGCCTGTTTTTTTCTGGGTAGAAACCGACAGCCTATTAAGTTATCAGGATAAAACGTCTTGCTCAAGGACACGAACTTGGTCCTTGCAGGTATTGAACCCGCTGCCTCTCGATTTCAAGTCCCATACTTAAACAGTGGGAACCCTGATCAGACGCCTCTCTCTCTCTCTGAATTAGTTTGGTAACGGAAACTTTAGTTCATTTCACTTGTATGTTGTTTTTTTTTTATTTATTTTATTTTTGTTTGTTTGTTTTTTGTTTGTTTGTTTTTCTTCAAATATGCAAGTTACGAACCGACGACGATTCTAACAACTGCACATACAATATATTATGTACCCTCAAAACTAGTCTGGGCAGCAGCAGGATCAGACTGCACAAATACACACACTTACATAAATATGTGTATTTGTGTAAGTGGGAGACGAAAAATTCTGCGGCTACATGTTTCCAACGACCAACTGATTTGTGTTCAGCCGCAAGTATTAAAGGGTATCCGAACAACAGCAGCTAACCAAAATGCGCAAGGCTGGCCCTGCATTTGGTCCAAAGCCTCGGATGATTATAATGCGCCCAATTTTAATTTTGGGTGAATTAGGGGTGGTGTTCACTGAGTCTTCCCATATTCGTTTTAATGTGACAAGCACTTTTAACCAGACTGGCCCAGTTGTTTTCCGTGTAATTTTAACAGTTTGTTTTTTTACTAATTTATCATGATTCCTTCTAAAATTGGAAATTCTCGCCTTTTAAATCATTATTAGCTCACCTGAGCACGAAGTGCTCATGGTGAGCTATTGTGGTCAGTCAATGTCCGTCGTCCGTCGTGCATCGTGCGGCGTCAACAATTGCTTTAAAAGCCTACTCCTCCTACACCCCTGGGCCAGTTAACTTGATACTTGGTAGGAAGCATCGGGGTGACTTGTAGATCAAAAATAGCTAAAATCATTCTGATCGGAAATCCAAGATGGCTGCCATGGCTGCCTTCTTGAAAATCTATTTTTCGCTTCTTCTCCTGAACCGAAAGGCCAATTGACTCCAAACTTGCTTGGAACCATCAGAGTGACTTGTAGATCAAAAATAGCTAAAATCGTGCCGATCGGAAATCCAAGATGGCCGCCATGGCCGCCATCTTGAAAATCTATTTTTCACTTCTTCTCCTGAACCAAAAGGCCAGTTCTCCAAACTTGCTAGGAAGCATCAGGGTGACTTGTAGATCAAAAATAGCTAAAATCGTGCCGATCGGAAATCCAAGATGGCCGCCATGGCGGCCATCTTGAAAATCTATTTTTCGCTTCTTCTCCTGAACCGAAAGGCCAATTGACTCCAAACTTGCTAGGAAGCATCAGGATGACTTGTAGATCAAAAATAGCTAAAATCGTGCCAGTTGGAAATCCAAGATGGCCGCCATGGCCGCCATCTTGAAAATCTATTTTTCGCTTCTACTCCAAAACCCAAAAGCCAATTGATTCCAAACTTGGTTGGAGGCATTGGGGTGACTTATAGATCAAAAATAGCTAAAATCGTGCCTATCGGAAATCCAAGATGGCCGCCATGGCAGCCATCTTGAAAATCAATTTTTCGCTTCTTCTCCTGGACCGAAAGGCCAGTTGACTCCAAACTTGGTAGGAAGCATTGGGGTGACTTGTAGATCAAAATAGCTAAAATCATGCCGATCATAAAACCAGGATGGGCGCCATGGCAGCCATCTTGAAAATCTATTTTTCGCTTCTTCTCCTGAACCGAAAGGCCAGTTGACTCGAAACTTCGTAGGAAGCATTTGGGTGACTTGTAGATCAAAAATAGCTAAAATCATGCCGATCGTAAATCCAAGATGGCGGCCATGGCGGCCATCTTGAAAATCTATTTTTCGCTTCTTCTCCTAAACCCAAAAGTCACTTGACTCGAAACTTAGTAGGAAGCATCAGGGTGACTTGTAGATCAAATATAGCTAAAATCGTTCTGATCAGAAATCCCAGATGGCCACCATGGCCGCCATCTTGAAAATCTATATTTAGCTTCTTCTCCTGCACCGAAAGGCCAATTGACTCCAAACTTCGTAGGAGACACTGGGGTGACTTGTAGATCAAAAATAGCTAAAATTGTGCCAATTGGATATCCAAGATGTCCGCCATGGCAGCCATCTTGAAAATCTATTTTTCTGCACATCTGCATATCTGCAGTGGCTATGTCACTCAGGTGAGCGACCCGTGGCCCGTGGGCCTCTTGTTTTCAAGCTTAGCGTGTGCTGCTGCTGCCAAGAAAATAGGTCGAATCCCTGAAGCACTGCTGAAAATTCTAGAGCAGCTTTAAGCTGATCTGTTTTCAGTACTTTACAGCGAAAATAAGGCTGAGATTTTCATGTGAATCAGACGGTTCACTTTTAATGTCATGCCTTATTCACACTGGAAAATAAGAAAGAAAAAAAATGTAAATGCCGTCTGTTGAATGTGCTAAGTGCTTCAAGGGTTAAGGGAGACCTTAAGGAGTATGGCTACATCTCATTTGACATGGTAGACAGAAACGGACCAGCTGGAATATATCTACACTGCTCGGAGGCCTGGACGGTTGATGGTGGACCAGAGTTAGGGCTGTCAATTTATATCACCACTTAGCGATGATGATGATTTAGTGTCTTATATCTCTTTCAGCATAAATTATTAAAGTCGTATCGAAATGATAGAACAGGGCATCTGATCAGGGCCTTCTCTGTTTACAAAAATAAGTTAGCCATTATTCTTCAGGAATGTCTAAATCTCATAGCCGGATGTACCTAAAATTGACGGACCAGAATCTTAAGTTTTGCAAACTCTGTCTCTCTCTCTGTCTCTCTCTCTCTCTCTGGAATGCTCCTTCTTTTTCACCCTTATGCATCATGCAAATATGATGTTTTCTTCTTTTGAGCTAGAAGTTGTTACCACTGACTTTATTGAAAAGAATGTTATCGCACCTGCGGGAATCGAACGCGAGACCTGATCATGGATTCAATCCCCACAAGGCTGCACTATCCTTTTTGTTGCGGTTTGTCATGAAATACATGTATTTGCTATGGTCATTCGCTCCTCCCATTGCTTCAAGATTGGAAGTTACAAGTTTCTGGCAAAGGATGTTCAGTGTACTGGTTAACCGCTTATGCATAAGCATGCCCATGTCACTCACTACTGGCGTGATTCTTAAAAAAATGCTGTTCTCTGTTCCATTTCCATAAAGCAGTTGCAGTTAGCTCCCTTTAAACAGTAATTGCAGTTAGCTCCCTTCAAACAGTAAACCTACGGAGTGAGGACCTTACCCCGCATTTATCAAGGTACATGTCTGTATTTCAGTTTGAGAGATATGTAGTTAAGTCTGTATTTATGATTGAAATAGAGATATCTCTATTCACTCCACTTATGGGAAACTGATACCTCCCTTGCCGATTTTTACATGTGCACCGTTCACCGGTTACAAATACAAATGTGACGCACAACGCATTTCGCCCATTACAAACAACACAAAGAAATCCATTAAAGATGCTCAAGATTTCACATCATTATATCTTTACAGTCAAACCCGTCGCAAAAAACATTCCCATATTTTTGGTCACAAACAAGCATACATTGAACTTTATTTACATAGACACCATCTTTGTTGTGCCAAAATACAGCTTGAGAAAAGCCCAGGGAGAATAGCCCCTTCTCTGCTCATTTTAGCTCACCTGATCACCTGAGCCGAAGGCTCATGATGAGCTATTGTGATCACTCCCCGTCCGTCATCAGTCGTCTGTCTGTCTGTTAGTCCTTCTGTCCATTCACACCTTTGAACGACTTCTCAGAAACCCTGGGCCAAATTTCTTCAAACTTCATGTGGAGCATTGTTAGCTCACCCGGAGCTTTACTCCAGGTCAGCTTATGCCATGGCGTGTTGTCCATCGTCTGTCCGTCGCCGTCGTTAACCTTTCATGTTTTTGACATCTCCTCCTGAACGGTAAGTCGGATTGAGGTGAAACTTAGTGGGAGGCATTGTGGTAACAGAGAGATTCAGAATTGCTAAAATCGTTCCATTCCGATATCCAAGATGGCTAGCGGCCGTCTTGAAATTCTTCAAACGTCATCTCCTCCCAAACAGTAAGTCCGATTGAGCTGAAACGACAGCAGGCATCACAGTGACACAGAGATTCAGAATTGCTAAAATCGTTCCGTTCCGATATCCAAGATGGCCGCCATGGCGGCCATTTTGAAATTCTTCAAACGACATCTCCTCCCAAACCGTAAGTCGGATTGACTCAAAACTTGATGGGAGGCATCACAGTGACACAAAGATTCAGAATTGCTAAAATCATTTCGTTCCGATATCCTTAATGGCCGCCATGGCGGCCATCTTTAAATTCTTCAAATGACAACTCCTCCCAAACCTTAAGTCGGATTGTGCCAAAACTTGATGGGAGGCATCACAGTGACACAGAGATTCAAAATTGCTAAAATCGTTCCTTTCTGATACCCAAGATGGCCACACGGTGGCCATCTTGAAATTCTTCAAACAACATCTCCCAAAATGAAGTTCGATTGAGCTGAAACTTGATGGGAGGCATCACATGGCGGCCATCTTCAAATTCTTCAAATGACATCTTCTCCCAAACCATAAGTCGGATTGAGCCAAAACTTGATGGGAGGCATCACTGTGACACAAAGATTCAGAATTGCTAAATAGTTCCGTTCCGATATCCAAGATGGCCGCCACGACGGCCATCTTGAAATTAGTTTAAACATATTTTATTTCATTATAATACATGTGATACATATATAAATAGCTCAAGTAAAGGAGGGATTAGAACGAAAGCACGAGTGCTTATAGAGTTCATCTCCCATCTTGAAATTCTTCAAACAACATCTCCCAAACCATAAGTTCGATTGAGCTGAAACTTGATGGGAGGCATCCAGTGACACAGAGATTCAAAATTGCTGAAATCGTTCTGTTCAGATATCCCATGGTGGCCATCTTGAAATTCTTCAAACGACATCTCCTCCCAAACCGTAAGTCGGATTGAGCCAAAACTTGATGGGAAGCTTCACAGTGACACAGAGATTCAGAATTGTTAAACTCATTCTGTTCTGATATCCAAGATGGCCACCACAGTGGCCGTCTTGAAATTCTTCAAACGACATCTCCTCCTAAAATCTTTCCGTTCCGATATCCCATGGCCGCCATTTTGAAATTCTTCAAATGACATCTCCACCCTAAGTCAGATTTTGAATTCTTCAAACGACATCTCCTCCCAAACCATAAATCGGATTGACCCTAAACTTGATGGGAGGCATCACATGACACAAAGATTTAGAATTGCTAAAATCATTCCGTTCTGATATCCTTGATGGCCGCCATGGGGCCATCTTGAAATTCTTCAAAAGACATCTCCTCCCAAACCTTAAGTCCGATTGAGCCAAAACTTGATGAGAGACATCACAATGACACAGAGATTCAAAATTGCTAAAATCGTTCCGTTCTGATATCCAAGATGGCAGCCATCTTCAAATGACATCTCCTCCCAAACCGTAAGTCGGATTGAGCCAAAACTTGATGGGAGGCATCACAGTGACAAAAAGATTCAGAATTGCTAAAATGGTTCAGTTCCGATATCAAAGATGGCTGCCTTGGCGGCCACCTTGAAATTCTTCAAACAACATCTCCCAAACCATAAGTTCGATTGAGCTGAAACTTGATGGGAGGCATCCAGTGACACAGAGATTCAAAATTGCTAAAATCGTTCCGTTCCGATATATCATGACGGCCATCTTGAAATTCTTCAAACGACATCTCCTCCCAAACCGTAAGTCGGATTGAGCCAAAACTTGATGGGAGGCATCACAGTGACACAAAGATTCAGAATTGCTAAAATCGTTCCGTTCCGATATCCAAGCTAGTCGCCATGGCAGCCATCTTGAAATTCTTCAAACAACATCTCCTCCCAAACCGTAAGTCAGATTGAGCCAAAACTTGATGGGAGGCTTCACAGTGACACAGAGATTCAGAATTGTTAAAATCATTCTGTTCTGATATCCAAGATGGCCACCACAGTGGCCGTCTTGAAATTCTTCAAACGACATCTCCTCCCAAACCATAAGTCAGATTGAGCCGAAACTTGATGGGAGGCATTGGAGTGTTATAGAGCTTCAGAATTGCTAAATAGTTCCGTTCTGATATCCAAAATGGCAGCCATAGTGGCCATCTTGAAATTCTTCAAAGACATCTCCTCCCAAACCTTAAGTTGGATTGAGTCAAAACTTGTTGGGAAGCATCACATGGACACAGAGATTCAGAATTGCTAAAATCATTCTGTTCTGATAGCCAAGATAGCTGCCAAGGGGCCATCTTGAAATTCTTCAAACGACATCTCCGCCCAAACCATAAGTCAGATTGAGCTGAAACTTGATGGGAGGCATTGGAGCATTATAGAGATTCAGAATTGCTAAAATAGTTCTGTTCTGATATCCAAGATGGCCGCCATGGTGGCCATCTTGAAATTCTTCAAATGACATCTCCTCCCAAACCGTTGGTCTGATTGAGCCAAAACTTGATGGGAGACATCGGAGCGACAGAGAGATTCAGAATTGCTAAAATTGTTCCGTTCTGAAATGACATCCCAAACCGTAAGTTGGATTGAGCAGAAACTTGATGGGAAGCATTGGAGCGACATTGAGATTCAGAATTGCTTAAATCATTCCGTTTGGCTATCCAAGATGGCCACCTCTTGAAACCACATCTGCTGCCGAACCCTAAGTCAGATTGGGCCCAAACTTGGTGGGAGGCATTGGGGCCACATGGAGATTACGAATTGCTAAAATCATTCCGTTCCAATATCCAAGATGGCCGCCATGTCAGCCATCTTGAAAATTTTCAAACAACACCTCCTCCGGCCATCTTGAAACTCTTCAATTGTTATCTGCTCCTGAACAGTAAGTCGGATTAAGTGGAAATGGATGGAAGGCATCGGGGCATCATGGAGATTTAGAATTGCTAAAATGGTTCCATTCTGATATCCAAGATGGCCACCATGGCAGCCAACTTGAAAATCTTCAAATCACATCTGCTACCGAACGGTAAGTCTGATTGAGCTTAAACATCATGGGAGGCATTGGGGTGTTATGGAAATTCAGAATTGCTAAAGTCCATCTGTTCCAATGTCCAAGATGGCTGCCATCTTGAAATTCTTCAAACCAAATCTCCTCCCAAACAATAAGTCAGGTTGAGGCAAAACTTGATGGGAGGCATCGGGGTGACATGGAGATTCAGAATGGCTGCATCATTCAGTTCCAGTATCCAAGTTGGCGGCCATGATGGCAACCTTGAAACTCTTCAAACAACATCAGATTTTGAATTGCTAAAGGCAGTCGGATCTGATAGCCAAGATGGCCACCATGGCCGTCAAAAATCTGATTATGATGATATGGTAGCCATGGCGGCCATTTTGAAAATCTATTTTTCGCTTCTTCTCCTGACTTGAACCTGAGTAGGAAGCTTTGGGGTGACTTATAGATCAAAAATAGAAAAAGAATTGTTCTGATCAGAAATCCAAGACTGCGGCCATGGCGGCCATCTTGAAAATCTATTTTTCTCTTCATCTCCTGAACCAAAAGGCCAACTGACTCGAAACTTGGTAGGAAGCATAGGGGTGACTGGTAGATCAAAAATAGCTAAAATTGTTCTGAATGGAAATCCAAGATGGCCACCATGGCGATCTTCTTAAAAATTTATTTTTTTTTTGCTTCTTCTCCTGAACAGAAAGGCCAATGGACTTGAAACTTGGTAAGAATCATCAAGGTGACTTGTAGATCAAAACTAGCTAAAATTGTTCCGATTGGAAATACAAGATGGCTGCAACTGTTGCCATCTTGAAATTCTATTTTGAACCTTGTCCTGAATAGAAAGGCCCATTGACTCGAAATTTGATAGGAAGTATCTGGGTGACTTGTTGATCAAAAATTGCCAAAATCATTCTGATCAGAAATCCAAGATGGTTGCCCTAGCAGCCATGTTGAAAATCTATTTTGATTTTTTTTCTCCTGAACCAAAAGGGCAATTGAGTCAAACCGCAATTTAAATATCGAGGTGGCTTGTAGATCAAAAGTAGCTAAAATCATTCTGATTGGAAATCCAAGATGGCTGCCATCTTGAAAATCAATATTGAACTTCTTTTCTTGAACCGAAAGGCCAATTGACTCAAACTTGTCTGGTAATCAGGTGAGCGATACAGGGCCATCTTGGCCCTCTTTTATATTTAGTATGTAGCAATATTTAGTGGTCCCCTACATAAATCCTGTCAATCAAGCCCCTGGGGTCCAAACTGGCCACACCCCAGGGGGTCATATGTTTATATAGTTCTATATAGCTAAAGAACCTTCAAAAATCTTCTCTGAAACCATGAGGAGAAGAGATAACATATTAAGTATGTATCAAATTTAATAGGTCTCTTACATAAATCCTGCCAACCAAGCTCCTGGGATCCAAACTGGCCACGCCCCAGGGGTCATTAGCTCCCATAGATTTATAACGGGGAAAACTTAAAAAGTCTTAACTCTGAAACCGTGAGGTCTAGAGCTTGCATATTTAATATGTAGCAATGTTTAGTGGTCCCTAATATAATTCCAGCCAATCAAGCCCCTGGGGTCCGAACTGGCCACGCCCCAGGGGTCATTAGCTCCCATAGACTTATGAGGGGTGTTCGAAATGAATTACTTATTGTCCTCTAGCTCGATATCCACGTTGGGCATGATAGAATCCAATACATACCTGTATAGGGCTATTCAATATCTACACAATGGTGTATAAATGTACATGTTAGACTAAGTGTAAGACATAAAATTTGCCATTTGATTACATGCAGTCATTGACCACTGCAGTAAAAATGGTTGGTAGAAGCGTCGACAAAAAAGATGAAATACGGGCTTACATCAAAGCTCGTTCAAAACTTGGTTGTTCTTTGAAGAAGCTTATGACTGAAATTTCTACTGCTTTTGGACCTTCTTGTGTGTCTTATGACACAGTTCGGCGGTGAAAAAAGAAATTTGAGTCTGGTGTTGAGTCCATCAAAAATGCACCGAAATCAGGTAGGCCAAAATCTGCATCTTGTAAAGAAATCGTTTCCAAAATAAAGGAAATCCGTGATATTGCACGAAAGGTAGGCATATCACTATCAACGGTTCACCTTATTTTGAAGAAGCATTTGAAAGTCAGAAAGATGTCTGCTAGATGGGTGCCACATCTGTTGACTGACGAGCAAAAGAGGCAACGGGTTAAAAAAGCTGCTTCAAATGTTTCCAAAATATGACAAAAAGCAGTTTGCCAATGTCGTCACAGGTGATGAAACCTGGGTCCATTATTTTGAGCCTGTCAGAAAGGTTAGCAATAAGATCTGGGCCACTAAACACAGCAAACGCCCAATAATTGCCAAACGTTCTTTGAGTACAAAGAAGGTTTTGTATGCAATCTTCTTCTCTGGTGAAGGAGTCGCAATAAAAGTGCCAGTGAAAAAGGGCAAAAGCATCACCGGAAAGTACTACAAAGACGTAGTACTGAAGAAACTGAAAAAGTATTATCAGAAACAACGCCCTGCCACTGGTTTTAAACATGTCCGTCTTCTACATGACAATGCCCCAGCTCATACCTCCGCAATAGTTACGGCGTTTTTGAAGAAAGAAAAAGTAACTGTTTTGCCTCACCCCCCGTATTCCCCAGACCTTGCCCCATGTGATTTCTTTTTGTTTCCGAAATTGAAAGCATTCCTTGCTGGGCGGAAATACCAGTCCGGACAGGCACTTGGATCTGCCATTCATCAGTACCTTATTACTGTGCCCAAATCAGCGTACCGTGACGCCTTCAAGAAGTGGATACATCGGCTGAAACTTTGCATTTCTAGCCACGGGGAGTACTTTGAGGGCATGAAATGTGTACTTTTGGGCTAACTTGAAATTTGAAGTCTCCAGATAGAAATAAGCAATTCATTTCGAACATCCCTCCTATAATGGGAAAAAGTCTTCTTCTCTGAAACTATGAGGCCCACAGCTTATATGTTTAGTTGTGACTAGAAAAAGGCCTGCGCAAGCGCGGGTATGACATTAAATTTTAATCCATTGGATAGTTTTCAACCTGAAAAAAGAAAAATCCAAGGTTAATTTTTTTTATTTTATTTAATTCAGAGGTAACGTCGTTTTCAAAAATTTCAGTCATATCGCGGCAGTGGGAGCTCAATGCTCACTTTAAGAGTGCAACCTCACTGACATATCACACTCAGACACATGATGTGACATTCCACCCAGTCACATTATACTGTCACTGGACCAACCACTTCCGCTTTCTCAATGCTGAGCGCAAACGAAAAAGCAGCTAATACCATTTTTAAAGTCTTTGTTATGACTCGGCCGGGGATCGAACCCACAATCTCCCGGACGCAAACTGGATGCTCTAGTAACTGAACCACTGCGCCAGTAGGTTCGAAGATATTCAGCCTGCTGATATGAACAGTTTTTACCATAACTGAGCCAGCGCATGACAAAACCAACAAAATGACTGGACTCTCAGGGAAAAGTCAGATCAAAATGGGTATCTGCCTAGTCTGATCAGTCTTCGCTGTGTACTCAATGGGTTGCTAAGGAGCTAAGGTTTCTACGTGTAGACAGTGAAAACTGATCAGTCTAAGATTTGAGTGCGCTGGGTGCACATGTCATTTTGTTGATTTTTTCACGTGAAAAGGACCCGTGCAAGTGCGGGTATGACATCAAGTTTTCAATCCATCGGACAGATTTCAACCTGAAAAAAGAAAGTTTTTGTCGCACCTGCTTGAGCCTTGCGTCCTCTTTTCCGTTCATCTGTCCGTTCGTCCATCCTTCTGTCAACATTTATGTCGAAGTTTGACATTTATGTCAAAGTTAGTATTCTAATCAACTACAAGACTAAACAACCATCAAACCTTGCATGAAACATCTCCCTGACCTCCTGACTTCACGACATAGGTGCCCGCTTTTCCGTTCGTCTGTCCGTTTGTCCGTCCATCCGTCTGTTAACAGTTCTGTTATGTTGAAGTTCGACATTTATGTCAAAGTTAGTATTCTAATCAACTACAAGACTAAACAACAATCAAACCTTGCATGAAACATCTCTCTGACCTCCTGACTTTGCGACATAGGCATCCGCTTTTCCGTTCGTCTGTCCGTTTGTCCGTCTGTCCATCTGCTAACATTTATGTCGAAGTTCGACATTTATGTCAAAGTTAGTATACTTACCAATTACAAGACTAAACAACCATCAAACCTTGCATGAAACATTTCCCTGACCTCCTGACTTTGCAACATAGGCGTCGGCTTTTCCGTTCGTCTGTCTGTTCATCCGTCCGTCCGTCCATCCGTGTGTCAACTTTTATGTCAAAGTTCGACATTTATGTCAAAGTTAGTATTCTAATCAACTACAAGACTAAACAACCATCAAACCTTGCATGAAACATCTCCCTGACCTCCTGACTTTGCGACATAGGCAGCCCCTTTTCCGTTTGTCCGTCCGTTCCCACGAGCGGGTACTTGCGTGGCTTACCATCAGCATTTTAGATACTTAAGTGGCAAAATGGTCATACCAGGCTAGCCACATAAGAGAGAGATATGGACAGGTAATCCATACTTAATCTGGCTAAATAAAGTTACTTTAATTTGTAGGCACATAATAATGGTCAGAAATCCATCCATTCCTAAGGACGTCCAAGTACCCTCGGGTACCATCTTTTTTTATGCGCCTGCGCAGTGATACATCTTTTGAAAGCCACTTAAAATCAGTAGCCCCTTATGAACAGTTAATCTATACCTAACGTGGCTAAATGGCTAGCCACATAAGAGAATGGTAGCTACTGACAGGTAATCCATACCTAATGTGGTTAAATGGCTACCCACACAAGAGAATAATAGCTATGGACAGGTAATCCAAAGCCACTTAAAATCAGTAGCCCCTTATGGACAGTTAATCTATACCTAACGTGGCTAAATGGCTAGCCACACAAGAGAATAATAGCTATGGACAGGTAATCCATACCTAATGTGGCTAAATGTAATTTGTAGACACATAATGATGGACAGTAATAGGCACTTAAAATCAGTAGCCACTTAATGATTTTTGCCACAAAGTGCATAGCCACGTATGTACCCATTCGTGGGTCCGTCCGTTTATCCGTCCGTCCATCTCAACATTTATCTCGAAGTTCGACATTTACATCAAAGTTAGTATTCTAATCAACTACAATTCTACAACAACCATCATACCTTGCATGACACATCTCCCTGACCTCCTGACTTGGCAGGTACATTGACCCTGTGACCTTGACCTATAGTTTGCACTCCAGTGACTTTGACACACATTTTACGTTGATGTTCGGTATCTCCTCAAATATAAGACCTACAACCACTAAGCCTTGCATAGTGCTTCACCTCATTGCACTGGCTTGGCAGGTACCTTGTCCCAGTGACCTTGACCTATATTTGACACATTTTATATTGATGTTTGATAACTCCTCAACTATAAGGCCTACAACCACCATATCTTGCAGAGTGCTTCTCCTTGATGTACTGACTTAGCAGGTACCTTGACCCAGTGACCTTGACCTATATTTCACCCTCTGTGACTTTTACACTTTTTACGTCTATGTTCCATTATCATTGGGCTGTATAATACGAAAAGTCAGTGCTGAAGATATAGCCATTAGAGGGAATGGTACTGGCCTGGAATATATGTGCCCCACTAGGCATTTTGTCTACATTTTTTTCAACCCAGTTTTCCAACTAAGCACTGCTAAGAATGAAATAAACTTATTTAATAACCACGTTCTGATTGTGGCTCATGTGACTTTGGCCCCAGCAGGTGCGACGATGCCTTCCGCGGAATTCTTCTATTTATTTTTTTTTTTATTCAAACTTAATGTCGCTTTCAACAATCTTTCAGTTATATCGCGATGGTGTTTGGATGTGACAGGGAGCTCAATGCTCACTTTAAGAGTTCTGAGTCCCTGACATATCACACCTCAGGCACATGACATAGCATTCCACCTAGTCACATTATACTGACACAGGACTGACCAGTTTCGCTTTCTTAATGCCAAGCGCAAACGAAGGAGCAGCTAATACCATTTTGAAAGTCTTTGGTATGACTGGGCAGGGGATCGAACCCACAACCTCCCGGAAGCAAGCCGGACGCTCAAGTAACTGAACCACTGCGCCAGTATGTTCAAAGGTAGTCGGCCTGCTGATTTAAACGGTTTTAACCATAACTGAACCAGCGCATGGCAAAACCAACAAAATGACTGGGCTCCCAGGGAAGAATCAGATCAACATGGGTATCTGCACAGTCTGATCAGTCTTCGCTGTGCACTCAATGGGTTGCTAAGTAGCTAAGGTTTCTAAGATTTCTATGGCTTTTGGAAAATAATTTAAATTGTAGAAAGTGAAAACTGATCAGACTGGGCAGATACCCAGGCTGATCTGAGTCTCCGTTGGGTGCACATCATTTTGTTGGTTTGTTGGCAGCTCATATATGCAGTGTTGCCGCTAGGACCAATGTGATGGGGCCATTTGTTGCCTCGTAACCATTGTTAAAGGGCCATCACCTATTTTAAGGGATTCTATTACCTTAAATATCAGCAATACAGCTTAATATTGAGGATCATAAAGGCCCCTTGTCCCATTCATGCTTTTAGGTGGAGAAATAGTCCCTTGTCCTCCTCTAGATACAACAATGTATATTGGTAAGGCGGATATCTGATGACATGATTGATCATTTTAACAAATGTTTGTTCTCCAAATGCCTCAGAGGCTTTATATGAAATTGGATTTGGGTAGACCCAGCGGTTTCTGAGATGTTCGAAGAGTGCGGACGATGGAGCCTGCCTATACTGTAAGTTCACCTATAGGCTAAAGACTTTAGGATACAAATCAAAAGGGATTGGTTCCCGAATGAAAAATTCTGTCCTATTTAATATATTGATGAAACTTTTCTAAATATAAGTCAACATTGGACATCTTCAAAAACAACAAAAATAAGTTTGAAAAAACAAGTGTAATCATTGCTATGGCAACAACAATACACTACATGTTGTATTGTAAAATTGTTTGTCTTAAATAGATTTCATGGCAGCAATCTGAGAACAATGTAATTAAAAGCATGATAGTTTTAAAGTTGTTAATCCTTGTCATACTGAATAAATTAAGATGCCACTCCCCCTTCTAATTTCTATCAGATTACTTGATCTGGATTGTTGCTATAAATTCAATACTTTATGGCAAACAATGCAGATCCAGATCAGTTGGCTTCTTCAGACTGTTTGCAAAGGCAGGGTATATCCGGGTTCAGCAGGACAATAGTTAAATATTGAAATACAAATGTATGATCAAACTCAAGATGACACAGAAATTTATGTTGCAAATGTGTCGAATTTATTTTATTTAATATATATCATCATCATATCATAATCGGATTTTTGATTAACGTGCAGGTACAGGGGCAACATCCGCACCAGTGGGCCCTCTTTCAGATAGCTGGCTTGCTGCACGCATGGCAGATCTCACACCAGATCTCCAGGTATGTCTTTCATGAGGGTTGATGGCCGAGAGCTTCCATTCTCTGCAATCCCTCTCTGTCAGCTGTTTCCATGTCATCTTGGGCCTCCCAAGCCTACGCTTTCCACCAACCTGTATGTCAAAGGCTGTCTTGACTGCTCCATTGGAGCATTCCACATGTCCACACCATTGGAGTCTTCTCTCCTTCAGAATGAGGTCCAGATCCTCAATGCCAAGCCGCACAAGTAGCTCATTGGACCTGGTGGTGACAATGTCTTGCGGTCTGACATTGCAGATCTGTCTGATCATTGCCCTGTCATTTCGCTGCAGACGCTGGAGGTTTGGCTTTGTCAATGACCAGATCTCGCTGGCATGGAGCATTGCGCTCCACACACAAGAGCTGTACACACGCCCACGTGTTTTGAAAGAGAGGTGGCATGAAGAGAGAATTGGTAGTAGATCCTTGAACTTCGTCCAGGCCGTTTTCATGTGTTGTGGTTGAAAGTTCACAGCCACCTGCTGCTGAGAGCATGTCTCCTAGGTAGCAAAAGGAAGCTACCACCTCAAGCTTGTCAGGTCTGATCTGGACTTCCTTCTGTGGTCTGCCATCCAAGGGGCGTGCAGTTCCCTGGCACCGTGTACATCTGTAGGCAGGGTCTTTTTTCAAGCGCTTGAGCCCACTGCATTTCTTGTGCACCCAGTGCTTGCAGCCATTGCAGAAGATGTTGTTGCTGCCCACTCCAGTATATTCTGTTTACAGTGCAATTCTGTTGTTTTTTTTTGTTTTTTTCACCACTTTGATTGTCAAGTACTGGATGACAATTCAGAAAGAAAAAGAAGTTATCACTTAAGAAAAAAATGCATTGCCATGGAAACAAAACTGTTTCCTTTATTGAAATAATATGTGGTTTTGACTGATGAAAGGTAAAGGTTTATTATTTGACTGGTTTTAATATGTTACTAATCAAGTATCTGAATGTGCGTGAAAAGCAACATTCACATCACTTAGCTTTGTGTTTCTCTGTCAACAAAACACATATATTTATCCCATAACAAAGATATATTTATATAAAAACACATATTTTAGGTAGGGTGATAGCTCAGTGGTGAGCGCACTGGCCTCTAGCGCTAGAGGTACTGGGATAGACCCCAGGCTTAAGTGATGGAATTTTCAGTGTCCGAACATGCTTTTCTTGATGCCATTTGCAGGCATGAAATGAAAACAGTGTGCCGTCCTTCACTGGAGGTCCCCTGTGCAGGAAGTCACACCATGTGCAGGTTAAAGAACCATATGGTAATTCAAATTGGTTACTTGTAGGCCTTCATCCTGCAACCCGGGGTGTACACCCCGGGTACAACGTACACCCCGGGGTGTACAATGTACACCGTCTGTGTCCTCCTATGAAATTTAGACGTAATGGAAGAAAGAAAGAAAGAAAGGCAGTATTTTACACCATTGCCCATAAGAATATGTTGTTTTTGATTTTCCGTAATATGATTTGGTTCATACTGAAGTACTGCTTTTGCTAACAGGTTGAACAATATCAAAATAAAAGATGAAACAAAGAAATAAAGAAAAACAACGGCTAAAATTGTTACATTAAATTAAACACACACACACACACAGAGGTCACCAATGAAACTCAAACCCTAGTCAGTTCGTAAGAGAGGCCACTACACCACAGAGGACAGTATTAAGAACTGACCAAAATGAAAATACTTATTGGCTAGATTTTTCAGTGCAGTTTGAAATATGTGAATCACCTACTCAGTTCCCCCACCCCCTCCCCGACCCCCATCTCCTTTCTCAAACAGACATAAAGAATACTCTTAATTTCGTGTACCATTACATTTTCATTTTTAGCTGGCCTGTACGAAGTACAATGAGAGCTATTGTAGTCACCTAGGTCGTCCACGTACCCGTTCCCGTCACACTGCGGTAAAGTTTTTCAAATGCTTATATCTCTGCAGTCACTGAACACAAAGCATTCATTAATATTTGGAACATTGGTGCCTGGGAGGGTCTTCTGCGAATTCATGAGAACAGACCCCTGGGTTCATGCCCCAGGGTGGGGCTAGGCGTCAAAATCTAGGACACCTTTGCCCTTTGTAAAATGCTCTCTTGCTGTGTATAAGTTTTTCATATGCTTATATCTTAGTAGTCAGGTGTCAACAAGCATTCATATTCGGAACATAGGTGCCTGGAAGGGTCATCTAAGTGTCCATAGGTATCGGCCCCTGGGTTCATGCCCTGGGTTGGGGCTAGAGTTCAAAATCCAGGACACCTCTTGTAAAGTGTTTAGTGCATTTCTGTTATGCTAGCATTGTAAACATATCCTAGGTAATACATCAGTCAACCGTGTGACATTGCTTTAAGTGTCATTGGGTGAAGGTCATGGTGTCCTACATTTCACAGTCGACTGACCTTTTCTTTCATGGGCCAGTGATTTTGCCTTATATCTCTAAGACTATTTGATGGAGAAATGTCATACCTTGACACGAAGAGTGACCTCAAAATATAATTAGGTCAGTGTGACCTATATTTCATGGTTCAGTGATTATGCCTCATATCTAGCAGACTATTTGATAGAGAAATGTCATACCTTGGATATTAGTTCCATGTGACATGAGGGGTGACCTCAAAATATATGTAGGTCAGTATGACCTATATTTCATGGTCCAGTGATTATGCCTTATAACTCGAAGACTACTCGATAGAGAAATGTCATACCTTAGATATTAGTTCCATGTGATACGAAGAGTGGCCTCAATATATATGTAGGTCAATGTGACCCACAGATCATGGTGCAGTGATTATGCCTTATATCTCAATGACTATTTGATAAGAGAAATGTCATACCTTGATTATTAGTTCCATGTGACTCAAAGAGTTACCTCAAAATATATGCAGGTAAATATGACCTATATTTCATGGTCCAGTGATTATGCCTTATGACTTCAAGACTATTTGATAGAGAAATGTCAAACATTAGGTATTAGTGACACCAAAAGTGACCTCAAAATATATGTAGGTCAGTGTGACCTATATTTCATGGTCCAGTGATTATGCCTTATAACTCAACTATTTGATAGAGAAATATCATACCTTGGATATTACTTTCAAAGAGTAACCTCAAAATATATGTAGGTCAATTTGACCTATATTTCATAGTCAAGTGATTATGCCTTATTTCCCTAAGACTATTTGATAGAGAAATGTCATTTCTTGGATATTAGTTTCATGTGACACAAAGACTGACCTCAAAATATATGTAGGTCAGTGTGACCTATATTTCATGGTACAGTGATTATGCCTTATATCTTGAAGACTATTTGATAATGAAATGTCATACCTTGGTTATTAGTTCCATGTGACTCGAAGAATGACCTCAAACTATATGTAGGTCAATGTTACCTTTATGTCATGGTCCAGTGATTATGCATTATATCTGGAAGACTATTTGATAGAGAAATGTCATACCTTGGATATTAGTTCCATGTGACAGGAAGGGTGACCTCAAAATATATGTAGGTCAATGTGACCTATATTTCTTGGTCCAGTGATTATGCCTTATAACTCGAAGACTATTCGAAGGAGAAATGTCATACCTTGGATGTTAGTTCCATGTTACATGAAGAATGACCTATATATGTAGGTCAATGTGACCCATGTTTCATGGTGCAATGATTATTCCTTATAACTCGAAGACTATTTGATAAGAGAAATGTCATACCTTGGATATTAGTTCCATGTGAAACGAAGAGTGACCTCAATATATATGTAGGTCAGTGTGACCCATATTTCATGGTGCAGTGATTATCCCTTATATCTCAATGACTATTTGATAAGAGAAATGTCATACCTTGGATATTAGTTTCATGTGACACGAAGAGTGACCTCAAAATATATATAGGTCAATGTGACCCATATTTCATGGTACAGTGATTATGCCTTATAACTCAAAAACTATTTCATAGAGAAATGTCATACCTTAGGTATTAGTTCCATGTGACACCAAGAGTGACCTCAAAATATATGTAGGTGAATGTGACCTATATTTCATGGTCCAGTGATTATGCCTTATAACACGAAGACTATTTGATAGAGAAATGTCATACCTTGGATATTAGTTTCATGTGACACTAAGAGTGACCTCAAAATATTTGTAGGTCAATTTGACTTAAATTTCATGGTCCAGTGATTATGCCTTATATCTCGAAGACTATTTGATAACAACTTTCATATCTTGGATATTAGTCCATGTGACACGAAGAGTGACCTCAAAATATATGCAGGTTAATGTGACCTATATTTCATGGTCCAGTGATTATGCCTTATAACTCGAAGACTATTTGATAGCGAAATGTCATACCTTGGATATAAGTTTCATGTGACACGAAGAGTGACCTCAAAATATATATAGGTCAGTGTGACCTATATTTCATAGACTAGTGATTATGCCTTATAACGCGAAGACTATTTGATAGAGAAATGTCATACCTTGGATATTAGTTTCATATGACAGGAAGAGTGACCTCAAAATATATGTAGGTCAATTTGATCTATATTTCATGATCCAGTGATTATGCCTTATATCTTGATGACTATTTGAGAAGAGAAATGTCATACTTTGGATATTAGTTCAATGTGACAGAAGACTGACCTCAAAATATATGTAGGTCAATTTGATCTATATTTCATGATCCAGTGATTATGCCTTATATCTTGATGACTATTTGAGAAGAGAAATGTCATACTTTGGATATTAGTTCAATGTGACAGAAGACTGACCTCAAAATATATGCATGTCAGTGTGACCTATATTTCATGGTCCAGTGATTTCGAAGACTATTTTTAATGGAGAAATATCATACCATGAATATTAGTTCCATGTGACACTAAGAGTTACCGAAAAATATATGTAGGTCATTGTGACCTACATGTCACAGTCTAGTGATTTTACCTTATATATCGAGGACTATTTGATTGAGAAATGTCATACCTTGGATAGTAGTTTCATGTGACACAAATAGTGACCTCAAAATATAGGTATGCCAATCTGACCTATATTTCAGGGTCCAGTGATTTTGTCTTGTATCTTAAAGACTAATTGATGGAGAAATGTCATACCTTGGATATTAGTTTCATTTGACACGAAGAGTGACCTCAAAATATAGCTATGCCAATGTATACTATATTTCATGGTTCAATGATTTTGCCTGATAACCAGAAGATTATTGGATTATAAGTTTCATGTGGTCCAATGATTGACCTAAAAATATATCTAGGTCAATGTGACCTATATTTCACGGTTGAGTGATTGTTGTCTTAGAACAAAACCTTGGTCTTTAATTTCTGATTGATAACAATGGTACAATACAAAATGTGCCCAGCAGGCGAGCTACGCTGTCCTGCGACAGCTCTCATATGTACATTGTTCTTTCTTTCTTGATTAAGATCTCTGCAGCCGTTTAGATGCACTGGAACACAGTTCAGATGTAGATGAGAGCTGGACAGTCTTCAGAGACACCGTTCACTCTTCAGCAATGGATTCCCTAGGACCAGTATCTCGCAAACACCAAGATTGGTTTGATGAGAATGACAAAGAAATTCAGGGACTCCTTGAAGAGAAACACCAAAAACACAAGGCTTACCTCAGAAATACCAGCTCAGTATCTAGCAAGACTGCCTATTCAAACATATGCAAGATAGTTCAGACGAGGCTCAGAGACATGCAGGACTCCTGGCTGAGAAAAAAGGCTGATGAAATCCAGTCCTTTGCAGACAGAAAGGACATGAAAAAGTTCTTTGATGCACTCAAGACAGTATATGGTCCCCAGAGCTCAGGAACCACCCCACTCCTTAGTGCAGATGGAACTAGTCTTCTGACTGATAAAGAAGCTATCTTGAAATGATGGGCTGAACACTTTGATGGTGTCCTTAATCGGCCATCATCTATCAATGATGAAGCTATCAACAGACTACCACAGGTGGAATGTAGTCTGCTGCTTGATGACCTCCCAACCGTCTCTGAAACAGTGAAAGCAATAAAACTCCTGTCATCTGGCAAGGCTCCAGGATCAGATGCAATACCTGCAGAGATCTACAAAGCAGGAGGTCCTCCAGTTGCAGAGAAACTGACAGAGTTATTTCACATTATGTGGAGAGAAGAAGCCATCCCTCAAGAATTCAAGGATGCAACAATTATCCACCTATTCAAAAGGAAAGGGAATCCTCAAGTCTGTGACAATCATCGAGGCATCTCTTTATTGTCAATTGCTGGGAAGATTCTTACTAGGGTCCTACTGAACCAATTGAATGAACACCTGGAACAGTCAGGGCTTCTACCAGAAAGCCAGTGTGGATTCAGGAAAAACAGAGGAACAATAGACATGATCTTCACAGCACGACAGCTTCAAGAAAAATGCCAGGAACAGAATGTGGACCTCTATATGACCTTTGTCGACCTTACCAAAGCATTTGACACAGTCAGTCGTGAGGGACTTTGGAAAATTATGGCAAAGTTTGGTTGTCCTGCCAAATTCATAGCAATGGTGCGGCAGTTCCATGATGGTATGCTTGCAAGGGTCCAAAATGATGGCGAGTTTTCTGATCCATTTCCTGTGACAAATGGAGTTAAGCAAGGCTGTGTACTAGCTTCAACACTGTTCAGCATGATGTTTTCTGCCATGCTTACAGCTGCTTTCCAAGATGGTGACAATGGTATACCTATTAGGTATCGCTTTGATGGGAAACTTTTCAACCTAAGAAGGTTGCAAGCTAAATCTAAGGTGCAGACAGAGGTAATAGACAAGTTCCTCTTTGCTGATGACATGGCAAAGGGTGCTCCAACAGAAGAGACAATGCAAAAAGGTGTGGATCAAGTATCTGATTCATGTGACAGCTATGATCTCACAATCAGCATAAAAAAGACTGAGGTAGTATATCAGCCAGCATCTGGAAAGCCTTACAAGGAGCCTTCCATCACAGTGAAAGGTCAACAACTGCAAGTGGTAGACAAGTTCACCTACCTTGGAAGCACATTGATGATGAAGTCAATGCTAGAATTGCCAAAGCTAGTGCAGCATTTGGCCGGCTACGTGGAAGTATTTGGGACAGAAGTGGAATCAGACTTGACACAAAGCTGAACGTATATAGATAGGTAGTGCTGCCAACACTATTATACGCATGCGAAACTTGGACAGTTTATCAACGGCATGCCAAAAGACTGAACCACTTCCATACAAGCTGTCTTAGAAAACTTCTAAAGATCAAGTGGCAAGACAGGATTCCAGACACAGAAGTCCTGAAAAGGGCAGGGATGCAGAGCATACATACTCTTCTGAAATTGGCACAGTTAAGATGGACAGGCCATGTTACCAGAATGCCTGATGAACGTTTGCCAAAGAAAATCCTCTATGGAGAACTTCAAGTAGGAAAACGCTCCCATGGTGGTCAGAAGAAGCGATATAAGGACACCCTCAAAGCCTCCCTTAAAGACTTCAACATACCAACAGGGTCATGGGAACAGATTGCACAAGATCGTACAAAGTGGCGAGGCCTCATAAAAAGGGGAGCTGGTGAATACGAAGCAAAAAGAATCAGCGAAGCCGAGCAGAAACGTGCACAGCAGAAAGCCAGAGCTAAGGCATCACCAACAGAGCTTTCTTCCTCAGACCTCTCTTGTTCTATCTGCAACAGGCAGTTTAGAGCTAATATTGGTTTCATCAGCCATCTTAGAACACACAAATAATAACACATCACACAGTTGATTAGGATTGATCATTGTCAGTAATGACAGATGAACAAGAAGAAGTTCTTTCTTTCTTGTTTACAGACATCAGAAGGCATAAGCTGCTCACCGTCTGCATCGCAGTAATGCACTTAGATGAACAGATTTATTTCCCATGAACTTCAAGGTCTGTAGCGGTGCATAGCTAAGCCGGGAGCCATGCATGTGATCTATTTATACAGTGCCCTAGATAAGGTTTTAAGCAATTGGGTATTTTGGGCTTTTTTTACCCATCCAATCCTCATTGAATTGGGTATCAGAATTTTTCCTTTGGGTACCCTATTATGTTAATGGGTGCAAGAATTACTGATAATTGGGAATTTACCCTATAGATTTAATTGTCCCCCGCCTTTTCGAAGAAAAGCGGAGGGACACTGTTTTTGGTTTTCCGTGGGGCGTGGTGCGTGGTTCCGAATTTTTAGTAGGTACTTTGTCCCCTTAACTCCTCCCACAGTTTTTGTCCGATCCTTTTGAAACTTTACAGGTGTTTTAAGGATGGTCTGAAGATGTGCATGTGGTTTTTTCAGAATCCTGAAATTATTTTTTATCACTTTTTACACATTTTGAACAGACATTTTTTGAGTTCTAATATTACAGAAGTCTATAGGGGGTAGGTACCTTGTCCCCTTAACTCCTCCGACATTTTTTGACTGATCCTTTTGAAACTTTACATGGGCTTTTAGGATGGCCTGAAGATATGCATATGGTTTTTTCAGAATCCTTAAATAATTTTTTATCGCTTTTTCCGCATTTTTAACTTAGACATTTTTTGAGTTCTAATACTACAGAAGTGTATAGGGAGCAGGTACCTTGTCCCCTTAACTTCTCCCACAGTTTTTGGCCGATCCTTTTGAAACTTTACAGGTGCTTTAAGGGTGGTCTGAAGATATGCATGTGTTTTTTTTCAGAATCCTGAACTTATTTTTTATCACTTTTTACACGTTTTGAACTTAGACATTTTTTGAGTTCTAATATTACAGAAGTCTATAGGGAGTAGGTACCTTGTCCCCTTAACTCCTCCCACAGTTTTTGGCCGAACCTTTTGAAACTTTACGTGGGCTTTTAGAATGGCCTGAAAATAAGCAGGTGGATTTTTCAGAATCCTGTAATTTTTTTTTATCACTTTTTACACATTTTGAACTTGGACATTTTTTGAGTTCTAATATTATAGAAGTCTATAAGGAGGAGGTACCTTGTCCCCTTAACTCCTCCCACAGTTTTTAGCCGATCCTTTTGCAACTTTACATGGGCTTTTAGGATGGCCTGAAGATATGCAGTTGTTTTTTTCAGAATCCTGAAATAATTTTTTATATCTTTTTCCGCATTTTTAACTTAGACATTTTTTGAGTTCTAATACTACAGAAGTGTATAGGGAGCAGGTACCTTGTCCCCTTAACTCCTCCCACAGTTTTTGGCCGATCCTTTTGAAACTTTACAGGCGCTTTAAGGATGGTCTGAAGATATGCATGTGGTTTTTACAGAATCCTGAAATTATTTTTTATCACTTTTTACACGTTTTGAACTTAGACATTTTTTGAGTTCTAATATTACAGAAGTCTTTAGGGAGTAGGTACCTTGTCCCCTTAACTCCTCTCACAGTTTTTGGCCGATCCTTTTGAAACTTTACGTGGGCTTTTAGGATGGCCTGAAAATATACAGGTGGATTTTTCAGAATCCTGAAATAATTTTTTATCACTTTTTCCGCATTTTTAACTTAGACATTTTTTGAGTTCTAATATTACAGAAGTGTATAGGGTGCAGGTACCTTGTCCTCATAACTCCTCCCACAGTTTTTGTCCGATCCTTTTGAAACTTTACAAGGGCTTTTAGGATGGCCTGAAGATATGCATGTGGTTTTTTCAGAATCCTGAAATAATTTATTATCACTTTTTCCGCATTTTTAACTTAGATATTTTTTGAGTTCTAATACTACAGAAGTGTATAGGGAGTAGGTACCTTGCCCCCGTAACTCCTACCACAGTTTTAAGCCGATCCTTTTGAAACTTTAGAGGTGCTTTAAGGATGGTCTGAAGATATGCATGTGGTTTTTTCAGAATCTTGAAATTATTTTTTTATCACCTGTTTCCTGCTTCAATACTTAGGTAAGTAATACAGGACCAATGGTCCTCTGGTTAACTTTACCATTTTTAACACCTCAAATAAAAATAAGGCGGGGGACATAAATTCCCCATGGAATTTGCTTGTTCTGATTGTTGTTTTTTTTGTGTGTTTTGTTTTCAAGATTTTAATTGGGTAAATACCCCAAAAAGCAGCTTATCTAAGGTACTGAATTTATGTAGGTGGAAAATTTGAGAAAGATATTCAGCTACTTTGGGAGAATTTGAAAAAAAAAAGTATTGTTTTTAAATTAAAAAATCGGAAAAAGCAAGCAAAATTCCATAAATCTCATATCGAAATTATCATTGAAGACAGTATGCTGACGGATCAGTGTTGAAACCATATTGTTAATTTGTACCGTTAGCTCAGTTAATCTTTCAATCTATTTATTTAGTAATATAGATAAGGAATTTTTGGATCTTTTAGAGTTTTGTTAAAAGACAATTAAATTATAATTATTTCATATCTTTAATACTTATCAGTAATTTTGTTGTGTTAAAGACACATATTCCATTGTACAACATCCTCATAACCCTATTAGTGAAATATGTAGATAACAGATTATACATCTTTGGTGACCTATGGCTCTCAAACAGATAGGGGCCACATATGGGGAAATCAGTTTTGAGCAGAATATAAATGGCTAGAAGTATAAAAAAAAAGTTTTTATTCATTTATCCATTTGAAACCATTTTGATAAAATAGAATTTGAAGATTAAAAAGTTTCATAAACAAGTTAACTTAATTTATTAAAATCTCTTAGGTGTTTTTTTTTATTTATCTATTTTTAGCTCACCTGAGCACGAAGTCCTCATGGTGAGCTATTGTGGTCAGTCAATGTCCGTCGTCCGTCGTGCGTCGTGCGGCATCAACAATTGCTTTAAAAGCCTACTCCTCCTACACTCCCGGGCCAATTGACTTGTTACTTGGTAGGAATCATCGGAATATTTTTTGCTTCTTCTCCTGAACTGAAAGGCCAATTGACTCCAAACTTGCTAGGAAGCATTGGGGTGACTTGTAGATCAAAAGTCGCTAAAATCGTGCCGATCGGAAATCCAAGATGGCTGCCATGGCAGCCATCTTGAAAATCTATTTTTCGCTTCTTCTCCAGAACCAAAAGGCCAATTGACTCCAAACTTGCTAGGAAGCATTGGGGTGACTTTTAGATCAAAAATAGATAAAATCATGCCGATCGGAAATCCAAGATGGCCACCATGGCCGCCATCTTGAAAATCTGTTTTTCGCTTCTTCTCCTGAACCGAAAGGCCAAACCCACTCCAAACTTGCTAGGAAGCATCGGGGTGACTTGTAGATCAAAAATAGCTAAAATCGTGCCGATTGGAAATCCAAGATGGCCACCATGGCAGCCATCTTGAAAATCTATTTTTCGCTTCTTCTCCTAAACCCAAAAGCCAATTGACTCCAAACATTGTAGGAAGCATCGGGGTGACTTGTAGATCAAAAATAGCTAAAATCGTGCCGATCGTAAGATGGCTGCCATGGCAGCCATCTTGAAAATCTAGTTTTTGCTTCTTCTCGTAACCCCAAATGCGAATTGACTCGAAACTTGGTAGTAAGCATCGGGGTGACTTATAGATCAAAAGTCGCTAAAATCATTCCAATCGGAAATCCAAGATGGCCGCCATGGCCGCCATCTTGAAAATCTATTTTTCACACTTCTTCTCCTGAGCCGAAAGGCCAATTGACTCCAAACTTGGTAGGAAGCATCAGGGTGACTTGTAGATCAAAAATAGCTAAAACCATGCTGATCGGAAATCCAAGATGGCCGCCCTCGTGACCATCTTGAAAATCTTTTTTTCGTTTCTTCTCCTAAACCCAAAAGCCAATTGACTTGAAACTTGGTAGGAAGCATCGGGGTGACTTATAGATTAAAAATGGCTAAAATCGTTCTGATTGGAAATCCAAGATGGCCGCCATGGCAGCCATTTTGAAAATCTATTTTTCACTTCTTCTCCTGAACCGAAAGGCTTATTGGCTTTAAACTAGGTAAGAAGCATCAGGGTGACCTGTAGATCAAAAATAGGTAAAATCATCCCTATCAGAAATCCAAGATGGCCACCATGACAGCCATCTTTAAAATCTGTTTTTCGCTTCTTCTCCTGAACTGAAAGGCCATTTGACTCGAAACTTGGTAGGAAGCATTGGGGTGACTTGTAGATCTAAAATAGCTTAAATTGTTTTGATCGGAAATCCAAGATGGCTGTCATGGCGGCCATCTTGAAACTCTTTTTTTCACTTATTTTCCTGAACCAAAGGGCCAGTTGATTTGAAAATTGGTAGGAAGCATCGGGATGACTTGTTGAAATAAAAATAGTTAAAATCATTCCGATCGGAAATCCAAGATGGTGGCCATCTTGAAAATCTATTTTTGTTTTCTTCTTCTGAACTGAAAGGCCAATTGACTCTAAACTTGGTAGGAAGCATCGGGATGACTTGTAGATCAAAAATAGCTCAAATCGTTGCGATAGGAAATCTCAAATTGCGGCTATGGCGGCCATCTTGAAAATCTGTTTTGAACTTTTTCTCCTGAACCGAAAGGGCAATTGACTTAAAGTTCATTGGAAGTATCGAGGTGACTTGTAGATCAACAGTAGCTAAAATCATTCTGATTGGAAATCCAAGATGGCTACCGTCTTCTTTATGTTTATTATATTTCCCTGCCACTGTGCTGTTTACATGTATAAAATCATGATTCTTCAGAAACCACTTAGGCAATTGCAACCAAATTTCACATTGATCCTACTGTTGAAATATGATTGAGAGTTTGTTCAAATGATCATGCTCCATTGACTGTCATGCGATATATAATATTCTTCTTCAAAATATCTCAAAAACTATTAAAGCTAGAGCCTTGAAACTTGATGAATAGACTGGTAGTGATGAGTAGACAACCTGATTAACTTTTGAAGAAATTTTGAAAAATACTTTTTGAGTTATGGCCCTTTGTAATTTTGGGCAATTTTACCTTGTCAGCAAAATATCTCAAAAACTGTTAGAGCTAGAGCCTTGAAACTTAGTAAATGGATTTGTAGTGATGAGTAGATGACCTGATTAACTTTTGAAGAAATTCTGAAAAATACTTCATGAGTTATGGCCCTTTGTAATTTTGGGCATTTTTATCTTGTCAGCAAAATATCTCAAAAACCGTTGGAGCTAGAGCCTTGAAACTTAATGAATAGACTGGTAGTGATGAGTAGACAACCTGATTAACTTTTGAAGAAATTTTGAAACATGCCTTTTGAGTTATGGCCCTTTGTAATTTTGGGCATTTTTACCTTGTCAGCAAAATATCTCAAAAACTGTTAGAGCTTGAGCCTTGAAACTTAGTAAATGGATTTGTAGTGATGTGTAGATGACCTGATTAGCTTTTGAAGAAATTCTGAAAAACACTTCATGAGTTATGGCCCTTTGTAATTTAGGGCATTTTTAACTTGTCAGCAAAATATCTAAAAAAACTATTGAAGCTAGAGCCTTGAAACTTGATGAATAGACTGGTAGTGATGAGTAGACAACCTGATAAACTTTTGAAGAAATTTTGAAATATACTTCTTGAGTTATGCCCCTTTGTAATTTTAGGCATTTTTATCTTGTCAGCAAAATATCTCAAAACCTGTTAGAGCTAGAGCCTTAAAACTTAGTAAATGGATTTGTAGTAATGAGTAGATGACCTGATTAATTTTTGAAGAAATTCTGAAAAATACTTCATGAGTTATGGCCCTTTGTAATTTTGGGCAATTTTACCTTGTCAGCAAAATATCTCAAAAACTGTTGGAACTAGAGCCTTGACACTTGATGAATAGACTGGTAGTGATGAGTAGACAATCTGATTAACTTTTGAAGAAATTTTGAAATAAACTTCTTGAGTTATGCCCCTTTGTTATTTTGGGCATTTTTATCTTGTCAGCAAAATATCTCAAAAACTATTAGAGCTAGAGACTTGAAACTTGGTGAATTGATTGGTAATGATGAGTAGATGACCTGATTAATTTTTTTGTAAATTCTGAAAAATATTTCATAAGTAATGGCCCTTTGTAAATTTGGGCATGTTTCCCTTGTGAACAAAATATCTCAAAAACTATTGAAGCTGGAGTCTTGAAACTTGATGAATAGATTGGTAGCGATGAGTAGATGACCTGATTATGCCCCCAGTTTCGAATGAAATTGATGGGGCATATTATTTTGCCTTCATTTGTCCATCCGACTGTTTGTCCGTTCATCAAGCTTTTTTTGTGCATGCCATATCTTAAGAACCCTGCACGCTAGGGTTTTGAAATTTTATATTTGGGTTCCCAATGAAAAAATAGCCAACCCGTATTTTGTTTCTTGTCTAGCATGTTTATTTAAAGTTATGCCCCTTTGAAAAAAATCAGAATTAAATCTTGTGAGCAAGATATCTTGAAAAGTATTTAAGCTGGGTTCTTGAAATTCGATACAGTGAGTGGGAATGATGTGTACATTACCCGATTATATTTTGAGAGAATTCCATGAAAATATTCATAAAGTTATGGCCCTTTGCAGTTCTGCTCATTTTGACCTTGTCAGCAAGATTTCTCGAAAAGCACTTAAGCTAGGGTCTTGAAATATTATATGCTGATTGGGGATGATGTGGAGATTACCTGGTTTGTTTTTTAGGGAATTCCATGAAAAATTGATGTAGTTATGGCCCTTTGTAGTTCTAGGCATTTTGACTTTTTCAGCAAGATATCTCAAAAAGTATTTAAGCCAGAGCCATGATATTTGGTATACTGATTGGGATTGAGGAGGAGATCACCTGAATAAATTTTGAACCAATTAAATGAAATGTTGGAGTTATTGCCATTCACAATTTCGGGCCATTTAATGTCGTTGCTTTATTGTGTATAGCATAAGTTTAGAACCATGTATGCTAATGTTTTGAAATTTCATGTTTTGATTCCTCATGAAAAAATAGGTGATCCGTATTTTTTTCTTATCCCAATCATCTCCTATTTTAGAGTTATTTCCCTTTGATAAAATAACATTGAAATCATATATTTGTACTGTTGTTACCGTCATGGCTAAGCAGTGTTGGAGTCAAACAGTGTTAGAGTCAGGCAGTTGGGGGCATAGTGTTTTACAAACACCAGCTCTAGTTTCAAATGGCTTTTCCTCTGAAGCCTCTGGGCCAGTGTTGCTCAAATTTCATGCGGAGCCTCCGTGGGCAGGAGAATGAAAGATTGCTAAAATGGATATGGTCCATTTATCAAAATGGCTGCCATGCCCATATATGGTAAAAACCTTTAAAAATCTTCTTCTCCATAACCAAATAAGCCCTGGGTCCTAATCTTTGCACAAATTATGGGGGACAGGAGATCTACCAAAATTGCTAAAATGATGGTTCTGTGTTGACATTTGACCTTTTTACCTCCAAGGTCAAATTTGCTTCCCCATTTGTATGGGCCATATACATTTATATTGAAAGTATCGAAGTGACTTGTAGATCAACAGTAGTTAAAATTGTTCTGATTGGAAATCTAAGATGGCCATCATCTGGTTTATATTTATAATATTTCCCTGCCACTGTGCTGTTTACATGTATAAAATCATGATACTTCAGAAACCACTTAGCCAATTTCCACCAAATTTCACATTGATCCTTCTGTTGAAATGTGATTGATAGTTTATTCAAATGATCATGCTCCATTGACTATCAGGCCCATATATTCTTCAAAACTAAGAACTGCACAAATGATGATATTTTCATTAGTTGCGATGATAGGATTGGAAAAATGTTGCATAACATCTGCATGTCTGCAGTGGCTATGTCACTCAGATGAGCGAATCGTGGCCCGTGGGCCTCCTATTACCCCTATATATCTATATAGAAAGTTTAAAAATCTTCTAGTCAGAAACCAATGGACCCATTTCAATATCACTTGGCAGGAATGTTTCTTTGGTGACCCTCTACCAAGATTGTTCAAGCTGTCATGATTTGTCAAAAAACATGGCCGCTAAGGGGCGGGGCATATTTTCTATATATATCTATATAGAAAACTTTAAAAATCTTCTGGTAAGAAATGGTTGGATCGAGTTCAATGTAACTTGGCAGGAATGTCGCTTTGGTGACCTTCTACCAAGATTGTTCAGGCCCTCATGATACGTGAAAAAACAGGCTGCCAGGGGACGGGGCTTATTTTCCATATTTATCTGTATAGAAAACTTTAAAATTCTTCTTGTTAGAAACCACCTGACTGATTTCAATATTACTTGGCAGGAATGTTTCCTTGGTGACCCTCTACCAAGATTGTTCAAGCAATCATGATTCATCAAAAAACATGGCTGCTAGGGTTCAGGCTTATTTTTCCTATATATCTAAATAGAAAACTTTAAAAATCTTCTTGTCAGAAACCACTGAACTGATTTCAGTATAACTTGGCAGGAATATTCCTATGGTGACCATCTACCAAGTTTGTTCAGGCTGTCATGATTCGTCAAAAATCATGGCCGTTAGGGGGTGGGGCTTATTTTCCCTATATAACTATATAAAACATTTTAAAAATCTTTTTGTCAGAAACCACTGGACCGATTTCAATATAACTTGGCAGAATTGTTCCTTTGCTGAGCTTCTTTCAAGATTCAGTTCAAGCTATCATGATGCATGAAAAAACACATGGCCACTGGGGAGCAGGGCTATGAAATTTATGCAAAAATCTTAGAGCAGTGAACTTGGCTGAAACTTCAACAGTAAGTATGCAAAGCTGTTTGCTCAGGTGAGCGATATAGGACCATCATGGTCCTCTTGTTTTCCCTATATATCTATATAGAAAACTTTAAAAATCTTCATGTCAGAAAGCACTGGACAGATTTCTGTATAACTAGGCAAAAATGTTTCCTTGGTGATCCTCTACCAAGATTGTTCAAGCCGTCATGATTTGTCAAAAAACATGGCCGCTAGGGGCAGGGCTTATTTTCCCTATATATCTACATGTATATAGAAAACTTTAAAAATCTTCTTGTCAGAAACCACTGGATTGATTTCAATATAACACGGCAGGAATGTTTCTTTTGTAACCTTCTACCAAGATTGTTGAACTTGTCATGATTTGTCAAAAAACATGGCCGCCAGGGGGCGGGGCTTATTTTCCCTATATATTTATATAGAAAACTTTAAAAATCTTCATGTCAGAAACCACTGGATTGATTTCTATATAACTTGGCCGAAATGTTTCCTTGGTGATCCTCTATCAAGATTGTTGAAGCGGTCATGATTTGTCAAAAAACATGGCCGCTAGGAGGCGGGGCTTATTTTCCCTATATATCTATATAGAATATTTTAATGATCTTGTCAGAAACCACTGGACCAATTTCAGTATAACATTGCAGCAATGTTTCTTTTGTAACCCTCTACCAAGATTGTTCAAGTCATCATGATTCATCAAAAAACGTGGAAGCCAGGGGGCGGGGCTATATTTCCCTATATATCTATATATAGTAAACTTTAAAAATCTTATCAGAAACCACTGGACTGATTTCATTATAACTCGGCAGAAATGTTTCCTTGTTGACCTACCAAGATTGTTCAAGTTATCATGATTCGTCAAAAAACATGGCTGCCAGGGGGTGGGGCTTATTTTCCCTATATATCTATATAGAAAAGTTTAAAAATCTTCTAGTCAGAAACCAATGGACCCATTTTAATATCACTTGGCAGGAATGTTTCTTTGGTGACCCTCTACCAAGATTGTTCAAGCCCTCATGATTCGTCAAAAAACATGGCCGCTAGGGGGCGGGGCATATTTTCTATATATATCTATATAGAAAACTTAAAAATCTTCTCTTAAGAAATGGTTGGATCGAGTTCAATGTAACTTGGCAGGAATGTCGCTTTGGTGACCTTCTACCAAGATTGTTCACGCCCTCATGATACGTCAAAACACATGGCCGCTAGGGGCGGGGCTTATTTTCCATATTTATCTGTATAGAAAACATTAAAATTCTTCTTGTCAGAAACCACCTGACTGATTTCAATATTACTTGGCAGGAATGTTTCCTTGGTGACCCTCTACCAAGATTGTTCAAGCAATCATGATTCGTCAAAAAACATGGCTGCTAGGGTTCGGGCTTATTTTTCCTATACATCTAAATAGAAAACTTTAAAAATCTTCTTGTCAGAAACCACTGAACTGATTTCAATATAACTTGGCAGGAATATTTCTATGGTGACCATCTACCAAGTTTGTTCAAGCTGTCATGATTCGTCAAAAATCATGGCCGTTAGGGGGTGGGGCTTATTTTCCCTATATAGCTATATAAAACATTTTAAAAATCTTTTTGTCAGAAACCACTGGACCGATTTCAATATAACTTGGCAGAATTGTTCCTTTGCTGAGCCTCTTTCAAGATTCAGTTCAAGCTATCATGATGCATGAAAAAACACATGGCCACTGGGGAGCAGGGCTATGAAATTTATGCAAAAATCTTAGAGCAGTGAACTTGGCTGAAACTTCAACAGTAAGTATGCAAAGCTGTTTGCTCAGGTGAGTGATATAGGACTATCATGGTCCTCTTGTTTTCCCTATATATCTATATAGAAAACTTTAAAAATCTTCATATCAAATAGCACTGGACAGATTTCTGTATAACTAGGCAAAAATGTTTCCTTGGTGATCCTCTACCAAGCTTGTTCAAGCCATCATGATTTGTCAAAAAACATGGCCTCTAGGGGCAGGGCTTATTTTCCCTATATATCTACATGTATATAGAAAACTTTAAAAATCTTCTTGTCAGAAACCACTGGAACGATTTCATTAATACTTGGCAGAAATCTTTCCTTATTGACCCTCTACCAAGATTGCTCAAGTTATCATGATTCGTCAATAAACATGGCCGCCAGGGAGCGGGGCTTATTTTCCCTATATATCTATATAGAAAAGTTTAAAAATCTTCTTGTCAGAAACCACTGGACCAATTTCAATATAACTTTGCTGGAATGTTGCTTTGGTGACCCTCTACCAAGATTATTCAAGCTGTCATGATTCATCAAAAAACATGGCCGCTAGGAGGCAGTGCATATTTTCCCATTTTTATCTATATAGAAAACTTTAAAAATCTTCTCGTAAGAAACCGTTGGCTCGAGTTCAGTGTAACTTGACAGGAATGTTGCTTTGGTGACCCTCTACCAAGATTGTTCAAGCCGTCATGATTCGTCAAAAAGCAAGGCCGCTAGGGGGCGGGGCTTATTTTCCCTATATATCTATATAGAAAACTTTAAAAATCTTCTTGTCAGAAATTACTGGTCCAATTTCATTATAACCTGGTAGAAATCTTTCCTTGTTGACCCTCTACCAAAATTGTTCAAGTTATCATGATTCGTCAAGAAACATGGCCGCCATGGGGAGGGGCTTATTTTCCCAAATATATCTATATAGAAAAGTTTAAAAATCTTCTTGTCAGAAACCAAATGGACTGATTTCAGTATAACTTGGCTGGTGACCCTCTACTAAGATTGTTCAAGCCGTCATGATTCGTCCAAAGACATGGCCGCCAGGGGGCGGGGCATATTTCCCTATATATCTATATAGAAAACTTTAAAAATCTTCTCGTAAGAAACCGTTGGATTGAGTTCAATGTAACTTGACAGGACTGTTGCTTTGGCGACCTTCTACCAAGATTGTGCCCTCATGATACATCAAAATACATGGCCGTCGGGGGGCGGGGCTTTTCTTGCGTATATATCTGTATAGAAAACTTTAAAATTCTTCTTGTCAGAAACCACCTGACTGATTTCAATATTACTTGGCAGGAATGTTGCTTTGGTGACCCTCTACCAAGATTTTTCAAGCAATCATGATTTGTCAAAAAACATGGTTGCTAGGGGGTGGGGCTTATTTTCCCTATATATCTATATAGAAAACTTTAAAAATCTTCTTGTCAGAAGCCACTGGACCAATTTCATTATAACCTGGTAGAAATCTTTCCTTGTTGACCCTGTACCAAGATTGTTCAAGTTATCATGATTCGTCAAAAAACATGGCAGCCAGGGGGAGAGGCTTATTTTCCCAATATATCTATAAAGAAAAGTTTAAAAATCTTCTTGTCAGAAACCAATGGACCGATTTCAATATAACTTGACTGGTGACCCTCTACCAAGATTGTTCAGGCCGTCATGATTCGTCAAAAGACATGGCCGCTAGGGGGCTGGGCATATTTTCCCTATATATCTATATAGAAAACTTTAAAAATCTTCTCGTAAGAAACCGTTGGATTGAGTTCAATGTAACTTGACAGGAATGTTGCTTTGGCGTCCTTCTACCAAGATTGCGCCCTCATGATACGTCAAAAAACATGGTCGTCAGGGGGCGGGGCTTATTTTCCGTATATATCTGTATAGAAAACTTTAAAATTCTTCTTGTTAGAAACCACCTGACTGATTTCAATATTACTTGGCAGGAATGTTGCTTTGGAGACCCTCTACCAAGATTGTTCAAGCAATCATGATTCGTCAAAAACAAAAAACATGGTTGCTAGGGGTGGGGCTTATTTTCCCTATATATCTAAATAGAAAACTTTAAAAATCTTCTTGTCAGAAACAACTGAACTGATTTCAATATAACTTGGCAGGATTTTTCCTTTGGTGACCCTCTATCAAGTTTGTTGAAGCTGTCATGATTTGTCAAAAAACATGGCCGTTAGGGGGGAGGGGGGGGGGGGGGCTTAATTTCCCTATATATATCTATATCTATATAAGACATTTTAAAAATCTTTTTGTCAGAAACCACTGGACCAATTTCAATATAACGGCAGAATTGTTCCTTTGGTGACCCTCTTTCAATATTTAGTTCAAGCTATCATGATGCATGAAAAAAACATGGCCACTGGGGTGCAGGGCTATAAAATTTATACAAAAATCTTAGAGCAGTGAACTTGGCTGAAACTTCAACAGTAAGTATGCAAAGCTGTTTGCTCAGGTGAGCGATATAGGACCATCATGGTCCTCTTGTTTGTTTTTTTAGCTCACCTGAGCCGAAGGCTCAAGGTGAGCTATTGTGATCACTCACCGTCCGTCGTCTTCGTCGTCCGTACGTCCGTCCGTCCGTCCGTCCACAATCTTTAAACAACATCTCCTCCTAAACAACTGATTGGATTTTGACCAAACTTCACAGGAATGATCCTTGGTTGGTCCTCTTTCAAAGTTGTTCAAATGGTTCCGGTCCGTTGCATATCTAGGTCACAGGAGCTAAAAATAGATTTTTTAACTAAAAACTTAAAAAATCTTCTTGTCAGAAACCACTGGACCGATTTCAATATAATTTTGCAGAAATGTTCCTTTGGTGATCCTCTACCAAGATTGTTCAAGCAATTCGGATTCGTCAAAAAACATGGCCGCCAGGGGGCGGGGCTTATTTTCCCTATATATCTATATAGAAAACTTTAAAAATCTTCTTGACAGAAACCACTGGACAGATTTCAATATAATTTTGCAGAAATGTTCTTTTGGTAATCCTCTACCAAGATTGTTCAAGGCATTTGGATTCGTCAAAAAACATGGCCGCCAGGTGGTGGGGCTTATTTTCCCCATATATCTATATAGAAAACTTTAAAAATCTTCTTGTCCGAAACCACTGGACCGATTTCAATATAATATTGCAGAAATGTTCCTTTGGTGATCCTCTGCCAAGATTGTTCAAGCCATTTGGATTTGTGAAAAAACATGGCCGCCAGGGGGCGGGGCTTTTTTTCCCTTTATATCTATATAGAAAACTTTAAAAATCTTCTTGTACGAAACCACTGGACCGATTTCAATATAATTTTGCAAAAATGTTCCTTTGGTGATCCTCTACCAAGATTGTTCAAGACATTTGGATTCGTCAAAAAACATGGCCGCCAGGGGGCGGGGCATATTTTCCCTATATAATCTATATAGAAAACTTTTAAAAATCTTCATGTCCGAAACCACTGGACCGATTTCAATATAATTTTGCAAAAATGTTCCTTTGGTGATCCTCTACCAAGATTGTTCAAGCCATTTGGATTCGTCAAAAAACATGGCCACCAGGGGGCGGGGCTTATTTTCCCTATATATCTAATAGAAAACTTTAAAAATCTTCTTGTCCGAAACCACTGGACTGATTTCCATATAATTTTGCAGAAATGTTCCTTTGGTGATCCTGTACCAAGATTGTTCAAGCCATTTGGATTTGTCAAAAAACATGGCCGCCAGGGGGCGGGGCTTATTTTCACTGTAAATCTGTATAGAAAACTTTAAAAATCTTCTTGTGAGAAACCACTGGACCGATTTCCATATGATTTTGCAGAAATGTTCCTTTGGTGATCCTGTTGCAAGATTGTTCAAGCCATTTGGATTTGTCAAAAAACAAGGCCGCTAGGGGGGGCGGGGCTTATTTTCCTTATATATCTTTATGGAAAACTTTAAAAATCTTCTTGTCAAAAACCACTGGACCGATTTCCATATGATTTTGCAGAAATGTTCCTTTGGTGATCCTGTTGCAAGATTGTTCAAGCCGCCATGATTCGTTAAAAAGCATGGCCGCTAGGGGGCGGGGTTAATTTTCCCTATATAGAAAACTTTAAAAATCTTCTTGTCATAAACGACTGGACCGATTTCAATATAACTTGGCAGAAATGTTTCCTTAGTGACCCTCTATCAAGATTGTTCAAGCCGACATGATTTGTCAAAAAACATGGCCGCTAGGGGGTGCGGGGCTTATTTTCGATATAATTCTATATAGAAAACTTGAAAAAATCTTGTCGTCAGAAACCACAGGACCGATTTCAATATAACTTCGCAGAAATGTTTCCTTGGTGACCCTTTACCAAGATTGTTCAAGCCGTTATGATTTGTCAAAAAACATGGCCGCTAGGGGGCGGGGCTTATTTTCCTATATAATTTATCTATATAGAAAATTTTAATAGTCTTTTCAGAAAGCACTTGACCGATTTCAATGTAACTTTGCAGGAATGTTTCTTATGTAACCCTCTATCAAGATTGTTCAAGCCGTCATGATTCGTCAAAAAACATGGCCGCCAGGAGTCGGGGCTTATTAGCTCACCTGAGCACGAAGTGCTCATGGTGAGCTATTGTGGTCAGTCAATGTCCGTCGTCCGTCGTTCGTCGTGCGGCGTCAACAATTGCTTTAAAAGCCTACTCCTCCTACACACCTGGGCCAATTGACTTGATACTTGGTAGGAAGCATCGGGGTGACTTGTAGATCAAAAATAGCTAAAATCGTTCGGATCGGAAATCCAAGATGGCCGCCATGGCCACCATCTTGAAAATCTATTTTTCGCTTCTTCTCCTGAACCGAAAGGCCAATTGACTCCAAACTTGCTAGGAACCATCAGGGTGACTTGTAGATCAAAAATAGATAAAATCGTGCCAATCGGAAATCCAAGATGGCTGCCATGGCCGCCATCTTGAAAATCTATTTTTCGCTTCTTCTCCTGAACCGAAAGGCCAGTTGACTCCAAACTTGCTAGGAAGCATATGGGTGACTTGAAGATCAAAAATAGCTAAAATCGTGCCGATCGGAAATCAAAGATGGCCGCCATGGCCGCCATCTTGAAAATCTATTTTTCGCTTCTTCTCCTGAACCGTAAGGTCAATTGACTCCAAACTTGCTAGGAAGCATCAGGGTGACTTGTAGATCAAAAGTAGCTAAAATCTTGCCGATCGGAAATCCAAGATGGCCACCATGGCGGCCATCTTGAAAATCTATTTTTTGCTTCTTCTCCTGAACCGAAAGGCCAATTGACTCCAAACTTGCTAGGAAGCATCAGGATGACTTGTAGATCATAAATAGCTAAAATCGTGCCGATCGGAAATCCAAGATGGCCGCCATGGCCGCCATCTTGAAAATCTATTTTTCGCTTCTTCTCCTGATCCGAAAGGCCAATTGACTCCAAACTTGCTAGGAAGCATTGGGGTGACTTGTAGATCAAAAATAGCTAAAATCGTGCCGATCGGGAATCCAAGATGGCCGCCATCTTGAAAATCTATTTTTCGCTTCTTCTCCTGAACCGAAAGGCCAATTGACTCCAGACTTGCTAGGAAGCATCAGGGTGACTTGTAGATCAAAAGTAGCTAAAATCTTGCCGATCGGAAATCCAAGATGGCCGCCATTTGCTTCTTCTCCTGAACCGAAAGTCCAATTGACTCCAAACTTGCTAGGAAGCATCATGATGACTTGTAGATCATAAATAGCTGAAATCGTGCCGATCGGAAATCCAAGATGGCCGCCATCTTGAAAATCTATTTTTCGCTTTTACTCCTAAACCCAAAAGCCAATTGACCCCAAACTTGGTAGGAGGCATTGGAGTGACTTATAGATCAAAAATAGCTAAAATCGTGCCTGTCAGAAATCCAAGATGGCCGCCATGGCAGCCATCTTGAAAATCTATTTTTCGCCTCTTCTCCTGAACTGAAAGGCCAGTTGACTCGAAACTTGGTAGGAAGCATTGGGGTGACTTGCAGATCAGAAATAGCTAAAATCGTGCCGATCGTAAATCCAAGCTGGCTGCCATTTAGAGTTTGTTCAAATGATCACCCTCAATTGACTGGCATGCCATATATCTTCTTCTTCAAAATAAAGAACTGCTTAAATGATGATCTTTTCATTAGTTGCGATGACAGGATTGGAAAAATGTTGCATAACATCTGCATATCTGCAGTGGCTATGTCACTCAGGTGAGCGACCTGTGGCCCGTGGGCCTCTTGTTTTCCGTATATATCTATATAGAAAACTTTAAAACTCTTCTTGTTAGAAACCACTGAACCGATTTCATTATAACTGCAGAAATTTTTCCTTGGTGACCCTCTACTGAGATTGTTCAAGTAATCATGATTCGTCAAAAAACATGGCTGCCTGGGGCAAGGCTTATTTTCCCTATATATCTATATATAAAAATTTAAAAATCTTCTTTTCAGAAACCAATGGACCGATTTCAATACAACTTGGCAGGAATGTTTCTTTGGTGACCCTCTACAAAGATTGTTCAGGCCGTCATGATTCATCAAAAATCATGGCCGCTAGGGGGCAGGGCTTATTTTCCGTATATAGACAACTTTAAAAATCTTCTCGTAAGAAACAGTTGGACCGAGTTCAATGTAACTTGGCAGGAATGTTGCTTTGGTGACCTTCTACCAAGACTGTTCAAGCCTTCATGATACGTCAAAAACCATTGCCCACAGGGGGGTGGGGCTTATTTTTCATATATATCTGCATAGAAAATTTTAAAACATACCCCATGACTGATTTCAATATTACTTGGCTGGAATGTTGCTTTGGTGAACCTCTCTCAAGATTGTACAAGCAATCATGATTCGTCAAAAAACATGGCTGCCATGGGGTGGGGCTTGTTTTCCCTATATATCTAAATAGAAAACTTTAAAAATCTTCTTGTCAGAAACCACTGAACAGATTTCAATATAACTTGGTAGGAATGTTCCTTTGGTGATCCTCTACCAAGTTTGTTCAAGCTGTCATGATTCGTCAAAAAACATGGCCGTTAGGGCGTAGGGCTTTATAGCTATATAAAACTTTTTAAACCACTGGACCAATTTCAATATAACTTGGCAGAAACGTTCCTTTGGTGACCCTCTTTGAAGATTCAGTTCAGGTCATCAAGATTTGTAAAAAAACATGGCCAGGGATGTGTTGGAGGGGGGTGAGGGTGGTTAGTGCTATAAAGTTTATACAAAAATCCTAGAGCAGTGAACTTGGCTGAAACTTCAACAGTAAATATGCAAATCTGTTTGGTCAGGTGAGCGATATAGGACCATCATGGTCCTCTTGTTTTTGTCTGTTTTTCTGGATGAACATAAGAAAATAGTTGTTTCATCTTTAATCAACAAATGTTTCAACTTTGTGTGGTGCATGAACTTGCATCTTGAAAGGAGACATATACTATGTGCTAGACCATTTAGGGTTTGCTTTGATTGCAGAGCAACAGATAAGGTGTGTATTTGATAATAACAGATACTTTTCACTTTCCCATAAAAAATCATATGTTGTGGATATCATAAGAATTGTCTCAAGAGGCAATTCTAATGAATACACACATTATTTTTTTTTTATCATGATAACACGCCTATATTTTGACACCCTCAAACCTAACTTTTATAAAGTGCCTTGGACTTTCTGGGGTATACATTATTTTTGCTTTAAAATATAGACTGTGAGTACTCGTTAGAACCGCCTTGATCCCACAATCTATGTTTTGGGCAGAAATAAGTAAAATATTTCTGTTTTACTATTTTATAATCTATTTTTCATTTAAGCAGGTGTACTGGCCTTTTCGGCTGTTTTGCCACTGAAAGTGAAAGAATATCAATTTGTTTAATGAGCATAATTAAGAAATAGGCTTCATTATTGACTACATATTAGATACATGTGCAATATCTTACATGGGTGATATACATCATATCGCCTGACGCTGACTTGTCGGACCATGCAATTTCTAAATTAGATCAGTGTGTACATCCGCAGCCTAATTAGAGTTTTCTGTCTAGGTCCTCAGTAATCTCTGCTGCAAACGACAAATCGTCACCTGAGCGCAAAAAGTAACTCCTTATATATTTTAATGGGAGTTACTGACTTTTTGCGCTCAGGTGACGAAATACACTGATCTGATGGTAGCCTGATCCCAGTTTTCGCCAACAAGCATACAGAAATCGCCTGGCCTTAGTCCATATAAAGTCAAATTATTCAATCATCTTTAAGCTAAATTTCTCTAAGCATTATAGCAATCTACACAAGAGGAAGACTGATCAGCATGTGCTATTGCACAGTCTCATCAGAGTCTTCATCAGTTACAAAAAGAACCAATAGGTCCCCAGCCATCCACAGAACACACAGCAAAGACCCCGATCAGACTGCACGGATGCACAGATGATTTGTGTCTTCGGTGAGCGCACATGTATCTAGTACAGAATAAATGGTAAGAATTTAAGGCATTATGAAGCCATTTCATTATGTTGACACTCCTATGCAATAAAAGAAATTGTTACAGGTTTAAAAATGAAAATGTTATATAAATTCTTATTTCTGCACTAGAAATGGATTGTGGAACTGGTTAGATCAGCCATTCATTGACATACCTATGCAACAAATAATTTGTACAGCTGTAAAATGTCTATTTTAGGTAAATTTGTAATCTTTGTAATATAAATTATGGGTACTCATTAGAACTGCCTCATTGAGGCAGTTCTAACAAGACTCCACCACCTATGTTATATAGCAGAAATAAGACAATAATGTTTTCTATAAAACATTACAAAAACACGCCAATTTAACCCTTAAACTGCGAATCATAACAATTGTCGTCTGCTTTGTCATCTGCTTGTGATTTTAAAAGTGATTTCTGCAAACAGTGTGGACCCAGATCAGACTGCTCCTTCAGGAGCAGTCTGATCTGGGTCCACACTGTTTGCCTGTTTGCAAAAATAGGTTTGAAAAGTTTGCAAGAATATTCAGCAGATGACATAAACAGACGACATTTTCAGATACAGGTTTTCTTGGCATTTTAAGGGTTAATAGAATGGAATTATTAATGACCGCAAAAATGAAAACTTTCAGATAAAAAAAAAAATGATATTTTATTTCTGCCCAAAACATAGCCAGTGGGATGGAGGCGGTTCTAATGAGTACTCACAATCTATGTTTTAGAGCAGAAATAAGAAAAAAAATAATGTATTTCCCTGAAAATCCAATTTGTACTATAAAAAGCGGGGCTTGAGGGTGTCAAAATAACATAGGCATGTTATCATGAAAAAATCAACATATAGGGGGTGTATTCATTAGAATCGTCTCATGAAAGTGAAGAAGGTTATCTATTATTTCAAATGCACTCTTTATCTGTTGCTCTGCAATCAACTCAAACAAAAATTTTACAGGTGTAAAAATGAAAATGTAAATATGAAAATTTGTGATCTTTTATTCTTATTTCTGCGCAAAAAAGGTTGTCAGACTCGTTAGATCAGCCATTCATTTACATGCCTTAGCAACAAATAATTTGTACAGCTGTAAAATGTCTATTTTATGTGAAATTTGTAATCTTTGTTTTATTACAGCACAAAAAATTGTGGGTACTCATTAGAACCGTCTCATTGAGGCAGTTCAAACAAGAATCCACTAACTTGCGATTCCATCAAAGCTGCCAATGGTGATATTACAGTGCATGTACGCTGTTGCTTTTTCTCTAAATACTGAAAGAGGAATGGTTCCATTTCAAAAACTAAACTCTTGCCACTTCCAGTAGGGGAACAAAAGAGTACATCTTTGCCTTTCATATACTGTTCTGTAACAATTCTCTGATTTGGCATAAGCCTAGTATATCCATTTTACTTAAGGCATATTGTATTGCTTCTTCAAGATCCATGATTTACTGTGTAACTTACCTGGTCAAACTGGCACAAAGTGCTGCAAAATCTCTTCAAGAATTCAGCATCAACTAGATGGTATCAATTACCTGTCTAAACAGTAGCTCATAAACTTTAAATACCAATCACTGCTGCACTGTTAGGAGGCTAGCATTAATTTATGGCCCCCTCAGATATCTGAGGGTCTTCATTTCACTTTTTACAAGGCTTAGAAATCCAGACCATATTATCTATAGACTAGCCACAGAGCTCAATAAGCCCCCCAAAAAAATATATATGTATATTTCTAAGCCTTGGGCAAGGCTACTCCTAAACCAAAAGGCCAACTGACTTGAAACTTGGTAGGAAGCATCGAGGTGGCTTGTAGATAAAAAATAATGAAAATTGTTCCGATCAGAAATCCAAGATGGCTGCCATCTTGAAAATCTATTTTTCACTTCTCCTGAACCGAAAGGCCAGTTGACTTGAAATTTGGTAGGAGCACCCAGGTGACTAGTAGATCAAAAATAGCTAAAATCGTTCCAATCAGAAGTCCAAGATGGCTGCCATCTCAGCCATCTTGAAAGTCTATTTTTCGCTGCCTCTCCTGAACTGAAAGTCCAACTGACTCGAAACTTGGTAGGAAGCATAAAGGTGACTAGTAAATAAAAACTAGCTAAAAGCCTTCTGATTGGAAATCCAAGATGGCCACCATGGCTGCCATCTTGGAAATCTAATTTGAGCTTCTTCTCCAGAACTAAAAGGCCAATAGAAATTTGGTAGAAAGCATCAGGGTGACTTGCAGGTCAAAAATAGTTAAAATCATTCCGATCAGAAATCCAAGATGGCTGCCATGACTGCTATCTTGGAAATCTATTTTGCTCTTTTTCTCCTGAACTGAAAGGCGAATTTATTTGAAACTTCATAGGAGGTATCTGGGCGACTTTTAGATCAAAAATACCTAAATTTGTTCTGATCGTAAATCCAATATGGCCACCACAGTCGCCATCTTGAAAATCTATTTTGAATTTCCTCTAAACAGAAAGGCCAGTTGATTCGAAAGTATAGGAAGTATCGGGGTGACTTGTAGATCAAAAATAGTTAAAAACCATTCTGATCGGAAATCCAAAATGGTCACCCTAGCAGCCATGTTGAAAATCTATTTTGAACTTTTTATATCCCGCCACACAATAGTGGCGGGGTATCACACAACAGTGGCGGGTTATTATGGTTTCACGTTGGACGTCCATGTGTCTGTCTGTCCGTCCATTTTTCGTTTCTTGATGATAACTTGAGTAAACATCAATGGAATTTCACCAAACTTGGTATGTGCATTGATATTGTGGATATCTGGTTTGGGATTGCTAATGGGCAAATTTCGTCAAATTTTTACAGAGTTATCTGCCCGAGACACGCCCATATTTTCGTTTCCGGACGATAACTTGAGTAAATAACAAGGGATTTTAACCAAACACTATATGCATTGACATTAAGGAGATCTGGTTTGGGGTTGCTAATGGGCAAATTTCGTCAAATTTTTACGGAGTTAACCTGCCTGAGACACGCCCATATTTTCGTTTCCGGACGATAACTTAAGTAAATAACAAGGGATTTTAACCAAACTTGCTGTATATATTGACATTAAGGAGATCTGGTTTGGAATGAGAGATAGCAGCAATATTTCTATTATCTCCCTTGACAGGTAAAGTCCAAGGTAGATCAAATACTAACCAGGTCCTTCTAACTGGAACCCTCTGCTTTTATCATAGGTCATCAGTGGAATTTAACAAATTCTTAACTTTACATTTCTCCATATCCACATGGAAGATTAATTAATATTATATATTTCATTGCACAGAAAATGTTTCTTCTAAATATTTTGGAAGCTGTATTGGCATATGACCTTGTTAAAATTAGATTTATGAAGGAAAAGGAAGTGATACTTAATGGAAACATTAATGATAAAAGCAGAGGAATCCAATTAATTGGACCTGGTTATTTACAGAAAGTAATCAAGGGAGTTAACTGACTGCTTTCTCCTATTGCTAATGGGCAAATTTCATCGAATTTTTACGGAGTTATCTACCCAAGACACGCCCATATTTTCGTTTCCGGACGATAACGAGTAAATAAGAAGGGATTTTAACCAAACTTGCTATATGCATTGACATTAAGGAGATCTGGTTTGGGATTGGTGACGGGCAATTTTTGTCAAATTTTTACGGAGTTATCTGCCCGAGACACGCCCATATTTTCGTTTCCGGACGATAACTTGAGTAAATAACAAGGCCTTTTAACCAAACTTGCTATATACATTGATATTATCAAAATTTGGTTTAGGATTGTTATCTGTCCATTGATATTACCAAGATCTGGTTTAGGATTGTTATCTGTCCCTCCGTCATTTTCTTTCTGGACATTTTCGCAACGATAACTTCAATACATAAACAAATAATTGCTGTGACAGGGTATTATGCTTGCGGTGCTTTTATTTATCCTGAACCAAAAGGCCAATTGACTCAAAACTTCATTGGAAGTACGAGGGCTGTCAGTAAATAACCAGCCTATCCCATTTCCGATGGACCGAGACGGTCACGATTTTCATGCTTTGTTTCAGTATATGTTTTATACATGGGTACAAAATTGCACACGTATCGAGTCATTCTTTAATAAGATATTGAATGTCAAACATGGCTAGTGATGCAAAGGCATGCTTTTCATCTAAAGTTGAGTACCGTGCTGTAATTCGGTACTTGTATTTAAAAGGTAAAACAGGCAATGAAATACACGGCGAGTTAGCCGATGTTTATGGGTCTTCTGCACCATCTTATGCTCAGGTTAAATTCAAACGCGGTAGGACGTCTTTAGAAGATGAAGCCAGGTCTGGACGCCCACTGGATGCCACCGACGAAGAAATATGTAAGAAAGTTCGGGATCTGGTATAGTTTGATAGGCGAATTCAGGTGGAAGAAATAGCGCAGGCATTAGGCATTTCACATGGTAGCGTTTCAACAATCTTACATGATCGTTTAAGAATGCACAAGCTAACAGCCCATTGGGTCCCCAAATCCCTTAGCGATGAGCAAATGGCAACCAGAGCACCAGTATGCAGCGCCTTGTTGAAGCGTTTTAGGTCAAAAGATGATTTTCTTTTGCGTCTGGTGACTGTAGATGAGACTTGGGTTCATTATTATGAGCCAGACAATAAAGCTCAGTCATCAGTGGGTAGGGCCTGGGTCCCCGAGGCCAAAGAAGTTTAAGACGCAACCATCTGCTGGCAAGGTGATGGCCACAGTATTTTGGGACGCAAAAGGCGTTATTATGTTGGACTTTTTACCCAAGAGAAGTACAATAACTGGAGTGTACTATGCAAACTTGTTAGACCAGCTGAGAACCGCCATCCTTGAAAAACGCCGAGGTAAACTCTCTAAAGGTGTTTTGCTGCAACAGGACAACGCGAGAGTCCACACTTGCAAAGTTGCAATGGATGCTGTAGAGCGAAACGGGTATGAATTAATACCACATCCTGCCTATTCGCCAGACCTAGCTCCTAGCGACTTCTTCCTATTCCCAAACTTGAAAAAGGATATCCGTGGACTTCATTTCCGGTCTGATGAAGAAGTCGTGACGGCAGTTGAGGAGTGGGTCAGTGGAAAGGACCCTGACTTTTTCAGTTCTGGGCTGATGGCACTTGAACACCGTTGGTCTAAGTGCATCACACTAGAGGGCAATTACATTGAAAAAGAAGAGGTGGATCTCAACTGGAAATAAGTTAGGCTGGTTACTTATTGACTCACCCTCGTATCGAGGTGACTTGTAGATCAAAAGATGCTAAAGTCATTCTGATGGCCTCCATCTTGAAAATCTATATTGAACTTCTTCTCTTGAACCGAAAGACAAATTGATTCAAAACTTGTCTGGTAATCAGGTGAGCGATACAGGGCCATCTTGGCCCTCTTGTTCTGTGGTTAGTAGGACTGTGGCTAGGGTAATTGTTTTTTTCAGAGATTACTACAGGTCATGGGATTTGCACTAATTTCTGGTGGCCTCTCTTTTAATGTACTGGATGGGGGCATGCTTTTCAACGAAAAAAAAAAAAAAAATGATTCCCTCAATTTTCTGAGCGATGTTCATATTTTCATATTTTTCCAGACCTAAAAGTATTTAAGAAGTTATTTTTCGTTCATTTTTCTCTGACATGAAAGCAAGGTATCTAATTTATTGATAAAAAAACAATGATATTACTCATCATATCAGTAGATGGAGCAGCTGCTTACACATTACAAAGGGAAATAACTGAGCTTATACGTTACCAAGGCTATACAAGGGAAACAACTCAGCAGATAACATTGGCAGGAAATGCCAATCATATTCTTTGAATATTTTATTCTGATAATAATCGTAGAAAATAAGTATTGTAACGAGCCAGGTGTAACGAGAACAAGCTTTAAAATTGTTTACAATATTTATTAACAACAACAACAAAAAAAGACAATGTGCAAACAGAAAAATATAAGTAAACTTCCAAGTTTTATTGTCACAAAGTCCCTCAGAAATATTCCACAAGAATTTCTCAAATAAATTCTTTGAATAACAGTTTCTGATCCTTCAATTTGAAGTTCCTGAATTCAGAGATTAATTCCAGAATGAATAAATATTAATTAAAGTAATCCAATATAGAATAATTTCCAGTGAAAGAATACAAAGATGCACATAATATTATGAAAATGTTTTCCCCTTTTATTTCATGAAAGAACATTCCAGAGAAAGAATTTGCTACAGGCATCACTCATTTTCTAGTTTTAGTCAAGAATATTCAAAATGTTCTATGACATACCAAAAATAGCTCAGTCCAGATATTCCTTCTGGAAAGTTCTAAAAAGAATGTAAACAAGTTGTTATTGTAAATGTGATTTTCCAGAAAGTTCTATAGAGACTTGCAGTAAACAAGAAAATGATGATATTTAAAATAATTAAACATCTTATATATAACAGTATTTTAAGGACTATTTTGTTATTGTTTGCATGTTCTGAAGCAGAACTTAGGCTAACTGTTATAACGGTACTAAATGATCTGCTACAAAATGCTCCGCCTGTATTACCAAGAAATATAGGTCAAATTGGTCAATTTGAGCAATATCTCTTGCTCAGCTTTTACCAGGGCACTAGATAAGTAAAAAGAAAAGAAGACACGCAGAATACTTTATAGGTGAGTTACTGCCTTGCACCTTGTGGATTTTGACCCTCTCATCCCCACTCTGTGTCTCATTTGGGCAGCTCCCCCTCTATTGCAAATTCCTAAAATCACCTCTGCATGTTACACAATGCTGTAGATTTGATGTGCTTTACTGGAGTATTGGCGTATTCATATTCGTTCACAGATATTGTACTCAATATGGTCAAAATCTTATTTCTTCTAACAGTTTGACATTTTCTTCACTTTTGTCTATTAGTTCACTATTTATAAGTAAAGCATCAGAGTGTGTAAAACTAATATATTTAAATACAGAATTAGCGTTATCAGCATCAGCAGGGAACAATTTCGGGGGGCGATTTTAGATAGTTGTTAGGTAGGTATTTTCAACTGAACGGATAGTTGAAATGCGGTATAGTAAATCTGGTGGTGGTAAACCGCCCCCAAAAGTAGTAACTTTGAATATGTGAGGAAGAGCTAAAGATGGACATAGGATTTAAGAAATTAAAATACACGTAATTAAAATTTAGGCGAGGTTCCTGCCAGCCAGCTGGCAGGAGATTTTTAGGTCTGCTGCCAGCTGGCTGGCTTTAGACCTAAAGTCTCCTATCAGCCAGCTGGCAGACTTAAAAGTCTACTGCCAGCCAGCTAATGGAATATAAATAAATAGGAAAAATAGATTGAATTACCTACTTTATATTGATATTTATGTATATAACAATGCATAATATTGCTGAAAATTAGGAGATTATTATTTGTATTCAGTCAAATTAAAAGCATGGATACAGGAGTGTGTGGCTATTTCAAATACATGTGTTTTCATAGTATGAATATATTCACTAAATTAAACCCTCCATAAAGCAGGTTCTTACAATAATGTTCTAGCAGCAACACCTCATTAATATCAATATCCCTTTTTTAGATTGATTTATATCCCATTTTTAGATTGATTTCTAAGAAAAAAAAAAAAGTTTTTTTGAAACAGATGATACAGATAAATAATGAATATTTAACCCTGGATCTGCAGTCAGACATGCTGTCACTTTTACTAATGTCTGCTGCAGAATTGCCTGAATTTACATTTTAACTTCATAATACATTAACCTATAGATAATGTGCTATTCTATTCTGTTTTCACACCTTCCACAGAAAAAACGACCTTTCAGTCGTTAATTAAAGTCTTAAACCAGAAGGTCCCTTAGGCAGTTACCTGTGTGACGTAACTCTTCCCGCTCAATTGACCACGTGTCAGTTTCTTTTCTGTGGACAAAGAAATTCAACAAGGATTATTTACCTGTGATAGAAATTTGGATTATTTCTTTCCTCACGGATAAATTTATGTATCCTTGTGTTTCTTTTGTTTATTTATCACTCCTTTCACTTTCTGTTATTATTTAAAATTTTCAATTTTCGATTTCATGTATTTTTGACTGGTCTTTTTCCACATGCGTTTTGGCGACTCTCGCTATTCGGCACAACGCTCGTGCGCGATCGGTTCGATATTCGTGTTTATATATGCAGAATATTTTTGTTTTTTTCGTTCCAGGTTATTCAGCAATTACGATATGTTTTTCCTGGACTTTTGTTTGCAGAGATCTTCAGTTGGCTAAAGATTCTCATGGTGGAGAAGCTGATTGTAAAGAACTTGTCAACCCTTGATGGGTTATAAGACAATTCTTTACTGATGGGAGCCCCACCCTATATGGCTATACTGCCGGGGTAAGACCCATCAAGGTGGCATCTTTGGGTACTTAGTATCCTATAAAGTCTAAGTCCACCAGTCACCAGTCATCCAGTCACCAGTCACCAGTCACCAGTCAACCAGGCACCAGTCAATCAGCTTCACCAGTCACCAGTCAATCAGGTGCCAGTCAACCAGGCACCAGTCACCAGTCATCCAGGTGCCAGTCAACCAGGCACCAGTCACCAGTCACCCAGTCACCAGTCACCCAGTCACCAGTCACCGATCAACCAGGCACCAGTCAACTTGTCTCCAGTCAATAATTTAATTATTTTCTGGAAAGACTTAGTTTCTGACATATTTCACCGGACAAAATAGTCACGTATACTAACTTCCGGTCATTATGTCTAATTATTAAAAAAAAAAAAAAAAAAATTTTTCACTGGGCAAAGTATCAGTAATATTTCTGATACTTATACCCGGTCATATTATTATATTATTTCTGATTTTTCACCAGGCAAACTTTTACAGAAAGTGTCTGGTCAATTTTTGCCTGATAATTAATTATCTTCGGGAAAAAGTTTCGAATACTTGTGCCCGCTCAGTTTTCATATATAATCTCCCTTTTTCATCGGACTAGAGTTACGAATACTACTATCCGATCAATTTGTCAAATTACTTGTAACTTTACCGGGCAACAGTTACGAATATTAGTGTCCGGTCATTGTGTCGGGTAACTAGTGTCAAAATAATGATTACTAATTCCCGAACAATCTATTATCGTTCATAGAGCTCCATTCAAGTTTAAGTCAATGGATATAGGTTATTAAGTGAAATACATAATAACTTTTTATACAAAAAAATTCTGTACAGTCTTTCCCAAATCAGACTAGAATTTTTAATATTCCATTGACTTATTATAGGTGTGTAATTCCATTAATATTTTAAATTAACTTATGTTTTATCTCTTTTATCCGCTAGAAAGAGTTAAACTTCCGACTATAACAAAATTCTTACCGGGCAGCAGTTCGTAGACTAGTGCCAGGTCATTCAAATGATGTTTTATCTCTTTAATTCGCTAGAAAGCGTTTAAATTCCGGCTCTAACGAAAATTTCATCGGGAGGCACTTCGTAGAGTAGTGCCAGGTCATTCTAACGAAATTCCACCGGGCAGTAGTTTCGTAGACTTTGTGTCGGATTACTAGTGTGCGAGTAGTAGTCACTAGTACTCGCTCAACATATATTCATATATAACCACTATAGACATGTATAGTCTTGGATTATAGGTTATTGAATGACAGCGATGGGTTCTAATACCTAGTAGCCATTTATATTGTTGAATTCTGTCCAGTCACTTTTGAACTTGACTTAAATTCTATATATATATTTATTATTGAAAATGAATTAAGAATTATCGGTTACGATCAAATTCGCAATTCATTCACTAAGTGTAGAAGATACTTCCAGCTATAATTATATCTCTTTTATTCGCTACAAAGAGATTAACTTCTTACATATTCACCTTATTCGGCTCTAGGGCAAAGGTGAACTATAAAACTATCGTTATTTATAAGAAGAAAAATATACACGAAATATAAAAAATTTTCTTCTTTCCTCCCCTGTTTTTCTTCTACATGCTCCGATATGTAATCAGCATGTAATCTAAGGAGTAAATTGACAAGAAAGTAGCAATCGATCTTTTCTACTTTCTATTAATTTTTCATTCTTAAGGTATCGGAAATTTACACAAACCAGATAAATAAATTAACAGTTTATTTATTTATTCGCTACCTCTCTAGATTACTACGATTTAAAATTCTAGTTGAGGTACATATTTTCCTTTTGCCTTTTCTACATGGAAAATAGTTGATCCGATAAGCTATTATTCTATTTTATACTATCTTTTGATTGATTATATTAGAGTCTAGGTCAGTCGTGCTCTGTCTAAACTCTGCTTTAAAATAATAAATAAGAAAAAAATCTTATATTTAGGCATAGATATAATTCGATACGTTCTTTACTTTGCCTGTTTTATTTTTTCTTCTGGATCATTTAAGACTACGATAGCAATATACCAGATATTTTTGCCTCAGTAAGAATCTATTACGCTGAAGATTCTTCATATTGGAATAATAATTTTATTATGATTATAATTCTAGACCCAATTAATCCTCGTATATTATAGGTCTACTTTATCTTATTGAGGAATAGTTTTGCTTCGACTAGCTCTATACCTCTAATATTTTATTTATAACTAGAGTCCATGTCAATCAAAATTTTCTTGCACTTTGGTATTGACAATGGATACATATTTAGTAAAGGCATTAATTATTCAGTACGTGACAGATTATTATTGCCTAAATTAGATTTTATATACAATACTTTCCTTTTGATATTTTGTTTTATTGACTTTGTAACTATTCAGAAACTGCCAAAGTCAATCATTTCCTTCCTCTAAACTTACCGAAGCTCTAGATTATGTTGATATATATTTTTGATATATGCTTAGAGGTTAATTAACGAGAGTTTACCTCATAATAGCAGATATTATTATAATTATATTAATCAATCTATAGTCTAGGCTTAGACAAAAGGGAAAACATCCTTAATTATTAGTATACGAGCCGGTAAAGAATTAAGACACTCTTAATTATCTCTTTACCCCTCCTTTATGTTTACATTCGTTAAAGGGATCATAGTAATTCTCGCTAAGAGTTCAAGTTCAGTTTGCGAATAATGCAAAGATTAATATCTTGATTTCCAGTCCGCATCAAAAATGGTCTATATATATAGATAAATATCTTTCCGAAACTGGATATTTATTTATTTTTCCACACAATAAGTCATTTCAAGATGTCGATGATTTTGAAATGCACTGCTTCAATTTATAATATAAAATATGTTTATATTAACTTCACAACTTAGTAAGTGCTGCACCTACGTTCCTGGTCAGATCTTACTTTTGTGATACGTTTTTGAACATACTGAAAGTTTTCTCCGATTATACATTCGGTAAATAAACTTTCGAGTAGTATTTATGCCTTTAAACATTCAGATTATTTGATAATTGTTGGAGATAATATATTATTCCGATATTTATATATCTATCTTCATTATTTATCTTTCTCATCTTACTTTTAAATTAGATTGACCTTCTCGCTACGTTCCAGGTTTAAATCTAGCTAACATTGTGGAACAGTCACTTTTTTATTTCCTAAACAATATTTTAACATTTTTCTCAGTATTCAGAGCATAACGACTTCATGAATACTTGAAAATAATTCAATTCTACGCTTGTTAAACTAAGCCTAAAACAAGCCCTAGTTTTTTAGAATGGATATTATCCTTCGATTCAGTTCATGGAGATACATCCTTTTAGATCCCATTATCTCTATTTAAATCATTCAAAATTCTAATGACTAAGTACTCCTTTTCTACGTACGAATACAGAATATCGAGTCACTGTTGCTGCATATTGGTTAAAGATTAAACAAATTTTATCTTAAACCTATATGACGTTAAATTAATTATTATCTCTTTCATATACATGTTTTTACCCTTCCGTCAGGGATCGCGGTAATAATATTATTACTCTCTATGGTTTACACATAGATCTCGAGAGTATATATATGTATTTTCTTCCTGAACTCATTTGCGAGTACGTAATTTGATATTTCAGGAATTACCAATTATGCAGACATAGATTTTATTCTATTAATATTCAATTCTAAAAAAATTTTGATTGAATGTTTATCTATAAAATTTCCGGGCAGTAATTTTATAGAGAGTTATATGTTTAATAATTCCTTGCTTAAATAATAGTTACGCTTAACCTATGATTTATAGCGGGAATTTTGTTCAGTAGTATAATTTTTATTTAGTATTAATATATTTCTTACTATTCTTAAATATGCGTATAGAATAGTAATACTATCTCTTAACTTTTAAATTAAGTGTTTTTTGAGATTAATAATCAGTATTATTGTATAATCTTTCTTCAGAGATTATCACACTATTACTTTTTCTCTGAGTCCTTCTCTTTTTATGAACATTTTGATTCGTATCAAAGTGGATTTTTAACATTTCTTGATTTCCATGATTATTTACTCAGGAGTACTTTTCATGGCAATCTTCTGGTATAGAAAGATTCTATCCAGCTTATTTATTATTGTTTAATCTTATCAATACGGTAAGATTTAGCCAAACTATGACCGTCATACAGTTTGCTGCGATCAACCTTATTCTTTTCTCTCTTATTCTCTGTCAAACTCTTTAGTTATGATGTTGACAGTTTATTCTTTATTTTTTGTCAGGACATCAAACGCTTTTATATGTCTATGACAAAACTAATTATCAATGGTTGAGGTTGTTTTTTCTTCCCAGCAGTTATATGCAAACTCTGTATTATTTTATTGCTTGACTAAAAATTCGTTATACAATTAGTCTAGCAATAGTTTTAACCATTATGTTTGTCTATACTTTTTTTCTTCTGATGGATAACTTAGTTATAGTTAAGTTAACTCCATCTACTTTTATTATATCCCCTTCTTTAATTTGATCAAGGGAAATAATTACACATTATGGTTATTTTAAGTCTGTGTCTGTTCATCGGAAACTGTCCTGTCGCTCCAATTAACAGAATTTAATTAGTTTATAATTCTAATAGCTTAGACTATTACAATTACATAGCTTCACATATCTAGAATTTTATCCAAAATATCTACATATGTCAGTTATCTATAGGAAACTCCACCGAGTAGACTTTTCCTTATTTATTCAAGATCCTACATAGACTACTTACAGTGTATGGTCTTGGCTTTTTGTTTTACAAATTTTGTTTTCAAAATTTTCTATATTCCTAGCTTACTTTGCGATGGAATATTTATGTTATGTCTCAATGACTCCCTTTTCTTTTTGAAGCCAATTGTTGTTTCCCAAAAAGAAAAAAAGAGGGGGGGGGGGGCGGGGGGGGGGGGGGGGAGAGGGGGCCAATGTTAGGTCTCTGAGACTTAAGAACTGGCTTCCTCTAGAGTCTACTAATATATATAAGGTTGTTAGATCATAACACCTTAAAGCTATTTTGTGAATCTAGACCATTCTTTCTATTAAATATAGAATTAGAATGTATCTGATTCCTTTGAGTTTCCTGAGTCTTAACCAGAAGTGGTGAGATATTATTGGTGTTAGAATTAGGAGAGCACCTCCCTCCTATTCTGCAAATTCTAGCACATTATCTATAGGTTAATGTATTATGAAGTTAAAATGAAGTTTTTTAAAAGTAAAACATATTTTAACGAGTAATACTTAACCTATAGATAATCAATTATCTCCCTCCGCCCACCCTCGCTTATCTCTCCTAATTGTGTCTATTGTTTTACACATAAAAGAAACTGACACGTGGTCAATTGAGCCGGAAGAGTTACGTCACACAGGTAACTGCCTAAGGGACCTTCTGGTTTAAGACTTTAATTAACGACTGAAAGGTCGTTTTTTCTGTGGAAGGTGTGAAAACAGAATAGAATAGCACATTATCTATAGGTTAAGTATTACTCGTTAAAATATGTTTTACTTTTAAAAAACTTGATTTTCACCAATTCTGGCATCAAAGCATTCAAAGAAAAAAAACCTTCAGAAACAGACAAAACTTTTGTGACTTTTTAATATGAAACTTTGTATGGAACCAACATGCTCTGTAAATTTTAGCAGTCTGCATATTTTGCCAGTTGTATGTGGCCATTTTACCAGAGAAGTGATGATCACATGACTTGCAGTCACATGCCAACGGAACCGTTTAAGACACAAAACAAAAAAAAAGAAGAAAACAATTACAAGAAATCTGCAGCGCTTACTGTGTGCTATTCAGAAAGAAACAGGTGTACTGTTGTTCCTACTTCTTCCTCACTGGAAATGATTCAAGTGCCATGAGTATTTATACCCCCTGCAAACTGTCCGTCTGTCCATTACATTTTGGTTTCTGCTTGTTGTCTTGCTAAATGATTTAAGGATTCTTTTCACATTTTGCATAAATGTTGATATTGGTAAGATGTTGCTGTCAGAGAAAACTAAGGACCTAGGGGTTAATTCCTTTACAGTTATTTCCATTTCTAATTCTTGAAAAGGCATTTGGTTTCTGCTTATCTTGCTAAATAACTTCTCTTATCTTGCTAAATAATTTAAGGATTCTTTTCATATTATGCATAACTGTTGATATTGTTAAGATGTTGCTGTTAGACAAAAAAAGGGGCCTAGGGATTAATTCCTTTAGAGTTACTTCCCTTTGTAATTCTTGAAAAGCCATTTTGGTTTCTGCTTCTGTCTTGCTAAAAAACTTTGGAATCTTTTCAGATTTTGCATAAGCATTGATATTGATGAGATGTTGCTGTTAGACAAAAATAATGGCCTAGGGTTTAATTCCTTTAGAGTTATTTCCCTTTCTAATTCTTGAAAAAGTGTTCTGATTTCTGCTTCTTATCTTGCTAAATAATTTCAGAAATCTTTTCATATTTTGCATAAACATTAATATTGATGAGGTGTTGCTGCTAGACAAAATTAAGGGCCTATGGGTTAATTCCTTTAATTTCTCTTTGTAATTCTTGAAAAGGCATTTTAGTTTCTGCTTCTTATCTTGCCAAATAGTTTAAGGAATCTTTTCATATTTTGCATAAATGTCCATATTGATGAGATGTTACTGTCAGAGAAAAATAAGGACCTAGGGATTAAATCTTTCAGAGTTATTCCCGTTTCTAATACATGTACAAAATACCTTATTTTTGGTCCAATTTTGGACTCAATACTGTCCTTTTAGCAGCAATGAATTGCAATGCCCCAGGGACATATTTACTACTTTTAGTGTATGGGTAATTTGTACCCCAGATGATTTTCAACTTTCATAGTTGAAGCAAACACCCAAAATATTTAGTTCTGATATCTACTGCAATATTGCCTGAATTATACCTGTTGACCAATTCTGGCGTCAAAACTTGCAAAAAGCACTTCTGAAACAGGCAAAAATTTTACCAGGGTGGCAACCCTCAGTCAGACACAAAAGTTCTTGACAATTTTCCCTGATCAAAATCTGACATTTTACAGACGTTTCCTCATCTTGCAGTCGATAAATGATTAATTCTATTTTCCTAGCATATAGAGATATATCTCCCTAATTGTTCAATGAAAAATTAAATGTTTTAAAGCTTTTGGGCATACATTTTCTAAAATTAACATTAATTTGTACTAATATCGAGCAAGAAAAAGATTTCATGATTTTCTATCACTTAAAAAAGCCAAAATATATGGCACAGCCAAATAGTTTTGAGTCAAAATGATGAAATTCCCTGACTTTTCCCTTACTTTAAAATTTTTTTGACCATTTTGTAAAACTCCCCTACTTTTCCCTGGCCATGAAGAAAAATAAAATTTCCCTGACTTTTCCCTGAGCAATGGCCACGCTGTAAAATTACTACTCCTTGAATTTGATTTTAGGCCAAAGTTATTATTTTTGAAATTTAAGATGGTTTTGAGATCTTTCTCATATTGATCTCTATCTAAAACAGGAACCATTTACCTGTCTAGCAGCAGACTTTTAGGTTTGCTAGCAGCCGCTGGCACAAGACCTAAAATTTTGAAGGCAGCCCTCTCCATCAGAAAAATTTTTGCTACCCTGGTATATGAATCCCTTCTGGGTTACTTTTCCTGTCCTTTCTTTTTAAGAGTAGCATTGAGAAGTGAGGCAAATACTTTCAGATCAGAGTTGTTTCCCATAGAAGTGTATCCATTCACCTTAAAGAGAGTAATAACACTAAATAGTGGGATGCACGCACCTAAAATTGTTAAACTCAGTTGATTTAACTAGTTTATATGTATCACAAAATTACTGGTTGAGTGGCAGACTGTAAACTCTGATAAGACTGCTGTAAACTCTGATAAGACTGCTCCTTAGGTTAAAGTGATACAGCAGAATTTATGGGAATTGTTCCAATGTGGGAATTCATAGGTGACTAGTAGTATTACCTGGATAAATAGCACCATGCAGAGGTAGTTGTTCATATTGAGTTATGTTTTTATAGGTTGACGGGGCATTTGCTGTTTTGCTTATGAGGCCCTACTATGGCTCAGGAGTTACATGTACCAAACAATTCACCACAGTGCACAGATTTCTTGAAGAAATTTTTGGGAAGTGATTGTCTTATACTCAGAGATTTGCTTGTCTATAAGTATGTACACTTTGTTTCTTATGCATTAACCCAGAAAGTGTTAATCACAAAGCACTAGATGACATTTTTTAGCTCACCTGAGCTATGCTCAGGATGAGCAATCGTGATCACTTTTTGTCCATCATCTGTCCATCCATCCATCCATTAACACTTTCAAATGACAACTCCTCCAAAGCCATTGAAGCAATATGTCCCTAATTTGGTAAGAATGTTGCTAACTGTCCTTTTGACATTTGGAAAAACGTTTTTGTCGCACCTGCGTTAGCATGCAGGTGCGATATAGGCATGCCGTGACCCGCCCGTTCGTGCGTTCGTCCGTTCGTCAACAATTGACAGTGGGTGTCTTGTGAGCGCAACTCCTCCTACATTTTTTGTCCAATCATTTTGAAACTTCACAGATGTTTTGGCCATGGTGTGTAGATGTGCATATTGTTTGCTCATAATTCTCAGATTTTTTTTTTCAACTTTTTCTGCTTTGTTAACTTAGTCAGTTTTTACCTAAAACCCTTATAGTCAGTGGGTGTCTCGTGAGAGCAACTCCTCCTACAGTTTTTGGCCAATCATTTTGAAACTTCACAGATGTTTTTGGCCATGGTGTGTAGATGTGCATATTGTTTGCTCATAATTCTCAGATTTTTTTTTTTTCAACTTTTTTCGCTTTGTTAACTTAGTCAGTTTTTACCTAAAATACTTACAGTCAGTGGGTGTCTCGTGAGCGCAACTCCTCCTACAGTTTTTGGCCAATCATTTTGAAACTTCACAGATGTTTTGGCCATGGTGTGTAGATATGCATATTGTTTGCTCATAATTCTCAGATTTTTTTTTTCAACTTTTTCTGCTTTGTTAACTTAGTCAGTTTTTACCTAAAACCCTTATAGTTAGTGGGTGTCTCGTGAGCGCAACTCCTCCTGCAGTTTTAGGCCAATCATTTTGAAACATCACAGATGATTAGGTCAGGGTCTGAAGGTTTGCATATTGTTTACACATAAATCTCAGATTTTTTTTTTTTCAACTTTTTCCGCTTTGTTAACTTAATCAGTTTTTACCTAAAACCCTTATAGTCAGTGGGTGTTCCGTGAGCGCAACTCCTGCAGTTTTAGGCCAATAGTTTTGAAACTTCACAGATGATTAGGTCATGGTCTGAAGATGTGCATATTGTTTGCACATAAATCTCAGATTCATTTCAGCAGAGTTAGGGGCCCTTGATTTATGCCCAAAATTGGTTTCCGCTCAATATCTTGTGAAAGAATTGATGGATTAGGATCATATTTTGCATACATATTGTTGTTAACAATACCTAGCTTGGGATTGTCACATGACATTTTTCCTCAATTTTCAGCTGAGTTACTGGCCTTGATTAATGGGCAAAAATGATATCCGCTCAATATCAATATCTTGTAAAATAATGGACAGGTTTAGATCAAATTTTGCAAGCCAATACTTTGTCCATTTTTCTTACAAACTAACCCATCAGTTTCTTGAATACTGCAAAATAGATTTTTTTCAATACAAATAGGAACTTGTATGACTTAATCCCCGCAAGTGCGACTTCGCTTTCCGCGGATTTCTTGTTTGCTTGGCGTTTTATTTTAAATGAAATTATTTTTTCTGGTTGACCATATCTTAACAGAAACCATTTGTCTTTTATGTTTCTTATGTTTCTGTATTTTGTTCTCAAATATTTACACAAAATAAAAGTTATGGCCAAAAGTTGGTCTGACCTAGGCAATTTCTATAGTAAAGTGATTTTTTGAATTTTTTGTCCAAGAAAATATGTTTTACTTTCCTTTGTTGAATTTGAGTTAGTGATGTTTTACAACAATATTGTGAAAATTTCAGAAAAATTGAACAAGTAGAACATGTTGAAAATCGGCTCTAAGTTACCTGCCCTACAAATTTCTGCATCATTTGGCTTCATTTTTACTATGGGAAAAAATGAAAATATTTAATTTTTTAAAAACCAATGACTAGAATTAAACTTTTTGTTATTTGGTCCCGTGCAACATTGCACAGTTTGTCGACAGATCGATTGGCATTGGAATGCCACGACCGAAACTAAGTAAAAAAACTTCCAGATAAGGAACACATCCAAATTCATTACATTGTGGAAATGGTATAAAACTTCACAATTTTTCATCTGTAAATGTATTTTTAGGCGGTTTAACTTAATGACATTTTCTATTCTATTCGAATTTCTCTTAGCAAGCCTTACAGTTAACATTTTTGCTCGAACTATGTCACTGAAACTACCAGATTCTCATTTTAAGTTGATTGGCCAATAGCGAGAAATCAACTCATAAGTCTCGTGACCTGCGCATCTCTTCGCCAGGAACACCTTTCTCGCGAGATCTAACGATACCTCATTCAGACCTTGCACATTTAACGCTTTGAATTATTGTGGGATCTAGCCAATTTTGGCTTAAAAAGTAGATGAAGAAAGCAATTGTATTCTGCATGAATTTCCCAGATACCATTGGCCAAAGGTGACACAGGTCAGTGCGTGATGGGGCGCTACAATGCAAAAACAGTTTAACAAAATGGTGACTGGCATGGAAAGATGAAACCAACTATTTATTTTTTGTTTCGTTCAATGATATTGAATTCTACTGACTCTCGAGATGAGATCTACTTACTTTGTTGACATGAAATGAAAGATCTGGCACCCATAGCGCGGTAGGCAGTGAGAATCTAGGTCTTTTTGCCCCAAAACCACCCCACCCCTAGTTGTGTCGCCCCAAAGACGTTTCGATCCTTGTTGTTTCGCCCCACTGGTCGTTTGGAATTACGGACAACTCGGCCCAAAGACAAGTTGGCCCAGGACCACTCGGCCTATAAAAAAGTCGGCCCAAGACAACTCGGCCCAAGTCGTCCCAATTTTGGAAGACAACTTGGCCCAAATCGCCCCAACTTTAGAAAACCTCTCGGCCCATGAAAATCAGACCAGGCACCTCTTAATGTATTAGAAATAATTGGATGGTGGTACTTATAGTGCTCTGTACTTGATGAATAAAAAGCATATGCAGCTGTCTTAGATCAGATCACTTAAGTACACATAGGAACTTTAAATGACAGCTGATGGTTATAGCAGCATAATGTAAGTGACCGAAACAATTTATTCAGTGTTGAAAATAAAAGTGCGTGAGATCCATCCAACTCATCTATCTGTCTATCTATCTATCTATCTATCTATCTATCTATCTATCTATCTATCTATCTATCTATCTATCTATCTATCTATTGAATCTGTCTGTCAGTCTGTCTATCTATCTACCTACTTACCTACCTACCTACCTACCTATCTATCTATCTATCTATCTATCTATCTATCTATCTAATTCTTTGAATTCAGTGATGAAAAAAGTGAAAAAATCGAACTTAAAAAAAAAAAAAAAAAAAAAAAAAAGAAAAATTATCAGAGACCTTCATGAATGGTGGTAATCAGCTGCTAATCACCTTTTATCAGTAATCAGCGGTTAATCTCATTTAATCATTAATTCAAACTTAAACTATTTCAATGTTTGATTTAATTATATGTTAAGCTAACTGATTAATTAACGACCAGCACTGAAATTTACAAATTAAATAGAGTTAATTCACAACAATAGTGTTAGTTGCCATCCTTTAACCGACAAATGTTAATGATAAGTAGGTTTGAACAATAACAAATTGTCAACTTTTGTTCAAATAATTTCTTTTATTTGCCGACATGATCTGTATAAATATAAGCTAATAGTTTTTTAAGGAAAATGGCTACTGGCGCGGGTCATTTGATTTGAGACTGTTGAGTTACGTGCACATTGCATGTGTGCATGATGGGTTGGATGCAGTTATATGTATATTTATCTTCCTTAGCTTGTGATCAGATTTGTTTCACAATCTGAATTCATCAGGTACAGAGCAATAAAAGTGCCACCGTCTAATTATTTTAATACATTAAGAGGTGCCTGGGCCGAGTGGTCTTCTGCAATTTGGGCGATTTGGGCAGAGTTGTCTTCTGAAATTGGGACGACTTGGACTGAGTTGTCTTGGGCCGACTTTTTTTATGGGCTGAGTTGTCCTGGGCCGACTTGTCTTTGGGCCGATTTGTCCTGAACCCATCGTTTGGGCCCCTAGTCGAGAAAGGTGTTCCTGGCAAAGAGATGCACACGTCACAAGACTTTATGAATTGTTTTCTCGCTATTGGCCAATCAACTTAAAACAAGTATCTCGTAGTTTCATTGACGTAGTTTGAGCAAAAATGTTAACTGTAAGGCTTGCTAAGAGAGATTCAGATAGAATAGAAAAAGACATTAAGTTAAACCGCCTAAAAATACATTTACAGATGAAAAATTGTGACATTTTATACCATTTCCACAATGCACTGAATTTGGATGTGTTCCTTATCTGGAAGCTTTTTACTTATTTTTGGTCGTGGCGTTCCAGTGCCAATCGATCTGTCGACAAACTGTGCAATGTTGCACGGGACCAAATAATAAATGATATTTGTGACAACCGTGTTTGTCAAAATTACTCTAAAAATTCGGCAAAGCAGCAAAAACGTCATTTATCTTTGTGATTTCAGCGAATGGTGTGTTCCCATCTGCAGGAAAACTTTGGTTGATCAAGGTAGGCTCTCAGATGGACCAATATTGGGAGCTGGAATAGTTAGAAGTTGTAATTAGAGCCGTTTCTGGGGTAGTTGCATCATAGATGCAGTCTGAAAACTACCTGTGACATAAAAAATATTACCCTTTTTCTACTTCCCAGCGACACTGTTTTTCAATGATTTTCTTGTGCTCCGTATCATTTACCCACGTGACTATGACGTACGTTTGCCTCCCTGATATTGCCCTCATTGATAATTTCGATTTGAGATTTATGGAATTTTGTTTGCTTTTTCTGATTTTATAATTTAAAAACAATACTTTCTTTCAAATTCTCCCAAAGTAGCTGAATATCTTTCTTGAATTTTCCACCTACATAAATTTAGTACCTTAGATAAGCTGCTTTTTGGGGTATTACCCAACTAAAATCTTGAAAAAAAAAAGCAATTAGAATTAAATCTATGGGGTAAATACCCAATTATCAGTAATTCTTGCACCCATTGACATAACAGTGTACCCAAAGGAAAAATCCTGATACCCAGTTCAATGAGAAATGGATGGGTAAAAATAACCCAAAATACCCAATTGCTTAAAACCTTATCTAGGGCACTGTATAAATAGATGACATATAAATAGATAATGTGCACTGGCTCCTTGCTTAGCTATGCACTACCATGACATCTCGGATACAAGCGCTGCCGTAGATTGACTTTACTGACCTTCAAATTCGTGGGAAATAAATCGGTTCATTCAAGCACATTACTGCGATGCAGACGGTGAGCAGCTTATACCTTCTGATGTCTGTAAACAATGAAACTGTGAAAGAAAGAACACTGTACATAAAATTAAAATATAATGGTACTCGAAATTAAGAATATTCTTTTTTTTGTTTGTGTGTGTGAGAGAGAGAGGGGGTGGGGGGAAGGGGATGGGAGAGGTGCACCAGCAGGCTGATCTGAGTGCACTGGGTGCACATCATGTTATTGATTTTTTTCATGTGAAAAGGACCCGCGCTTCGGATATGACATTAATCCATTGGACAGATTTCAACCTGAAATATTATGGCTCAGTTACTAGAGCGACCGGTTTGGAAAATGCCAATTTTTTTCAGGGGAACAAGGGAACAGGTACCCCCCTGGTAGGGCCTCATTCTTTAACCTGTTAGCAAAAGCTGTACTTCAGTACGATCCAAATCATATTATGGAAAAACAAAAACAATATATTCTTATGGGCAATGGCGTAAAATACTGCCTTTCTTTCTTTATTTCTTCCATTATGTCTAAACTTCCTAGGAGGACACAGACGGTGTTCATTGTACACCATGGGTTGCAGGATGAAGGCCTACAAGTAACCAATTTGAATTATGGTATAGTTCTTTAACGTGCACATGGTGTGACTTTCCCTGCACAGGGGACCTCCAGTTAACGTCCCGATCCAAAGGACGGCACACTGTTTTCAGTTCATGCCTGCAAATGACATGAAAGTGTGTTCTGACACCAAAAAGTCCCTGGCCTAAGCCTGGGGTCTATCCCAGTACCTCTAGCTCTTGAGGCCAGTGCGATCACCACTGAGCTACTGCGCTAGCAAAATTACATGTTTTTTTTATACTTCTTTGTTATGGGATAATTATATGTTTTGTTGACAGGGGAACACAAAGCTAAGTGATGTGAAAGTTGCTTTTCAAGGTCAAGGTCACAGGTCAAGGTCATGGGTTTGAGCCTTGAATTTCGTGTCCGCTCCATATCTCCTATACCCCTGGAAGGATTTTCTTTAAACTTTGGTCATATGTTTGCCTCAGTAAGACGATGTGCAGAACTCATAACTCAACCATGCCGACACAAGGTCAAGGTCACAGTTCAAGGTCACAGGTTTGAGCCTTGAATTTCGTGTCCGCTCTGTATCTCCTATACCAGTGAAAGGATTTTCTTTAAACTTTGGTCAAATGTTCACCTTAGTGAGACGATGTGCAGAATCAATAACTCAACCATGCCGACTCAAGGTCAAAGTCACAGTTCAAGGTCATGGGTTTGAGCCTTGAATTTCATGTCTGTTCTGTATCTCCTTTTCCCCTGGGAGGATTTTCTCTAAACTTGGTCAAATGTTCACCTGTGGGACGATGCAGAAACCATAACTCAGCCATGGGGACTTAAGGACAAGGTCACAGTTCAAGGTCGCAAGTTTGAGCCCTGAATTTCATGCCACTTGATATCTCCTTTACTCCTGGAAGGATTTTCTTTTAATTTTGGTCAAATGTTTGCCTCAGTGAAATGATGTGCAGAACCCATAGCTCAACCAGGCAGATTCACAAGGTCGCAGTTCAAGGTCACGGGTTTGAGCCTTGAATTTTGTGTCCGCTGTGTATCTCCTTTACCCCTGGGAGGATTTTCTCTAAACTTTGGTCAAATGTTCACCTCAGTGGGACAATGTGCAGAACCCATAACTCAGCCCTGTGGACTTAAGGTCAAGGTCACAGTTGAAGGTCACGAGTTTGAGCCTTGAATTTGGTGTCAGCTCCATATCTCCTTTACCCCTGGAAGGATTTTCTTTAAACATTGGTCAAATGTTTGCCTCAGTGAGATGATGTGCAGAACCCATAACTCAGCTATGCTGACTCAAGGTCAGGGTCACAATTGAAGGTCACCAGTTTGAGTTGAATTTTGAGGCCGCTCCATTGCCATTCAAATGTTCGCCGTAGTGAGATGATGTGCAGAACCCATAACTCAACAATACAGACTCAAGGTCAAGGTCACGATTGAGGAGAAGAACTCTATAGAGGAGAAAAACTCTATAAGTATTTATATGCTTTCGTTCTAATCCTGTATCGTTTGTATGTGAAATTTGTTACTTTCTTGTACTTGTATTATGTAATAAAATATGTTTAAACCAAATGTTCGCCGTAGTGAGATGATGTACAGAACCCATAACTCAACAATACAGACTCAAGGTCAAGGTCACGATTGAAGGCCACCAGTTTGAGCCTTGAATTTTGAGGCCGCTCATTCTGTCATTCTGCGGTGGGGGATATAGCTGTCCTTCAGACTGCCTTGTTTCCATGGCAATGCAATTTTTATGCCCCGCCACCAAAAAAGTGGCGGGGTATTATGTTATAACCTCTGAAATTTTGAGTGTCAGTCCATCCATCCGTCCGTCAGCGCCCCCACCATTCGTCTGCCCGCAACTCCTCCTACAGTTTTAGGCCAATCCTTTTCAAACTTTACAGGCGCTTTTAGGATGGTCTGAAGATATGCATATTGTTTTCTCAGAATCCTGAAATTATTTTTTATCACACTTTTTGCATTTTTAACTTAGACTTTTTTCGAGCCCTAATTCTACAGAAATGTATAGGGAGTATGTACCTTCTGCCCACAACTCCTCCTACAGTTTTAGGCCAATCCTTTTCAAACTTTACAGGCGCTTTTAGGATAGTCTGAAGATATGCATATTGTTTTTTCAGAATCTTGAAATTATTTTTTATCACATTTTTTTTGCATTTTTAACTTAGACTTTTTTCGAACCCTAATACTACAGAAATGTATAGGGAGTATGTACCTTCTGCCCGCAACTCCTCCTACAGTTTTAGGCCAATCCTTTTCAAACTTTACAGGCACTTTTAGGATGGTCTGAAGATATGCATATTGTTTTTTCACAATCCTGAAATTATTTTTTGTCACATTTTTTGCATTTTTAACTTAGACTTTTTTCAAGCCCTAATACAACAGAAATGTATAGGGAGTATGTACCTTCTGCCCGCAACTCCTCCTACAGTTTTAGGCCAATCCTTTACAGACTTTACAGGCACTTTTAGGATGGTCTGAAGATATGCATATTGTTTTTTCAGAATCCTGAAATTATTTTTTATTACATTTTTTGCATTTTTAACTTAGACTTTTTTCGAGCCCTAATACTACAGAAATGTATAGAGAGTATGTACCTTGTACACGCAACTCCTCCTACATTTTCAGGCCGATCCTTTTGAAACTTCACACATGCTTTTAGGATGGTCTGAAGATATGCATATTGTTTTTTTTTCAGAATCCTGAAAATATTTTTTATCACTTTATTGCATTTTTAACTTAGACTTTTTTGTGTTTTTTTTTTTTTTTTTTTTTTGAGTTACGAGGGATGTTCGAAATGAATTGCTTATTGTCCTCTAGCTCGATATCCACGTGGGGCACGATAAAAACCAATACATACCTGTATAGGGCTATTCAATATCTACACAATGGTGTATAAATGTACATGTTAGACTAAGTGTAAGACATAAAATTTGCCATTTGAATACACGCAGTCATTGACCACTGCAGTAAAAATGGTTGGTAGAAGCGTCGACAAAAAAGATGAAATACGGGCTTACATCAAAGCTCGCTCAAAACTTGGTTGTTCTTTGAAGAAGCTGATGACTGAAATTTCTACTGCTTTTGGACCTTCTTGTGTGTCTTATGACACAGTTCGGCGGTGGAAAAAGAAATTTGAGTCTGGTGTAGAGTCCATCAAAAATGCACCGAAATCAGGTAGGCCAAAATCTGCATCTCGTAAAGAAATCGTTTCCAAAATAAAAGAAATCATTGAAGGAGATGCCAGATTTACAGTTCATGATATTGCACGAAAGGTAGGCATATCACTTTCAACGGTTCACCTTATTTTGAAGAAGCATTTGAAAGAAAGATTTCTGCTAGATGGGTGCCACATCTGTTGACTGACGAGCAAAAGAGGCAACAGGTTAAAGTGGTCAAAAAGCTACTTCAAATGTTTCCAAAATATGACAAAAAGCAGTTTGCCAATGTCGTCATAGGTGATGAAACCTGGGTCCATTATTTTGAGCCCGTCAGAAAGGTTAGCAATAAGATCTGGGTCACTAAACACAGCAAACACCCAATAATTGCCAAACGTTCTTTGAGTACAAAGAAGGTTTTGTATGCAATCTTCTTCTCTGGTGAAGGAGTCGCAATAAAAGTGCCAGTGAAAAAGGGCAAAAGCATCACTGGAAAGTACTACAAAGACGTAGTACTGAAGAAACTGAAAAAGTATTATCAGAAACGACACCCTGCCACTGGTTTTAAACATGTCCGTCTTCTACATGACAATGCCCCAGCTCATACCTCCGCAATAGTTAAGGCGTTTTTGAAGAAAGAAAAAGTAACTGTTTTGCCTCACCCCCCGTATTCCCCAGACCTTGCCCCATGTGATTTCTTTTTGTTTCCGAAATTGAAAGCATTCCTTGCTGGGTGGAAATACCAGTCCCGACAGGCACTTGGATCTGCCATTCACAGTACCTTATTACTGTGCCCAAATCAGCATACCGTGGCGCCTTCAAGAAGTGGATACATCGGCTGAAACTTTGCATTTCTAGCCACGGGGAGTACTTCGAGGGCATGAAATGAGTACTTTTGGGCTAACTTGAAATTTGAAGTCTCCAGATAGAAATAAGCAATTCATTTCGAACATCCCTCGTATGAAATAACTGTTTATTGCTTCTCTTCATGTTTAACTTAGATTGTTTTCAACCCTTATACTACAGAAGTGCATAGAGAATATGTCCCTATGGCGGGGCATGGTGCATGCTTGCAGTTTTATTTCTTAAGTGGTAACTTTTTAGCTCACCTGTCCACACCTTTGAACGACTTCTTCTTCTGAAACCATGAGGCCCAGAGCTTATATATTTAGTATGTAGCAATGTTTAGTGGTCCCCTATATAAATCCTGCCAATCAAGCCCCTGGGGCCCAAACTGGCCACACCCTGGGGTCATTAGCTCCCATAGACTTATAATGAGAAAAGCTTAAAAAATCTTCTTCTCTGATACCATGAGGCCCAGAGCTTATATATTTTGTATGTAGCAATGTTTAGTGGTCCCCTACATAAATCCTGCCAATCAAGCCCCTGGGGTCCAAACTGGCCACGCCCCAGGGGTCATTAGTTCCCATAGACTTATAATGGGAAAAACTTAAAAAATCTTCTTCTCTGAAACCATGAGGCCCAGAGCTTATATATTTAGTATGTAACAATGTTTAGTGGTCCCCTACATAAATCCTGCCAATCAAGGCCCTGGGGCCCAAACTGGCCACGCCCCGGTGGTCATTAGCTCCCATAGACTTATAATGGAAAAACTTTAAAAATTTTCTTCTCTGAAACCATGAGGCCCACAGCTTACATATTTAGTATGTAGCAATGTGTAGTGGTCCCCTACATAAATTCTGCCAGTTTAGCCCCTGGGGGCAGTTATCTCAGGTGAGCATTGTGGCCCATGGGCCTCTTGTTTTTCTTTCTAAATTGTCATCCAGTACTTGACAATCAAAGTGGTGACAAAAAATAGAGTTGCAGTGTAAACAGAATATATTAAATAAAACTATGTGCTATGGGATAAATTTGACATATTTGTTGCCATAGCAACATAAATTCCTGTGTCATGTTGATTTTGTTCATAAATTTGTGTTCAATATTTAACAACTATAAAACTATCATGCTTTTAATTACATTGTTCTCAGATTGCTGCCATGAAATCTATTAAAGACAAACAATTTTACAATACAACATGTAGTGTATTGTTGTTGCCATAGCAACCAATACAATTGGTTTTTCAAACTTATTTTTGTTGTTTTTGAAGATGACCCATGTTGACTTATATTTAGAAAAGTATTCATCAATATATTAGATAGGGCAGAATTTTGTCATTCGTGAACCTGAATCCCTTTTGATTTGTATCCTAAAGTCTTTAGCCTAAGGTCAACTTACAGTATAGGCAGGCTCCATCGTACGCACTCTTCAAATGTCTCAGAAACCGCTGGGTCAACCGAAATCCAATTTCATATAAAGCCTCTGAGGCATTTGGGGAACAAACAGTTGTTAAAATGATCCAATCATGTCATCAGGATATCCACCTTGCCAATATATATTGTTGTCTCTAGAGGGGGGCAAGGGGCTATTTCTCCACCTAAAAGCATGAATGGGACAAGGGGCCTTTATGATCCTCAATATTAAGTTGTATTGCTAATATTTAAGGTAATAGAATCCCTTAAAATAGGTAACGGCCCTTTAACAATGGTTATGGGGCAACAAATGGCCCCATCACATTGGTCCTAGTGGCAACACTGCATATATGAGCCGCCAACAAACCAATAAAATGATGTGCTCCCAGCGGAGACTCAAATCAGCCTGGGTATCTGCCCAGTCTGATCAGTTTTCACTTTCTACAATTTAATTCTTTATTTTCCAAAGCCATAGAAATCTTAGAAACCTTAGCTACTTAGCAACCCATTGAGTGCACAGCGAAGACTGATCAGACTGGGCGGATACCCTTGTTGATCTGATTCTTACCTGGGAGCCCAGTCATTTTGTTGGTTTTGTCATACGCTGGCTCATTTATGGAAAAAACCATGTAAATCAGCAGGCCGATTACATTCGAACCTTCTGGCACAGTGACTCAGTTACTAGAGCGTCCGGCTTGTGGCCGGGAGGTTGTGGGTTCGATCCCCAGCCGAGTCATACCAAAGACTGTCAGAGTGGTATTAGGTGCTCTTTCGTTTGCGCTCGTCATTGAGAAAACAGAACTGGTCGGTCCATTGTCAGTATAATGTGACTGAGCGGAATGTCACGTCATGTGTCTGAGGTGTGATATGTCAGTGAGTCAGCACTCTTAAAGTGAGCATTGAGGTCCCTGTCACATCCAGACACCGTCGCGATATAATGAAAGATTGTTGAAAGCTACTTTAAGTCTGAATTAAAAAAAAATAAATAAAACTTCCTTTTTTCAGGTTGAAATCTGACCGATGGATTAATAATGTCATACCCGCATAAGCACAGGTCCTTTTCACATGAAAAAATCAACAAAATGATGTTCACCTAGCGCACTCAGATCAGCCTGGGCATCTGCCCAGTCTGATCAGTTTTCACTGTCTACACATAGAAACCTTAGCTCCTTAGCAACCCATTGAGTGCACAGCGAAGACTGATCAGACTAGGCGGATACCTATGTTGATCTGATTTTGCCCTGGGAGCCCAGTCATTTTTAGCTCACCTGAGCTGAAGGCTCAAGGTGAGCTTTTGTGACCACTCACCGTCCATCGTCGTCGTCCGTATGTCCGTCCGTCCACAATCCTTAAACAACATCTCCTCCTAAACCACTGATTGGATTTTGACCAAACTTCACAGGAATGATCCTTGGTTGGTCCTCTTTCAAAGTTGTTCAAATGGTTCCGGTCCTTTGCATATCTAGGTCACAGGAGCTAAAAATATTTTTTTTAACTTAAAACTTAAAAAATCTTCTTGTCAGAAACCACTGGACCGATTTCAATATAATTTTGCATGATAAATGATCCTCTACCAAGATTGTTCAAGCCATTTGGATTTGTCAAAAAACATGGCCGCCAGGGGGCGGGGCTTATTTTCCCTATATATCTATATAGAAAACTTTAAAAATCTTCTTGTCAGAAACCCTGGACCGATTTCTATATAATTTTGCAGAAATGTTCCTTCGGTGATCCTCTACGAAGATTGTTCAAGCAATTTGGATTCGTCAAAAAACATGGCCGCCCGGGGGCGGGGCTTATTTTCCCCATATATCTATATAAAGAAACTTTAAAAATCTTCTTGTCAGAAACCACTGGACCGATTTCAATAAAATTTTACAGAATTGTTCCATTGGTGATCCTCTACCAAGATTGTTCAAGCCATTTGGATTCGTCAAAAAACATGGCCGCCAGGGGACGGGGCTTATTTTCCCTATATATCTATATAGAAAACTTTAAAAATCTTCCTGTCAGAAACCACTGGACCGATTTCAATATAATTTTGCAGGAATGTTCCTTTGGTGATCCTCTACGAAGATTGTTCAAGCCATTTGACTTCATCAAAAAACATGGCCGCTAGTGGGGCGGGGCTTATTTTCTCTATATATCTATATAAAAAATTTTAAAAATCTTCTTGTCAGAAATCACTGGACCGATTTCAATTTAATTTTTTCAGAAATGTTCCTTTGGTGATCCTCTACTTAGATTGTTCAAGCCATTTGGATTCATCAAAAAGCATGGCGCCAGGGGGCGGGGCTTATTTTCCCTATATATCTATACAGAAAACTTTAAAAATCTTCTTGTCAGAAACCCTGGACCGATTTCTATATAATTTTGCAGAAATGTTCCTTCGGTGATCCTCTACGAAGATTGTTCAAGCCATTTGGATTCGTCAAAAAACATGGCCGCCCGGGGGCGGGGCTTATTTTCCCCATATATCTATATAAAGAAACTTTAAAAATCTTCTTGTCAGAAACAACTGGACCGATTTCAATAAAATTTTACAGAAATGTTCCATTGGTGATCCTCTACCAAGATTGTTCAAGCCATTTGGATTCGTCAAAAAACATGGCCGCCAGTGGACGGGGCTTATTTTCCCTATATATCTATATAGAAAACTTTAAAAATCTTCCTGTCAGAAACCACTGGACCGATTTCAATATAATTTTGCAGGAATGTTCCTTTGGTGATCCTCTACGAAGATTGTTCAAGCCATTTGACCATCAAAAAACATGGCCGCTAGTGGGGCGGGGCTTATTTTCTCTATATATCTATATAAAAAATTTTAAAAATCTTCTTGTCAGAAATCACTGGACCGATTTCAATTTAATTTTTTCAGAAATGTTCCTTTGGTGATCCTCTACTTAGATTGTTCAAGCCATTTGGATTCATCAAAAAGCATGGCGCCAGGGGGCGGGGCTTATTTTCCCTATGTATCTATATAGAAAACTTTAAAAATCTTCTTGTCAGAAACCACTGGATCGATTTCAATATAATTTTGCAGAAATGTTCCTTTGGTGATCCTCTACCAAGATTGTTCAAGCCGTTTGGATTCGTCAAAAAACATGGCCGCCAGGGGGCGGGGCTTATTTTCCTTATATATCTATATAGAAAACTTTAAAAATCTTCTTGTCAGAAACCACTGGACCGATTTCAATATTATTTTTCCAGAAATGTTTCTTCGGTGATCCTCTACCAAGATTGTTCAAGCTGCCATGATTCGTCAAAAAACATGGCCACTAAGGGGCGGGGTTTATTTTCCCTATATATCTATATAGAAAACTTTAAAAATCTTCTTGTCATAAACGACTGGACCGATTTGAATATAACTTGGCAGAAATGTTTCCTTAGTGACCCTCTATCAAGATTGTTCAAGTCGTCATGATTTTTCAAAAAACATGGCTGCTGGGGGGTGGGCTGGGCTTATTTTCCCGATATATCTATATAGAAAACTTGAAAAAATCTTGTCGTCAGAAACCACAGGACTGATTTCAATATAACTTCGCAGAAATGTTTCCTTGGTGACCCTTTACCAAGATTGTTCAAGCCATTATGATTTGTCAAAAAACATGGCCGCTAGGGGGCGGGGCTTATTTTCCCTATATATCTATACAGAAAATTTTAATGATCTTCTTTTCAGAAACCACTGGACCGATTTCAATATAACATTGCAGGAATGTTTCTTATGTAACCCTCTATCAAGATTGTTCAAGCCGTCATGATTCGTCAAAAAACATGGCCACCAGGGGGCGGGGCTTATTTTCCTTATATATCTATATAGAAAACTTTAAAACTCTTCTTGTCAGAAACCACTGGACTGATTTCATTATAACTTTGCAGAAATGTTTCCTTGGTGACCATCTACTAAGATTGTTCAAGTAATCATGATTCATCAAAAAACATGGCTGCCGGGGGCGGGGCTTATTTTCCCTATATATCTATATAAAAGTTTTAAAAATCTTCTTTTCAGAAACCAATGGACCGTTTTCAATACAACTTAGCAGGAATGTTTCTTTGGTGACCCTCTACAAAGATTGTTCAAGCCGACATGATTCATCAAAAAACATCGCTGCTAGGGGGCGGGGCTTATTTTCCCTATATATCTATATAGAAAAATTTAAAAATCTTCTTGTCAGAAACCACTGGACCGATTTCTATATACCGGTAATTTTGCAGAAATGTTCCTTCCGTGACCCTCTACCAAGATTGTTCAAGCCATTTGGATTCGTCAAAAAACATGGCCGCCCGGGGGCGGGGCTTATTTTCCCCATATATCTATATAGAAAACTTAAAAACTCTTCTTGTCAGAAACTACTGGACTGATTTCTATATAATTTTGCAGAAATGTTCCTTCGGTGATCCTCTACCAAGATTGTTCAAGCCATTTGGATTCGTCAAAAAACATGGCCACCAGGGGGCGGGGCTTATTTTCCCTATATATCTATATAGAAAACTTTAAAAATCTTCTTGTCAGAAACCACTGGACTGATTTCAATATAATTTTGCAGAAATGTTCCTTTGGTGATCCTCTACGAAGATTGTTCAAGCCATTTGGATTCATCAAAAAACATGGCCACTAGGGGGCGGGGCTTATTTTCCCTATTTATCTATATAGAAAATTTTAAAAATCTTCTTGTCAGAAACCACTGGACCCATTTCAATATAATTTTGCAGAAATGTTCCTTTGGTGATCCTCTACGAAGATTGTTCAAGCCATTTGGATTCATCAAAAAACATGGCCGCTAGGGGGCGGGGCTTATTTTCTCTATATATCTATATAGAAAATTTTAAAAATCTTCTTGTCAGAAATCACTGGACCGATTTCAATTTAATTTTTTCAGAAATGTTTCTTTGGTGATCCTCTACTTAGATTGTTCAAGCCATTTGGATTCGTCAAAAAATATGGCGGCCAGGGGGCGGGACTTATTTTCCCTATGTATCTATATAGAAAAATTTAAAAATCTTCTTGTCAGAAACCACTGGATCGATTTCAATATAATTTTGCAGAAATGTTTCTTCGGTGTTCCTCTACCAAGATTGTTCAAGCCGTTTGGATTCGTCAAAAAACATGGCCGCCAGGGGGCGGGGCTTATTTTCCTTATATATCTATATAGAAAACTTTAAAAATCTTCTTGTCAGAAACCACTGGACCTATTTCAGTATTATTTTTCCAGAAATGTTTCTTCGGTGATCGTCTACCAAGATTGTTCAAGCTGCCATGATTCGTCAAAAAACATGGCCACTAGGGGGCGGGGTTTATTTTCCCTATGTATTTATATAGAAAACTTTAAAAATCTTCTTGTCATAAACGACTGGACCGATTTGAATATAACTTGGCAGAAATGTTTCTTTAGTGACCCTCTATCAAGATTGTTCAAGCCGTCATGATTTGTCAAAAAACATGGCAGCTGGGGGGGGGAGGAGGGGGTGGGGGGGGCGGTGGGGGGGTGGTGGGGGAGGTTGGCGCGTGGCTTATTTTCCCTATATATCTATATAGAAAACTTGAAAAAATCTTGTCGTCAGAAACCACAGGACTGATTTCAATATAACTTCGCAGAAATGTTTCCTTGGTGACCCTTTACCAAGATTGTTCAAGCCGTTATGATTTGTCAAAAAACATGGCCGCTAGGGGGCGGGGCTTATTTTCCCTATATATCTATACAGAAAATTTTAATGATCTTCTTTTCAGAAACCACTGGACCGATTTCAATATAACATTGCAGGAATGTTTCTTATGTAACCCTCTATCAAGATTGTTCAAGCCGTCATGATTCGTCAAAAAACATGGCCGCCAGGGGGCGGGGCTTATTTTCCTAATATATCTATATAGAAAACTTTAAAACTCTTCTTGTAAGAAACCACTGGACGGATTTCATTATAACTTTGCAGAAATGTTTCCTTGGTGACCATCTACTAAGATTGTTCAAGTAATCATGATTCGTCAAAAAACATGGCTGCCGTGGGCGGGGCTTATTTTCCCTATATATCTATATATAAAACTTTAAAAATCTTCTTTTCAGAAACCAATGGACCGATTTCAATACAACTTTGCAGGAATGTTTCTTTGGTGACCCTCTACAAAGATTGTTCAAGCCATCATGATTCGTCAAAAAACATGGCTGCTAGGGGGCGGGGCTTATTTTTCCTATATATCTATATAGAAAACTTTAAAAATCTTCTCGTAAGAAACAGTTGGACTGAGTTCAATGTAACTTGGCAGGAATGTTGCTTTGGTGACCTTCTTCCAAGATTGTTGAAGCCTTCATGATACGTCAAAAATCAGGGGGGCGGGGCTTATTTTTCGTATATATCTGCATAGAAAACTTTAAAATTCTTCTTGTCACATACCCCATGACCAATTTCAATATTACTTGGCTGGATTGTTGCTTTGGTGACCCTCTACCAAGATTGTACATGCAATCATGATTCGTCAAAAAACATGGCTGCCATGGAGTGGGGCTTATTTTCCCTATATATCTAAATAGAAAACTTTAAAAATCTTCTTGTCAGAAACCACTGAACAGATTTCAATATGACTTGGCAGGAATGTTCCTTTGCTGACCCTCTTCCAAGTTTGTTCAAGCTGTCATGATTCGTCAAAAAACATGGCCATTAGGGGAAGGGCTTTATAGCTATATAAAACACTTTAAACCACTGGACCAATTTCAATATAACTTGGCAGAAATGTTCCTTTGGTGACCCTCTTTTAAGATTCAGTTCAAGTTGTCAAGATGCGTTAAAAAAACATGGACAGGGGTGTGGTGGGGGAGGGGGTGGGGGCTAGGGGGGGAGGGGGCGGGGGTTGGTGCTATAAAATTTATACAAAAATCCTAGAGCAGTGAACTTGGCTGAAACTTCAACAGTAAATATGCAAATCTGTTTGCTCAGGTGAGCAATATAGGACCATCATGGTCCTCTTGTTGTTGGTTTTGTCATGTGCTGGCTCAGTTATGGTAAAAACCGTTCATATCAGCAGGCTGAATATCTTCGAACCTACTGGCGCAGTGGCACAGTTACTAGAGCGTCTGGTTTGCATCCGGGAGGTTGTGGGTTCGATCCCCGGCCGAGTCATACCAAAGACTTTAAAAATGGTATTAGCTGCTCTTTCGTTTGCGCTCAGCATTGAGTAAGCAGAACTGGTTGGTACAGTGTCAGTATAATGTGACTGGGTGGAATGTCACATCATGTGTCTGAGGTGTGATATGTCAGTGAGGTTGCACTCTTAAAGTGAGCATTGAGCTCCCTGTCACATCCAGACACCGTCACGATATGACTGAAAGATTGTTGAAAGCGACGTTAAGTCTGAATAAAATATAAAAAAAAATAACCTATGAGCTTCCTTTTTAGCTCACCTGAGCCGAAGGCTCAAGGTGAGCTTTTGTGATTACTCACCATCCGTCGTCCTCGGTGTCGTCGTCGTCGTCCGTCTGTCCGTCTGTCCGTCCGTCCGTTCACAATCTTTAAACAACATCTCCTCCTAAACTACTGATTGGATTTTGACCAAACTTCACAGGAATGATCCTTGATTTGTCCTCTTTCAAAGTTGTTCAAATGCCCGTACCTCAAATTTCCGAAGGATTCCGTGCAACTACGAATAACTCCGAAGAAAATATTGTGCGGAGTATTGGGACATTTACTACGAAGCAATTTTTTTCTGAAAAATGGAAAACAGAGCGGAGAATGCGTAAATCTCTACGATTACCACCACATTTGGAATGAGCTACGCACTTTCGTAACAAGCGGAGTATTGGGATGAAATTTCCGCATGCTTACGCATATTTACCATTCGTATCTTGCGTAAAGGTTCGTAGAAAATGTCCCAATACTCCGCTGGTTTGTAATCATCTCCGCATGACTGCGTAGTTGTTCGTAACTAGCTCCGCATGCTTACGCAAGCTTACCATTTGTATGGTGCATAAAGTTTCGTAGAAAATGTTCCAATACTCCGCTGGTTTGTAATCATCTCCGCATGACTGCGTAGTTTTTCGTAACTAGCTCCGCATGCTTACGCACACTTACCATCAGTATCTTGCGTAGAGGTTTGTAGAAAATGTCCTAATACTCCGCTTGTTTGTAATCAGCTCCGCATGACTACCTATTTGTCTCCAAATGAACATTTGTTTGTGTTGAGGTTTTACGGCCCAGTCAACTTAATGGGGTCATGTAGAGCCTGGTCAGTTTACCCAACCACACTTTTACTGGGCAGCTTAGTCCTCTTAGTGGTTAACCAGTGAGTGTGCACATTCTTTCGCCAGAAACTGAAGCATACCCTTCTTACATGACAGCGGAAGGGACAGAATGACCATAAAAAGTACTTCATGATCATATCCCTATGAAATAATGTTGCTGACCCAATGGGGGTCAAACCTGTAACCAAATCACAAGTTGGAGGTGCATCCAATGGAGCCACCTAGGCTGGCCTCCAAATGAACATAGCAAGCACCTCCAGGATTTCAAGGTAGGGCAGTAACAAAATTATTATGAAAACTCCATAAAGCATGCTTTTTCTACCACAAAATGAAGTATAACATAAGTTTATTTTGTATTAAAGCATTTTGTATTTACAAAAAGGTTATTAGTCATTGGAATCTACTTAAAAAGTCATGTACATGTGTGTTTTGTGTATCTGTTAACAGTGATGGAAAAAAGATTTTACCACAATTTTACAGCACTTCTTTTGAAGAAAAGCATTATTATCAACGTATTGTGAATGAAAAAATAAAAAGTGCAAGACTTAGAATTCAACTTTTTGATTTGCTTATATTCTATTGAAATACATGTAATCAAAAGAAACCACCAACCTTCTGAAATCAGCAATAACATTTCCATGGACTATTAAAGTCATTTAGACTATTCCATTTTACATGTAAAACACAAAAACCAAGTATATGTATTTCTAATCCATAATTTAAATTCACTAATGAACTAGCTTTATAGTTATGTTGCCTCAGAGTAGCTCTATAAATGACTGAACTTTTTGGTTTCAAAGCAATAAAGCAACTACTTTTATGATATCTTAATTGATACCATTTTGTATCCATGGCAACAAAGTCTTCTGTGAATCTGTAATGCATATTAAATTACAAAGGTCTCTAAGCACACTCCGAATGCTACGAAAGACTACGAACCAAAAATTGGTTAAGTTATATTCTATGTTCTCATTTGATCTAAAAAATTTCTAAGTCCAGTAATCTCCATACATATACGAACTGAAATAAGTTTAAGTCTATATTCTACGAACAATTCCGCACTGAAAAATGCTAAGTCCACAGTTTTACGAAGTACTCCGTTCAGAGTGCGGAGATTGCTCCGTTCGTTTGTAGACAGCTACGATTATATTTCTACGTATGTACGGAAATTTGTTCGTAAATACGCAGATTTCCGCAAACCTTCGTAACAAACTACAAGAATATACGCAATCTCCAGACAAAATTACGCAAAAATACGAAAGAATCCACTCATTTACGAAGAGAACTGTTCGTAGTTTTCGTAAATTTGAGGTACGGGTGGTTCTTGTCCATTGCATATCTAGGTCACAGGAGCTAAAAATAGATTTTTTAACTAAAAACTTAAAAAATCTTCTTGTCATAAACTACTGGACCGATTTCAGTATAATTTTGCAGAAATGTTTCTTTGGTGATCCTCTACCAAGAATGTTCAAGCCATTTGGATTTGTGAAAAAACATGGCCGCCAGGGGGCGGGGCTTATTTTCCCTATATATCTACATAGAAAACTTTAAAAATCTTCTTGTCAGAAACCACTGAACCGATTTCTATATAATTTTGCAGAAATGTTCCTTTGGTGATCCTTGACTAAGATTGTTCAAGCCATTTGGATTCGTCAAAAACATGGCCGCCAGGGAGGGCGGGGCTTATTTTCCCTATATATCTATATAGAAAAGTATAAAAATCTTCTTGTCAGAAACCAATGGACCAATTTCAATATAACTTGGCAGAAATTTTGCTTTGGTGACCCTCTACCAAGATTGTTCAAGCTGTCGTGATTCGTCAAAAAACATGGCCGCTAGGGGGCGGGGCATATTTTCCCTATATATCTATAAAGAAAACTTTAAAAATCTTCTTGTAAGAAACAGTTGGCTCGAGTTCAATGTAACTTGACAGGATTGTTGCTTTGGTGACCCTCTACCAAGATTGTTCAAGCCGTCATGATTCGTCAAAAAACATGGCCGCTAGGGGGCGGGGCTTATTTTCCCTATATATCTATAAAGAAAACTTTAAAAATCTTCTTGTCAGAACCACTGGACCGATTTCATTATAACTTGGTAGAAATCTTTCCTTGTTGACCCTCTACCAAGATTGTTCAAGTTATCATGATTCGTCAAAAAACATGGCTGCCAGGGGGAGGGGCTTATTTTCCCAGTATATCTATATAGAAAACTTGAAAAATCTTCTTGTCAGAAACCAATGGACCGATTTCAATATAACTTGGCAGGATTGTTTCTTTGGTGACCCTCTACCAAGATTGTTCAAGCCATCATGATTCGTCAAAAAACATGGCCGCTAGGGGGCGGGGCATATTTTCCCTATAGATCTATATAGAAAACTTTAAAAATCTTCTCGTAAGAAACCGTTGGATTGAGTTCAATGTAACTTGACAGGAATGTTGCTTTGGTGACCTTCTACCAAGATTGCGCCCTCATGATACGTCAAAAAACATGGCCGTCAGGGGGCGGGGCTTATTTTCCATATATATCTGTATAGAAAACTTTAAAATTCTTCTTGTCAGAAACCACATTACTGATTTCAATATTACTTGGCAGGAATGTTGCTTTGGTGACCCTCTACCAAGATTGTTCAAACAATCATGATTAGTCAAAAGACATGGTTGCTAGGGGTGGGGCTTATTTTCCCTATATATCTAAATAGAAAACTTTAAAAATCTTCTTGTCAGAAACCACTGAACCGATTTCAGTATAACTTGTCAGGATTTTTCCTTTGGTAACCCTCTACCAGGTTTGTTCAAGCTGTCATGATTTGTCAAAAAGCATGGCTGTTAGGGGGTGGGGCTTAATTTCCCTATATATCTATATGAGACATTTTAAAAATCTTTTTGTCAGAAACCACTGGACCAATTTCAATATAACGGCAAAATTGTTCCTTTGGTGACCCTCTTTCAATGAAAAAAACATGGCCACTGGGGTGCAGGGCTATAAAATTTATACAAAAATCTTAGAGCAGTGAACTTGGCTGAAACTTCAACAGGAAGTATGTAAAGCTGTTTGCTCAGGTGAGCGATATAGGACCATCATGGTCCTCTTGTTTCAGGTTAAAATCTATCCGATGGATTAAAATTTAATATCATACCCACGCTTGCGCGGGTCCTTTTCTAGTGTACATTAAATGTTACCAACGTAAGCAAGGTAAGGATGGTGAAGAGAGGTGGGGCATTAAATAGTATCTGAAAAAGTGCTATAAAATAGAAATTATAGGTGGGACACTTCTAATCAGTACCCACAATATATGTTTTCATGGAGAAATAAGAAAAAATATTATGTGGGTACCCCTATTAGTGACTGAGGTCAAAATCACTCCATCTCAGTACAGTCAAACTTCAATGGCTTGAACATCTTTGGGACCATGGAAATTTGTTCGAGAGATGGGTAGTTTGAGCCATTGAGATTTAATCATGGCGCCAGGTCAGGAAGCAAATGGCGATAACTTATGGAAATGTTTTCGATCTTCAACAAAATAATGGTATGTTGCATGTACTCATTAGAATTACCTTGATGAGACAATTCTAATGAGTACACACAACATACAATTTCATGATATTAAGAAAATTTCTCTTAATATGTGTTTTCTTGAGCTGTCGGAAAAATGCCGTAGGGACTCAAAAATGAGTTCGAATAAGCCATGGTAAATGAGCCATCGGTGTTCGAGCCGTTGAAGTTCGACTGTATGTCAAGGCATTAGGGAGATACCCATCTCTTATCTCGAGCTTTAGTATGAAGAAATAGGAAAAAATATCCCATCACCAAATACTCTTTCCTGACAGACCAATACCTGTGAAAACAGTGTAGATCCAGATGAGGATCAGGTTCTAGGTAGTAACGAGCCATCTCATCAGGATCTACTCTGTTTGTCTTTCTGTTTTTGATTTTAGACTAGAAGGATGATCTCTACTTGCATCAGTGGACAAGTCCAAATTCAAGAATGAGAGTCCACTTCAGGAACTCGGGAATGAAAGGGTTAACAGGTTATCTTTCAGATGTGTATTAACTGTTCAACATGAAAGTTCAGGGATTTGTGTTGGTTTGCCATCAGCTTTGCCATCCAGTTTGTTTGAAATTTGTTTCACTTTTGCAGAAGCTGTGATTTGCACAAGCTACTTCGACGCCTGGACACTTTAGTGAAAAACTGTCCAAAGCCTGTAGCAGAGGATGTGTCCTGTGATGAGATACACCAGTATTTGAATTGCTTAGTAGAGTGTTACTTCCTTTGCTCAGAATCTATCAAGTTGTCAAGAGCTGTTGAAAAGGTACTGGCATTTTTGTATGAACCCTAGTCCTGCTGAACCCAGATATGCCCTGCAGTTGCAAACAGTGTAGATCCAGATCAGTTAGCTTCTTCAGAAGCCAACTGATCTGGATCTCCACTGTTTGTCATTATGTATGTGAATTTGTATCAACAACCTATATCATTTGCTGATAATTAGAAGTGGGCTTGGTTATTCAGCGTGGCAGGGGTTAACACATAAAGTGCCAAATTTTAATATTAGCAGACAGCTTTTGTATGATATTTCAGAGTTCTTGGAAACACAGAAATCCACATTTGTTGACATGAATTACTGACCAGAAGATGCACAAAAATTACATTTGTGTCATTCTCCCATGATGCATTAGCATCATTCATATATTGATAGGTGATATTACCTTTTATCTTCAGTGTAAATATCACATAGTGAAATGTAAAATCAGCAACTTGTTATTAAGCTATAATGAGCTCCACCCACTTATCCGGTCATATTTGAGGTTGTGTTTGTTCAGTGTTCAGTGTCCTGCCATGAATTTACACTGATGAAGCCAACAGCCATGGGTCTGAAAAAATGGACCTATTTCACATAAACATAGATTCAATACTTTTGAAACTTACTTTTGCACAAGATGTCAAATTATTAACAACTGTTGTTATCTCCTTTACAGTTTACTGAATAGAAAACTTGTTTATTATATTAGCTCACCTGAGCCTTTGGCTCACTGGTGAGCTTATAGTATGACTAGCCTCTGTTGTTGTCATCTGTCATCTGTAGTCTGTCAACATTTTCAAACATCTTCTCTGAAACCACTGGGCCAATTGAAGTCAAATTTCATGTGGAGGATCCATGGGATGGGGGAACGAAAATTTATCAGTGGGGTCCAGGTCGCTTGACCAAGATGGCCATCATGCACATATAAGGTGAAAGCCCTTCAAAAATCTTCTTCTCCCGAACCAGTAGGCAGATCGTCATGAAACTTGGTATGTAGCATTGGGGCCTTGAGCCAGTCATAGTGTCATAGTCATAGTGTGTTCAAACGATGACACCTGGATGACCTCGATGTATTTTAGGTCAAGGTCGAATTTGTTCGCATAGACGTTTGTATGGGAAAAAAGTCAAAACCTTGTATAACTGTTGCAGCCTGTGGTCTGAAAATTAGTAGATGCAGTGAGCTAAATGAGTAAATGAAACTACATGAGTATTCAAGGTCAAGGTCATGGCCCAAGGTCATTCAGATATGAAAATTAAAACTTGTTTTTCTCAGAAACTACTGGGCCATTTGTAACAAAATTTCATATATAAGTTTTTAGGAACAAGAAAATGAGAATTGATTAATATGAGTTTGGTCACTTGACCAATATGGCCATATAAGGTCAAAACTCTTTAAAAATCTTCTCAGGAATTAGTGGGCTGATTATCATGAAATTTGGTATGTAGCATTGGGGACTCAAGCCAACATAAGTTTATTCAAGTGATGACCCCTGGATGGCTTTGACCTATTTTAGGCCAAGGTCAACTTTGGTCACATAGGCTTTTGTATGTTCAGAAACTATTGCAGCCTGTTACCTGAAAATGTGTAGATGCAAGTAGCTAGATAAGTAAATGAAACTACATGAGTATTCAAGGTCAAGGTCATTCCTTGACCTTGGCCCAAGGTCATTCAAATATGAAAATTAAAACTTGTTTTTCTCAGAAACCACTGGGCCATTTGTAACCAAATTTCACAGGAAAGCTTTTAGGAACAAGGAAATGAAACTGAATTAAATGAATTTGGTCACATGACAAATATGGCTGTATATTGTATAAACATTTAAAAAAACCTTCTTCTCCGGAACCAATGGACCGATTGCCTTGAAACTTGGTATGTAGTATTGGGGTCTCTTTGGCCTATTGTAGTTTATTCAAATGATGACTTGCTTGACCTTGACCCAATTTACGTAAGGTCAAATTTGGTCGCATATGCTTTTGTATGGGATAAAGTGGAAATTGTTAATTTTTATCCTCCGACCGATACGTTTGGGGGATATAGCGATCAGCAAGGCATCCATCCCTCTCTCTGTCCGTCCGTAGACTCATCCTTGTGCACTCCATAACTTTGATACCCTTAGACATATTTTGATAATATTTGGTAGGAATAAAGAGGAGGACCAGTAGGCGTGTGATAAGGTCCAGAAGGGGTGTCACATGCAAGAGAGACAACTCTCACTTTCTTCTTTATATAGTTATCTCCCATGAAACCGAAATCTTATGCAGGCTTAACTCCCATACTGTTTGGGATAATTTGATAATATTTGATAGGGACATATAGCAGGTCAAATAGGAGTGCTGCATGCAAGAAGAACAACTCTTGCTTCGTTTTTAGCTCACCTGAGCCCAAGGCTCAAGGTGAGCTATTGTGATCACTCACAGTCCGTCGTCGTCATCGTCGTCCGTATGTCCATCCGTCTGTCCGTCCGCCCACAATCTTTAAACAACATCTCCTCCTAAACCACTAGTTGGAATTTGACCAAACTTCACAGGAATGATCCTTGGTTGGTCCTCTTTGAAAGTTGTTCAAATGGTTCCAGTCCATTGCATATCTAGGTCACAGGAGCTAAAAATAGATTTTTTAACTAAAAACTTAAAAAATCTTCTTGTCCGAAACCACTGGACCGATTTCAATATAATGTTGCAAAACTGTTCCTTTGGTGATCCTCTACCAAGATTGTTCAAACCATTTGGATTCGTCAAAAAACATGGCCACCAGGAGGCGGGGCTTATTTTCCTTATATATCCATATAGAAAACTTTAAAAATCTTCTTGTCAGAAACCACTGGACCGATTTCCATATAATTTTACAGAAATGTTCCTTTGGTGATCCTCTACCAAGATTGTTCAAGCCATTTGGATTCGTCAAAAAACATGGCCACCAGGGGGCGGGGCTTATTTTCACTATATATCTTTTTAGAAAAATTTAAAAATCATCTTGTCAGAAACCACGAGACAGATTTCCAAATAATTTTGCAGAAATGTTCCTTTGGTGATCCTCTACCAAGATTGTTCAAGCCATTTGGATTCGTCAAAAAACATGGCCGCCAGGGGTGGGGCTTATTTTCCCTATATATCTATATAGAAAATTTAAAAAATCTTCTTGTCAGAAACCACTGGACCAATTGCAATATAATTTGGTAGAAATGTTCCTTTGGTGATCCTCTACATAGATTGTTCAAGCCATTTGGATTTGTCAAAAAAACATGGCCGCCGGGGATGGGGTGGGGTGGGGTGGGGGGGGGGGGGGGCTTATTTTCCCTATATATCAATACAGAAAACTTTAAAAATCTTCTTGTCAGAAACCACTGGACTGATTTCCATATAATTTTGCAGAAATGTTCCTTTGGTGATCCTCTACCAAGATTGTTCAAGCCATTTGGATTCGTCAAAAAACATGGCCACCAGGGGGCGGGGCTTACTTTTCCTATATATCTATATAGAAAACTTAAAAAATCTTCTTGTCAGAAACCACTGGACCAATTGCAATATAATTTGGCAGAAATGTTCCTTTGGTGATCCTCTACTAAGATTATTCAAGCCATTTGGATTTGTCAAAAAACATGGCTGCCAGGGGGCGGGGCTTATTTTCCCTATATAGAAAACTTAAAAAATCTTCTTGTCAGAAACCACTGGACAGATTGCCATAAAATTTGGGAGAAATGTTCCTTTGGTGATCCTCTACCAAGATTGTTCAAGCCATTTGGATTCGTCAAAAAACATGGCTGCAAGGGGCGGGGCTTATTTTCCCTATATATCTATATAGAAAACTTTAAAAAATCTTCTTGTCAGAAACCACTGTACCAATTGCAATATAATTTGACAGAAATGTTCCTTTGGTGATCCTCTACTAAGATTGTTCAAGCCATTTGGATTTGTCAAAAAACATGGCCTCCATGGAGCGGGGCTTTTTTTCCCTATATATCTATATAGAAAACTTTTAAAATCTTCTTGTCAGAAACCGTTGGACCGATTTCATTATAACTTGGCAAAAATGTTTCCTTGGTGACCCTCTAATAAGATTGTTCAAATAATCGTGATTCTTCAAAAAACATGGCCACTAGGGGTAGGGGCTTATTTTCCCTGTATATTGCTTATTTTCCTGAACCAAAGGGCCAGTTGATTTGAAAATTGGTAGGAAGCATCGGGATGACTTGTAGATATAAAAATAGCTAAAATGGTTCCAATTGGAAATCCAAGATGGTGGCCATCTTGAAAATCTATTTTTCCCTTCTTCTTCTGAACTGAAAGGCCAACTGACTGGAAACATGGTAGGAAGCATCGGGGTGACTTGTAGATAAAAAATAGCTCAAATCTTTGCGATAGAAAATCCCAAAATGCGGCCATGGCGCACATCTTGAAAATCTGTTTTGAACTTTTTCTCCTGAACCGAAAGGGCAATTGACTCGAAGTTCATTGGAAGTATCGAGGTGACTTGTAGATCAACAGTAGCTAAAATCATTCTGATTGGAAATCCAAGATGGCTGTCATCTTGTTTATTTTATTTCCCTGCCACTGAGCTGTTTACATGTATAAAATCATGATTCTTCAGAAACCACTTAGCCATTTGCTACCAAATTTCACATTGATCCTACTGTTGAAATGTGAATGAGAGTTTGTTCAGTTGATCATGCTGCATTGACTGTCATGCTATATATATTCTTCTTCAAAATTAAGAACTGCTTAAATGATGATCTTTTCATTAGTTGCAATGACAGGATTGGAAAAATGTTACATAACATCTGCATATCTGCAGTGGCTATGTCACTCAGGTGAGCGACCCATGGCCCGTGGGCCTCTTGTATATTTATTATGTAGCAATGTTTAGTTGTCCCCTACATAAATTCTGCCAATCAAGCCCTTGGGGCCCAAACTGGCCATGCTCCAGGGGGTCATTTGTTTATATAGAACTATATAGCTAAAGAACTTTCAAAAATCTTCTCTGAAGCCATGAGGCCCAGAGCTAACATATTTATTAGTATGTAGCAATGTTTAGTGGTCTCCTACATAAATCCTGCCAACCATGCCCCTCGTTTCAAAATTGGTCACGCCCCAGGGGTCATTAGCTCACATAGACTTATAATGGGAAAAACTGAAAAAATCTTCTTCTCTGAAACCATGAGACCCACAGCTTATATAATATATTTAGTATGTGGCAATGTTTAGTGGTCTACATAAATCCTACCAACCATGTCTCTGAAGTCCAAACTGGCCATGCCATGGGGGTCATTTATTAATATAGAGCTATATAGTTAAAACTTAAAGAAAACAACTTCTCTGAAACCAAAGGGCCCTAAGCAGGTACGATCATCATGAATCTTTCTCAAAATGTTTGTCTTGACGATTTCTAGGTCAGGTTTGGACTTGGGTCAAGTTTTTCCATTTAGGTCAGTTTCTCTGTAACTGTTGGTCCTACAGCAGTGATACTTGGCACTTGCAGACATCTTAGCATGGCCACTTGAATGCAGTCATCTATATTTGACCTTGACCTATATTCCACGGTCCACTGATTTTGGTAAGTTTTTGCATTTAGATCAGTTTCTCAGTAATTATTGGTCCTACAGCCAGTGATACTTAGCACATACATACATCTTAGCATAGTATGAAAGCAGTCATTCATATTTGAACTTGATCTATATTTCATGGTCCATTAGGCATGCTACATTGTCTTATTTGTTCATATAATCATCATGAATCTTGGTCAGAATGTTTGCCTTGATTGTTTATGGGTCAGGTTCTCAAAGTGCTATGATACTCGTGGGCGTTACAGGGCCATCATGGCTCTCTTGTTTATGATAAGTGTAGTAAGGGTAATAAACCTACGCCATGTCTCACTAAGATAAAATCTTTGCTTTCATCTTTTTGCATAATGTGCTTCACATATATCTGTTTCTACTTCAGTTGTGGCGGCCATATGAAGATGTATATACTAGATGGATAAAAGGCTGTTTCAAGAAGCATTTAGAGTCCATTATCAGCGAAGATGTTACAGATAATCAAGCTCTTGTTAGAGGTAAAACATCATATAATACACAGTAGTTGAACTGAATATACACTTTCCTCAACAGTATTAAAAAATACTGTAAATATCTTTTTAAAAACTTTATTCCAATCTATTTTTGCCTAAATTTTGCTTTTTATACAGTTATTTCTTAAACTTATGGGTGTAATGGCAAACAAGGTAGACCATGATCAGACTCTGATCTGGGTCTGCATTGTTTGCATAAGCCATTTTTAGCTCACCTGAGCACGTTGTGCTCGGGGTGAGCTATTGTGATCGCCTTTTGTCCAGCGTCCATTGTCCGGCATCCACAATTTGTTTCAAATGACATCTTTGGGAGGTCCTCTACCAAAATTGTTCACATTGTTCCGCTCCCCTGAACAAAATGGCTGCCAGAGCTAAAAATAGTAAAAACTTCAAACATCTCCACCATCACTACAGGGCAGATTTCAACCAAACTCAAATTGCATATGGAGCCTCCTTAGGTTGGGGGAACGAATGATTGCTAAAATGGTTGCGGTCTGTTGACCAAGATGACCGCCATGCCCATATATGGTAGAAACCTTTAATAAATCTTCTCCAGAACTGAGGATGCCTTGTGGTGGAATCTTTTCACAAATCATCGGGGACAGTAGGTCTTACAAAATTGCTAAAATAATGGTAGTACATTGACATTTGATCTTTTTACGGTGAGGTCAAGTTTGCTTCCCTGTGCATTTGTATGGGAAAAATGTTTAGAATTTCAAACAATTCCTCGTCTAAAGCCTCTGGGCCAATGTTGCTCAAATTTCATGTGGAGCCTCCTTGGGGCAGGGAAACGAAAGATTGCTAAAATGGTCATGGCCCATTGACCAAGATGGCCGCCATGCCCATATATGGTAAAAACGAAAATCTCCTCCAGATCCGAGGAAGCCTTGGGGCTGAATCTTTGCACAAATCATCTGGGACGCAAGGTCTACCAAAGTTACTAAAATGATGGTCCTACATTGACATTTGACCTTTTTAGGG